>OY728158.1:1170513640-1171763640 GCA_963277665.1 Viscum album | reverse complement strand
TAAATATAATAAAAATATTCTATTTCTATAAAATGTTTCTCAAATTAAAGTTTCAAAAAAATTGGCATTTATTTTTTTAAAATATAATGATGAAAACATATATAAGAATCATTATAATGATTAATTCCTATGATTATGGAAAAGCAATAAATGTGGTTATCATTAAAAAACAAATTGATTCTATTTTTCATAAAAATTTTGAATAACCCAGAATGAAAATGATGAAAATATTCATATAAAATAATTTTACATATGATGTGAAAAAACAAGGGAATTGTAAATTTATCAATATTTAAATAATAATTAAAAACATTAATGGTCCATTTAAATGATACTATATACACAGTAAAATATGTTGTAAGGAGAACATAAAAAAATTAGAATAAAATCACTTACCAGATGTCTAGTATAACATCTTTTTTGTCAATATCTGAAATAATAAAATTGTTTCAGATTTTTAATTTCATAATAATGATATTTCATGATTATTTAATTACTATTATTAAATTAATTTCATTTATTTTCATGAATTTTTAATTCCATGGAATATTTAATTTAAGGATGTATTTTATTAGGTCATTTGGTTTATAACCTCAAAAAATATAGGCATGTTGACCATGGTTAAGTGGGATATGGTTCCATTACCTCAAAAACATTAAAGTATTATTATTAAATTTTTTATATATTTATGAAACCTTTAAAAGAACCATGTATGGTTGTTATGAAAAATGAATCAAATCATTTTATGGAGATGCTAGTCCATATATATGCATTAAAGAAAAATATTTCTTTCTATTAAGTTGAAAATAAATAATGTAGATAATATTTCACTACTCCAGAATCGTATATGTGTTATGAATGTCATAATTATTCAATTATTATATCCATATGGAAAACCATGTGAGGTAGTAATGAAAAATGAATCACATAATTTCATGGAGGTGGTTTTCCAAATCTTTACACAAGAAAGGTTGTAAATTTTAAATTGATGGAAATGTTATGATGATAATTAAAATATTATAATTAATTAATAATTATAATTACATAAAAATATTCAATAATCATTAATTATATATTAAAATCCATTTGTGTGCAGTTGTAATGGAAACTGAATGAGATAATATCTCAGAGGTGTACTCCACAAATATGTATAAGTGATGTTTTAATTTTTCATTGGTTGAAAAAGATATGGAAAAGTGTTATTTCATCATCTAAATTTTAGTTTACTTTATATATTTTACCGATTTCTTTTTTTAGGGTGGTTAGATAATATTTTAACAATATGAACAATAAATAAACTTCAAATATTTTTGTTAGAACATATAAATTCTCCATAGATATCTATGGTTTCCTTACACCTGAATCCATATAGGATTATTAATTTTAGAAGATAATTAAATCTTAGTCATGGTGAGGGATTTTCTAATGGTAAGATAATATGACATTGTTGAGAATATTTTAATGTTATATATGTTGACGTATTCATAAAATAATATTTTTATCTATTTAAAATAATCTCAATTTTAGAAAAATACCAATACACTCATCCTAATCAATTTTTGATTTGATAATTTTAAAAACTTATTTCCATTTTTTAAAATAAATTATTATAATCTAGAAATTTTACATTTAAATAAAACCCTACAACTCAAGAAAATAATTTTTAAAAAAATAAAAAATTTTGACAAAAAAATTATATAAAATCATTATAATGAATGTTACTCAAAAATATATAATTATTAATATTACTAATACACTAAATCTATTTATTATTAACATTAAAATCATTTTCACTTTCTTCCTAACATTACTTAATTAATTCCTCAAAAATTTTATTCATTACATAAATAATTTATTGTATTTTCCCCTAACAACATTTTTTGACTCCCATGTTGCTTACTAAATAATGTTATTATTCTATAATACATTAGTATGAGGAATTAACACTTTATCATCATCTTATTTCAATGATGAACCATTTGAACTATATTTTATTCATAAGTGATATTCTCCTTCATCTACAGCACATCAGGTATCAAAACATGATATGCCTCTATTACAGACATACCAAGAATTAAAATATGAATCATATATTGTAAATAACATAAAATCATAGGTAAGGCTACCCAATATCAACTAATCCCACGTTTTTTATAATATAAAGGGGTCAAATGAATCATGGGATCAACATATAATTTTTATAAATACACATGAAACTTAAAAAAGGATATATTTTAAGAAATACATAATTCTACACCTCAAATGAATGATCTTTACTCCATTAATCTTCATAACACTTATTCATACTCTGTGATATTTTTATATATTTTTAAATAGTACTTACATTATCAACTATATCATATATCAATTCTAATCCTAAAAATATTTATGGGTAAAAAATCTCCCAATATTCTTGAGTCCAACAATATTTTCAATAAAATTTATGAAAATGATCTATCTATATACATGAATGGAAATTTTAATTATATAAAAAATAAAATAAAGTAGGATGTTTATCCCAAAATTAATAAAAGTATAATAAGAAATAAGGAAAAATATTCTCTAATGATAGAATTTTTTTCTCCAATAGTATATCATATTGTGGATAAAATATTTTGCTAAAATTTATTTTTGTATCGTTTTAAATTTGAAGTTCATACTAAAGATTTTATGAAAACCTAATATCATGATCCAAAATAATGAATATGTGTAATAAATGTATAAGGAACCAACCATTAAAATTAGATAATCTTTATATTTAATTCAATAATTTATTCTCTCACAATTGAGGATCTTTAGGATTATGATTTATATTGTATTTTCCCATCACCCTTGAATAAATTAATATAAAATAAAGAAATTGAAACTTCTTCTAAAAAGTTGTGTTTCCAAAAAGTCAAAACATTTAAGATATAAAATGTTTTATTTTCATGAAATATTTTCATATTTTAATTCATGACATCATCTTTTTTTAATAGTCATTATAACCCTCTGAAAAACATTTTAAAATTTATGTATGAACAAAAAATTGTAGTAATGGAAATTGAAAAGGAATAGAAGAAAACAATATTCCCAAATAAAATTATTATAAAATTTTACTTAATAAATAACATTCATTTTTTCAAATATAAATATTTTAATGAAAAATAAATCAATGTTTTTCTACATAATTTATTTCATATATTATTATTATGAAAGCATAAAAGTTGAGATAAATTAAATAAGGGTTATTTTATAGTTATGAAAAAGTTGAAAAAATAAAGAAACATAATTTTCCCTTTAGATAATAGAAGATGTGGTGTATTAAAATTAATCTTATTGTTATACCTTTTTTAATTCAAGAGATTTCTGAAAATGTATACCGACAATAAATAATTCATATAGGTATATTTAGAAAATAATTTTCATATCTTGTATAAAAATGTTTCATTCATTTTAATTCAACTAATAATATACTAATCATCCAATGGATTCAAAATCTATAAATGAATCACCTGTCACTAATTTAAAATTTTACCACCTATCCAAGGATTTTAATAGAACCACCAATCATGGATTGTAATAGAACCATCCATTTCTAGTATATGGAATATCGACCAATCGTAATTTTAAATAAAACTGCTCTGAATCATATACTTTTCCAATGAAGCATAAAATTATTATAACACATGAAAACATTTAATTTATAACATTATGATAATCAAAATACTAATCTCACCCATAAAAATTATAGTTTTTGAATCATACAATCAATTTGATAAACAAATAATAAATACATAGAATAAAGGTATGGTGGGAGACATGTTTTTTAAACAATATAAAATTCGAAATGAATTTTAATTTTGGTGTTTACTTGAGGGTTCTTTCATTGAATCTATCTTAAAATTTTAGTCATGAGAGTTGGAACACATCAATGTGTTGTTTTTGGAAGCTAATAAATGACCAACAGGTTTTCCAGTTGTCTTGTTGAGGTAAGGGAGAATCATCTCTAGGAAATCAACGTTTAGGGTGGTCTGGAAAAGGTGTAAAATTTTTCTATAACCATATAACTATCAGAATAAAAATGTGAAGACTATGTTAGAGGTTCAGAAGTGCCCCGCATGGGTTGCACATGGGTTACCGAAACCATAAACCTATCCTGGATGGACATTGCCACATAGGCAGTACATATGCATAATTCATTGAATTTCCAACACACGGTTTGGCCAAACCGTGAGACCATACCGTTTGAAGTTAGTTTTTTGGTTAAAATGCCCTATATTAAATTAATGATTTTTAATAATTTTTTTATTTACTTTCCTCTTTGAGGCCACGTGAAGTTATTCCCTATCACATGTGAACTGTCAAACTCTAACTCCTATGCATTTCGAGACCTCCCTTATCTGATTCTCATTTCAAGCATCATTATTATCTAGGAATCCACGATGGAAAGCACTCAATTCCTTTAGAGTATTTATTCAAATAATATCCACACAACTATTTCATCAAGGTTCCATATCATTTTCCCTAATTTTAGTTCAGATGTTAGCTTTTTAGATTTTTTTCAAACCAAACCGAATCAGTTCTTGATAGAGGGTGAGTAAATCGTCCAAATTTTGAGGTAGGTGGTATACGGATTTTTCCAAAAATTTACATAATTTTATAAGTAGGGCTATTTTTCTGCATGAAATAATGTTCCATGTTCCCCTGTAAAATGGAAGTATTCATATTAAATTAAATTACACACCTTGTGCTACTCCCATGTAATTTTTTTATGGGGTTTGAGGATTTCATCCTCAATCATGGACAAACTTTGGGAGTTCGGACTCATATTTCCCCCTTTATTTTAAATGATTGAATTCATGTAACCCCTTCTTATAAATTGGATAATGGTTGTGATAGACTTTCCGTCTAAAATAAAATGATCAATTGAAAATGCAACCACTTGTGTGCTATGTTGAATCTTAATAATTTGAATTTCCATGTTGGGGAGTTTTTCTAAATTTATTTATTTGATAAATTGAGTAAGTAATATTGAATGTGATGCATAACATGAATATATTAATTTATGATAAACAATGAATTATTTTATAATAAAACCCCATAGATGAGGTTTAATTTATTCGAAATCAAAAAAATGATTAATAATGGTTTATATTGTTCATGGCCATGTTTCTTTAATACCACTTTTATGTTATAATTAAATTTCTCGGTATATGAGATATATGGGATTTTTCATTTATATTAGTTATTAAATTGATTTATCCATCATCTTATAATGATTTTGAATTAACAGTATAAAATTTCATGTTATCGGCCTATTTTTATAAGCTGAATAGCTTTTCCTCTCCTATATAAGTTAATAATAGACCAAACTCCTCCTGAGGGATAGGATTTCAAAATAAATGTATTTTTCTTTTATTTATTTAACCAATAGACCAAGGAATATTATATTAATTCTTGTTTATGGTCAAATAAATTTTCATGTTTTAAATGATTTAAATGTAATGCATTAATCAAAATGGGTAGTCATGATGGAATGCCTTCCTTAGATGGTTTAATTATTTTTAATAAAACAACTTGATTAATTTTAGTAACTTATTCATGATTTGTATCTTTCCTAGAATGTATTAAATGGAAAAAATGAATGGAATTAAATATAATGGGTGGAAAGGCCATGATGATTATTTCAGGCTATGCAAATGCTATAATTTAATTATTATACCATGATGACAATGGCTGGATAAATGTAAATCTTGATCGGTAATTCCTTATGGATTCAGTTATTTTTATAAATATGGGTATGACTTGATATACATTTTTGAAGGATGGTAAGGGTAAAATTGAGCATGGAGGAATCATGAACCCTTATATCTGGGGGTGATCCATAGAGTCTCAAAAAAGTGATACTATGTGGAAAATGGGTATAACCAACCATGTCCCTTCTGAGTGATGACATAACAGTGCACCAATATCTATTTGAGTGCTGACATTATGACAAACAATACATCATGAGTGATAAAATTTATGTCCACAACTCATTTTGAAATATATGTAAGGTAATATATTATTAAAATATATATTCTCATTTAGGATGGTTATGGATGTCTGAGTTTTGTAGTAACACCCCTAAATTCAAATGTATGAACCTTGTATTTGATACCATGCTAGACATGCGACACCAAACACGTAAGGGTATATAATATCATTAATATTTAGTATATATTTTCAATTAAAAATATATTATTTATATTTAAATTCATGAAACAACAATACATATTTCATTACATTCAATAGTGATCTTCCTCAATAGCTTATGTTACACATAAGAGCGACCTTCCTAGATAGCTTGTGTTACACGAAAGACTAAGTTTCACCCAATAACAATGTATTGCTAAAATATTATTATTTAATATAATATTATATAACCTAGATATTATGTTATTTTTTATTAATATTATTGACTATATTATGAAAATTTATGGTTTATATAAATATAAATATAATTTATTGGTTACAAACTAAAAGGAAACAAAAATTAGAAGTAGTTGGATATATAAAATTAATATTATTATTTTTATGAAACGAAAGGGGTTTTGTCTAAATAAATATAATTCATTATAATTCATTAATTATCTTAATTAAATATATATTTTATATATTTAATCAAATATTTTCAGTATTCATTAATCAGGTTTGATAGACATAAGATAAGAACAAACCCTATTTTACAAATAAAAATCTATATTTTTATAAATTCAATTTAACTGAATTTTAATGAAGAACACATTTCATATATGAATTATTAAACATTAATTGATTTAATATGTCAAAAAAAACTTCTTATTTTAAATGTAATCCAATTAATTTGTTTAGGGTGAATTTTTGATGTTTTTCTGAAATAATTCATTTTATAACGAAGGTAGACAAATACCGAATTTTATTTCTAACCTAATTTTTCATCAAAATATTATAATGATAAAATTATAATTTCAAATGGTTTTAAATATTAATTAGATAATATATTTAACAATTAATAAAATTTATTTCTTTGTAACTAAATTTAATATGATATTTATTAAAAAAACATCGCAATATTTTCGATGTTTTTACTTTAAATACCTTTATTGTCATCATGAAAGAGGGATAAATATTATATTAATTTCTTCCCCTTCCATGACTGGAATTTGGAAAAATGGATTGTATATTTCGAATCAGAATAATTTATAATTTCTAATAATTTCAACATAATTTTCTTCTAAAAATACTAGTGATTGTAATTAGAATTAATTAGAATTATTTAAGTAAAGTTAAGTATAATAAAGGTCTAAACCTTTCATTTATGGCCCCAAATGATTGAGGAACTTTTCCAACACCCATTATATGGCCATAAATAATCAATTATCCTCACATTAATATGTATTTATGGTTTTTTATTACTTTTTAATTAAGAACCTATCAATAATTAACTTATTTCCCAAAATATCAAAATGAGTCCTTTTACTTCCATGTAAATGCCACCGCATCTCCCCATTTTTCACACCAACTAAACCACTTAGATTCATCCATGATTTTCTCAAATAGTTTCCCAAAATTCCTCCCTTTTCCCTTTAATTTCCCCATTGTTCATAAAACCTTCCAAGAAATCCTTTTGCTCTAACCGATTAAGTGGAAACATCTTCTCTCATGTTTTAAAATTCTATATAGATTCACAAATACCTCATATATTCTTATTCTATTATCTTATAACCCCACCATAATCCCAAATATAATATAATATTTTTATTCTAACTTTTTAATTACAATTACCCACACCAATATCTAATGGGTAACAAACTTATTGTTTCAATGTACGATGAATTACAACCTCATAAAATGATTATTGTTCATTTTTCATTTCCACCTATGATGGTGTACATTATGATGAAATCTATGTATATATAGGAAATATTTTATATTTATTATTTCTTTATACTTTTTTAATCATTTTATTACACATAACATTAATACCTTCAATATTATGTTAATATGATTACATTATTTGAGAAGTGTGGACTACCTTCCCCTCAAAGCTATGTGATTCATTCACACAATAGAAGTAATGTATAAAAGTTATTTATAATTAAAAATATGATACATACATAAAATATATATGATATTCATTTAATTATTACCATTAGGGAAATATATATTTTTATCATTTTCTTATTTACCATGTAACTCACATTCAAAGTGATAACATTATTCGTGGATGTGTAGACTACCGCCTCCTCGACGTGATGTGATTACATTCTAATCACAAGAATTATATATATATGTGTGTGTTTGTGTGTGTGTGTGTGTGATTAAAAATATGGTTTTGTGATATAATGATAATTTTGGAAATATATGTTATTACATGCCTTCTTTCTATAATGATTGTTGAAAAATAGGAATGTTACTCGTTTGTACATACGACCTACCATCTCCAGGATTATAACATTAATTCATTTTTTATAACTATATTTAATTATTGGTTATAAAAGTATAATTTACGTATATATATGGTAATTATTCCATGATTATTATTCTATAGATATTATATAGTGAACCATTTTACCATAGTTGAACTAACACTGTTTTTTTTACACGTAAACTGAATTTGGACAAAACAACCGACATAAACATAATTTTTTAAGTAGTTTTAGACATCATTGTAATAAGTGAAATAAAAATAAATATAAACATGAAAAATTTTCTATATGATGTTGAAAATTATCATATGTTTATTATTCTGGATTTTAAAGCTTTTTCACCTGAAAAGAAATTCAAGGTAATGAATTTAGTCTCATTTTACATTCCAATGAGACATATTTATTGGTATACACATTGTATCTTTTATATTATGTATAAAATTCCATTTAAAAAGATATATCATGAAACTAATTATTCTAATGATATTCTATGATAAATTTAATTTTATTCTTCTATGGATATTATGACCCCAAATGTTTCATTGTCGTATGAGACACGTTGGAATGTTTCCAGATTATTTTACTCAAGAAAGTTTTTAATGGTTATATTTGTAATATCACATAAATTTTTGATTGATAACTTTCTCTCAAAATAATAAATTTACAGTTGTGTACCTATTCTTTCATATATGTCGCACATACATCCACATTTTCAAATAATATCATTATTTATTCATTCTTCATGATACATTTATTTTTAATATGAATAATTTCATCTACGTGGATTTGAGTTAAATGTTACTAAGTGGAAAAGATATTTCATAAAACAATTTCTTTTTGTTAGGTTATATTATGTCATCTATGTCATAAAAATTATATGATTATGTGTATGATGAATTTGACTATCTATTGAGGTGTTTACTCTTTTATGTATAGACTTATATTTAATACACATAATATACTCTTTGATTTTTTCTCACTTCAACATTATAATATTTTAAAGGGTTTAATTTAAAATATCATTATGTTCATTATTTGTTACACATAACATTCCATTAAAGAAATTGATTTGTTAATTGAATAAAAAATCCTTTAATTTTATTCTCAGATGGTCCCTCATGACCTTTATTAATTTATAGTACAATTTATCCACTCATTGGTACTCAAAATGTTTTATAAATTGATCTTTAAGAAAACCCAACATTATTTCTATATTTAGTCAGAGACCTATTTTCTTAAAAAAAAATATATTAATAAAATGTTTTTAGAAATTCTTTTCAAATTATTAAAAAAATTCATTTCACCATTTTTTTATTTTACCCATTTTTTAAAAGGAATCTTCTTATCACTTTCTTCACATGGTATTTTTCAAACTTATTTATAGTGAAAAAGGAATGTTCTTTTTACCTTATACAGTTGGCATGTATTTACCTTCCATCATTTCTCTGAATCATCAACAACATGTTTAAAAAGATTCGTTCCAAAGAAATGATTTTAGAAATAGATTTTCAGGGAAAAGGGTTTTCAAAATGTTTTTCATAATAAAAGAATATTCTCATTAACAATATTTTTATAATATCATTTTATAGTATTTCTATTCCTCAATGACGATAAAACTTATTTTTACTCCACATGGGAGATGTTGTATTGATATCATCCTATTTGTTCCTCTAGACGGTTTTTGGAATTATTTGGCCAAGGATATTATTCACATTCACTCTCTTGATTAATTTTGTAGTCCTTGAAATATTCAATCTCCTATGATTATTAAAAAATGATTTTTTCTTAATTAATTCATGTCATTTATCAAGGATAATATTTTATCCTAAACCAAATATCTCTTTAGATAAAATTTCTATATTGATAGTTATTTGATTATTTTGGTAAACATTCATAAACCTATATTCTTTATTAAATAAATATTTCTTATATGATTTATATTTTATTAATTAAATCAATTACTCGAAATTAATAATGATTTTAACATTCAATGATGGGTGGCGCCTGGACAATATATAGCTCCTTGATGCATCGATAGGTTCTAATGGGACAAATATGATGCATAAATTAAATAGGTTTTTATTTTTATTTTAAACACTATGGTAGATGGGTCATGATAGAATATGTATTCATGTGCCTAAAAGGATATATCCAATAATTAAGCATTACCTTCATTTGGATCCATTATTATTCATCCATGTGATTTTTCATTCTTGTATCTATGAAGACAATTAATTCTAATTTATTTACATGGTATGTGTTTTAATTTCTTACTTTCCATATTTATGTTTCCCTTATCTATTTATATTAATGGTTTGTATTTAATTTCAGTATATTTCCATATTGTTTACGAACTTCCATTTAGATTATTGATTACATGGAATGTGTGTTCAATTATTTACCTTTAAATGTTGAATATTATCATTGATTAATTATGGATTCCTCTTTATTTTTACCTTACTAAGAATTCTATGTCACTGTTATTACCTATCTTTCTTTAGGAATCCAATAATAATACTATAAAAGATATGTTGAGATTTACTAGATTTATTAGTCTTATAATTGATGTTATTTATTTAGATAAAATATAGAAATTATGTTTTAATTAGTATAGTCAATTTTCATAAAATACTCATTTATATATATATATATTTACCAATAATACTAAATGTATTTTTCTATTAAGGATTCATTCATTGTAATCCTTCCAATGTAATATATCATACATTGGCTCTGGGTCATCAATGGTCGGGGTCACTACTGTTGGTATCAAAGGAAGATTATTAAAAATATGGGGAATTGGATTTAGGAAAACATAGTTTAAAGAACATAACACAAACATAGAAATTCATGATAATTATAGAATAAAATCCTAAAGTTTTTGTAATGTATAGATTATTTTGTTCTTCTAACAATACATCCATGTCCTAATACTACAAGTGGGTGTGGTTTTCGCAAAGATGTATTTAAGAGTAACACCTCTAAAAGGTGTTCTAGGCCTGACTCAGGGTAACCTGATAGAGGAAAATGATCCTTACTGTGCACCTGGATGACACTCCTAAGGTATATTCTTAAAAAACCAGTTTTTACTTAAAATCCATTATGAATAATTCGAATGGATAATTAAAAATAATAACCTATGTAAAACCTAATATCTTTTATAATTAGGATAAGGTTTCAGGATATAGAAATCATATAAATAATATTATTAATAAAATCTAGACTAAGGAAAAATATATATTGAAATAAGTGCATGGATGAATTATTTTTATAATTTGTATTGAGAAACACAGTTAAAATATTATTTTATGATTAACCTAATTTCAAGGGTGTCCATCATAGTTATTTTCAAAATTATATTAATATGGTTTTAGAAAATGACAACTGGTATATTGGGTGACAACCAATAAAAAATGGAAAGGATACAGGTCTTCACCCTATGTCTAAACAATGATAAGGGTGTCAACTAATGACTGACATAATATCCTGGTTATTTTTTAATTTTTTTAGTTAAATAGTTTTATTAATAAATTGTAATAATGATCCACATGTACCAATTTTTAGGATTAGATATTATTCTATTAACTATATTGGTTTTGGAAGATAGAAAATTACTAATATATGTACTTGTCACTCTTTTATAGGCCTTACAATCCTTTAAAACAATATTTTAGTGCTTGATGAAATAAAAAATCATTATTGATAATTAATTTCAAAGAGTAAAGGAATGAATTAGATTTTTATTGAAATATATCCAAAGAGATTGGATTGTTTGAATTGAAACCTATAAAGTAATAATATTTCATTATATTCTTGGTTAGTAAAATAATTACACAACATTACATAAATGACATAGAAATAATATTTTGCACTAATACCATAATTTTTTATGAACAGATGTCTTCTAAATGATCATAGATTTATGTCTTCGAGGACCTAAACATTCTATTGATCATTCTTATTATTGTGATTGAAAACATCATTCACTCACAATAAATATTTAACAATTTATTCTATGTATATATCTCTACATTCCACTATAGTTCTCCTATATAGAGACCCCATAACATTGTCTTCAATGTGACTACAGAACATCACATCCACCCTTTTATAGAGGATGTTGTGCAAACCCTTCTCATGATATGATATTTCAACCTAGAAAACATCAAACAATATATCAATAATAGTGGGTTAAAATTGGGGGTATGTTACTTAATTAAGGTGGGGAGAATGTGACACCCCAAAATTCCAATGTATGAACCTTGTTTTGGATAGAATGCATAACACATGACACCAAGTGCAAAAGGGAACATAATATCCAGATAATTTTTAATATATTAACTATTCAAAATATGTTCATTAAATTTAATACATGAAACACTTAGTAATATTGTGTTATACACAATAGAACCCTTCCTTGATATATTATGTTAAACAGAAGATCTTCTTTCCTCAATAGATTGAGTTATATGTAAGAATGAGTTTCACCGTATAACAATGTATTATTAAAATATTATTAATTAAAATATTATGGTATAAAATACCTGTAATGTTATCGGTTATAATTATTGATAACTAATTTTTGATGATTTATGGTACATATAAATAAAAAATCAATTAATTTTTAACCATGCAATGATAAACATATATAATAACTAATTGGATATAAAAAATATTATAATTTATATGCTTCCAAAGGAGTTTTGTCATAATAAATAATCAATTATTTTTTGAATAATTTTAATGAAATATATATTTTATATATTTAATAAAACATTTATTATATTCATTCATATTGTTTGATAGATATAATATAACAAAAACCCTATTTTACATATAAAAACATGTATTTTTATAAATCCAATTTAGCAATCTTTTAATGGAGAACCCATTTTAAATAGTAATTTTAACACTTTAACTGATTTAATATGGAAAAATAAACTTCATTTTTAAATATAAACATAATAATTAGGTTTTGGGGAATTGTTTAAATTTTTCTAAATCGTTTTATTTTTTAACGAATAGTTAAAAATAGTGTTTTTTAGTTGAAAACTGATTTTTCGAATAATTTATTTATAAGATTAGGTTATAATATTAATATGTTTTAATGTTTAATTAGATAATATTTTTAATGATGAATAAAATTTATTTCGTTGGAATAAGTTCCACCTTGAAATTTTTTATAAAAACATATCAAACATTCAACGGTTTTTACATTAAAAACAGCATTGTCTTCCCGCCTAAGGGATGAATTTTAAATAACTTTATTCCAATTATAAGATTTTAATTCAAGAAATGGATTAAATATTTGGAATAATAATAATTTATAATTACTAATAAGGTAAACAGAGTTTTTTACCAAAACTATTAGAGAAATTAATTAAAATTGAATACAATTATTAAGATAAAATTAATCTTAATAAATAACTAAACCATTAATTTTAAGGACCAAATGATATATAAACTATTCAAACACCCATTTTATAGCCATACACAGAAAATTTTAAATAAATTATTCATTTTGGATTGTTATTTATGTCTTTTTTATGTCATAACTTCTATACACCTTACTTTATTTCTAAAATTCTAAGTGAGTCCTTTTTATTCCCTATAAAATGACACCACCTCTCTCTATTCTTCACACCTCTCAAAACACATTGGTATGGAAAAGATCTGCCAAAATATATTCCTAAAACACCTCCCCTAGACCTTCAATCTACACATTGGGTATAAAGACTTCTAGGGAAGCCTTTTGGTATAAACCAAAAGTAGTTACCGATTAAAGGGTAACATATTCTCAGAAAATTTTTAATTTTATTTCGATTCTAAAAACTCTAATATATTCTTATTATATTCTTGTATAAAAAACCAGTATACTAAAAAACTATAATGTTGTAATTATATATGTATTATGTGAACATACCAAAACCTCCATCTAATGTGTAAATAACATATTGTTTCTGTGTACAATGAATTACTACCTCATGTAACGATGATAGTTCATTTTTTGCTTACCACCTCTCACGGTGGAAATTATGATGGAAATACTATTTATATATGATATATATGTTATTTATTATTTATCTATACTTATGTTTTTCGTTTACAACACATTCCTTTAATACATTCCATTTTGTGTTAATACAATAGCATCATTTGAGAAAGTGTGGACTATCGACCCCTCAAAGTAAAGTAATTCAATCACGCGACACATGGTATTTATAATAAATAATTATAATTAAATATATAATAATTAAAAAAGTCTATATTATATTAATTTAAAAATTACCTTTCTATAAATATAATTCTCTTTATTACCATTTCACACACATAAAAAGTGATAACGTTATTTGTATACTTGTGGAATACTTCCTCTATAACATGAGGTGATTCCTTTTTTCTAACAAATATTATATATATATATATATAATTATATATGATTAAATGATATATTATTAATGATATAATTATTATTCTAGAAAGATACAGTGTTACTTACCTTCTCTGTATGTTGCTCATTGTAAAATGGGAATGTTACTCAAGTGTAAGAACAACATACCATCTCAATGATGTTAACATTGATTCGTCTTTCATAATGATATTTAATAAATAATTTCAAAAGTATAATTGATGTATAAATATGATAATAATTTAACTATTACTATTCTATAGATATTATATAATGACCCCTTTGACCATAGATGACCTACCAGAGTAGTTTTTGACACATAAACTGAATTTAGTCAAAAAAAATAAAGTAAATATAATTGTTTAAGTAGTTTTATGAATCATAGTAATAAGTGAAATCAATGTAATTATATACATAAATATGGATCTCAATAAAGTAAAAATAAACAAAATTTTATTTTAAATTATGTTAATGGATGTTCACCTGGAATGAAATGCCTGGTAAGGAATTTCATCTCAATTTACATTACATTGAGAATTAAATTTTGTAATGAACCAATATACATTTATATGATATATATATATTTTGTTTTTAAATGTTATATCATGGAAGTCCTTATTCTAATGATATTATAAAATTCATTTAATGTTATTCCTTCAATAAGATTATGATTCAAATAGTTCAATATGGTTTGGGAAAATTTGGAATGATTAATAATTATTCTCCTCATGAACACTTTTAATTATTATCTTTGTAATTTCACTTACTTTTGTTATTATTAACTTTCTCTTAAAACGGTAACATGATTTTGGTGCACCCAGTTTCACATATATAGTTCATATACTACCAATTTGTCATATAATATCATTATTCATTCATTTTTTATGATACTTTGTGATTCAATGTCAATTATTTATTCTATGGGGATTTGATTTAAAAGTTACCATGTGGAAAAGTGATTTTATAACCTAATTTATTTTCTTTGGTTATCTTACTTCCTCATTATTGTTAATTTTATATGATTATTTTTATAATTATTTTTTATTATATAATGATTTATTTCCTCTTTTATATGTGTATTTACCCTTAATACACATAATCTAATAAATGAGTGATTCTCACTAAAACATTATAATCATTTCATGGGTTAACATTACAATCTCACTCTGTTCAGGATTTTAACACTAAAATTTACATTACATGAATTTTTATGATCATTGACTAGTAATACTTTTAATTTTATTATCATCTGGTTATTAATGACCTTTATTATGTGATAGTGTAATTTTTTCAGTCATTGGTACTCAAAATTTTTTGTAAGATTTTTTATTCCCAAAAACTCAACTTTATATCTATCTTTAGTCAGAGAAACTATTTTCATCTAAAAACCATGTTTTATTAAAAGGTTTCAAAAAATTATTTTCATAAAATTTTGTAAAGACTATTTTACCCTTTTTCCTTTTACCATTGTTTTCAAGTGACTCTTTTTATCGCTTTCTTGCGAAATCATTTTTCAAAACATTTTACCATGAAAATGGAATGATCTTTTTATCTAGTGCAGCTTGAATGAATTCACCTTACATTATTTTTTAAATCATCATATTCATGTTGAAATAGATTATTTTCAAAGAAAATATTATATATATAAATATATATATTTAAAAGGAAATGGGTTTTCAAAAGTGTTTTATTAAAAAAAGGTTATATTCCTCAAGAATGATTTTAAAAGATCATTTTGTAGTATTTATATTCATCAATGAAAAAAACTTATTTTAACACAACATGGGAAATGTTGTATTGAAACCATAGTTTTTATTCATCTAGATAGGTTTTGGATTTATATGGATAATTATAGTATTAAAATTCACTTCTTTGATTCATTTGTTAGTCCCCTTGAAATATTCAACTTTTTATGATCATTGAAAAATATATTTCCCCTGTTTTATCAATTTTATTTATCATGGATATTATTATTTCCTAAAAAGTATACCACTTTAGATATAGTGTCTAATTTTATAATCATTTTTTTATTTGGGAAAATATTTATAAATATGTATTATTTATTCACTATGAAAATTTTATAAAGAATATTGTTTATTAATTAAATCAATAATTTGATATGATGAATTCTTTGAACATGCAATGATATATGGAGCCTATAATTTGTATAGAACCTTCATCCAATGATAATTTCTCATTAGAAAAATATATGCCACAAATTAAATGGGTTTATATCTGTAGTTTAAACTACACAAATACGGGTCTTGATAGAATAGGTGTCCATGTCCCTGAGACATGATGTCAAATAATAAATAATTTCCCTCATTTGATTTCATTATTATTCATCCATGATATTTTATGTCACTATATATATGGATAAATTTCATTTTATGATATTTACATGGTGCGTGTTTAGGTTTCTTACCTTATAATATTTATTTTTCCTTATCTAGTAATTTTAATGGATTATATTTCATGTTATTACCTTGACATATTATTTATATACTTCCATTCATTTTATTGATTAAATGGAATTTTTGTTCTATTATTTAACTTTCTATTTTGAATATACTTATTGATTAATTATTTACCCCAATATATTTTCCCTTACTGAGCATTTGATCTCTCCTTTATTATCTTTTATTACCACGAATACCAGAAACATAAAATGAATGATACATAAGAATTTTCTCTATGGATTAGGGTCATCCTTGATGGATTTTATTTAGAAATAATAATAAAAAATGTTGTATCTAGTTTAGTCATTTGTAATACATGAATAATTTAAATCTCTGGTTTACCAAGACTGATAAGATAATATGTACTTCGGAGATTGATTCCTTGAAATCATGCCAATGTAATAGTACCACATAATGGCACCAGGCCTTCTGGGGTTTAGTCACTACGAAGGCCACTTTCCATCCATCAACTAGTGTTCATGGTATATGGACACTTACATCCGCACATAATTTGATCATACAGGTGGATGAAATATACAACTATAATATATATATATATATATATATTATATAAATATGTATTCTGATTAGAAATTAATTTTTTTATGTGTGCAAAAGTAGCTATAGTCATCCAGGTGTCCTAATAGATCATGATCCCTCTATAATTTATTTATTTAGCTCTATTTAGTATTCATTATTCATGCACACTTCATTAAATTTATACATGGACTAGATTCAGTTGTAGGCTCCATGGGTGGTAACCTACTAGGAAATATATATCACACCATGATCAGGCCTCCATTACACTAGGTACCTGAGTCAATATCATATTCATGGGATTGTGGAAATTTTCTTGAGCTTTCCTTCTTGTACATCAGTGTTAGAAGCACATGACTAAGCTAGATCTCATGATGATCGTGGATATCACTCATAGGGGAATTTAGTTCATTTATAATTCATTTTACATATATTTGGGCCTATAATATATATATTGTTTTAGTTATGTATAATCATCTAGACATGCATGCATTATTGTATATTGTAAAAGGCCATATTTTAGGTTCAATTTATATTATTCTTCTATTGCAATGCCTTTAATTTATTAGTTCATATTGTTTTTTTGTTATTATGTTCCAATATTATGTATTTCTACTCTAATTATGAGGTTATTGTCTCCCCATTATCACCTCCATAGACCCAACATATATTTCAAAATCCTCTCACTTGTGGGGAAGTGTGATTGATTCCATGTGACCCACTAATATGACTACTCTCTTTGTGGTATTTTAGGATAATATGTTTCAATGTGGCATCAGATGATTTCGTTTCAATTGATTTAATGTTTTGGTTTGGTAGATTGTAGAATATGAACGTGTTGGTTTTTGGAAAATAGTTATGTATGGTACTGATCACCCAACCTATAGGGAAAATCCAATTTGTTGGGTTGAGGAATCTTGTTCATATTATTTTCTACTATATATGATTATAAGTTCTCATTGAGTGATATGTTTCTTCCCATTCTTAATTATTTATGAAATTTATTATATTTTTTAATTTTCCATGTTTGGAAAAGAATTTACATTTCATTAATCATTATAGGAAAATTTATATTAACATTTCATACATATTCCATTCCATGTAGTTGCCTTTTTAGGCTGACTTGATGATACAGATTTTGTTCCTTGAGTGTGAGTCCACGATTTTTTTTCATTATAAAGACTATTTTTATAACATGATTGGGTTCTTATATATCATGATAATATACTACATTGTTTTTGTTATTATATGACATTCCTCCCGTTTATATAGCATGTTCAGCATGTAAATCATGATTTTTTTATAGCATGTATCTCATTGTTTAAACCTTTTGATAACATGCTTGTTTTATTTTGATATTTGACTTGTTGAATGGGATAAACACATGTTTTTTTTATAAAATGGAAGCTATTTATTAGAATTAAGTTTTATATGAACCTTATAATTTTGAAAATGATTCATGTATACTCAAACCATATTCTAGATTTATAATATAAATATATATAAACTATTGCAAATCTATAAAATGATGCAACTATTCAAAGTTTAAATTGATTTTTTTTAATTAGATCGAAACTTGTGTCTATAAATTTTAAGGGTTCTTTATGGGTTGGTTGATAGAAACATATATAATGAAGTCACTAATTATATGAGTATGTTATATTCTGAAACAATTATAAATTTATTTCTGTTTAATTATAAATTGGCTTGAATTGGTTGCCCTTATAAATTCACATGGCCTTATAAAAAATTCATAGAGATCATGAAATTATCTTTATAAAATTCACATTTATAAATGTGTAGGTCATCTATGGAATGTTTCTTATGAAATAACACATAAATTGATGTTTTTAATTTTTATGGTTAGGAAACTGCTAATGGGTTGCATTATGTTGATCCTAGGTTGGCATTGTGGGATCCTCATAAGTCACCTTAACATATACAACTATAATGTTATTTATCAATTAGATTGACTAATAAATAAGTATTTCAATAAATTTTTAACATTTAAAAAGTTGTTTGATATGACATCCATGTTTTATATCTTTTACAATGTACTCTTGTTTTAAAAATAGTACATTTGTTTTGTTTTAAATATTATAATTGATCAATGTTATATGTAAATAATTGTAAAGAACTAATTATGGAACCCACTGTTTTGTCCATTGTTCAACCCCTCATGTATGGGAATTTTAACTTCTCATTGAGTTTCTTTGGAATGGAATAATTAGTTCTTTATGTAATCATTATTATTTTTTGGCAATGGATTAAATGATAAGATCTTGGTCGTGTAAAAATATATTTGATGTGACCTAGTAATGGGGTTGAACATTATGCTCTAGTAAGGGGTAGGACCGATGTAGGAAATATCCTTAATTCTTAAATTCCAATCATAATTACATTAGTTTCCTTATGTTTGGTTTCATTCAGGCATTTTTGACCCTAAAATGACTCCTAGATTCTAAATCACACCCTCATTTGTATGGGTGATCATGGTATCCTTATCATTTGTTATGGGTGTAAAAATTGAGTAATACTTTATTTCAGCAATTTATACATGTTGAGGGCATGATCATCCTCTGTATAGGTCTCTTGATCCTTTCCTTCTTCTCAGTGATGAATGATATGGTATGTAATCATCCCAATTAATGGTTGTATGGGGAAATGTGACATGCATCTAAATCTCTTGCTCGGACAACCTGATACATGGATTCATCTGAAGACATTGTATGGATAGAACCAAGGATTTTTTTTAATTCTATTTAAACACCAGTGTAGTATGTGTTCACGTATGTGGTGCCTGATGTGTAGCTATATATTCTAACAAAACAGTTGAGTTCGATTAAATCGTTGAGACATTTATAGGAGATAACATACTCAGTTCATCTCCAGAGTAGAGTGACACTGGTGTTATGTAAATCATGTTTTTCTCAATATTGGGGATGGATTTTTATGAAGATTATGTGTTTTGGAATTCTAGTCTATTTTTTTCATGTTTAATTTTTTGGTGTACGTGCACAAGGCTCAGAGTTTCATCACATGTATATATAAAATTAATCTAACCTACAATTCTACTGAGCGGATGGTCTATTTCTTATTATTATGACTAGGATACTCATATATTGGGGATAATTGCATCAGTTTTGATAGATTCATCCTTCAATGCCGAAGGGGGTAATTAAGGAGGACCATTGGAAAATGGTATCTCTTACTTTTAATTTTGTTGAGTCTCAAATGTTTTGAATATTATTGGTCATTTCTGGAAGCACAATGTTGATGTGGTGGGTTTTGTATGAAACCCTTAAAAAAATGGTTTCTAATGGATAACTTTTTTTGTGGATTATTGAATGATCACATGATTCCTTGGTTGGTGGAGGAATCATAGTTTAGTTAAATGGTCATGCATCAATTGGTGATGTTGAGCTTATTTCAACTGAAGTAAACCGGTAGTGGATCAACTGATATTCTTGGTCATATTTAGTGTCATCTTAGTGAGCTATGGATTGGTGATGACAATGTCCCATAACATGACATCATCCTTAATGCACTAAGAGAGAGTTGGATTCATTCCTTTCAAATGATTTTATAGTAGTTTGGCTTCATTCAGTGGTTTTAATAGTGTTTCACATTTAAATTTGGGTCTTATCGAGGTTTGGTTAGTCTTAAGTGATACTTTTATTCTCGTGTAGGAGTTCCTTTGATGGACTCTTGGAAACCAACCACTTTCCTTTAACTCGACATCCATGAAAATGTTTTTCTAGGCCTAGTAAATGATCTGATGTGGGTGTCATTTCATTATACCAACATCTCACTTTAAATTTGTGGAGTGAGGACTACCTCTAGTTAGTTTCATGAAATCTATAATAATGAATCTAAGGTTACCCCAAGCTTCTTGTTAGGGTCAAGGGTAATGTAAACAGGTAATGATTCTTCTGGTATTGATTGGGTGTATACCATTCTTCATGTGGAGGCATGAAATTATAAATGATCAGGTGATGGTTTGATTAGGTAATGTGTAACACCCCGAGATTTTATGAGATATATTTTTTTTAATTTCTTTGATGTCTTTTATTATACACTACACCAAGATTATCTTTTACTATACGCAACACCGTATTATCTTGTAGTATACGCAACACTATTCTTGGCTCGTGTTACACCCAATTTCGAATTTGTTTTGTGGAAATTATTCTACACAACATTAAGTGTAGATTTTGTTTAATGTTTAAATGAAATAAGTTTTTATTATGTTATAAGAAACACCAAACGGAACTTTCATTACACTCAACCTTGACTTGGATTTCATTACACGCAATCAAGACCTTCCTCGATAGCGTGTGTAGTACGCAATACCGGGTTTCACTAAACGAGATATTATTATAATATTATTATGAACTAGTCATTATGAATAGTAATACCAACTTTTTGAAATTTTATATATTTTATCTTTCAAAATGGACTTCATTTTTGGACTCGGAATATGAAAATTATCCTAGGGTGAAATTTTGGTATTTTTCTGTAAATTTTCAATTTTTGATGAATAGTGAAAACACTGGGTTACTATTTAAAAACCAACTTTTTATTTAAATATTTATTTATTTTATTAAAATTTATTTTACGTAAAAATTGATACATAATACCTATATTAGTTCAATGTAATTAATTGGATTCATTTTATAATAATTTAGATATATAAAAATTTTATTGAACTTTTCACCGTCTTTTACCCACCTCCTAGGAGAATTTGAAAATTTACATAAAATGTAATTTTACCGCTTCTGTGAGTGAAATTTATAAAATATTAGAGACATAGTTAATATCAAGGAGTAAAATTTGGTTCAATAAGATCAAAATATTTTTTTGAGAATAGTAACTTTTTACTTTTTTTACCACAGTTAAAAGTAAATAGGGTAATCAAGGGTAAAAATGATATTATTATTACCCTAAAACATGTCCTAATTCTATTGGATAACTTTAATTCGACCAAAAACAACCTTAGGAATAAAATGTGACCATTTAGGTCCACTTGGATTAGATTAGGACAATTATTATTATTTTATTTAAAAAAGAGTTAAAAGAGTTAAAATCAATGTTTAATAAATAAAACATTTTTAATATAGGGTTATTCATATGATAAATTTGACTATAAATATTCATTATAAATATAAAAACATTTCCTACATAAT
Source organism: Viscum album (assembly GCA_963277665.1). NCBI lineage: Eukaryota > Viridiplantae > Streptophyta > Magnoliopsida > Santalales > Viscaceae > Viscum > Viscum album. Next base: position 1,171,740,617 of record OY728158.1, on the reverse strand, counting down.
GGTATTTTATTTATAATTTTTATACTTTAATTAATTTAATTTATTTATGACACAATGATGATGTAGTAATTACCTTTTTAATGAAATATTAACATAATTGATGTTATAAATACCCAAATAAATGTAATTTGAGACTTTTTATAAATTTAAATATTTTTTTAGGTTAATATGACATGTTATTATTGATTTAATTAACTTTTTTCAAAGTAATCATGCTGTTATAATTTTCACAAAAATCAATTACCAAATAGTTTCAAAATTGACGTAAAATAGTTTTTAAAACAAATATTATATTATTAATTGTTATTTTATTCCTAAAAATTAAGGTTAGGCCAAATGACTTAGATAAGTTTATATATATTATTAATGAACCACTTGGGGTTCGTTTGGCTTGTTATAGTATGTTTATTAAAAATATATTCTAAGAAAACAAGAAGACACAGTAAAAGTTAAATTATTTAACTTCGATTTAAATCTAAATGATAAGGGTAAAATAGTAACCTAAACTTGTCTAAATCATATTGTTTGATAGTATTTAGACCCATACCTACCTTATCTTAGAAATAAATTAATTTGGAGCTATTAAAAACCGAATATGACTTTATTATAAAATAATAGTTTAAGACTTTCCTAAAGTGCCCCACTCCTCCCTTATAAAAGGACACATCCTCCCTCTTCTCTTTAAAAAATTTTGAGCCTTGAAGCTCGGAAAACCCCTGACCATTTCCCTTATAAATTCCCTAGAAACATTATAGAGGTTAGTTTCTCCTCAAAATACCAACTCTAGTGCCTTAAGAGGAATCTTGAAAGAGGTGCGTTGAAGAAGAGGTAATCTCTTCTACCGATTCTTTCTAGTTTTCTTTCTTCTTCAACTTCTTCTTATTTAGTTGTTTCATTATAAAGTAATAACATCAGTATCACACATATACTGATATGTTATTATAAATATGAAACAACCCTATTTCACCTTCTATTCATCCTATAGAAAATGAAATCACCGTGTGCGCGTACGTACGGAATACCGTCTCCACGTCGTGGTGTAATCTGGTTTCCACCACCACCTTACATGGATGGGTATAATGGTGTAAAGAATAAATATATATTGTTATTATAACATCATGCGGATTCTGAAATATAATATCATCCACTCCAATTCTATTCAATAATTATGGTAATGATATCATCGCTCGTGCGTACGTACGGATTACTGTCTCCACGACGCGATGAGATTCATTATCCTTGTTAACAATTCAAGAATAATTATAATGTCTATAAAATGAATAATAATGAAATATGTGAAATGATAAATCTACTAGATTTATGTATATATATATGTCATCTACTTACTTCCATTCAAGTCAACAAGGAATGGAAAACAACGTTCATGTGTACGTACGGCCTACCCTCTCCATGAACGGTGTGTTTCATTTAATTTATCTATATATTATATATGTATATACCAAATATATATGATATATAAATCATGTTTTACATTCTGGATGTAAGTAAACCATGATATAATTAATAATAATATCAAGAACAACAAGTCCAAACACGTACGATAAATAAAAAGATTTTACCCAAAATGCTGCTTTAACATGGAATTTACAAAAGAACGAGTAATATAAAGTCATAAGTGAACCATATATGATATCATAAAAATGAATATGATTATTTAATAAGTCAATGACATTATTTAAATCATTATACAGGAGTTTCAGATACGTACGAAACATATCGGACCAAAGGTAAGGGATAATTATTCCAATCTCATTCTTATCCGAGATTGTTTATTCATAAGTATTTACTGGGGTTATATTTATTATCCATGTCCATATTTTCTCAAAAAGTTTTCATAAAATTTTTAATTTTCTTCCATCTATGTTTAAATTCATTTTTACCCTTTTTTACTTTTACCACATCCTATGGAAGGAATCTTTCTTTTGTTTACCATACGAGGTACTTTTTGACTTTTCTGAAAAAAATACGAGGAGAATGTTTTTTTTAAATTATACAGCGTGAATGGATTTTTACAGTTCATAATAACTTATTTCAATGAAGATTACTCTACAAAATTTCATGTTTATTTTCAATAAAATCCTTTTCTTTTAAAATTGTGTGGAATTTTGTGAATGGAGAATGATTTTGAAGAAGAAAGGATATTTTCCTCAAGAATTCATTTCAAGTGTTTTATCAAAACTATTTTCCATCTAATATGAGATTATTTAATATGTGTATGTTTCATGTATAATGTCTCTATGATTTACATGGTTTCACTTTTCTTATGATGAAATGATATCCATTTGTTTTATATGGATTATGTTATGATGGGATGATGTTTAGGAAACCCATTTTTATTCTTTGGGTTATGATGAATGATTTATGTTTATGTTGAGGCACAAGTAAGAATGATTTCATTATGAGATGGGTGGGACCTATATCTCCCTCCAATGAATTGGTTAAATATTTATATCTCATGAGATAGACATGGCTGTAATGGTAAGTTAATCCAGTTCATTGTTACAGGACTGGAATGAGGAGTGAACTCGATTCAGAAAGGGTCTTTGTCCACTAAGATGGTCTTGGAAGGAATTCCTTGGCTACTATGGAAATCATATCATGTGCTAAATGGTTTTCCAGAATTACATGTTTTATTATCATTATATTTTATTAGGATTGATGTTCCTTTATGATCGATGCCTTATGTACTGCCAAGATTTACTTCACAACTCAAGATTTTGATGTTTAAACTTTATGTTCATGTTTTGAAGTTTAAATGTGTATGGTTTGTTTTATTTTCTCCATGATTACCCTTACTGAGCATTTGAGATCACCCTTTATATGTTTTATTTTCCCCAGGATATAAAGAAAGGTTTTCAGTATGAAAACAAAAGGGGAAGATATTTATGGGAGATGTTGAAGATCTTTCACCATTATTAGAAGATTATGTTCCGAGTTTCCAAAGACACTAAACTGTTATGATCCTTGAGTTTTGGTTTTTTTTATGTATTAAGTATTCCGTAAAAGTAATTTATTTTTCATGTACGTCACGATTTGGATCTCTATAGTTGGTATCAGAGGAAAGGTTTAGTCAACCTTTGGAAACTAGGATGTGAAAACTTTAGTGAGATCCCTAGAGATATTTCTAAGGTATGTCTAGGGATGTCCCTAAGGTTAAGTATAAGTATAGGTTATAGTCCTAGAATTATGGTAAATATATTATAATTAAACCTAATATGTTAGATATTGAAGTTAATACCCCTTGATTATGATTTTTGCCTCTCACACTATTCTATTTGGGTTTTAAAAAATGGCTGGAAATAGGAAGATTCACTATAATGGAGGATATGATGGACAATGGAATGATATTCTTCATGAGAAACCAAATGAAATTGGATCTGGAGGTCCACATATCATCAATATGTCTAATCATAAATCTCATAATATGATCCATAATATCAACTTTTGTAAGTTTCCTGACTCATCTAATAAGAGAAATATGGAGATTCATGATGATCATAGAGGAAAGAAAGTTCAATTTCCATCATGTAAATATTGTGGTAAGAGGCATCAGGGAGAATGTTTTAAAGGAACTGGAAGATTCTTTGGGTGTGGAAAAGAAGGACACAAAGCCGGTAAGTGTAAAGTAAAAGGTTCAGTTAACACCATGAACAAGGATAATGGTATTTCTAAGACATCAACAATAGTTAAATGTTTTAAATGTGGAATGTATGGGAATTATACAAACCAATGCCCTAAGGGAAAGTCTCATGAAGTGAATAATCATGGTTTTATGGGTAGTATTTATGTTTATGATAATGAAGAGACTACAAATGATATATGAGATGAAATAATTGTTCAAGTTTGGTCAATGGTTTAAGAAGGTAGTGGAATGATTACATGTTTATCAAGAGTAATGTTGTATAAGTAATCGCATGGTACTATGGAATAAAGAGACATCTAAGGATTGTTACACTATTGTTTTTCCTTGTGTTTTTTGAAAGTATATGTTGAATGGTACCAGTAACCATGAATGGTTATTCAGATATTTTTGGAAAGCACCTAATATGCACATAAAGAAGGGATAAGGAGATAATGAAATGTTTGATAGTATTAATGAGATCATATAAGGAAAAAGTGATATCATGGTTTGAGTAAATAGAATTTTGGGATTTTGGTATGTGGAAAGAGATACCTTGTGAAAGCATTCATGTTTTCACTAGGGTTCAAGAGAATACATGATTAAGGTATTCACATGTTTGGAATGTGACCAACAAGATATATCATATGATATATGTGGGATAAATGATGGTATTCACATGCTCGGTAGATGACATTTCTAGTAATTGTTTTATTTATATGATGAACTTGGATAGAAGTATTTTGGATAAGTCTAAATATTAGAATGAATTAAGTTAGACATAAGATAGTATTTTTTAAGGCTAGAACTTTTTTCAATATTATTGTAGGAATGTTATTATAATGTAGTTTTAGAAAAAGGGACACCCTCTAGGACGAGTGACAACCCGTCGCATCGGACAAGGCTATGGGAATCGAACCCACAACCGAAGTGTGATAGACCTTTATTGCCTACCACTGGCCTACAGGAAGTCCCTATTTAGTATAAATTAATTTTAATTTATTATTTGGTATGATATACAAAGTATTTGTCCATTTTAGGAACCATATATGATTAATCTCACCATAGATGGACTTATGTATATAACTTTTTCTAACATTATGTTTGAGACAGATGGAATGACCTATCATTCTATCGCATGATCTTCTAACACTTCACGGAAGACAAATTCAACTTCATTTCTTTAAGAGATGAAGTGGAAATTTTCAAGGCACAAACAACAGTGAGATTGTACCAAAATCATGTAAGTGTTTCTTATAATTAAAATTTTTCAACTATAGGGAAATGATATTGAAACCCAAAAATGTTTTCCTAGTGATCTTATATCTAATGAATCAGATGGTACCTTAGATAATTACAAATTTATGTCTTTGTGATTATTGGCTTTTTCATAGCCATGTTCTCTACCACTCTCCATCAGAACTTGATGGTTAGATTTCTCTTCCATATCCATATTTTCACATATGTTCTCCTATTTGGAAACCTAGTGATTAGTTAATTTGGGTAACCGTTACGTTTCATAATTTAGTTTTTAAAGTTTAGTTTTGGTATTCCTTTTTACAATGTGGGTTTCTATGAAAGAAACATTCAAGTAGAAAACCATTTATAACCCCGACAAATTTCGAGGGAGAAATTCATTTTAAGGGGGGTAGAATGTAACACCCCAAGATTTTATAAGATTTTTTTTTAATTTCTTTGATGTCATTTATTATACACTACACCAATATTAGCATTTACTATACGCAACACTGTATTATCTTGAAGTATATGCAACACTATTCTTGGCTCGTGTTACACCCAATTTCAAATTCTTTTTGTGGAAATTATTCTACACAACATTAAGTATAGATTTTGTTTAATGTTTAAATGAAATAAGTTTTGATTATGTTATAAGAAACACCAAACGGAGCATTCACTATACGCAACCTTGAATTGGCTTGCATTACACGCAATCAAGACCTTCCTTGATAGCGTGTGTAGTACACAATACCGGGTTTCACTAAACGAGATATTATTATAATATTATTATGAACAAGTCATTATGAATAGTAATACACACTTTTTGAAATTTTATAAATTTTATCTTTCAAAATGGAATTCATTTTTGGACTAGGAATATCGAAATTGGCCTAGGGTTAAATTTGGGTATTTTTCTGTAAACCTTCAATTTTTGATGAATAGTGAAAACACTGGGTTACTATTTAAAAACCAACTTTTTATTTAAATAATTATTTATTTTATTTAAATTTATTTCAGCTCAAAATTGATACATAATACCTATATAAGTTCAATGTAATTAATTGGAGTCATTTTATAATAATTTAGATATATAAAAATTTTATTGAACTTTTCACCCTCTTTTACCCACCTCTTAAGAGAATTTGAAAATTTACATAAAACTTAATTTTACCACTTCTGTGAGTGGAATTTCAAAAATCTGAGAGACACAGTTAATATCAAGGAGTAAAATGTGGTTCAATAAGATCAAAATAATTTTTGGTGAATAGTAACTTTTACTTTTTTTACCACGGTTAAAAGTAAATAGGGTAATCAAGGGTAAAAATGATATTATTATTACCCTAAAACATGTCCTAATTCTAATGTATAAGGGTAATTCGACCAATAACAGCCTTAGTAATAAAATATGAACATTTTGGTCCACTTTTATTAGATTAGGACACTTATTATTAGTTTATTTAAAGAAGAGTTAAAAGAGTTAAAATCAATGTTTAATAACTAAAACATTTTTAATATAGGGTTATACATAAGATAAATTTAACTATAAATATTAATTTTAAAGATAAAAAATTTCCTATATAATGGTATTTTATTTATAATTTTTATACATTAATTAATTTAATTTATTTATGACACAATGATGATGTAGTAATTACCATATTAATGAAATATTAACATAATTGATGTTATAAATACCCAAATAAATTTAATTTGAGACTTTTTATAAATTCAAATAATTTTTTAGGTTAATATGACATGTTATTATTGATTTAATTAAATTTTTTAGAAATAATCATGCTGTTATAATTTTGACAAAAATCAATTACCAAATAGTTTCAAAATTGACATAAAATAGTTTTTAAAAAAAATATTATATTATTAATTGTTATTTTATTCCTAAAAATTTAAGGTTCTGCCAAATGACTTAGATAAGGTTATATATATTAATAATGAACCACTTGGGTTTCGTTTTTCTTGTTATAGTATGTTTATTAACCATATATTCTATGAAAACAAAAAGACACAGTAAAAGTTAAATTATTTAACTTAGAGTTAAATCTAAATGATAAGGGTAAAATATTAACCTAAACTTGTATAAATCCTATTGTTTGAGATTAGTTCGACCCATACCCACCTTATCTTATAAATAAATCAATTTTGAGCTATTAAAAACTGAATATGACTTTATTATAAAATAATATTTTAAGATTTTCCTAAAGGGCCCCTATCCTCCCTTATAAAATGACACCTCCTCCCTCTTCTCTTTACACAATTTTGAGACTTGAATCTCGGAAAAACCCTGCCCATTTCCCTTATAAACTTCCCTAGAAAAATTATAGAGGTTCTAGTCTCCTCAAAAGACCAACTCTAGTTCCTTAAGAGGAAGCTTAAAAGAGGTGCGTCGAAAAAGAGGTAATCTCTTCTACCGATTCTTTCTAGTTTTCTTTCTTCTTCAACTTCTTATTCTTTATTTGTTTCATTATAAAGTAATAACATCTATATCACTCATATACTGATATGTTATTATAAATATGAAATAACCCTATTTCACCTTCTATCCATCTTATGGAAAACGAAATCACCCAGCGTGCGTACGTACGGAATATCGTCTCCACGTCGTGGTGTAATCTGTTTTCCACCACCACCTGACTTGGATGGGTATAATGGTGTAAAGAATAAATATATATGGTTATTATAACATCATATGGATTCTAAAATATTATATCATCCACCCCAATTCCATTCAATAACTATGGGAATGATATCATCGCTCGTGCGTACGTACGGATTTCCGTCTTCACGACGCGATGAGATTCATTATCCTTGTTAACAATTCAAGAATAATTATAAAGTATATATAATGAATAATAATGAAATATATTACATTATAAAGCTAATAGATTTATGTATATATATATTTCATCTACTTAATTCCATTCAAGTCAATAAGGAAAGGAAAACAGCGTTCATGTGTACGTACGGCCTACCATCTCCATGAACGGTGTGTTTCATTTCATTTATCTATATTATATATATATATATACCGAATATATATTATATATAAATCATATTTTACATTATGGAAGTAATTAAATCATGATATAATTAATAATAATATCAATAACAACAAGTCCAAACACGTACGATAAATAAAAAGATTTTACCCAAAATGCTGCTTTAACATGGAATTTACAAAATAACGGGTAATATAAAGTCATAAGTGAACCATATATGATATCATAACAATGAATATGATTCTTTAATAAGTCAAGGACATTATTTAAATCATTATATAGGAGGTTCGGATACGTACGAAGCATATCGGACCTAAGGTAAGGGATAATTATTCTAATCTCATTCTTATCCGAGATTGTTTATTCGTAAGTATTTACTAGGGTTATGTTTATTATCCATGTCCATATGTTCTCAAAATGTTATCATAAAATGTTTAATTTTCATCCATGTATGTTTAAAGTCATTTTTACCCTTTTTTACTTTTACCACATCATATGGAAGGAATCTTTCTTTTGTTTACCATACGATGTACTTTTTCACTTTTCTGACAAAAGTACGAGGAGAATGTTTTTTTTAAATTATACGGTGTGAATGGATTTTTATAGTTTCATAATAACTTATTTCAATGAATATTCCTCTACAAAATTTCACGGTTATTTTAAATAAAATCCCTTTCTTTTAAAATTGTGTGGAATTTTGTTAAAGGAAAATGATTTTGAAGAAGAAAGGATATGTTCCTCAAGAATTCATTTCAAGTGTTTTATCAAAACTATTTTCCATCTTAGATGAAATTTTTTCATATGTGTATGTTTCAAGTATAATGTCTCTATGATTTACATGGTTTCAATTTTCTTATGATGAAATGATATCCATTTGTTTTATATGGATTATGTTATGATGGGATGATGTTTATGAAACCCATTTTTATTCTTTGGGTTATGATGAATGATTTGTGTTTATGTTGAGGCACAAGTAAGAATGATTTCATTATGAGATTGGTGGGACCTATATATACCTCCAATGCATTGTGTAAATATTTATATCTCATGAGATAGACATGGCTGGAATGGTAAGTTAATCCAGTTCAGTGTTACAGGACTGAAATGAGGAGTGAACTCGATTTAGAAAGGGACTTTGTCCACTAAGATGGTCTTGACAGCAATTCCTTGGCTACTATGGAAATCATATCATGTGCATAATGGTTTTACACAATTACATGATTTATTCCCATTCTATTTTATCATGATTGATGTTCCTTTATGATCTATTCCTTATGTACTGCCAAGATTTATTTCACAACTCAAGATTTTTATGTTTAAACTTTATGTTCATGTTTTGAAGTTCAAATGTATATGGTTTTTTTTATTTTCTCCATGCTTACCCTTACTGAGAATTTGAGCTCACCCTTTATATATTTTATTTTCCCCAGGATATAAAGAAAGGTTTTAGGTAAGAAAACAAAAGGGGAAGATCTTTATGGGAGATGTTGAAGATCTTTCACCATGATTAGAAGATCATGTTCCGAGTTTCCAAAGACACTAAACTATTATGATCCTTGAGTTTTGGTTTTTGTTATGTATTAAGAATTCTGAAAATGTAATTTTTTGTCCATGTACATCAAGATTTGGGTCTCTACATAATTTCATCATAATTATTGTATAAGATTCATTGAACATGTTTATGTTGAAAGCAAGATTCCTTGGATGAAGGCAATGTGGTTCAATTACTAATCTGGTGGTCATATATGATGGTAATATTTGAGATGATTCATATAGGGAGGCTCAAATATTTGTCCCTATTTATTAATGTATACAATCATTGATGAAACTATTCTATAGAACATCTTCAGGTTAAGGCGTTTTTGGTGTAAAAGGTTTAATGTGTCTTTCAAGAAATGCATGCATGAAAAGATTCAGTTTGGACGACCAATATTTGACTACTTATTTCAATTAGGTCATTTTTATTACCTCATATGTAATCAGGTTCATCATGTTAAGTAAATAATATGTGGATTCATTAGTGCACATATGGTCATGTTTTTTTGCTAATTATGATGGTGGAGGTGTCATGGATCAAAATATTACTTTCCCATGTTAAATAATATAATGTGGGTAACATCTGTATTTTGATTAAAGAGTAAATGTTATAATCATTTATCTAGATAAATGGGATTGAGTAAGTGGTATCTTAGTGTTTAAGTTAGAAAACGAGCTTTGGATTGAGTTTTGAATGCTTAACTGATGTACGATGAAGAAATGATTAAAGATTATTTAGGAATTTTTAAAGGCAACATAAAAATTTAAATGAGACTTCATGACCCTTATAAGATGGTAGATATTTTCATTTTTTTACCAAGAATTCATGAGTAGGAGATGTTTTATGGTGGAGAGGATGTAATGACCTGTGTTTTTTAACCAAGATGAAATCCAAATGAAATTTCAATTTTTTCATTTACTAGATGATAAATTCCTTAGACGAAGAATTGAAATATTATTCAGAACATTTTTTTACACTTCAGTAAAATCCCAAGAGGTTCCACATGTGTCTCTTTGAGGTTCAAGATTGATGGGTCCCATCTATCAAGGTTTTGGGTGGTATAATAGAGGCGTGGGTTTTATCTGAAACTGTATTGCCCACATAAAAAACTGTGAAACTTGTTTAAGAGGAGATTATGTTTCCTACATGGGATACAACTGTTTTACCCAAATTATGTTCCTAGGTTATATGGATAGTTCCGATTGGTAAATACCTATGAAAAATTCATCACATGGATTGCACATGGTTTTTCCTAACCCTACATCCAAACTGCACAACCCCAATTTTCAGGGTAAAGTAAATTATTTTCTCTTAATATGTTTGACTACTCATTTAATTATTTCTTCTCCTCTTTAATTCCACATGATTTTCCTCCCTCTAACCTTGTATCTCTCAATATCTTCCTCCTATTTTATGAATGATCTCTCTTGTTTAAAGAATGATGAAAGTGCAATCAGTTTCTATATATCTACTTCAGTAATCCCTTAATTCCATTTCAGTCTTTATTTGATTAGTGTCCTCCCTATTATCTAATTGATTTAAATGGTCGTCTTACATATTAATAGGGAGGATTCTTGTTTCTTATATCTCTTCCAAACTATAATGATTATAAGATTGATGTTGGACAAGTATATCATTATAAGTATGAGGTAGGTGTTCCACATATTTTACATAAACATTACGTCATTTTATAAACATCATCATTGCTCCACAAGCCTCCCTATTGTAAATATTTTCAATAAATAGAGTTCCTCATATTACAATGGTGTATATACCTTGTGATACTCCCATTTATTATTATTATGTGCATTGATGATTCCAACATCAATCACAAAAAATCCATGGGTGATTCTAATTATATTTCACTATTTATATTAAATGATTTAATTCCTGAAATGCATTCGATGCTTTCGGTATAGATTGTAAATATATTTTCCCCTTGTAATCAAAAGATCAATTTAAAATGGAACGTCCTATGTTCCATATTGAAAATTTATAAATTGAATTGCGTTATTGGGATGTTTTTCTAAAACAATTATTTTTATAAATTTAATTATGAATTATAATTGGATTGAAAACATATTTAAATGAATTTTTGAAAAAATGACATTATTTTATAATGAAAATCCTCAGATGATGTGTGTTATCATTAAAATTACAATGTGATGTTTAATGGTTTATTTGGTGCTTCATCGTATTTCTTTTCTCTTTAATATGTGATTTATTTCTATTTCATTGTATATGGCACGTCGGGGATGTCGAATTTATTATAGTTATTAAATGGATTTATCCATCATCCTGTATATATGTTGAATTAATCAAAGAACCTTCAATGTGTTTTTCCCATTTTTATTAATTGAATGCATATAAACAACTCACATTCAAGAGATTAATGGACCAAGAATCTCATATGGACTTCACATTCATAGTAAATATGTTTTCAATTATAGGTATTTACCTATTAAACCATGGTATCTCTGATGTATCATTTTTCTTGTCAAATAAATTTCTAGGTTTTTTTATTTAAATTGAATGATTAAATGGAATTATTAGTAATTTTGGAATGTATTCCTCAAATGTTTAAAATGTTTTAAATATCATGACTTGATTAGTTTTAATATCTCCTTCAAGATGTTTTTCATTACATGAATATATTAAATGGTTGAATTTAATGTAATGAATCATAAAGGGTGTAAGGTACAAATAGTTTTTTAAATTGTATGTACATACAATAATTAATTTTTTTTCCTTGATGATAATGAATTGATAAATGTAATTCATGATAGATAATGCCTCATAAATTTAGTTATTATTATAAATATGATTACACCCTGATATTTGCTATGTAACGATAGTATGGGAGCAGTTGATCATAGAATAATCACAGTCCCTAGCATTCGGAGTTCATACTTGGAATATCACACCAATAATACTATGTGGATGGTTGGCATGACACACCCCATCCATTGTGAGGGTTGAAATGACGACACAATCACTTCAATTAGATTGATAATGGGATGATACTATCACCATATCGAGTGATGAGACTGAATACTCCTACTCATTATGGGATATAGTGATTGTGTAACACCCCAAGCTTCTACGGTACGTTTCCCTTCGAATAATGCGATAGCGTGTGTTGTACGCAACCTCGAGTTCTAACACACACCACAACTAATTAAACTAGCCGTTGTGAATAGTAATACCTACTTTTTGAAATCATATATATTCTATATTTCAAAATGGACTTCATTTTTGGATTCGGAATATCAAAATTAGCCTAGGGTGAAATTTTGGTACATTTCGGATAACTTTCATATTTTGATGAATAGTGAAAATTTCTAAATTTTAATTAAAAACAACTTTTTTAATCAAAATAATTAATAGTGATAAATTATGAATTTGAGTGGTTTTAAAGTATATTTAGAATATATTTTTACCATTCAATTTAATGTTTATCATTGGACATAATTTTACAATTAAACCGAACATAAACAAGTGTCAATCTTTTGATAGTTATTATCTCTTAAAAACACGCTTTTTGTTTTGACAGCGGGAATTAATTTTAAATTAATTTCTGCCACTTCTGTGTTTTGAATTTAGGAAAATGGATTCCATATTTGGAATCAGGATGTTCAAATTGTGTAAATAGGTAACTTTTATTTTTAGACATTTTGAATAGTTACTGTGGTAAATATTTTATTTACCATGGTTAAAGGGTAAATCCGGTAAATAAGGGTTAAAAAAATAATATTATAATAATAAACAATTACCCTAAAACGTGTCCTAACCTTATTGGTGGACACATACCCGACCATGGGCATCCTTTGGTCAATTTGGGGACCCCTTGGAGCCACTTGTATGTGGTAGGGACACTTTATATTAATAAAGTTAAAATAAAAATAAAAATGGCATAAGCTTACATCTTTTAGAAGAACAATTTTTACATAGGGTTATACATGTTGGATTTTAGATTATAAATATTCATTAGAAAGCTAAAAAGATTTCCTACATAATGATATTTTATTTATAATTTTTAGACATTATATAATTTATTTTATTTATGACACAATGATGATGCAGTAATTACTAAAATAGTGAAAAATAAAAATAATTGATCTTATAAATACCCAAATAATTATAATATGAAACTTTTAATGAATTAAACTAATTTTCTATGATAATATGATATATTAGGATTGATTTAATTGACTTTGTTCGAAGTAATCAATCTGTTAGGAGTTTCACAAAAATCAACTATTGAATAGTGTCAAAATTGACATAAAAGAGTTCTTAAAACAAATATTATATTATTAATTGATATTAAATTCCTAAAAATCTAAGGTTCGGCCAAGAGACTTATATTATGATAGGTTCCTCATTAATGGACCACTTGGGGGTCGCTTGGATGTATATAGTAAGTTTATTAATCATATTATATAAAAATACAAAGAGACATTGTAAAAGTGAAACTAATTAACTTAGAGTTAATACTTAAAGATAAGGTTAATATAAGTACCCAAACCTGTCTAAATTCTATTGGATGAGTTGTTTTCGACCTATCCACACCTCATCCTTTGAATAGTCAACTTTGGAGCCTTTGTAAACCGAATATGAATTTATTATAAATTAATATTTCTAACTTTTCCAAAGGTGCCCCTCACCCCTCTTATAAAAGGGCACTCCTCCTTCTCATTTCTTCACACCTTCAAAGCCTTTTGGTTCGGCCAAACTCTGCCCAAATACTCTCCCAACATCCCTCAATACAACCTAGAGGCCTTAGTTTGATCAGAAAGCCAACCTAAGGAGCCCTTTTGATCAAATCAAAAGGAAGAACCCGAAGAAGAGGTAATGATTTCACCACCCTTTTCTAAGTTCATTTCTTCTTCCACTTCTTCTTCCTTTGTTCTTACCATTCTGAAATAATAACTCCAGTATCTCACATATACTGTGATGTTATTATAAATATGGTACAATCATATTCAGTATTCTATCCACCCTTTGAATAACATGTCACCATACGTGCGTACGTACGGCTTACCGTCTCCACGTCGTGGTGTAATTGTTATTCAATATAATATTATTTGGATGGGTATAATAATGATGTGTAACTCATGTAAATAATAAATATAACATGTTAATGATTCTGTATATATGATATACCATCCATTTATATATTATTTTAATATCAAAAGAATGATATTGTCGCTCGTGCGTACGTACGGACTACCGTCTCCACGAACGCGATGAGATTCATTCTCCATCGTATCCATTCAAGTATAATTATCATTTGATGATTTAAAAATGATGTTTAAGGATTGTATATCATTCTGGATATGAATAAGATACAACAACCATGGCTTATGTAACAAAACATATAAAAGAAAATGAGTAAGTTAACTCCCGAAACGACGATAATTCTAAGATATTATTAACAAATCAATGTTAAAAGATCATATATGATATCATATTAATATATATGATTCTTGTATAATTTAATAACAACTATTTCACCATTATACAGGAGGTTAACCTACCCCAACCAAGGAAAAGTACAAGGTAAGGGTTATTTCACAATCTCTTCATTATCCGAGGTTGTTTATATGTAATAATCTACTGGGATCTCTTTATCATCCACATCCATGTTTCTTAAAAATGTATTTCAAAACATTTTTACTATTTACAAGAATATGGGTTAAAGTCATTTATACCTTTTTTTGACTTTTTATAAGAGGTTTATAAAGGAATCTTTCCATCGTTTTCAAAACAAGGTCCTTTTTAACCTTTTCGACAGAATTGAGGTAAGAATGTTTTTTTTAACTTATACGGCGGGTGCGGTTATTTTACGCCGTTATAAAATCTTCAAAGCTTTCCTTACAAGCTTATAAGAATATTTTCAAAGAAAATGTTTTATTTTATATGGATCTTAAATGATTTCAAAATAAAAGGAGATATTTCTTTAAAAAGAATTTTGATTTCATCTATGTCAACATCCTTTGATGGATTTTAAGATTATTTGAAGTTGATTTATTATGATACAAAACTTCTATATTGTATTGAAGGTTTTGTGATATGTTTGACTGTGGATGTGCTATTTTTATACCATTCATAGTTTATTGTGAAAGTATTGATATTTCGTATGCTAGTTTTAATACGAATGTTTATGTTATGTTTAAACCTTTTCATATGGGAATGCATTGGACTTAATAAGTGACGGGTGGAGCCCGCTATAGCTCCTCGATGCATCGGTAGGTCTCATGAGACAAACTAGTGTCTTGGCACAAGGCCTTGACAAAATCTTATTTGTAGTCTTGGCATGAGGCCTTGGCTATGTGGTTATGATAGTCTGGCATTATGCATTCCAACATTATGAAAGTGGTTATTGATTTTTGCATGTGATTATTCGATTAGTAGAATATCCATGTGAATAAGTAAATGGCATTATTTCATTTTACTTTTGCCATACCATGTTGAAGTTCAATTTTAAAAGGCTTTTGTTTTAGTAATACATTGCCTTAAATGTTTATTCTTATTTATGAAAGTTTCCGCTATATTGTTATCCTTACTGGGCATTTGAGCTCACCCCTTTTCTATGTTTTATTTTTCCCAGGATTATGAAGAAGTAATTTATGAATGACCTGCAGGGATAGTATGAGGAGATATGAAGACAAGATGTTTTTTTATGATGTAATGTAAAAATTTATGGATGTATCTAGTTATTCCAAGGCTACTAAACTAATCGGTCTTTCGAGACTTGATCTTTCTCGTGATCATGCCAATGTTATGTAATAATGCACCGACTCTAGGTAACTAGGGTTGGGGCGTTACAGTTGGTATCAGAGGAAGTTTAGTACAAACCTTGGAAGCTAGATTTAGATAAACTCTGATTAGAGCACGTAGACCTAAGATGAACTTTGAGGATTAGTATAGAAGAACTTCCTAGAATTTTGGTATTGTAGAGATTTTGTGAGTTTTCCGAGCAATACATCCCTGTCTGGATACGAGCAGGTAGAGGTGGCTCTGGCACAGATGTACCTAGGGGTAAAAGCCGAAAACACCGCTTTGAGCTAGACTCGAACGGGAACTGGTGCACGACAACGGGCCTTGCTGCACTCTTGGTTACGACACTCCCGGGGGATATGCTTAGGATAACTCTCACTTTCTTTACAAATCATTATGAAGGGTTTATGAGTATATACTTCCTCAAAGAAAACATATTTATGATTATGGATTATATCCATAGATAGTTCAATTTATGTTAAGTGTTTTATAAGTATGGGATTATGTATTTTGATTCATAAACTGATCTAGTTTATGCCATTGTTTAGAAATGGCGCCTAGTGGAAGAAATGGAAACTGTATCAATGCACGCACTCCATGTAGGGATTGCCCTCCTGCTCAAGATAATTATAGTGGGGCTGGTGATGCAACTGGTGCTGATCAGCTAATCACCGTACTGGGACAACTTACTCAGGTTATGAATAGTAACCTTACCCGTATGGAGCACCCTGATCCGCAGCGTGGAGGATCAATGTTAGATCGATTCATGAGACAACAACCACCAACGTTCAATGGAAGTACAAATCCCTTAGTAGCTGAGCAATGGATATTTTCCCTAGAGAAAATATTTCAGGCTTTGGGGAGTAGTGAAAGGGAAAAAGTTACCATGGCAGTTTACCGCCTCACTGGAGATGCTGATCAATGGTGGTCATTGATTCAAAACATGAAGGAAGATGATGAAGTATCAAACATGGAATGGAGGGAGTTCAAAGATCTGTTTTTAGAAAAATACTTTCCTCGCGACCATCGAGCAGATATGGAAAGGCAATTTCTGAGTCTGAGACAAAAGGAGGATGAGAATGTCACAAAGTATGAGGCTAACTTTACAAGGTTAGCGAGGTATGCTGGAGATTATATTCGCAACCCAAGAAGTAAGATTGATCGTTTCTTTGATGGGTTAAAACCATTTCTCCGTCGAGCATTAGTCTCACAATCCTTTTCATCGTACGAAGACATTGTCTCATGTGCTATCAAGACCGAAAAGGAATTCTCTAAGTCTTATGACTTTAAAGCAAAGCAAGAGAAGAAGAGACCTGCTGATCAATCTGGGAATGGAAATAAGGGGAATAAGGGAAAGGTTGAATATCCATCTTGTGGTAAGTGCGGGAAGAAACACCCCGGTGCTTGCCTGAAGGGAATGGGAGTCTGTTACAAGTGTGGTGAAAAAGGCCACCAAGCTCATGATTGCAAGGGGAAGAAGGAAGCTACCAACGTTCAGTGCTACAATTGCAGGGAGATGGGGCATTATGCAAATGCATGTCCTAAGCGTCAGGAGAACTTACCTCAGAAAAGGCCAAGGGATCAAGGCCAGGCTTATGCTATCACTACTGCTGAGGTAGAAACTCCGAAAGACGTGGTGGCAGGTAATTTAATGGTTTCCTCAAGTTTAGCAAATGCATTATTTGATTCTGGATCATCGCATTGTTTCATATCTTCCCAGTTTGCTAAGAAAATTAGATATTTCCAATTTGATTTAATAAGGGAGTTGTCAGTTAAAACTCCTAAGGGAAGTATCGTTGCAACAAAGTTTTGTGAATCAGTCCCCATTAGAGCACATAAATTTTCTTTATCTGCTGATTTCATCGTCATACCTATGATTGAGTTTGATATAATCCTCGGTATGGACTGGCTTTCGGACTATGATGCGAAGATTTATTGTAAGAAGAAAGAGGTTACGATTCTTGATGATAATGATAAGGAACACCTTATTTTTAGAGCAGAATCGTCACCACCTAATTCTTATTTAGACCCACCCCCAGTAGCTCAACTTAATTCAATTATTGGGGAGGAAGAGAATGAAATAACTGTCGGTGAGGAAAGGAATGTTCAAATAGAGGATGTACCTGTTGTGAAAGAATTTGTAGATGTATTTCCGGAAGATTTACCTGGACATCCTCCAGAACGAGAAGTTGAGTTTTCTATTGATTTGATTCCTGGATCAAGGCCTATATCGAAGACCCCTTATAGAATGGCCACTGTAGAGTTAGTCGAACTAAAGAAACAACTAGAGGAATTGAGTAATAAGGGATTTATTCGCCCTAGTGTTTCTCCATGGGGAGCCCCTGTTCTTTTTGTTAAAAAGAAAGATGGATCTATGAGGTTATGTATCGACTACAGGGAGATCAATGCTATAACGATAAAGAACAAGTATCCCCTACCTCGTATTGATGATTTATTTGACCAACTGCATGGAGCTCAATACTTTTCAAAGATTGACCTTCGATCTGGATACCATCAGTTGTGTGTAAAGAAGGAAGACATTCCGAAGACAGCATTTCGAACCAGGTACGGGCATTACGAGTTTACTGTAATGCCGTTTGGATTGACTAATGCACCCTCTGTATTCATGGATCTGATGAATAGAGTTTTCAAGGAGTATCTCGATGAATTTGTGGTGGTATTTATTGATGATATCTTGGTATACTCCAAAACCTACGAAGATCATGAAAATCACTTGTGCATTATCTTGAAGACTCTGAGGAGGCATGAATTATATGGAAAGTTTAGCAAGTGTGAATTCTGGCTTCAGGAGATTTCTTTTCTTGGCCATATTGTCTCTAAAGATGGAATCTCTGTTGATCCTTCTAAGACCAAGGCAATCCAAGAATGGCCAGCACCTACGAGTATAACTGAGGTACGTAGTTTTATTGGCTTGGCAGGTTATTATCGACGTTTCGTCCAGAATTTTGCCCGATTGGCTAACCCATTAACGAAGCTCACACGTAAAGGGGTTAAATTTGTTTGGACAAAAGAGTGTGAAGAATGTTTCGAAGAACTGAAGAGAAGATTAGTCAATGCTCCTATATTGACTCTACCATCGGGGAATGATGGGTTCGTTATTTATAGTGATGCATCAAAGAAAGGACTTGGCTGTGTCCTTATGCAGAATGATATAGTTATTGCCTATGCATCACGACAGTTGAAAATTCATGAACAAAACTATCCTACTCATGATCTTGAGTTAGCAGTTGTGATCTTTGCTTTGACGATATGGAGGCACTACCTCTACGGTGAAAAATGTGAGATTTATACTGATCACAAGAGTTTGAAGTATATTTTCTCACAAAAAGAACTCAACATGAGGCAAAGGAGATGGCTTGAATTACTCAAGGATTATGATTGTACGATACACTACCACCCGGGGAAGGCAAACAAGGTGGCAGATGCTTTGAGTAGAAAAGACCATGGAGTTTTGAACAATATGAGAATTGAAAGGGATCCAATTTTCATGGATCTAGTGAAAATGGACATGGGAATAACCAGGGAAGGTGAAACATCAATGCTTTTTCAAATGGTTGCCAAACCATCTTTACTAGAAAGGATTAAGAGTTCTCAGACCGATGATGACGAATTCCAAAAGAAGATTAAAGCTGTGAATGATGGGAGATTGAGAGACTTTGTGTATGAAGATGGAATTTTGAAATTCGGGAAGAGACTTTGTGTTCCCAATATACCTGATCTAAAAAGGGAATTGCTGGATGATGCTCATAGTTCCAATTTCTCTATACACCCTGGGAGCACCAAAATGTATAGAGATTTGAAGGAACATTTTTGGTGGGACAACATGAAGAGGGAGATTGCTGATTTTGTGTCAAGGTGTATGGTTTGTCAATAAGTGAAAGCTGGAAGGCAACAGCCTGGAGGAGTCATGCAACCTCTTCCCATACCGGAGTGGAAATGGGACAATATTACGATGGACTTTGTCATGGGGCTACCAAAGACTCCTAGAAGGAACGATGCAATATGGGTTATTGTTGATCGTCTTACCAAGTCAGCACATTTTCTTGCTATAAGAGAAGATCTACCCCTGGAACGTCTAGCAAGACTATACATTAATGAAGTTGTGAGACTTCATGGAGTTCCCCTATCGATTGTTTCTGATCGTGATCCCCGTTTTACTTCAAGATTTTGGAAAAGTCTTCAGAAATCCCTGGATACTGAACTTCATTTGAGCACTGCTTACCACCCTCAGACAGACGGACAATCAGAACGGACTATTCAGACCTTAGAAGACATGTTGAGATCTTTCTCACTTGATTTTCAGGGTATGTGGGATCAATATTTACCTCTGGTAGAATTTTCCTATAACAATAGCTTCCATTCGAGTATACAAATGGCACCATATGAAGCGTTATACGGAAAGAGATGTCGTACACCAACCTGTTGGGATGACGTTGGTGAAAGAAAACTTGTAGGCCCAGAACTGGTGGAGGAAACGGTGGAAAAGGTGAAGGTAATCCAAAATCACATCAAAGCAGCTCAAAGTAGGCAGAAGAGCTATGCCGATAATCGAAGGAAGGATTTGGAATTTCAAGTCGGTGATCATGTTTTCCTAAAGGTATCTCCGTGGAAGGGAGTCATACGTTTTGGTAAGAAAGGTAAATTGAGTCCCAGGTACATCGGATCTTTCGAAATTCTAGAACGAATTGGGGCTGTAGCTTACCGATTGGCAATGCCGCCAAGTCTCTCCAAAGTTCACGATGTGTTCCACGTATCTCTGTTGAGAAAATACATGCCTGACCCAACGCATGTACTCACCTATGAGGAATTAGAACTGGAACCCGATCTGTCTTATTGCGAAGAGCCCGTCAGGATTCTTGATACAAGAGAACAAGTACTGAGAAACCGGACGACGCGTCTGGTAAAAGTTTTGTGGAGAAATCATAAAATGGAAGAGGCAACGTGGGAACCCGAGGAACTTATGATGAAGAACCACCCGAGTCTTTTTATGCAGTAATACCCTAGAAATTGCGAGGACACAATTATTTGAAGGAGGGGAGAATGTAACACCCCAAGCTTCTACGGTACGTTTCCCTTCGAATAATGCGATAGCGTGTGTTGTACGCAACCTCGAGTTCTAACACACACCACAACTAATTAAACTAGCCGTTGTGAATAGTAATACCTACTTTTTGAAATCATATATATTCTATATTTCAAAATGGACTTCATTTTTGGATTCGGAATATCAAAATTAGCCTAGGGTGAAATTTTGGTACATTTCGGATAACTTTCATATTTTGATGAATAGTGAAAATTTCTAAATTTTAATTAAAAACAACTTTTTTAATCAAAATAATTAATAGTGATAAATTATGAATTTGAGTGGTTTTAAAGTATATTTAGAATATATTTTTACCATTCAATTTAATGTTTATCATTGGACATAATTTTACAATTAAACCGAACATAAACAAGTGTCAATCTTTTGATAGTTATTATCTCTTAAAAACACGCTTTTTGTTTTGACAGCGGGAATTAATTTTAAATTAATTTCTGCCACTTCTGTGTTTTGAATTTAGGAAAATGGATTCCATATTTGGAATCAGGATGTTCAAATTGTGTAAATAGGTAACTTTTATTTTTAGACATTTTGAATAGTTACTGTGGTAAATATTTTATTTACCATGGTTAAAGGGTAAATCCGGTAAATAAGGGTTAAAAAAATAATATTATAATAATACAAAATTACCCTAAAACGTGTCCTAACCTTATTGGTGGACACATACCCGACCATGGGCATCCTTTGGTCAATTTGGGGACCCCTTGGAGCCACTTGTATGTGGTAGGGACACTTTATATTAATAAAGTTAAAATAAAAATAAAAATGGCATAAGCTTACATCTTTTAGAAGAACAATTTTTACATAGGGTTATACATGTTGGATTTTCGATTATAAATATTTATTAGAAAGCTAAAAATATTTCCTACATAATGATATTTTATTTATAATTTTTAGACATTATATAATTTATTTTATTTATGACACAATGATGATGCAGTAATTACTAAAATAGTGAAAAATAAAAATAATTGATCTTATAAATACCCAAATAATTATAATATGAAACTTTTAATGAATTAAACTAATTTTCTATGATAATATGATATATTAGGATTGATTTAATTGTCTTTGTTCGAAGTAATCAATCTGTTAGGAGTTTCACAAAAATCAACTATTGAATAGTGTCAAAATTGACATAAAAGAGTTCTTAAAACAAATATTATATTATTAATTGATATTAAATTCCTAAAAATCTAAGGTTCGGCCAAGAGACTTATATTATGATAGGTTCCTCATTAATGGACCACTTGGGGGTCTCTTGGATGTATATAGTAAGTTTATTAATCATATTATATAAAAATACAAAGAGACATTGTAAAAGTGAAACTAATTAACTTAGAGTTAATACTTAAAGATAAGGTTAATATAAGTACCCAAACCTGTCTAAATTCTATTGGATGAGTTGTTTTCGACCTATCCACACCTCATCCTTTGAATAGTCAACTTTGGAGCCTTTGTAAACCTAATATGAATTTATTATAAATTAATATTTCTAACTTTTCCAAAGGTGCCCCTCACCCCTCTTATAAAAGGGCACTCCTCCTTCTCATTTCTTCACACCTTCAAAGCCTTTTGGTTCGGCCAAACTCTGCCCAAATACTCTCCCAACATCCCTCAATACAACCTAGAGGCCTTAGTTTGATCAGAAAGCCAACCTAAGGAGCCCTTTTGATCAAATCAAAAGGAAGAACCCGAAGAAGAGGTAATGATTTCACCACCCTTTTCTAAGTTCATTTCTTCTTCCACTTCTTCTTCCTTTGTTCTTACCATTCTGAAATAATAACTCCAGTATCTCACATATACTGTGATGTTATTATAAATATGGTACAATCATATTCAGTATTCTATCCACCCTTTGAATAACATGTCACCATACGTGCGTACGTACGGCTTACCGTCTCCACGTCGTGGTGTAATTGTTATTCAATATAATATTATTTGGATGGGTATAATAATGATGTGTAACTCATGTAAATAATAAATATAACATGTTAATGATTCTGTATATATGATATACCATCCATTTATATATTATTTTAATATCAAAAGAATGATATTGTCGCTCGTGCGTACGTACGGACTACCGTCTCCACGAACGCGATGAGATTCATTCTCCATCGTATCCATTCAAGTATAATTATCATTTGATGATTTAAAAATGATGTTTAAGGATTGTATATCATTCTGGATATGAATAAGATACAACAACCATGGCTTATGTAACAAAACATATAAAAGAAAATGAGTAAGTTAACTCCCGAAACGACGATAATTCTAAGATATTATTAACAAATCAATGTTAAAAGATCATATATGATATCATATTAATATATATGATTCTTGTATAATTTAATAACAACTATTTCACCATTATACAGGAGGTTAACCTACCCCAACCAAGGAAAAGTACAAGGTAAGGGTTATTTCACAATCTCTTCATTATCCGAGGTTGTTTATATGTAATAATCTACTGGGATCTCTTTATCATGCACATCCATGTTTCTTAAAAATGTATTTCAAAACATTTTTACTATTTACAAGAATATGGGTTAAAGTCATTTATACCTTTTTTTGACTTTTTATAAGAGGTTTATAAAGGAATCTTTCCATCGTTTTCAAAACAAGGTCCTTTTTAACCTTTTCGACAGAATTGAGGTAAGAATGTTTTTTTTTAACTTATACGGCGGGTGCGGTTATTTTACGCCGTTATAAAATCTTCAAAGCTTTCCTTACAAGCTTATAAGAATATTTTCAAAGAAAATGTTTTATTTTATATGGATCTTAAATGATTTCAAAATAAAAGGAGATATTTCTTTAAAAAGAATTTTGATTTCATCTATGTCAACATCCTTTGATGGATTTTAAGATTATTTGAAGTTGATTTATTATGATACAAAACTTCTATATTGTATTGAAGGTTTTGTGATATGTTTGACTGTGGATGTGCTATTTTTATACCATTCATAGTTTATTGTGAAAGTATTGATATTTCGTATGCTAGTTTTAATACGAATGTTTATGTTATGTTTAAACCTTTTCATATGGGAATGCATTGGACTTAATAAGTGACGGGTGGAGCCCGCTATAGCTCCTCGATGCATCGGTAGGTCTCATGAGACAAACTAGTGTCTTGGCACAAGGCCTTGACAAAATCTTATTTGTAGTCTTGGCACGAGGCCTTGGCTATGTGGTTATGATAGTCTGGCATTATGCATTCCAACATTATGAAAGTGGTTATTGATTTTTGCATGTGATTATTCGATTAGTAGAATATCCATGTGAATAAGTAAATGGCATTATTTCATTTTACTTTTGCCATACCATGTTGAAGTTCAATTTTAAAAGGCTTTTGTTTTAGTAATACATTGCCTTAAATGTTTATTCTTATTTATGAAAGTTTCCGCTATATTGTTATCCTTACTGGGCATTTGAGCTCACCCCTTTTCTATGTTTTATTTTTCCCAGGATTATGAAGAAGTAATTTATGAATGACCTGCAGGGATAGTATGAGGGGATATGAAGACAAGATGTTTTTTTATGATGTAATGTAAAAATTTATGGATGTATCTAGTTATTCCAAGGCTACTAAACTAATCGGTCTTTCGAGACTTGATCTTTCTCGTGATCATGCCAATGTTATGTAATAATGCACCGACTCTAGGTAACTAGGGTCGGGGCGTTACAGATTGTACACTATTTTTAAAGCATGTATTCTCTTTTAGACATCTTATGGATGTCTGAGTTATGCACCTACCCAAACAGAACCCAGTATTCCATGTATGTGGCCACTTATGTCCAAAAAAAATGCATTATATATTTGGATTGAATATTAAACAATTCTATGTATATATTATTAATATGTATATAAGGTTAAAATCAAACTTTCTTTCCATCCATGTATCGAAATAGGAATAGTCGGTCGTGATCTCTAATGGAACCAATGCCGACTTGTATTAATTTATTCATTTCTGTTGATTATTCTTTGTAAATGTACACTAATTTATATTCATACATGGATTGGATTTAGTTTTAGACTCCATTAGTGGTAACCTACTAGTATTTATATTTCACACCCCACTCAAGCTTCTATTACACAAAATTACCCAAGTAGATTTCATGTTCGTTAGATTATAGACTTTTTCTTGATCTATCCCACTTGTACATCAGAGTTAGGAACATTGGACTAAGATGGAGATCATGATTCTCATGGATATCCCCTATGGGGATTTTAGTTCATTTCGTATTCATTTATTTTATCTTGTTTCCTACATTATGTATAAATTTTTAGTTATATCTCATCATCTGAACATGTACTCATTGTTGTATATTAGTGATGCCCATATTTATTATTCAGTTTATATTATTATTCCACTATTATTTCATTAATTTATAACTACTTATACTATTTAATGTCATTTATTACATATATTCCACTATTCTACTTAGATTATTAGTGTATAATCTCCTCGATATGACCTCCTTAGACCCTCGTATCTAGTCTACAAACTCTCGCATATGGTGAGGTTCACATGATTCAATGTTACCCACATGTCTCATACCATCTAAGTGGTCAATTAGGTCATGAAATTACTAATATTTTTTCTCAGAATAAATAATAGCATAATATTCATGATTTGAAATATAAAATAATTTTTACAATGACCAGAGAGGTAATTAACACAATATGTTAAAATTGAGTATTCTTTTTGTATTTTTTAATAAATGTCAAAATATTTAATAAAAAATACATTGAATAATTCCACTCCATAAAAATAAAAATAATGTAAAAAATGAAATAAAATATCTTTTTTTATTATCTCATCTCTATCAATAACATAATTTGATGTCAATGAACAATGAAGAAATGTATTTCAAAAATAAAACATCAAAACATATAAAATAGTTTTGACTTAAAATGTTCATTACCTATCGTATAAACCATAATTAATATTCTATAAAATCCTCACTAATCAACATTTGTTACTTATTTATATGAATACTTATTTTTTTATGTTTATTATCCCATTTATTTAATTATTACCATGTTTTATTAATTTTCATAATCATGTATGTTCATGTTAGATTTTCTAATGATAATCGACTTACTAGTAAAAAATTACTTTTATAGATTGATTATTATTATTGTGTTTAATATGGTTCTTATGAATTTAAATAATTTAAAAAATAGTATAGATGAAAAAGAACATATGTTATGATTCAAACAGTCGGTAAGGGCCAGTTTTACACAAACCTTCTTTTAAATGCTTCTATTTTTTTTCAAAATCTATTTAATATGATTAATATGGAAGGATAGTTTTTATTACAAATAAAATTTGAATCTTTCATAACAATTCAAATACTAAATATTGGTTTTATAGATTAGAGATGTCGTTAAAGTTGTATCTGATAAAATATAACATTACTCTTTCCTTTTGTAATGAATGTAAAAGTTCTTGTATGAAATCCATGAAATTAATTTACATGGAAACCATAAAAAAAGTAAAAAATTGAATAATATATCATTTTTAGATATTTTATGCCCACCCATAAAATAATCCAAATTATATGAGCATCTATGATAGTTATTTGTAAAATAAATCACTGAAACATTAAAATTAATGTTTAATTTAATGTGTCCCATAACTAGAGTCTGACTCATAATGTATGCCCTTTATCTAGAAAAATAATAATTTTCTTATAATTATTTACATGATTTTGAACCATTTTCATATTTATTTTACCTTTTTTAAATTGATTCAATGCAATATTCAATTACATAATCAATTAAGTTAATGTCACTTGTTCCAATGATAAATGGATCATAAGTAAAAAATAATAATTATGTAGGTTGATTATAGACAATGTGGTCATTGATTCATCATATCTATAATATTAATTATGATATATTTATATTTTTTATACTTATATTATATATTAAAAATTATCTATGACGGATGTTATTGAAAAATTAACTATGTTACAGTTATGGAGATGGTATATCCTCTGCTGGGATGAGTAATATTTTAATTTTCAAATATCAAAATAAAAGGTGGGTATGTGTTTTTTAACAATCCATAGTTATGATTATATGAAATTTTTCATATAATTTCTTGAAATATACTTATATATTAAATTCAATTAATGGGGATATGGGAAAGGAATGTTTATGCATCGTAAAGGTGGTAATCCACAAGTACTCATGTAGGTCATTATATGTTTTCTATATATTGGAATGTAATAAAGAAGATAAAATTCTCTATATGTATATATATAATAGATAATATTCCATGAATTTCCTATGTATAAAATTACTCCATCACTCTAAACAGTCATGATTGGTGGGGATGATAAATGAATTACATTTTATTTTTCGGTTGTAGTCTAGTGAACACATGAATAAACATTTTTTCCATTATATAGAAAATTAATTGGATATAGGTTATTCAATTATAATAAAAACAAATTAGTGTATGACATATATTTTATTTTATTTTATCATATTTTAAAATTTTACTAATGATGTTGAATATGAAATAAAACTTAAACATAATGTTAAAGGCTACTCCATTTAATCAAACAACTTCCTATTCTTTTAACATTATACCCTGGAGTATTGTTATTATAAAAATACCATGAAATATAAAACATTTGGTGGTGTTGGGAATATATTTTATGTATGTATTTTCTAATATAAAATTCATTTTGAGTGCGAGGAACTTGGAGAGGTGGTGAAAAATATTTATGATGTGAGGTCAACTCATGGAATTTAATCATGTATTAAAGGATTATTATTTATTTATCATCTTAAAAAGTATACAAATAGATATAATATAAATAAAATATTAGTATGGGTCTAAATTTTATAATATAATATTTTTTTGGAATCATTATATTTGGGTTTTATCCTTTTCAAATTGATTAAATCCATATTAAATATTTATTAAAATTACTATAAAACAATGTATTTTCTCTTTTGGTGTCAGTATAGTTACTATGAAAATAAAATTAGTCAATAAATATATTGTCGAAGATATTTTTTTAAATTATTAAAAATCACATGGTTGATGATAGATGTTATTTAATTTTAGGTGATTTAAAAAAATTTCAATTATTATAAAATATCATTTTTATCATTTTTGGATCCATTCATTTAATTTAAATTTTAAAACTAAATAAAAAAGTGGAAATAAAATATATTTCTTTCACTATTCATTAGCATGTTATATATGTCAATAAAATTTTTGGAAGATAACTATTCATTAAAACTATATATATTTCATTATTTTTAATATCATTTTTTTTATTTTTCTATTAATGGAATAAATACCATGTAAATATTGTGTTTACATATAATGTAATTATTTCATAACTGAAATAATAAATTAATTAAAACCATAAAAAATAATTTATTTTTCAAATAATTCTATTATAACTAATCATATCCTTTTTTTCATATATCAAAAATATAAGAATAATAAAATAAAGATAATTATGTTTTTGTCTTTTCTTTGCATAAAATAATTTGACGGATGTGATCTACAAATAGTTTTCCAAGTTACTATAATATTAAAAATTAAAAGGAAATGGCTATAACTCACTCATCCAATATGATTAATCTATGTTATATGGTAAATTGTTTAGACCTTATCAAACTATTTTTATCATAAATTACCTAATTTAGCTTTACTTGGGTGACAGTTATTAAATATGGTTACTATTTATAGATACCAAATAAAAAATAAAACAATATCCCAAATTTTATCTTAAAAATTACAAATATGATTTAATTTTCAAAATTAAAATTCTCAAATTTCACGATGAAAATTTATTATTAAAATGAAAACCCCAACAAAATAATTTTTTTCAAAACAATGCCTTTTAAATATCTAAAACATTTTAGTACCAAATTATTGTATAAAATTCATTCCAAAAATATATTTGTATTATGTTTAATTAAAAGTAATTAATAAAACATTTAAAATAACTAATATTTTATCTTTCATATTTTAAGACATTAAAAAAATTAAATAAAAATCAGTTTTTTCAATATTCATTGAAAAATCAAACATCTAAAAGAATTATGAAAATTTCAACAGAATGTAATTTTTATATTCAGTTTTTAAAAAAATATATTTCATTTTTATTAATTAAATTTTTAATTTTTTCTATATATTAATTATAATGATTTCTCAAAAATTGTTACAAAAGCTTTTTTGGAAGAAAACATTTTTTGAATAAAAAATAATAATTTTAAAAAATGATTAATTATTTATTAACCACATATCAATACATTATTATTTATTAGGATATATATATATACATATATATTATAAATTAGTTACTCTAATTCATACCCTCTAATGTAACTTCAAGGTTATAATAATCAAATTTAAATAATAATATTTCAGGGTTAACTTAAGATCAGAGTCGTGTGTCATATAATGTTTCAAACATGTTGTTCTATTAAAATTATGGGTTTTACATTCTCTCCCATTTATAAAAATATTTAATTTATAAATTGAACTTCATATCAATAATTAAGGGTTTTATATATGAAAATACCATTGTTTTAATTCTTAATAATAAAAAAGGTAAAAATATAATTTTTTAAGCAATGAAAATAGATGTAAAAAATTATATCCTGAATAAAAAAATATAGGTTTCCATATATGAAAACTATAGTGTGATGTTAAATAATAGAGTAACAAATAATATCTAAAAAGTATAGATACTGATTGGGATCATTGATCATGAAGATTTTATTCCTCGGAAGAATGTTAATAACCACAAAACCATAAAACAATAATGAGTGAAAATATAATACTTTCATCAGAAATTATGGTAATATGATAATAAATTTGGATTGATATCATTTTCCTATAGTTGAGGAATTAATTTACAATCCAATCTAAGGACAGAAGGATATATACCAACATGAAATGTGTAATATCATCATTTAATCAACTTTCACTAAAATCAAGTCTTTTTCCTTAAACGATGAGTATTCAGGATTTATTTTTAAATACTGAATCACTAAAAACAAATTATAATGTATCACATTATAAGAAAATTATTTAGAAGATATTCCTTGTATCATTACACATTATCTAAATCCAAAATGGTTATAAAAAGAAAATTATTAATGTTTACGAATCACCTTATGATGAAATAAAAATTAATCCAAAAAGAATAAAAAATAATACATAGTTTAACTTAGATAATTAGATTAAAAACTAGCCATTTAATTCATTAAAATATTAATTAATGATATTGAATAGATAAATTCATTGGGATTTGACAACATATTTATTCATAAATAAATTTACAGTTATGGTTAAATAAAATTGATCATATTTAATGTCTCGTTTTAAAAAATTATGTTCCTTAATCATATAATCTCTAATATATGATTGTCATTTCCATACATTATATGGATCACCATAAATCCATGTTTAAATAATATATGATTCCCACATATAACTCAATCATTATTCAGTAAATAAAATCCATTAATATATTGTTTACCTTTATTGTATAATGTTATCAAAATTGTAATATTCCCTCTAAGAATCATTATTCCCATAATAAATAAATCACATTCCAATCCCATGGTCTCCAATACATGACAAAGGCTATTGTAAAGTGTTTCTAGCTTAATTCTCTTAGTTTATGTGTTCAATCCCTAAGGTCTTACTATATGTGATGGATTTTTGAAAAACCAATGGATTTTACTTTCACTAATACTATATTAATATATTTCCAATAGAATTTTGAAATAGATTATGATCATACATATAAGAAATCCAATTAATTTAATCATTAATTAATTTTTTTACCTCAATGTTTATCTTATAAGTTTTATCTTTCATCCAAAAAATATGACAGATGTATTCCCATATAATCATTTATACTAATCCTAATGGCTATATATATATCAACTGAATAAAAATTATTCTAAAATATCATTGGTCACTTTAAAATACTATCACATAATGTCTAAAAATGGTTTTATTTCTCATTTAATATTTGATCAACTTTAAATATGAAAAGAAATAGTGGTTACCATAATGATTAAATTAAACAAAATAAAAACATTATGATATATAATTTTATCAAATCTTTTCCTTTATTACAAATATTAATAAAATAGCATTAAGCAATACATAATCATGAGGTTTAAGTCAATAATTAATTCTGTTAAATTTTTGGATCTTCATGAATTATATTTTTAGTGTATTTGACCATTATCGTTATATATATAAATATTTTACCACAATGTTTACCCTTCGAAAGAATATATATTTTCTTAATAAAAAACATCTTATATATGTAAATTTTCCATTCATGAATGTTCTTCAAAATTTTCATCATTACGTCATCCTTGACCATACTCATCCGTAATACTCAATAATTTTTTAAAAACATGGGATGACCATAAAATATCAGTAGGTTACACAAAGAAATAAATAATTATTCTTATTGTTCCATAAATATAGATAAAAATTTTAATATTTAAAAAATATATATTTCTCAAAATAAACATTTTATTATCCAATAAATTGAATTTTTTTAGTTAATAATTTCAAAAAAATCATAAGGAATATTAATATAAAAAATAAATACATAAAGGTTTTTTTCAATCATTGAAAAATTATGAATCCTTTTTCAAAAAATGATTTCATTTCCACACTAAAGTAGTAAAAAATTCTATACTTTAAACATATTCTTATTATCAAACCTAGTGAAATCATGAGGTTTTGGTAATAAATATATAACTATAAATAATTCATGTTGGTAATGTGGGACATAATTTTCCAAATAAATATTATAATATAAATTTTAAAAAATAACTCTTATGAGAATATTATCACTACCCAATTAAATGGAGAGATATATTAGACCCAATTATCATTAGTTTATAACATAAGTATATTTATTTGGTTTATAATGGAACCACCCGTCCTTGGATTTTTATAGAACCACCCAACCTTTGTTTACATTTGAACGAAACATGTATAGTTTATAATAGAACCACCCATCATCATAATAAATTAATAATAACCACTAAATTACCATATCAAATAAAATATGGTGGTTGTAAATGTCAAAGTCAAAAATATTTTAAACCATATGAAAAAAAATATAAAATACTGAAATATAAAATATATTTCAAAACTGGTATAAAAAACCATAACAAAAGGAGGGAGGGTTTTACATTTTATAAAACATGGATGCTTATAATGGATTTCAAATAATTAATATGATTTTTGAATGTGGGAGAAAATTTTTCTGTCATATATATTAAAACCAACCATTTATCTTTTCCTTTAGTAAAGAAAGTCAAAAAATAAAAAATAAAATATTTGTAGTGATTCTTTTTGAAAACTAATTAAAAAAAGTAATAAGAGTCATAATATTTTATTTAGGATTATTTTACATCCATTAAAAAATATTTTCAAACAAAAATATTATCATGAATGAATGATTTTTAGAAAATAAAAAAT
The DNA here is from genome assembly GCA_963277665.1 of Viscum album. Lineage (NCBI taxonomy): Eukaryota > Viridiplantae > Streptophyta > Magnoliopsida > Santalales > Viscaceae > Viscum > Viscum album. The sequence goes on along the minus strand of OY728158.1, from coordinate 1,171,707,778 downwards.
TAAAAAATTTAAAACTACGTTTATGTAAAAGTGTCCCTTACCTTGATTTTGAAACATCATGTATGTTTATTATCTTCATGGATAATAAAATTTATATCATTATTTAATTTCATAAGAAAAATTTTCATGTTAATTATTAACTTTATTTTATTCTTTTCTATGTTATATTTAATTTCATAATAAAATAATTTTGCATCTGATGATTTGATAATATTTGGCCCATATGTTAAGATTCACATAGGCTGGTTGACTTTGGATAATGAGTTTATTTTTTCATCTTCTATAGAATAATAATCCTAAAATAACTATAATATTTACACATAAATTATAATATTCAAACCAAATATGAATAATTTTTAAAAATTTAATTATATTACATTTATGTAGTAAGTCATCATTATAAATGTGTATCATTTCCATTTTTAAAATATCATTATTAAATAAAATTAAATCTTACTATATATTTATAGAATAACAGTTATAGCTTATATATATATTTTTTCATAAAATAAACTTATATATTTCTTCTTAATGAGATGGTTATGAAATATGAATCACATCGTTATGTCAATTTGGTAATCCACACATATGCGTGGACAATATTATAATTATTCAAACTATCTAAAGGTATGAAAAAAGATGATATATTCTCATTCTATATTGGATATAATTTCATTAATAATATATATATATATATATAATCTACAATAAGTTTTATCCCATAGAGGTGTAAATGTAAAAGTTATTACATATGTTTGTGATGTGGTATTTTTCCATACACATAAATGACATATTCATTTCCATTTTCATTGAATTGGAGGTATAAATAGGTAATGTAATTAACATAAAAGAAATTCATTATATGGAAGATACATGTGATATTATTTTATCATTTTTTAATTATGATTTAAGTAGGTATAATATGAAATAACACTAACACATATGGTTGAAGTATTTACGTCTTCTACTGAAAATTTCATTGTATTTTCATCTTATTCCCTAAATTTATTGTATTTGTCTAAAAAATACCTCTAGTATGTTTGTATAAATTATGAGAATTCATATAGTTAAAAAAAATTAAATAAGTGGAATTTTAGTTGTAATGAAATGAGATGAGGAAGTCCCCTCTTTTAATTGTGGCGAGGGGTAATCTTGAAATTTCCAAAATTACAAAAAAAATTATAATTTAATTTCAATAAAAAACACTAAAATTTTATTATATATGAGTATAGGATGTTCATGGGTTGATTTAAAATCAGAAAATGATATTTTTATTTTTTATATTTGTTTTTTACACTTTTTTCAATTTTAACCCACATTACACATTTTTTTAATTATTGCGATAACAATTTCATTACTCATTAGTGGACAATAGATTCACTATAAAGAGAAAATAGATCCTTAAATCGACCATTTATAATATTGATAAAAATATAACAATATATTAGTTGATGATATTGTTTTTTGGAAACATAAATAAGTTAATAAAATAATATTTAATATAAATTATATTAATATCATTTATGGAAATATTTACTTCATTTGACATTAAAATTAAAATTAAAATAGTGAAATTAAAATATAATCATTTCAAACATCTATATAGTGTCATAATTTTCAAAAAAAAATATGAAAAAATTACTCATTCAAAATATATTACATATAATATTATTAAAATATGTAGTTTTATTTTCATATTGGTTGAATAAATAATGTGTTAGTGTTTCATAAGAATTTAAAGTAGTTATTTAAATTCTAAAAACTTCTAAATAAATATAAAAAAGAGAAACAAATTACTGATATTCCAAAAAAATCATTTTATAACTATATAAAGCCATTGTTCTTCCTTATTTTAAAAATTAAGAGATAATCAAATATAGAGAATGGAATTTTCGAAATTTCATTATATTAAATAATATTGCAGTCATAATAAAATAATTTTGGATTGGTGAATCAATATTTACAAAAATAATGGTTGAAACTTTGAGAATTACACTCATAAAATAAGAAAATATGATGTTTACTGTCATTTTTTAGACAATAAATATTATTATTTTTCTTCATTAACTGATTAAACCATAATATAGTGATAATTATCCAATAAGGATACTATTCATAGTAACAAAAAATAAATGGGTATATTTTCAAAATTTAGACCTCCTAATTTCAATTATAGATTCTATTTCTGGTAATTATATTTTTATAAGTGGCATAAATTAATTAAATAATAGTATAATGAAATTAAATTTGTGGTTGGTAAAATTATTTTTGATGTTCAATTATGTTTTTATAATAGATTAATAAATAAAATTCATTAAAAAAATTATAATAATATTTTGTTTAATTAAAAATAAGTAATTATATTTTATAAATAATCGAATTTATGAATTAAATTCATAAATAATTAAAATGAAAATATATATTCCAATAGAAATCAGTAATTTCCACTATTCATTGATAAATCAAACTTATCAGAAAAATATCCTAAATTTAACCAAAAATAATTATGATATGATGATTTAAAAAATTACATAATTTTTGTCATTTAACATTATAAATGTAATTGAAATAATTTATAATATTTTCTCATAGAAAGTAATAATTATTTTTTCATAAAATATAATTTTATTAAATAAAATTTCATTTTTAAAACTATTTCGTTATTTTATAAGAATTTATCAATTCATTTATATTAATTATGATATTTAAAAATACATTTAATAACATAGTATGTCATAATATTACCCACAAATTTAATTTTTTGATTATAGTGATCATATATAATAAAATTACATTTTGTTGGTTGTTTTCACTCAATTTTGTGTTCCTCATATGATATAAGAAATATTTTTATATTAAATATATATGTTCCCCATCCCACATTTAATAAATTGAAACATCGCAATTTCAAATTGATTTATGTAATCAAGTTTTGAAATCTGAAAATTACTTTTGGAATTTACTCATTGATTAACGCATTAGCAAAAAATAATTTTGATAAGTTATAAATGGGTTGTATGAAGGTCATCTAGAGTAACATATACTAGGGGTTACAATATAAAAAAAATATTTGCATATGAAAACATAGAAAAATAATAATTTTAAAATAAATAAATGGATTTACTAAGACCATTGATCACTAGAATGTGATTGACCATGAAAATGTTAACAACCAAAAAAAGTAAGTCAATGATCTATGAACAATGCCAATGATTTAATGAAAATAAAGGTAATCAGACTATATTTTGTTTTCAAGTTCCATTTCATAGAGTTGATTATTTCCACAAACCTCTTGATAGAGAACATGAATAAATATACTTACATACCATGTATAATTTCAAATGGTCAACTATTTCCACCACACCCTCATCTTTTACTCCTAACATTTAGTATTCAATATATATTTTTCAAGCCTCATGGACCAAAAAACATTTAGTGGATCTCATAATCCAATAAAAATGATAAAATATATCCATAAAATAAATAGAAATTATCCAAAAATAAAAATGTTTTGGGTATGATAATTTTAAAAAATATTAAACCATCACATGGAAAAATACATCATGAATCACTAAATTCGACACAATAAAAACCAATGTTTACCATTGTCACGACCCATCCCCCGGGGCCTGCATCGTGACTACCCCAAGCCTGCCTTCCATAGTCCAGGGGTGTAAAGACACAAAAATTTCAAGGAATGTTTTTTCTTAATTTCTTTGGAATTTTACGAGTACGCAGTTTCTGACGGCACCTGATTCCGAGGCCCGGTGTGCCCAGAATCAATTTCTGAAGTTCAGCACAAGTACGTTCAGTAAACGAATGAGCGGTCTTTTCTATCCTTTGAACTGGTGCTCGGAATTGAAATTTGAGGGCACCGATGAACTCACAACGCCGGTAATTTCTTAAGGGGACCTCTATCGCAATTGCTTTTGTGTGGGTGGAGATGTTAAAAATTGTGGATTAAATGAGGAATGAATAAAATTGTGAAACAATTTTATTTTTAAGTCTAGGGTGATTTTATCCTACATGGGGGAGTTGGGGTTGCACCTAACTACCCATGTGATGATAAATGTGAGGATAAATGTGGGGTGGGGACCACACAATCCCCAACCTTCACATTCACATAACTCTCATAAACTCCCACCTTTAATTATGAAACTCATCCACTTCCTTATTAAATTGCCAACCTACATTTAATTAATTAAGAGGATTTTTTTTCAAAATTTGAATAGATTGGAAAGTTCAATTAAAATAAGGTGGAAGCTTATTTTAATTTGGTTGGCACTTGTATTGGGAAAATCTTCTGGAGAGAAAGCTCCAATGCTTTGAAGAACATCTTCCTCCCGCGAAGAACGGCATCTCTTCTTCGAAGAATACCTAGGTTCCATCTTCTCTGATGAGACACCAATGAACGAGCAGGGATCGGTAGCGTGGTGTGGGCGCAACAAACTATGTTGACTCCGACACTTCCTCGCATCAAATCTTACGAATGACAAACGTCACGAGGTAGGGGTTAAGTTCAATTTTAATGAATTAAAAGTGTGCTTTGTTTTGTCATTGAGTATCTCGTATACTTTGGCTGAATGTTATCATCGTAACGGGAGGAGATCGGACCACACAAACATGGCCAATTTCTCCTCCCCTTTTTTGTTGATCTTCATTGTTTTTTGAAGTGAAGGTGGCGTGGTGTCGTTGTACCGTGCGGGGACAAAGAGGACCACGGCCGGAGTGGGCCGCGGCGAAGGTACGTGCCGCCGTCGCGCAGCACCGGTGAGGCCGAAGGGATCGCGGCCGCAGCGGGCCGCAGCGGTGGTTCGCGGCGCCGTCACGCCGTTCCGGAGAAGCTGAGGGAGGCCGCGGCCGGAGCAGGTCGCGGTAGAGGGGCGCGGCACCAGCGCACCGCACCGGAGATAAGTGTCGCGACCTAAGGCCGTGGCAGACCAGCAGGGGCGCCCGGGCTCGGCCGGCTGCCGGCGCTCTAAGAGGTGGGACCCCCACGGGTCCCACGGCATCTCACAACCGGTCGGCCATTAAGGCCGGCCATTACCCAAAACAGGGGGGTGTGTGACCCCCCTTTTTGACCAGCCTAGGGCGGACCCCACCAGGGGGCCTCTGTTTTTGAAACAAAGGGGGTCGCGCCCCCTTCGCACCCCGCTCGGCCACGGGCCGAACCGCGGCCGGCTTCTGAGCCGGGCCATAGGCCGCACGGGCTGGACCGGCCACGCCTTGCTGGGTCGGGCCGCGCCCAGACGGGCCGGGCTGGGCCACGCCCAACTGGGCCGGACCCGGACCAGGGTCGGGTCGACCCGGTTCGGGCCGACCCCAGGGGTATTGGGCCGGATCAGACTGGGCCCGAACCCCCTATTTTCAGACCAGGTTCGTTCAAACGCTCATATCTTGGGCTGCGGACCTCCGATCGATGCACTGTCAGTTGCATAGGGATCCTTGGGTCGAGATGGTTGTTTAGGTATATTACAGTCAAGCTTTGTGCAAAGTTTGGGTAAGGAAAGGTTGGTTTGAACCGTAAACCAACCGGACCCTCGGAGCGGAAACGCTTATAACTTGACCTTCGGACGTCCGATTGACGTACCGTCGACTTGTTGGATTCCTCTTGATGAGACGGTTCTTTTTTTATACTTCACCTAAGGTTTGGACCCAGTTGGAGTATGGCCGGGTTAGATTGTACCCGAAATCTAACTAGGCTGCCAGAACGGAAAAGTCGATAACTTTCAGACCGGGCGTTCGTTTGATGAACCGTCAGCGGCATTGGTAATCTCATTGAGAAATGGTAACTTTGAGTATACCCTATGAGGGTTCTGGGTACAGTTGAGATACGGTCGGGTTGGTTCATACATGAAACCAACCGGGCCCCTAGGACGAAAAGGCTAATAACTCACAGACCAGGCGTCTAATTGACGCGCCGTCTGTTGTGTTGAGACCCATATGACGACGCGATTCTTAAAGATACTTATTCATGGGAATTTATGACACTTAGATTGTCAACTAGTTGCTCGTGGAGTGGATCCTCCTGAATACGAGCATACGGAGTACAGTGACCTAGTAGCTGGCTGAGACCTGAAGACTTCTTGTCTGATTCGATTCGGAGTGACTTGTTTAGCCCAGTGGGGAGCACTACATTGTGAGGTGGAAGACCCATGGCGGAAGGGCACTAATTTTTGAGGTGGTAGACCTGCGGTACTCGACAGGAGGAGTACCTCTATAGGTTATGAGGGGGAGCACTACTGTGTGAGGTGGCAGACCCATGGCGGGGACCACTACTTTATGAGGTGGCAGACCTGCGGTACTCGATAGGAGGAGTACCTCAGCAGTCGAAGGATAGTGAGTGGCACCTCGGAATCATGAAAGGACTATTGTGCTCAACATAGGAGGAGTTCTCCAGCAGCCGTGTTTTCGTCATCGTGAATTAAAATCCTGGTTTGAGATGAGTCAATGAACTTTGTGTTTACCTCTTCATTGGGATTGGTTACTTGATAACTTAGGTATATGTATGGGCATATACCTATGTAGTGGTTAACCATTGATTTTATATCTGTGTGATACCTCATGATTGAGATGGGTTGCTTGATAACTTAGGTGTAAGTGTGGTCTTATACCCAAGTAAGGGTTATCTGTTGAGACTCTTCTTTGTGATTATTCTTGTTGGATTAGCAAGACCTTGAGGGTCTCGGGGTCCCTACTGAGTATCGTTATACTCACCCCTACACGAGCTATGCCCGCACCTCGTTGTGTTGGATGCAGAAGACGGACAGTGCTGTCAGAGATCGAGAGTACTAGGACTGGATGGTACCTGGAGGTGGACCTCACGACGAGTCGGTAACCAGAGGGGGTTGACGGATGAGGGCGCTGAGGAGGCTATCTGTACCTACTCTTCAGATAGGATTAGAGATGGACGATCCGGGATCTGCACTATCTGTACCTACCCTTCAGGTAGGATTCGAGGTGGATGACCCAGGATTTGCTTCTATTATCCAGTTGTTTGTCTATTCTGTTGTACTTTCGTTCAGTTGTAGCTGTACTTTTCAGTTGAGTTTGTATTCTGGCCCTTTTACCTATTAGCACTTTCTTTTGTACTTAGTGTATTACTTCCACTTGTACTCTAGTTGGATGTGTTTATGATTTATAAAGGCAATGCCTTCCCAGTTAATGGGATTTACGCCTTAGGTGCTAGTCGCCAGGCCCTGGCCTATGGAAGGCGGGCTTGGGGTAGTCACGGCACGGGCCCCAAGGATGGGTCGTGAAAAATTGGTATCAGAGAGAGGTTCTACCGTAGAAATTAGGACTCTGATATTTTATTTCTGTGAAGCAATAGTGTTAAGGGTACTAATTGTGGTCTTCAGTTTAGGGTGTCCAGTGTTGGTGCGGGCGGCCGAAGTATCCATACACCAGGACCATGACTACTAATTTATGACTCAGTGCATGAAAACATTGATTGCGTGTTTGTTTTCAAAAATTTTATTTTAAAACAGCTCAAACCAGGTCAGCTCACCAGGTATAATCGTTTGACAATGTCGCATATGTTCTTTTAGTATTCCTCCCCATGGACGACCAGCTAGAGCCCTGAGTGTTGTACATACTGAAAGGCCGTCGAGCGACGAGGCCTCAGTACAGGGATCTCATCCAGTTGAGGCACCAGCGGAGGCACCAGTGGTACTACCACCTGTTGGGCCACCGATGCCACCAGCTTCAGTAGCAGGTGATGCACGCTGCTTGAGCATGCTACACGAGTTCCAACACCAGAGGCCACCCAGGTTCCAGGGTGAGACGGACCCACAGGCGGCTGAGGATTGGTTGGAGGCTGTGGTGAGAATCTTCTGGCTAGTAGGTACACCAGCGGACTTCATGGTGATCCTTGCTGCCGGCCTTCTTCAGGCAACAGCAGGTAGGTGGTGGAGCCTGATGCTTCAGATGCATGATGAGACGTCACTTCTATGGGCAGAATTCGAGAGCCTATTCCGGGCAGAGTTTGTACCAGCCATCCTTCGAGCGGTGCGGATACAGGAGCTACTTCATCTGCAATAGGGTAGCATGAGTGTAGCTCAGTACTCAGTGAGGTTCACAGACTTCTCGCGCTACTCTACAGACATGGTACGGGACCCGTTTTTCAGGGTCCGGACCTTCGAGCAGGGACTGAGGCACAAGATCAGAGCTTCGACGATCCCTCTCAGCATATCGACTCAGGAAGGGGTGTTGGAATGATCCCTCTTAGTGGAGAGATTCCTTGCTGAGAAGACTCCAGCAGCGGGACCCACCACTAGTCGACTTACAGTGGAGTCTTCTGCAATTGGTAGTAGACAGACGATGTAGAGGTCCAGGAGGGCCAAACCTACAGGCGGTCAACCGCACGACTCAGGATTGGTAGTGCAAGACACCAAGGGTAGAGACAGAGTCATACCTGCCATGCTGTGTTACACATGCGGCGGACAGGATCACATGGCTCGTGACTTCCCGAACTACTGTTCGGATGATCAGCGGATAGATGAAGGACCTCCCAGGTAGAGGCAGAGGTTTGATCTTGATGGACCGCAAGGAGCTGGCCATACAGCTAGTGGTGGGCGATGCTTTGAGGTGTTGCCACCACCACCACCAGGAGTTCCACCCCGACCACAGGGAATGGGTGGACAGGGGAGAGCACAACTTCAGGCAGCTAAAGAATATGACTACAGAGCTCTAGAATTAGGTTTATAGGAGTAGTTCTAGGCATGGAGGCCCTTGTTCTTCATGTTTTTAGTTTCCATGTTGGCGTTCTTGTAGTTGTATGTGTCTTTGTACTTTGAGCTGCAGTAATAAAAGACACCTTTCTTTGTGATGATTACTTTCCTGTCCACTTTGTATGGTTGATACTAAGAGGTTCCAGTTTAAAATTGTTGACTTGATCCTCACTTTCTAGATACCTACTGAAGGAGACCCAGTGACCACACACTTCTGCCGATAGTGTGACTCGACCCTTGTAGGTGAGAGTAACGGTTGGATCTCTTGGTAGTAGAGTCGAGGACTTATGACATTTTCCATGGCATGAAATAGTACTGTTCATGTCAGGATTGACTGTATTAGGCCAAGAACATGGTTCATCCAGGGGATGAGACCAGATTTCTTTTTTCATCAGAGAAAAAATCTCAGTAGCTCATGAAGAACGTAAAAAATGAAGGGTAGATATGAGTTCTTATAATTGGCTAGTCTCACCTATTGTTCGTTGAGCGAATGTTTTATGGTTCTCTCTATCTCAAATAGTCTCAGGTGTAACTACTCTCATAAGTACATGAACCTGAGACAGTGGTGATGGATTGAATTCCTCCAGGACTATGACTTCGAGATAGTTTATACTCCTAGGAAGGGGAACGTTGTAGCAGATGCTCTTAGTAGGAGATCGGGCATTCATTTTTTAGGAGTGGTGAGACAGTAGATGGCCGCGTTTCAGATATCCATTGTGGATAGTGATGGAGTCAGCACGTATAGAACCAGAGATGGTTCGGGCTACGACGAAGAATGTTTTGATCATCCAGGAGTGGATGAAGACTACACAGAGTAGACTGAAGTCCTATGCTGATAGGAGATGAGACCACTAGAGTTCGAGGGTGACAACCATGACTTCTTACGGGTCTCACCTTGACGGGGTCTACGGAGATTTGGTCGGGGCTGCAAGTTATCTCCAAGTTCCATCGGACCTTCCCAGGTCCTCAGCAGGGTAGGCGAGGTGGCTTACTGTCTGTCCCTTCCACCTCATTTGCACAGGGTGCATGACGTCATTCACGTATCTCAGCTGAGGAGATGTGTGCACGACTTATCCATCATCATCAACCACGGAGAGATGGAAATCGATGACGGGGTGACTTTCACGAGGTTCCAGTAGAGGTTTAGGATCGACATGAGCGGGTCCTATGGGGACGGTCAATTCCTCTTGTGCGCTCTCATTGGTGGCACGGGAACCTCCAGGAGAGCACATGGGAGCGGGAGGCTTAGATGTGTGCTCGATACCTCCTTTAGTTTTTCTAGTTTTTGTTGTATCATTACGGGGACGTAAATCCCTTAGGTGGGAGTAATGTAAAGACCCAAAAATTTCAATGAAAATTTTTCTTAATTTCTTTGGAATTTTACAAGTGCGCGGTTTCTGACAGCACCCGATTCTAAGGCCCGGTGTGCTCGGAATCAATTTCTGAAGTTCAGCTCGGGTACGATCAGTAAACGAACGAGCGGGATTTTCTATCCTTTGAACCCATGCTCGGAATTGAAATCTGAGGGCACCGATGAACTCGTAACTCCGGTAATTGCTTAAGGGGACCTTTACAGCAATTACGTTTGTGCGGGTGGAGAAGTTAAAAATTGTGGATTAAATGAGGAATGAATAAAATTGTGAAACAATTTTATTTTTAAGTCTAAGGTGGTTTTATCCTACATGGGGGAGTTGGGGTGGCACCTAACTACCCATGTGAGGATAAATGAGAGGATAAATGTGATGTGGGGCCCACACGAGCCCCAACCTTTCACATTCACATAACTCACTTTAACTCTCATAAACTCCCACCTTTAATTATAAAACTCATCCAATTCTTTATTAAATTTCCAACCTACATTTAATTAATTAAGAGGATTTTTTTTTCAAAATTTTAATGGCTTGGCAAGTTCAATTAAAATAAGGTGGAAGCTTATTTTAATTTGGTTGGCACTTGTTTCGGGAAAATATTCTGGAGAGAAAGCTCCAAATATTTGAAGAACTTCTTCCTCCCGCGAAGAACGGCATCTCTTCTTCGAAAAATACCGAAGTTCCATCTTCTCCGACAAGACATCGACGAACGAGTAGGGATCAGTAGCGTGGTGTGGGCGCGACAAACTACGTTGACTCTGACGAATTCCTCACATGAAATCCGACGAATGACAAACATCACGAGGTAGGGGTTAAGTTCAATTTTAATGAATTTAAATTGTTCTTTGTTTTTTCGTTGAGTATCTCATATACTTTGGCCGAATGTTATCGTCGTAACGGGAGGGGATCGGACCGTACAAACATGGTCGATTTCTCCTCCCCTTTTTTTTATCTTCGTTTTTGTTTGAATCGAAGATGGAACGGTGCCATTGTACCGCGCGGGGACGAAGAGGACCGCGGTCGGAGCGGGCCACGGCGGAGGGGCGCAGTGCCGTCGTGCCGCGCCGGAGAGAAGAGTCATGGCCTAAGTCTGTGGTGGACCAGTAGGGGTAGTCAGGCTTGGCCGGCCACCGGCGCTCCAGGAGGCGGGACCCCCGCGGGTCCCGCAGCAACTCACAACCGGTCGGCCATTAAGGACGACCATTACCCGAAACAGGGGGTGTGTAACCCCCCATTTTGACTTGCCTAGGGAAGATCCCACCGGGGGGCCTCCATTTCTGAAACAAAGGGGGTTGTGCCCCCTTCGCACCCTGCTCGGCCAAGGGCCGAGCCGCGGCTGGCTTCCGAGCCGGGCTGCAGGCCGCACAGGCTGGGCCGGCCGTGCCCAGCCACGTCGCGTCGCGCCCTGCCGGGCTGGGCCACGCAGGCCGGGCTGAGCCACGCCCAACCGGACCGGACCCAGACCCGGGTTGGGTCGACTCGGTTCGGGCCAACCCATGTGGTACTGGGCCGGGTCAGACCGGGCCTGAACCCCCTATTTTCGGACCAGGTTCATTCAAATGCCTATATCTTGGGCTACGTACCTCCGATCGATGCACCGTTAGTTGTATAGAGATCCTTGGATCGAGGCGGTCATTTCGGTATATTACACTCAAGATTTCGGCAAAGTTTAGGTATGTTCGGGTTTGTTCGAACCCGAAACCAACCGGGCCCTCGGGGCAGAAACGCTTATAACTTGAGCTTCGGACTTCTGATTGACGTACCTTCGACTTTGTTTGATTCCTCTTGATGAGACGGTTCTTTTGATATACTTCACCCGAGGTTTGGACCCAGTTGGAGTATGGCCGGGTTGGATTGTACCTGAAATCCATCCGGGCCCCTAGAACGGAAAAGCCGATAACTTTCAGACCGGACGTCCGTTTGACGAACCGTCAGTGGAATTAGTAATCTCATTAAGAAACGGTCCCTTTGAGTATACCCTATGAGAGTTTTGGGTATAGTTGAGATACAGTCGGGATGGTTCGTACACGAAACCAATCGGGCCCCCAGGACGAAAAGGGTAATAACTCACAGACCGGGCGTCCGATTGACGTGTTGTCTATTGCATTGAGACCCCTATGACATGGTGGTTCTTTGAGATACTTCTTAGTGGGACTTTGTGTCACTTGGAGTGTAGACCGTTAGCTCGTGGAGTAGATCCTCCCGGAGATGATCATACGGAGTACGGTGACCTAGTAGCTGGCTGAGACCTGAAGACTGCTTGTCCGTTTCGATTCGGAGTGACTTGTTTAGCCCAGTGGGGAGCACTACTTTGTGAGGTGGAAGACCCATGGCAGAAGAGCACTAATTTGTGAGGTGGCAGACCCATGGTACTCGACAGGATGAATACCTCTATAGGCTATGAGGGGGAGTACTACTGTGTGAGGTGGCAGACCAATGGCGGGGAGCACTACTTTGTGAGGTGGCAGACCCGCGGTACTCGACAGGAGGAGTACCTCAGTAGTCTAAGGTTAGTGAGTGGAACCTCCGAGTTTTGACAAGACTATTTTTTTCGACAGAGGAGGAGTTCTCCAGCATTTTTGTTTTCGTCATCGTTAATTAAAATCTTGTTTTGAGATGATTCAATGAACTTAGTGTTTACCTCTTGATTGATATGGGTTACTTGATAACATAGGTATATGTATGGGTATATACCTAAGTAGTGTTTAACCGTTGATTTTATATCTGTGTAATACCTCATGATTGAGATGGGTTACTTGATAACTTAGGTATAAGTATGGGCTTATACCTAAGTAAGGGTTATCTGTTGAGATATGTGGATGAAGTCGTGCACCCAGTGCAACTGAGGTGGAAGGGCCAGGCGGTAAGCCACTTCACCTACTCTGCTGAGGACATAGAAAGTTCCAAAGAATTGTGGAGATAACTTTCCGCCCCGACCAAATCTCCGTAGACCTCATCAAGGTGAGACCCGTTGGAAAACGTGGTCACCATCCTCGAACTTCATTGGTCTCCGTCTCCTATCAGCATAAGACTTTTGTCTATCCTGTGTAGTCTTAATCCTCTCTTGGATGATATGCACCTTCTGTGGTTGCCTCAAAATGGGCGCACTGGTCAACCTCTGCCTTAGCTCCTGAAAATCTCTACTGGTATCTCTCTGGCCACACGAAGGGTTTCCCCTTCTTCGTCAAAGCTAAAAGCGGTGTAGCAACTCTGGAGAAGTCTAGCACAAATCTAAGTTTGGTCGACTCATGAGTGATCGACTTCACCCACTTATGCATGATTCCATCCTATGCTTCTTGGGGTTTCCTTTTCTCTGACCAAGGAAAATTCATCCCAACGCTGTATATAAACCACAACCTTTTTTCCTAATACATTCAATATGTGTATGAACTGCAGTTGCCCAGTCCATACCCAAACTATCGTCGTAAGTCCTCGACGCTACCACCAAGAGGTTCTAACCAAAACTCTCTTCCTAAGGGTCATATCACACCATCAGTGTAAGCATGATTATCGAGTCTCCTTCCAAAGTTATCTCCAGAAGTGAGGTTCAAGTCAACAGCTTAACCAAAAACACTAGGTCTAGGACAAGATTCATGGAAGAAAGGAATGATTCGTATCAATGTCTATTGTTACTGTAGCTAGTAGTAGACACAAACCGTACCTCGAATCATTCCTAGAGCCCTTGGGTCACACTCCTTGACTGCATGCAGCTACTCTCTTCCCCTGCCATCCTGCTCCCTGAGCCTGGTGGGGACTACAAAGGCAGGTGGTTGTAACATTTTTAAATGTACACCACCTCATTCTGCTCTCCAAGCTCTACTTCTACGTATGTTGCCCTGTAGATTCATTTGTCCTTAACACTTCTTCTTATTGAAACATTTTACATGCCCAAGTCTTTGAGACTAGTTCCAATTCCCTGCTTACCCACTGCTAAAATTCTCTAGCTGTTTTCATTCATCCTAAGAACATTCAACCACAAAGGTTCTTTCTATCACCCTAGCATAAGTATAAATGCATAGAGGAAAACTGTTGGCTCAGATGTACTTTAAACACACCTCGCTCTGAGGTCCGAGCTCTAAATCATTGATCGTATCATAGTCATCAAGTACCAGGAACGATTGGTATGCCTCGATGAATACTCAGCTACTGACATGTCATCCTGCTGAAGCTATATAATCTCTAGAAAACACTCATCCACCTCCTCAAGCTAGTCCTCAACCGCCTGTGAGTCAGCCTCGCCTCAGAACCTGAGGGGTATCTCATGTTGAAACACGTGTAAGGCATTATGCCTACATGTTTCATCTACCGGTACTGCCGGTTGTAACTGCTAACCAACAGGTAGTGATATAGATGGCACACTTCCCGAAGGTACTATCTCAGGCATCAGTCCACGTACCGAAGCCTCGTCACTATGCGAACCAACCTCATGGTCACTCACTGGAAAACGTCAGTAGCTAAGATCACCATCTACTCTAATACTGTCTAAACTAGGTGTAGAACTCTAGAAATCGCCTCCAGCCACTCCAATGCTGCCTGGGAATCTGCCTCGCCTCGTAACCTCGGAGGCCTCTACTGTCGGAACTCATGCAACGTGCTCTATCGGCATGCACCATCCGCTAGTACAGTTGGTGGCATCTGTTGCCCAACGGGTGGTGGCGTGGCTGGTACACCACCTGAATGTGCCATCATAGTAAGAGGGCCCTGCACCGGAGCCTCATTTCTCGGTGGGCCGTCATCGGGTACTCTCTCAGAACTCCAACTGACTGTCTACGTGGAGGCATCCTGAACAGATGCAACACTGTCAAACGATTTAAACCTAGTGAGATGACCTGGTTAAGATTACTTAAAGAAAACTTTTGAAAACAGACACGCAATCAGTTTTTTCGTGCACTGAGTCAGAAATCAAAAGTCAGGGTTCTGGTGTATGGATACGTCGGCTGCTGCACCAACATTGGACTCCCTGAACTGAAAACCACACTTGGTGCTCTTAACACTATTGGTTCATAGAAAGAATGATCAGATTCTTGAGTTCTATAGTATAACCGACTCCTCTGATACCAATTTGTCATGACCCATCCGCCAGGGCCCACATCGTGACTACCCCAAGCCCGCCTTCCATAATCCAGGGGATGGCGACTTGCACCAAAGGCGTAATTCCCTACAACTAGGAAGGCATTGCCTTTATAAAATGTAAACAAACACAACCAGAGAACAAGCGGAAGAAAACACTAAGTAAAGCAGTATAAAAAGTGTGATGAAAGTACAAAGGGGACAGAAATACAGTCTCAACTGAGAGGTATAGCTACAACTGAAAGAAAGTACAACTGAAAAGACAAACAGCTGGAAGATGAAAGAATCTCTTGGATCATCCTCTGGGTTCCTACCCGAAGGGTAGGTACAGATGTTTTCCTCAGCACTCTGTGTCTATCGGTACGCTCCGTGTGCCGTCACACCGAGTGTCCACCTCTGGGTACCATCCAGTCCCCGTACACTCTACCTCGGTCAACGCTGTCTGTCATCTACATCCAACACAACGAGGTGTGGGCATAGCCCGTGTAGGGGTGAGTATAACGATACTCAGTAGGGACCCCGAGACCCTCAAGGTCTCACAGAATCCCTCAAGGATAAACCACAAAGAAATATCTCAACAGATAACCTTTACATAGGTATATTCCCATACATATACCTAAGTTATCAAGTAACAAATCTCAATCACAACAAAAACACAAAGGTCATTGACTCAACTCAAACCAGTATTTTCATTATCAAAACCAAAACTGCTAGAGAACTCCTCCTCTGTCGAGTACAGTGGCCCTGTCGCGACTCTGAGGCACTACTCACTAACCTTAGACTTCTGAGGTACTCCTCCTGTCGAGTACCATGGGTCTGCTGCCAAACAGGGCGCTCCTCCGATGTGGGTCTGCCGCCAAACCGGGTGCTCCCCCTAATAGCCATCATAGGTACTCCTCCTATCGAGTACCGTGGGTCTGCAGCCAAACCAGGTGCTCCATCCGCCGTGGGTCTGCCGCCAAAATAGGCGCTCCGTCCACTGGGCTAGTCGAATAACTCCAAGTCAAATACGTCAAGCAGTCGTCAGGTCTACAGCTACTAGGTCTTCACACTTTGTCTGCTCGTATTTGGGAGGATCCGCTCAACAAGCTACTGGTCGATACTCCAAGTGTCACAAAGTCTGACGTAGAAGTATCACAAAGGACTGCCTCATCATTGGGGTCTCAACGCAACAGACGGCGCGTCGATCGGATACTCAGTCTGTGAGTTATTAGCCTTTTTGTCCCGGGGGCCTGGTTGGTTTCGTGTACGAACCAACCTGACCGTATCTCAACTATACCCCAAACACCCATGGGGTATACTCAAAGGAACCGTTTTCAATTAGAATACCAATGCCACTAACGGTTCGTCAAACAGACGTCCATTCTGAGAGTTATTGGTTTTTCCGTTCAATGGGCCCGGTTGGTTTTTAAGCTAAAACCAACCTAAACATACTCCAACTGTGTCCAAACCTCAATTAGAGTATTCCAAAAGAACTGCCTCATCAAAAGAAAACCAACGTATTTAACGGCACGTCAATCGGACATCCGGTCTTTAAGTTATAAGCATTTCTGCTCCGGGGGCTCGGTTGGTTTCGGGTTCGAACCAACCCAGTTGTACCCAAACTTCTCCAAAACCTTGAGTGTAATATACCAAAACGACCATCTCGATCCGAGAAATCTTACGCAACTGACGGTGCGTCAATCGAAGATCCTTAGCTAGAGTTATGGGAATTTAACCGAAAAAGGTCCCCAAAAGTGGGGTATGCGCCCGGTCCGACCCGGCCCAACCCACCCGGGGTCGGCTCGAACCAGGTCGTCCCGAGCCGGGTTCGGGTCCAGCCCGGCTGGGCGCGGCCCGGCCAGGCAGGCACAACCCGGTAGGCGTGGCCCGGCCCGTCCCGGCCCGGCCGGGGGGGGGGGGGGGGGCGATGGCTCGGCCAGCTGGCACGACATTAAGTCATGCCTCTCTTAATTCCGGAACGGCTAAGCCGTTCCAATTCCACATGCCACCGCCGGTGCCGGACGCAAGCATGGTGCGTCGCCGCCATCTTCCGCGGACCACCGAACGCACTTCAGTGGTCCGTTTCGCCCACCGTCTGCATCTATGTTCATCTCGGGACCCGAACTCCACTGCGAAAGCTCCAAATCACCATTGCAGTCATGTTTTGTCGTTTCCCGTCATTCCGTGCACAAATGAACAATCAGCGGAGGGTCCGGACTTGTTCGTTAGCCTGTACCCTGCGCTTTAGAGGCTCAAACCATAGTTCATCATAAAAGAATGCCCAAGTATGAAGGTACAATACACATATATAAAATTATACAGAAATAACCCCTACCTGAATTCGGTGGAATCGATTGCAGATGAAGGAAGGAATTCTGCATTCGTTGTCGTTCAACGTTTGTCGTCGCTCGTTGATCTCCAGATCGGTTCCTCCAATAGTTGTCATTCATTCTCCATTCATCGTTGAAGGGTGACGTTGTCGGCACTTTTCCAGAGGTTTCCCCATGATCTCCAATCCTCTCACCAACAGATTAATTAAATAAAAAGAAACAATCTCCATGTTTAGCTCATTAATATGGTTTATTAATGAACCTTAATTAAAGCACCATTAATTAAGCGAGTGTTGTGGTTTCACAAACAAAGTAACATATCATTAAATGTCTTATTTAATGACCAACATTAAACCTTGGTTCTGCCAACCGTCACTCAACGGTCGAAGAAAGAATAAAATAACTCATTTAGTTATTTAATTATTTTTCTGAAAAGTCCAAAATTTAACTTTTTTTTCAGACTCTTGCCAACCGAAGTTAAGTTTCACCTAAGAGAATCTTGGCGCTGTGAGTTCATCAGTTTTCTCGGATTTCAATTCCAAGCACTGGTTCAAAAGATAGAAAAACTCGCACGTACGTTCACTGAACGTACCCAAACAAAACTTCAGAAATTGATTTCAGGCACACCGGGTCTCGGAATCATGTGCCATCAAGAACTGTGGACTTGTAAAATTCCAAAAAATTAAGAAAAAAAATTAACATGAAATTTTCGGGTCTTTACATTACCCCCACCTCAGATATTTATGTCCCCGTAAAGCTACAACACACACTAAGAAAATAAAAGAGGGGTACCGAGCACGCATTCCTAGCCTTTGACTCCCATGTGCTCTCCTGGAGGTTTCCGTGCTGCCATCGAACATGCACCAGAAAAATTGACCATCCACATAGGACCCGCTCCTGTCAATTCTCAATATCCACTGGAACCTCTGTGAAATCCGCCCCGTCATCGTTGTCCAGCCCCCCGTGGTCGATGGTGACGGATAGGTCGTGCACGCATCTCCTCAACTGAGATATGTGGATGAAGTCGTTCACCTGATGCAACTGAGGTGGAAGGGCCAGGTGGTAAGCCACTTCGCATACTCTGCTGAGGACCTGGAAAGGTCCGAAGAATCGTGGAGATAACTTTCCTCCCCCATCAAATCTCTGTAGACCTCGTCAAGTTGAGACCCGTAGGAAAACATGGTCACCATCCTCGAACTCCAGTGGTCTCCATCTTTTATCAGCATAGGACTTCTTTCTGCCCTGTGCAGTCTTCATCCGCTCTTGGATGATCTCCACCTTCTCTAGTAGCCTCAAAATGGGCACACTAGTCAACCTCTACCTCATCTCCTGAAAAGCTCTGCTGGTATCTCTCTGACCACACGAAGGGTTTCCCCTTCTTTGTCAAAGCTAAAAGCGGTGCTGCAACTCTGGAGAAGTATGGCACAAATCTATGTATGGCTGACTCATGAGTGATTGACTGCACCCACTTATGCATGATTTCATCCTATGCTACCTGGAGTTTCCTTTTTTCTGACCAAGGAAAAACCATCCCAACATTGTAGATAAACCAAAACCTTTTTTCCTAATACAGTCAATATGTGTATGAACTATAGTTGCCCAATCTATACCCAAACTAATATTGTAAGGCCTCGACGCTACCACCAAGAGGTTCCAACCAAAACTCTCACCTCAAGGTTCAAATCACACCATCAGCATAAGCGTGATTATCAAATCTCCTCCCAAAGGTATCTCCAGATGTGAGGGTCAAGTCAATGGCTTAACCGGAAACTCTAGGTCTAGGAAAAGATTTGTGGAAGGAAGAAATGATCTGTATCAATGTCTGCTGTTACGGCAGCTAGTAGTAGACACAGACCGTACCTCGAATAATTCCTAGAGACCTTGGGTCTCACTCCGTGACTGCATGCAGCTACTCTCTTCCCCTACCATCCTTCTCCCTAAGCCTGGCGGGGACTACAAAGGCGGGTGGTTGTAACATATCGAAAAGTACACCACCTCATGCTGCTCTCCAAGCTCTTCTTCCACGTCTGCTGCTCTGCAAATTCATTTGTCCTTAACACTTCCTCTTCTTGAAACATTTTAAATGCCCAAGTCTCTGAGACTAGTGTCAGTTCCCTGCTTACCCACTTCTAACATTCTCTATCTATATCCATTCATCCAAAGAACATTCAACCACAAAGGTTCTCTCTAGAAACCTAGCATAAGAAGAAATGCATAGAGGAAAATTGTTGGCTCAGATGTCCTTTAAACACACATCACTCTGAGCTCCGAGCTTTAAATCACTGATCATATCGTAGTCATCATGTACCAGGAACGATCGGTATGCCTCGATGAATACTTAGCTACCGACATGTCATCCTGTTGTAGCTGTAAAAGCTATAGAAAACTCTCAGCCACCTCCTCAAGCCAGTCCTCAGCTGCCTGTGAGTCAGGATCACCTCGGAACCTGAGGGGTATCTGATTCTGAAACACGTGTAAGGCACTATTCCTATATGTTTCATCTACCGGTACCGCCGGTTGTAACTTCTGACCAACAGGTAGTGATATAGCTAGCACACTACCTGAAGGTACTATCTCAGGCATCGGTCCACGTACCGAAGCCTCATCACTATGAGGACAAACCTCATGGTCACTCACTGGGAAATGCCAGTAGCTAAGATCACCATCTGCTCTACTAGTGTCTAAACAAGGTGTAGAACTCTAGAAATCACCTACAGCCACTCCACTACTACCTGAGAATCTGCCTCGCCTCGTAACCTCAGAGGCCTCTACTGCCAGAACTCGTGCAATGCGCTCTGTTGGCGTGCATTGTTCGCTAGTATAGTTGGACGCATCTGATGCCCAATGGGTGGTGGTGCGGTTGGTACACCACCTAAATGTGCCATCATAGTAAGAGGGCCCTGCACTGGAGCCTCATCTCTCGGTGGGCCGTCATCGGGTACTCTCTCGAAACTCCAACTGTTTGTCTGCGTGGAGGCATCCTGAACAGATGTGACACGGTCAAACAATTTAAACCTGGTGAGCTGACCTGGGTAAGCTGACTTAAAGAAAACTTTTGAAAACAGACATGCAATAATTTTTTTTGTGCACTGATTCAGAAATCATAATTCAGGGTCCTGGTGTATGGATACATCGGCTGTCGCACCAACACTGGACTCCCTAAATCAAAAACCACACTCGGTGCTCTTAACACTATTTATTCATAGAAAGAATGATCAGAGTCTGTAGTTATGCGGTAGAACCAACTCCTCTGATACCAATTTGTCACGACCCGTCCCCCGGGGCCTGCATCGTGACTACCTCAAGCCCACCTTCCATAGGCCAGGGGCTGGAGACTAGCACCAAAGGCGTAATTCGCTAGAACTAGGAAGGCATTGCCTTTATAAAATGTAAACACACACAACCAGAGAACAAGCAGAATCAAACACTATGTAAAGAAGTATAAAAAGTGTGTTGAAAGTACAAAGGGGCTGGAAATAGAATCCCAACTGAAAGGTACATCTACAACTGAAAGAAACTACAACTAAAAAGACAAACAGCTGGAAGATGAAAGCAGCTCCTAGATCGTCCTCTAGGTTCCTACCTGAAGGGTTGGTACAGATGTCCTCCTTAGAAATCTATGTCTATCAATCTGCTCCGTGTTCCGTCACGCCGAGTCTCCACCTCCGGGTACCGTCCAGTCCTCGTACACTCTACCTCGGTCAGCGTTGTCTGTCGTCTGCATCCAACACAACAAGGTGCGGGCATAGCCCGTACAGGGGTGAGTATAACGATACTCAGTAGGGACCCCGAGACCCTCAAGGTCTCACAAAATCCATTAAGGATAAACCACAAATAAATATCTCAACAGATAACCTTTACTTAGGTATATGCCCATACATATACCAAAGTTATCAAGTAACCCATCTCAATCACGAGGAAAACACAAAGGTCATTGACTCAGCTCAAACAAGGATTTTCATTATCGAAACTACAACTGCTGGAGAACTCCTCCTCTATCAAGTACAGCGGCCCTGTCGTGACTCCGAGGCACTACTCACAAACCTTTGACTGCTGAGGTACTCCTCTTGTCGAGTATCGTGGGTCTGCTTCCAAACTGGGCGCTCCTCCGCTGTGGGTCTGCGCCAAACCAGTCACTCCCCCTAATAGCCATCAGAGGTACTCCTCCTGTTGAGTACCATGGGTCTACTGCCAATCCAGGTGCACCGTCCGTCATGGGTCTGCCGCCAAATTGGGCGCTCCGTCCACTGGGCTAGTCGAATCACTCCGAGTCAAATCGGTCAAGCAGTCGTCAGGTCTACAGCTACTAGGTCTTTGCACTCTGTCTGCTCGTCTTTGGGAGGATCCTCTCCACGAGCTACTGGTCGATACTCCAAGTTTCACGAAGTCTCATTTAGAGTTATCACAAAGTACCGCCTCATCATAGGGTTCTCAATGCATCAGACGGCGCGTCAATCGGACGCATGGTCTGTGAGTTATTAGTCTTTTTGTCCCGGGGACCCGGTTGGTTTTGTGTACGAACCAACCCAACCGTATCTCTACTGTACCCCGAACTCCCATGGGGTATAATCAAAGGAACTTTTTCTCAATGAGAATACTAATAATGCTGACGGTTCGTCAAACTGACGTTCGGTCTGAGAGTTATTGGCTTTTCCATTCTAGGGGCCCGGTTGGTTCTTAAGCTAAAACCAACCCGACCGTACTCAAACTACGTCCAAACCTCAAGTGAAGTATGAAAAAAGAACTTTTTTATAATAAGGAAACCAAATTAGTTGGCGTAACGTCAATCGGATGTCCGGTCTTTAAGTTATAAGCGTTTTCGCTACGAGGGCCCGGTTGGTTTCGGGTTCGAACCAACCCGGCCATACACAAACTTCATCAAAACCTTGAGTGTAATATACCAAAACGACCGTCTCGATCCAAGTAATCATAAACAACTGACGGTGTGTCAATCGGAGATCTTTATCTCAATTTATGGTTGTTTAACCTAAAAAGGTCCCAAAAAGGGGGGGATCTGGGCCCGGTCCGACCCGGCCTAACCCACCTT
Organism: Viscum album; assembly: GCA_963277665.1. Classification (NCBI taxonomy): domain Eukaryota; kingdom Viridiplantae; phylum Streptophyta; class Magnoliopsida; order Santalales; family Viscaceae; genus Viscum; species Viscum album. The sequence goes on along the minus strand of OY728158.1, from coordinate 1,171,685,250 downwards.
GGGTCGGCCAGAACCGGGTCGACCCGACCCGGGTCTGGGTCTGGCCCAGTAGGGAGTGGCCCGACCTACGTGGCCCACCCTGGCCCGGCAGGGGGGTCACTGGCTCGGCCAGCTGGCACGGTATTAAGCTGCGCCTCTCTTAATTTCGGAACGGCTAAGCCATTTCGGTTCCACCTGCAGCCACTTCTCAGCCGCTGTGGCCTGCTCCGGCGGTGCACCACCTCCCCCTTCCGTGGACCACCGAACGCGCTCCGGTGGTCCGTTTCACCCACTGTCTACACATATGTTCATCTTAGGACCCAAACTCCACTGCAAAAGCTCCAAATCGTCGTTGCGGTCCTGTTTCGTCATCGCCCGTCATTCCGCGCACAGACGAACAACCGGCGGAGGGTCCTGACTTGTTCATTAGCCAGTGCCCTCCATGTTAGAGGATCAAACCATACTTCATAATAAAATAATGCCCAAGTATGAAGGTATGATACACATATATAAAATAATACAAAAACAACCCCTACCTGAATTCGGTGGAATCCATTGCAGAAGAAGGAAAGAATTCCACGTTCGTTGTCATTCGACGTTTGTCGTCGCTCGTCGATCTCCGGATCGGTTCCTCCAACGGTTGTCATTTGTTCTTTGTTCTTCGTTGAAGGGTGATGTTGTCAGTTCTTTGCCAAAGGTTTCCCCGCGATCGCCAATCCTTTCACCAACGGATTGATTAAATAAAAAGAAACAATCTTCGCGTTTAGCTCATTAATGTGGTTTATTAATGAACCTTAATTAAAGCACCATTAATTAAGCGAGTGTTGAGGTTTCACAAAAAAAGTAACAGATAATTAAATGTCTTATTTAATGATCGGAATTACTCTGTGGTTCTGCCAACCGTTACTCAACAGTCAAAGAAAGAATAAAATAACTCATTTATTTATTTTATTATTTTTCCTAAAAGTCCAAAATTTAACTTTTTTGTCAGCCTCTTGCCAACCGAAGTTAAGATTCACCTAAGAGAATCTTGGTGCTGCGAGTTCATTGGTGTCCTCGGATTTCAATTCCGACCACCAGTTGAAAAGATAGAAAAACCCGAACGTACGTTCACTGAACGTACCCAAATAAAACTTCAAAAATTGATTCTGGGCACACCAGGTCTCGGAATCAGGTGCCATCAGAAACTGCATACTCGTAAAATTCCAAACAATTATGAAAAACAATTCCTTGAAATTTCAAGGTCTATAAAACCATATTTCATTTGTAAAATCACAAATCATAAAATTCATCAAAATTTTCTAATCAAATATTGTATGTGAAAAAGAATGTGGATTTGATAAAAAATTCTTCTGAGTTTAATTTTCCATTTATCTCCAAATAAAATCATTTAGTTTTTAATTCTCATAAAAAAATTATATTCATAGATCTTATAATTTAAAATATAATACAACTATATCCCTAAATTACATGTATCACTATAATTCCACTATAAGATCATATAAGATTCCAAAATATTTTTCCCCTTTTATTGCTCAAATAAATTTCTATACTATTTTTTTACCTTTATCATATATGGTTTTAAAAATATTAATATTCCATATAAATATATCTAATTAATTAATCACCAAATAGATTTTCAATATCATCGTAAAAGACATCATATAGGTCCTTGGTTTCTATCACACCTGTATCCCATATCAGTTGTGGGTAAAATCCCTATAGTGTTGCTGAATATAAAGGGATTTCCCCCAAATTTTGGGATGTCATTTCAATAAATTTTTAATAAAATAATTCCTATAATGTTCCCAAATATATGATGACCATCATAAAAATCCCACCATGGTAATTGTTTAATAATATTTTATACATAATGATTTTAGCATACCTTTCAGAAAGATTCTTAAAAAATGTAATATCATTCTTCAAAACTAATCCCTTATGTTAAAAATCTGTGTTTTATATACATAAAAATAAAAAAAATTCTCCAAAAATATAATTATCCACATTAAAATCACATCTCTTATAAAATAAAAAATTGACCTCAATTTTATTGATGATGTGATTAACCATAAACATGTAAACCCATAATTATGTTCATAATATAAAATTTAATGTTAAATGAAACCATAATAATCGAAAATTTTACCTAAATTATTCCTCTCACGCCAACTATAATGAATCATCCTAAAATAATACATAATCATGATTTTTATGTCAATATATCAGTTTATTACATTTGAGGAACATTATATTATAGAGTTTTGGAGGCTTTTTCCATCATCCTAACACAATTTAATTTTATGTCACTAAGTAGACACTTTTAAAGAGTATAATTATTTCCAAAAAAATTGAACATTTAAGCTATAAGATGTTTTATTTTTCTGAAACTTAATCACACATTTTAGCATCACCACATATTTATCTCTATTCATCCTTTAAGCCCTATGATAAACATTGAAAAACATGAAATTTGAAAAAATTATTATTAAGGTCGATATAAAAATAATTACATTATCAAATTATCCCATCAATATATTATAATTTTCTTCTTTATCTAAAATATTATTTTTCATAAAAATAAACATTTTCAATGTTGGTAAGGAAAATTTTATACACATTTAATTTGAGAAAAAAATATAATAAATCCAATAAAAAAAATTAAACTTCTAAATGATCCCTAGAAATAATGAAAAAATATAAATTCTTTTAAAAAATATTTATGATTTTCATCATTACAATGCATAAGATACATTACATTAAACGTAATCATATAACCTTACCTTATGAAATCATATTACGTTTTGTATGACTTATAATGTATAAATAAACCATGTAGTTTACTTATAACAACACTTTCCATATGACTTATACCAATGGAATTATCCACCATAATTCCCTAGAGATCGTAATCATTAATAGCTACGATTGAGAGATATAACTCACCCACCCATATTTGGATATAACATAACCACCCATATGTGGTATATAATAGAACCACCAATATATGGTTTATATTTGAACCAGTAGTCCATTATTTATATGGGAATCACACAACGTGGATTATAATGTAACCACTCATTGTTAGTATATAATATAACTACGCATCATCATCATATATTTCAAAGAATATTAACATAGTAACATCTCATATAATCTTCCAAATTTAAAAATTAATCTCAAAAAAATAGTCTCTGAACAAACAATAAATCATTTTCATCTATAAGATTATCCATTCAATTTGAATTCATTTATTAAAATAACTAAAAGAAAGTGATAAGGGGTTTTTATTTTATGAGAAAAATTGGAAACATATAATGGAAGAAAATTATTGAATAATTGTTTTAGTGGAATGAGATGTTGTTAATGTTGTATATGTTAAAATATAAAATTACATTTTTTTCTTCTATAAATAATGTTAAAACATTATATATAAAATACATTAGAATATTCCTTTTCAAAACCGTTGAATTAAATTAAAAGGAATCATAAAAAATAAGTAATAATTATTTTATATCTATGTATGAAATAATTTTTAGAATATAAACATGGATGAAAGTGTTTAGAAAATAAATACATAAAATATTAAAAATGTATTTTCAGTTTTTATATACCTTATATCAATTTCAAAAAAATCATTAATTTTATTCATCTTCCAAAAAAATAAATATATTTTTATTTTTTACTATATTAAAACTATTTCCTAGTTAATCATCCCATTTAATTTATTTCATAACCTATTATATTTAATTACATCATTAATTAAGTTCACATCGAGTATTTGGATGATATTGGGAAAAATTTTCCAAAATGACATCTCAATGATTAATATCATTATAATGGTAATTATTGAATTATTTCCAATATAATAATCCTAAAATAATTACCATTTTTTGAAATAAAAATTATTTTAATACCTATAATTAATTATGGTTATATAAAATTAACTATGATGCAATTATTATGTAGGTAAGTCATATGTAAAATATGTGAATTTAGAACTACTCATGGATCAATATGATGATAATGTAACAATTATTTTTTTATAAATATATTGTTATTATTTCTTAATTATAATATTCATTTCTAAAACATGTTTATATATAGAATCTCAGTGTATGGTTTTTAAAAACAAATAACTTATCATTATGGAGGTGGTAATACACAGATACACAAAATAGACATTGTCATTTTAAATGGATTGAAAGGAAATAAAATATATGATCTATTATCATTATAGAATAGTAATTGTTTTTTATATTATATATACACATTATATCCATAATTATAATCGTTCGTGATAGGAATTGTGGAAGATTAATTTCATAGGTTCTTGTTGTGGTACTCCTCCATACACATGAACAATTTGTTTTTACAATTTAATTGAAGATGGTATGGATATAATATATGACATTAACATAAAAACAAATAATTATATGGGTGTTATTATTTAAATTATTTTATCATGTTTGATTAATATTTTATTTAGTTATAATTAAAAATTAAAATTAAAACATTCAGTTGAAGACTATAATTATTATTAAAAAAATTCATTTGTATTAGCCTTAATCCCTCAATGGTTCATATTATTTGAATTAAAATACATTTATAATGTGTTTAATCATTATATTATAGTATTTGGAATGGATTTTATGAAATTAAGTTATTTTTTTGTGAAGAAAATAGGATGTGAGGTTCCCTTCTCATTGTGAGGGGAGGGGAACCCATGAAATTTCATAAAGTATTTAATAAATATAAATTATCATTCACATTATAAATTCATCAAATTGATATAAATTTAATTATGATGTTGATGGGATGAGATAATATAATTCAATAAAATTATTATAAGTTTTTATTAAGATAGGAGACCATTTTCTTTATTTTAACATTTGTTAACACTTTATTACAATTACCAGGAAAACAAAACGTTTTGACCATTAGAGGTAAATAATCATAAAATAAAATGAAATTTAGTCCATAAATGTATGATAATTGATATTTCTATACATATTACAATCAATTTAATAGTGAAAGGATATTTATGAATATTAAATAATTTATGTAATTATTATTTAGTATCAAATAAAATGAATTTCATTATTATAACTATTCATTTAATTTTAATATCAAAACAACATAAAAATAATTGAATTCAAATCTAACAGCTTAGGAAAACCATAAAAGATTATATTTATCAAAAAAATGTAATGGAATTAATATTTAATTCAAATTATATTCTTTATAAATAATTGATAATCATTTATTATATTTTAGTATTAAATGAATAAATAATATATTTTCTATGCTTGAGTATTTAATTTAATTATTTCAACACAAAAAATTTGAAATAAATTAACATGATAATAAAATAAGTAATTTTCATTTAAAATAAAAATTTTATAATCAAACAAAGGCATTTTTCTTTCCAATGTAAATAAATATAGATAATAACACAAAGAGGAGGATATTATTAACACTTCTAAATATAAAATAATATCAATATCAATGTTAAAAAAATATCCCACCAATTCTCAATATCATAAAAACATGTATTGGACAGGCTGAACTAAATAATCTAGTAGGTTAATGGCATGTTTTAGTGTCATTTTTTCAATATCATACTATTTTAAAACTTGATTATATGATTTACCATTACCACGATTTCAATAATTTTATAGTGGTATTATTCACAAATAAGAAAGATGAAAGAATTTTTTTACTAAATATGGAAGACCTAATATGAAATAAGGATCTAATGTTTCATGATTAAATTTAAATATGTGGAATTAATTAATATATAACAAAAATAAAAAATACAATGAAAATTATTTTTTAAGGAATTTTTTTTTTGTATAATGTTTTTCATAAAACAATCAAGTATAAAATTCATTAAAAAACAAAATTTAGAAGAATTTATGTAAAAAAATCTACTGAAAATTTTAAACTAATACAAAATAGTGTTTAAATTTATAAATACAGTAAAAGAAAATTCAATTTTCAACAACAAATAGAATTTTCAGCAATTCGTTGAAAAATAATACATTTAATAAAAATAAAATAAATTCAACCTAAAATTATTTTTACTTGTAAATTTTGAAAAATAAATCCTATTGTCAAATAAAATTTATAAAATTTATAAAATTAATTTTTATTTTTTTCACAATAATCTATAAAAATGATTTCGAATGAAAATGTTTTTTTGAGGAGTAAAATGACTACAAAAAATGTATTGACTGTTTACAAAGAATTCTCATGTACATTTAAAATGATTAGGAACATTATATATATAAATATATATATATATATCATAAGTTATTCCTTCATATTAATACCCACAAATTTGATCATCTAGGTGATAATATTTTTATTAAAAAATTAATATTTTATGGTTCAATTTGGCTTAGTGTCCCATGTCTTATACAATATACAACATGGTTTTCTTTTTAAAATATAAATATTTAACATTATACCTCTTTATTAAATTTAGACTTCGAAATTTGAACATGATCAGGTAATATAACGATTCAAATTATTAAAATACATTTTTTTAAAACACACATTGTAAATAGTCTTAGTAAAAAATCCCATTGAAAAGATAGAAAATGGATATATGAAGGTCATCTAGAATAAACCATACACAGCCTCGACATTTTATAACATTAGAGGGGAAACATTACGTATAAAACAATAATAACTTCCAAATAATGATATTGAGTGACTATGTACATTGATTACAAGATAGTGAATGGACATGAGAAAGTTAATAAACACAAAACCAAATATAAAAGTTGTTTAAAATGGTTATAAATTCCTTAAAAATGATGGTAATAAGATATGATTATTGTTTTAGGTTACATTTCTTAGTGTTTTGTAATTACATTTCCATCTACACATATAAAATAATGAAATAACCCTACATAACTTGTATAATTTCATCATTTAATCAATTTTAACCGAAATCCTATCATTTTTTCCAAACAACGAGATTTCAAGAATTATTTTTCATACATAAACAACAAAAATAAAAATATAAAAGATCAAAAAATTGATAAATACTAACAACCTATTCTTGAAATAATTATAGAATAACCAAGACCAAGATATTTAGGGCAATTTAATTCATTATGAGAATAAAATAATATACGATAAAATGAATAATTAATCATGAAAGACTGAAAAATAACCCGCAATGTCCAAAATATATAATTTTATAAATGTTAAGCCTTAAAATTATTTAAAATATTCAAGATTAAGACCCAATAATTAAAAGAATTTTATCACATATTCATTTTGGATTAATTTAACTATTATCTCTAAAAAATATAAATATATTTAAGTACTCAGATCAAAAATGTACATTCCATAATAATATAATCTCAAATATATGAGAATAATATCTATAAATCACCCTAAATCTATAGTAAAATCATATATGCTTCAAAATATAATTCAACCATTTGTCCCTCATAGGAAGTCATTCAATATTATATTTACCATAATTATATATGGTTCCCAAAATAATAAACTTGTTTTGATATATTTTTTTCATGTAGTGACTAAATCAAATTTTAATACCATGCATACTAAGACATCATGTAGGGAATTTGTCAGAATTTAACCCTTTTCTCTCATTAATTTTATTTTCATGTCCCACGACCATGCCAAATGTGATGGTTTGTCACTTCACATGTGGGTTGTACTTTAAGTCAAAATATATTAGTATATTTTCTATACTGTTTCCAAACATATGAAAAATGACGTAAACATTTAATTTAGTATCATTAGTATTTATGAATGTTTTTACCTCAGTGGTTATCATCTACATTTCAACTTTCATCACTATAAATTTTAGTGTATTATTTTGGAATAATCATTCCAATTATAGGAAAGGCTTTCATATATGATAACCAAGAAAAACATCACACAATATATAAATATCCCACATAATATTCTGTCACATAAACAAAATAACGGGGTGCCTATAACATTGAACACGGAATCAATTATACACTTATATACACATAATGGTATGTGTAACACTTTTTTTAAACTCAAATGAATACACCCTATACACTATATTATGCAAACCAATCCTATAGTACCAACTATTAGGACCCATCCTTTAACATTATATAATCTTTCGGTTTATGAAATTAATTCATTCTCTTATATTAAAGGATATGTATCATTTATATTTTTGAAAGATTAATACAACTATATTACATAAATAAATATTATGTCACAATGTATTCACTTCTACTTCATATCCATTTTTTTCTCAAAACTAAACCATTAACGTATAACATGTTTCCTTTGCACAACACATTTATAAAATATGCATGTTCATCAGATTAATATCCCTAATCATTTATACAACAATGTGAATGTCATTTAAAATGGTTGGATGAAAACATGCGCTCATCAAAGGACATACATATTAGAAAAGTGAGATATATTATTTGATAACTAATTATAAAATTGTTTCCTTTTTGGAAAAAAAATCCTTGGGAACAAAAAAATCATTTTGTTACATACTAAATAATCCTTTCATAGAAATGAATTTCATAAAACATTTCAAATGAAATCATAATTCAAAAAAAAATTCCTTGTAAATAATGAAAAACATAAGAATTCATTAAATTAAAAGTTATACTTTTCAACATTGAGATGTACCAAATAATTTCCCTTAAATATAACATTATTATCTTATATAGTGAAATCATAGGGGTTATGTAAAAACCATATAATATATAAATAATTAATATATTTTACTAAATATGTAATATTATATATCAAACTTATAAAGAGAACATTTATGATAGTTCAAAATTATACATAGTCATTACCCAATATATTTAGGGGCTATAATAGTCAAACCCATCATTGGTTTATGACATAACTACTCATCCTTGGATTATAATAGAAAAACATATCCTTTGTTCAACAAGAAACCACCAATCATTGGTTTATAATGGAACCACTTGTTTATAGTTTATAAGAGAACTATACATCATGATAAACAATTAACAAGAACCATGACATAATCAAAATAACTAATTCCATTCACTTTTCTACATTACACCCATAAATTCATCCCTTGCACCAATAAGAAAAAATTTACCAATATTGATATATCCATTCCAATTTAATCAATTTCAGAAAATACGCATAATAATGGGATGGATGGTTATTTATTATAATAAATCATGAAATAGTATATTGAAATTAATCAAACAAATAATTTTTTTAGTCGTGGGAGAATCCAAAAATAAATTATACATTAAAATTCAACATTTCTTCTATATTGTAAATAATGTTAAAACATTCCACATAATATATGTTAAAAGATTAATTTTGTAAACCATTTCAACAACATAAAATGAGACAAATAATATCCTTTATAATTATTTTATTTAAATTTATAAAATAATTTTATTAATACAAATATCAATGAAATAGATTATAAAATAAATAATTTAATAATTTAAAACTATATTTACGTTAATGTGGACCTTAGGATGAGTCTAAATCATCACATACATTGTTTATTTTCATTTATCTTAAACATATATCACTAATTTACATTCTTAATATCCTTTGTGAGTTATTTATTTTATACCATATTATATTTAATTTCATTATAAATTATTTTCATGGTAGATTTTATGATGTCATTCGACTAAAATGTCCAAAATGACTTTGAAAGGTTGACTATCATCAAAAGGGTCTATATAATGAACTATTATAAATAATTATCAATCCATTTTCATCATTATTATACATTAATTATAATTTTAAAACAATCTATTAATTACTATTCCAAAAAATAATCTATGCTTCATACATGGATATGGAAACACATACATATTGTAACACCCCGGGTAAATAAAGAATATAACATCTTTATATTTATCCATAATTGTGAATCAAATATTAATATTACTTTAAAGAGGTTTCTATGATCGATAGCATACCTGATACACAACGATGAGTTTCTTTGAAAACTTACGTTGCACACAAGTAATAAAATAATATTATTTTAAAAGTTAGTTAACAAGTAGTCATTGTACTGACGGGAATGGATAGAAATAACTAAAATATGATTATATATGTTTTTAAATGTTTTTACATTTACCCAATAAAGGATAAAGGCTTAAAATACGGAAAGAATTCAATTTTAGGCATTTATACCCTAATTTTCACTAAGGGTTCACTTATCACCTTTTGACGGCGAACCGTCATTAAATATAGTTTTGATCAATCTTATAAATTACATTGGACCAAAAATAACTCTTCTTTAGAATCAGGACATCAAAATTTACTGTGTGTAAATTTTTGGTATCTTTCCGATAAAGTTCATTTTTTTATGAATAGTGTAAAATGTTGTATTTTAATTCAAAACCTCTTTTTAATATAATTTATTTATATGATTAGATTATCTTTTGAATTGGTTTTAAAGTGAAATTAGAAAATATTTTTACCATTAAATCCAATAGTGGTCGTTGGAATTAATTTCACTTTGAAATCAGACTTAAACTAGTGTCAATCTTTTGATACTTATTGTTTCATAAAAACACGCTATTTGCTCTGACAGCGGGAATTAATTATTAAATTAATTAATGTGACTTATATGTTTTGAATTTTTTAAGATAGACTTCATTTTTGAATTCTTAATATCAAATATATCTTAGGGTGAATTTTTGGTAATTTTCTGAAAAACTTCAATTTTTGATGAATAGTGAAACCACTAAGTGGTACTTATAAAAACTGATTTTCCGTTTAAATGAAATTTTGCAATCATTGTGTTTTGATTTTAAAAAATAAAACATACATGGTTGTAATTAAGAAGTAAAAAGTGGTTCAATGAGATTAAAATAATTTTTTGGTAAATAGTAACTTATTAAGTTTTTAATCGCGATTAGAGGTAATTAGTGTAGTTTAAGGTAAAAATAATTCTTTAATAAAATGAGATGAGCTTGACACATGTCCTAACCCTATTGGTTGTGTCATGGCCGACCAATACAACCCATGGGTCGATTTAGGGGACCCCATGGAGCCACTTGGGTGAGATAATGACTTTAATGCCTTTTTTTAAATAAAAGTAAAAATGACACAAACATAATATGTTTTACGAAACCAATTTTTACATGGGGTTGTAAAGATCATATTTTTTATTATAATTATTCGTTGGAAATCTAAAAAGATTTCATACATCATATTATTTTTTTATAATTTTTATACTTTAAATAAATTAAATTATTTATGACATCATTATGATGCAGCGATGACCTCATTATTTGACGATTTAAATAAAATGGAAAGATAATGTAAAATCTAAGACCTACACATGGAAAAAACCTATTGGATGAGTTTATTTCGAACCCTTATCACCTTATACTCGAATTATATCAATGTGGGACCTTTTGAATCCGAAACTCATTTTAAAATAAAGTAACTTATCTTTACTTTCCAAGAGTGCCCCTCCTCTCCTCTTATAAAAGCCCCCCACCTCTACCTCTTTTCCCACACTCCCAAAGCATTTGTCTCGGCCAAAACCTACCCATTTTGGCTCTCCACATTCCTATATTACTCCTTGAAGCCTAACATTGGGCATGAGTCTTCCCAAGGAAGCCTTTGAGTTCAAACTAAGGGGAGTTACCCGATTTTAAGGTAATGTATTCTTTTGAGTCCTTTTGTTTTATTTTGCTTCTCTAACCCCCTAAACTCTTTTTATTCTTTTCTTTTGTAACAACTCCAGTATCCTCAATATACTAGGATGTTGTTATAAGAAGTATTCGAGCTACACATACACACACCTACATCTAATGGTTAACGAACATACTGTTTCTGTGGATGGTGAATTTATGCCTCCCGAAACGATGATTGTTCAAAATTCTTTTTACACCTTCAAATGTGGACATTAAGATGTCACTATATTTATATATGATATATAATATGTTTATGTTTTCCTTAAGCTTCTGTATTTTTCTTTTTGGTCATACCTTTATGGTTTCCATTATGGGTAAACACGATATCTTCATTTAAGGAAGTGCGGACTACCGCCCCCTTAAAGTGAGTTGATTCGTTAAATACCATATGTGGGACATATAAAGGATGGAACCATGATATTATATATGATATTATACTTTAATTATAATATACCTTTATATCATTATGATTCCATTCTATAAAATACGAAATAGAAATGAAAGTAGCGTTCATGCGTACGTATGGCTTACCGTCTCCATGAATGGTGCATTTCATTTCTTACCTCTAAATGATTATGTAATATTATGAATACATGTATATGCTGGATATATATGATATATATGATATCCAAATCAGGAATGAAATTCTGGATATAAATAACCTTTGACCACACGAACAACATGTAATTGTAAGAAGTCCACTTTCGACTTAAGAACCAAATATTGACAAAACAAACATCATTAACTTAAATGGTTACATAATGTTTATAACATGGCAATAAGTGATATAAAAGGAATAATGAACTTTAAAAAGGTTCTTAATAAAGTATAAATTAACTCAAGTTTATTATTCAGGACGTTAAAGAACGATCGAGCCAAGTCGGACCTGAGGTAAGGGACTTCGTCTCAATCTCCTTTCATTGAGGCATATTTCGTTTTATACACAACTTTATTTTATACGGTGTATAAACCCCTTTTACTTTTACTTTTATACAAAAGGAATCTTTTTCTACGAAGCGTTTTACTAAATGACAAAAAGGAATGTTTTTTTAACGTACGCGGTGACAACGACCTTTTCCGTCGCCGCGAGTATTATTTGGTCTTTGGCTTCCTCAACAAGCCGTAATGTTTTTAAAATAAAATAAATACCATATACTCTTTTATTTATTTTGGTATTGAAAATGGTTTTGATAAATGATTCTATTATGTCAATATATTTATGATATATTGTGATTGAAATGTGGAAATGTTATCATTCATTTATATTGGTTTTATGTTTTATGATTTTATATTGCTACTTGGACATTTTAACGGGTGGTTACGTTATAAACCATATGACGGGTGGTGCCGTGAATACCAGGATGGGTGGTTACGTTATAACCTCCAATGCATTGGGTATGGAAGTCGGCCGTATGGCTATTCCATTAAGTATGTATGAAAATTGGTCGTATGGCTATTCCATTAAGTGATATGTGTGTAAGTCGACCGTATGGTTATTCCACTTAAGTATGTTTATGTCCCATGTTACCTTTATATATGTTATGTGTTCTTTATATGGGTTTTATGGTAATCCTTTGGTTACAAAAAGGTATGTAATGATACTTTATTCAGTAAAGATTTTTTACTACTTCATGAAGGTGAAGGTATTACTTTGATAGAGTATACATTGTTTACTTGATGTTTGAAAAACTAACAGTTTTCATTCTTTGTGTATCCCTTACTGAGCTTTTTATGCTCACCCCAAGTTTTTTTGAAATGTTTTTCACAGGACTTAATGTGGAATAAGGTCAAGGATGGGATCAAGGGAATGTCATGCTATATAAAACATGGAACTAGACATGTTTCTTTTAAGAGTTTTTTTTATTTATGGATACTTAGTAGAAGTGAATACTTTGTAATCTTTTGAGATGTAATAGTTATGTTCTAATTCTCTAAAACTCTAAACCTGAAAAGATACTCAACGTGAATTATTCATTTAATTCAATATTAAGTAAGGTTTAAGGTCGGGGCCTTATAGTTGGTATCAGAGGGCGGTTTAGACAACTTTAGGGATTAGGAGTTCTTGTGAGACACATGATTAGTCCCTATATCTATTATTTCAGTTAAATCCTTGTTTTATAACATTTTTTTCAGGTCAAGTAAAGTTGGTTACGAATGGAAGGAGAAGGATCTCAAACGACATTACTATCTCTTCCTGATGACATGCTTGTAATAATTATTGCAAAGTCATCTTCGGATGATTGTGAAACTTTTTCTAGCATACAACTCACTTGCAAGCAGTTGTTTGAGATATCAAACACCTCCACTATACCTCGTTATCATCGTGGATCATGGGTTGTTTTTAGACAAATATTATTTTCACAATATTCTCATATTTTCAAGAAAGGTAAATATTATCAAGGTATTTTCAAATATTTTACCTTATCACAAGAATTTGAAGCATATTATGATTTTAAAAATGGTGCTGAGGAAGGAGACCCTTGCGCAACCTATTTATATTTTCTTTTAAAATATACTCTCACATCATATACATATGGTATTTTAAAAGGACCAATAATAGAAAGTTTCAACTCAATTTCGGTCCGACAATTTTTTAGAAATCATGTTTTATCAGATGTTTTGGAATTATATGTCATACATGATTATTTTCCAAAACTATTTTTCTGTGAACACCCATATGATCCATGTTGTACGAGGTGTATTTGGATGGAGGAAGCAAATTATTTTGAAGGATCTCTAAATCATTGCTCTAATGCATGGGACTTCTACCTACGTGAACAAGATGACGATGAAACCGAGTGGACGCCATGATCAAGGTATGCTATTATGAGTTTGTGTAAGAAACCTAGAAAGAGTTAAAAGTAAACATGACAAGTAAGTATGTTTCCATAAGATCAAAAATAAATTCCTCAATGAAAAGTAACTTAAAAGAAAAATTTTGTCTATTAACTTTTCCTACTGGGGAATCAAATACCGTTTAACCCATCACAAGTTTGTGATTTTCTTATTGTTAACTTTCTCCTAAACATGTTTTCTATCACTGTCCCTTGGAACATAACCATTGGTTTTACCCTCTATGTCCATGTTTTCTTACATGGAATCCTAGTATGGGTTATCTTGGGTGACCTCTATACTCCTCTTTCTTTCTTTTAAAGTGATAGTTTAATTTACTCCTTTTCTGATGTGGGGCTTTCAAAGATGTTTCCAAGCCCAATTTTAAAATTGCGAGGACGCAATTCCCAAAAGGGGGGAAGGATGTAACACCCCGGGTAAATAAAGAATATAACATCTTTATATTTATCCATATTTGTGAATCAAATATTAATATTACTTTAAAGGGGTTGCTATGATCGATAGCATACCCGATACACAACGATGAGTTTCTTTGAAAACTTACGTTGCACACAAGTAATAAAATAATATTATTTTAAAAGTTAGTTAACAAGTAGCCGTTGTACTGGCAGGAATGGATAGAAATAACTAAAATATTATTATATATGTTTTTAAATGTTTTTACATTTACCCAATAAAGGATAAAGGCTTAAAATACGGAAAGAATTCAATTTTAGTCATTTATACCCTAATTTTCACTAAGGGTTCACTTATCACCTTTTGACGGAGAACAGTCATTAAATATAGTTTTGATCAATCTTATAAATTATATTGGACCAAAAATAACTCTTCTTTAGAATCAGGACATCAAAATTTACTTTGTGTAAATTTTTGGTATCTTTCCGATAAAGTTCATTTTTTTTATGAATAGTGTAAAATGTTGTATTTTAATTCAAAACCTCTTTTTAATCTAATTTATTTATATGATTAGATTGTCTTTTGAATTGGTTTTAAAGTGAAATTATAAAATATTTTTACCATTAAATCCAATAGTGGTCATTGGAATTAATTTCACTTTGAAATCGGACTTAAACTAGTGTCAATCTTTTGATACTTATTGTTTCATAAAAACACGTTATTTGCTCTGACAGCGGGAATTAATTATTAAATTAATTAATGTGACTTATATGTTTTGAATTTTGTAAAATAGACTTAATTTTTGAATTCGTAATATAAAATATAGCTTAGGGTGAATTTTTGGTAATTTTCTGAAAAACTTCAATTTTTGATGAATAGTGAAACCACTAAGTGGTACTTATAAAAACTGATTTTCCGTTGAAATGAAATTTTGCAATCATTGTGTTTTGATTTTCAAAAATCCTACATACATGGTTGTCATTAAGAATTAAAAAGTGGTTCAATGAGATTAAAATAATTTTTGATGAATAGTAACTTATTAAGTTTTTAATCGTGATTAGAGGTAATTAGTGTAGTTTAAGGTAAAAATAATGCTTTAATAAAATGAGATGAGCTTGAGACATGTCCGAACCCTATTGTTTGTGTCATGGATGTCCAATACAACCCATGGGTCGATTTAGGGGACCCCATGGATCCACTTGGGTGAGATAATGACTTTAATGCCTTTTTTTTAAATAAAAGTAAAAATGACACAAACATAATATGTTTTACGAAAACAATTTTTACATGGGGTTATAAATCTCAGATTTTTGATTATAAATATTTATTGGAAATATAAAAATCTTTCCTACATCATAGTATTTTTTTATAATTTTTAGACTTTAAATAAATTAAATTATTTATGACATCATTATGATGCAGCGATGACCTCATTATTTGACGATTTAAATAAAATGGAAAGATAATGTAAAATCTAAGACCTAAACAAGGACAAAACCTATTAGATGAGTGGAGTTAGAACCCTTATCACCTTATCCTCGAATTATATCAATGTGGGACCTTTTTAATCCGAAACTCTTTTTAAAATAAAGTAACTTATCTTTACTTTCCAAGAGTGCCCCTCCTCTCCTCTTATAAAAGGCCCCCATCTCTACCTCTTTTCCCACACTCCCAAAGAATTTGGATCGGCCAACACCTGCCCATTTTGGCTCTCCACATCCCTCTCTTACTCCTTGAATCCTCACATTGGGCAGAAGTCTTCCCAAGGAAGCCTTTGAGCTCAAACTAAGGGGAGTTACCCGATTTTAAGGTAATGTCTTCTTTTGAGTCCTTTTGTTTTATTTTGCTTCTCCAACCCCCTAAACTCTTTTTATTATTTTATTTTGTAACAACTCCAGTATCCTCAATATACTAGTATGTTGTTATAATAAGGATTCAAGCTACACTTACACACACCTACATCTAATGGTTAACGAACATACTGTTTCCGTGGATGGTGAATTTATGCCTCCCGAAACGATGATTGTTCAAAATTCTTTTTACACCTTCAAAGGTGGCCATTAAGATGTCACTATATTTATATATGATATATAATATGTTTATGTTTTCCTTAAGCTTCTGTATTTTTCTTTTTGGTCATACCTTTATGGTTTCCATTATGGGTAAACACGATATCTTCATTTAATGAAGTGCGGACTACCGCCCCCTTAAAGTGAGTTGATTCGTTAAATACCATATGTGGGACATATAAAGGATGGAACTATGATATTATATATGATATTATACTGGAAATATAATATACCTTTATATCATTATGATTCCATTCTATAAAATACAAAATATAAATGAAAGTAGCATTCATGCGTACGTACGGCTTACCGTCTCCATGAACGGTGCATTTCATTTCTTACCTCTAAATGATTATGTAATATTATGAATACATGTATATGCTGGATATATATGATATATATGATATCAAAATCAGGAATGACATTTTGGATATAAAAAACCTTTGACCACACGAACAACATGTAATTGTATGAAGTCCACTTTCGACTTAAGAAACAAATAATGACAAAACAAACATCATTAACTTAAACGGTTACATAATGTTTATAACATGGAAATAAGTGATATAAAAGGAATAATGAACTTTAAAAAGGTTCTTAATCAAGTATAAATTAACTCAAGTTTATTATTCAGGACGTTAAATAACGATCGAGTCAAGTCGGACCTGAGGTAAGGGACTTCGTCTCAATCTCCTTTCATTGAGGCATATTTCGTTTTATACACAACTTTATTTTATACGGTGTATAAACCCCTTTGACTTTTACTTTTATACAAAAGGAATCTTTTTCTACGAAGCGTTTTACTAAATGACAAAAAGGAATGTTTTTTTTAACGTACGCGGTGACAACGACCTTTTCTGCCGCTGTGAGTATTATTTGGTCTTTGGCTTCCTCAACAAGCCGTAATGTTTTTAAAATAAAATAAATACCATATACTCTTTTATGTATTTTGGTATTGAAAATGGTTTTGATAAAGGATTCTATTATGTCAATATATTTATGATATATTGTGATTGAAATGTGGAAAGGTTATCATTCCTTTATATTTGTTTTATGTTTTATGATTTTATATTGGTACTTGGACATTTTAACGGGTGGTTACGTTATAAACCATATGACGGGTGGTGCCGTGAATACCAGGATGGGTGGTTACATTATAACCTCCAATTAATTGGGTATGGAAGTCAGCCGTATGGCTATTCCATTAAGTATGTATGGAAATTCGCCGTATGGCTATCCATTAAGTGATATGTGTGGAAGTCGACCGTATGGTTATTCCACTTAAGTTTGTTATGTCCCAAGTTACCTTTATATATGTTATGTGTTCTTTATATGGGTTTTATGGTAATCCTTTGGTTACAAAAAGGTAAGTAATGATACTTTATTCAGTAAAGAGTTTTTACTACTTCATGAAGGTGAAGGTATTACTTTGATAGAGTATACATGGTTTACTTGATGTTTGAAAAACTAACAGTTTTCATTCTTTGTGTATCCCTTACTGAGCTTTTTATGCTCACCCCAAGTTTTTTTGAAATGTTTTTCACAGGACTTAATGTGGAATAAGGTCAAGGATGGGATCAAGGGAATGTCATGCTATATAAAACATGGAACTAGACATGTTTCTTTTAAGAGTTTTTTTTATTTATGGAAACTTAGTAGAAGTGACTACTTTGTAATCTTTTGAGATGTAATAGTTATGTTCTAATTCTCTAAAACTATAAACCTGAAAAGATCCTCAACGTGAATTATTCATTTAATTCAATATTAAGTAAGGTTTAAGGCCGGGGCCTTATACATATGCATGACTAAAGATTCCATTTTTCAAAGATCATGATAGAAAGAATGTATGTTTTAATTTATATTTAAAAATTGTGTAAATATCATAATAGGAATAATAATTATTTAAATAAAAATTTATAGATCATCCATGTGATGTAGAAAATATAAATTAATCACATCACTTCGTGGTAGTGGTAATCCTTAGGTATGTATAAACGACGTAATCATTTTTCAACGGAAGAAAATGTAAGAAAGAAGATGATATATTATATTTTCATATTTATAATTAATTAATTTATATATATATATATATTCTATTGTTATAACCAACTATGAGAGGTGTTCATGTAAAATGTATTATATTTGTTCTATATATATTATTTAACTATGCATTCAAACAGAAATTTCAATTCCCATTTTATGTAAGAGTAGATTGATACAGACTTTCAAATTGACATAAAAACCTTTTATATTTTGGGGATAATTATGATAATATTTTATCATGATTTATGATCATTTTAATGAGGTATAATAAAAAATAAATAACTTTTTGTTATTGACTATACCTCTTATACAGACAGGTTCCTTTATAGTTCACCTTGAACTCTAGGAGGATGGTATTATGAAAAAATAAAATTCCTATATAACATGGGTATGGATATTAGGAATGTAATTGGGTTGGTAATTTCTAAAATAAAACACTTTATTTATTTTAAATAAACAAAAGAGGACATGTGCTTTATAAGATAGAGGAGGGGAACTATTGGAATTTCTTAAAGTAAAATTTTAAATAAATTAATAATAATATTTAAAAGTCTGAAAAATAATATCGGTCTAAAAAAAATATTTTTCTAAAAAAATCATCAAACAATATTTTGAAATAATTAGATGAGTTTTTTACATGTTTCTATTTAGTTTAACATGCCTTATAGATTGGCGATAATTACCATGATAGCAAGGTTTTTGTCTTTTAGGGGTATATATGGTAATTATAAATAGAAAATTATTATATTAATAGACAATATTTTTTATTTTAAATATTTCAAAATAACATGTTTGATAATATGAATATTATATATTATATGTCCTTTAATAAAATAAAATTTAGTTTTTTAACATAATATTGAAATTGTGGGACTATTCATTTAAGATGACATTAAGACAATATAGTTATATTATAATCCTTTTTACATCCATAAAATTTTATATTTATCTAAAAATTTCTTTGAAATGAATAATTCATTAAAATCATGTCACATTTAATATTTTTGTAATCATTGGTTTATATTTTCCTATTATGTGAAAAAATGTTGTGTCGACCTTCAATAAAAATTAGTTATAATTATATCATCACTAAAAATTGAAAATAAATACACAATATTAAAAACATATATTACTCAAATAAAACATTTAGATCCAAACAATCACTCTATTATTAACAATGTACAAAATATAGAGTTAATAAAATAAATAGAATGGATATTTTTACTTTTCATGAAATAAAATTATATAATTTTCAAAATAATAGAAAAAAACCATGTTTCCATATTATTTAATATTTTATATATATATAAATGATCTAAACACATAAAAATGATAAGGTATGGTTTTAGTCTTATTTTTTATTCCAAATAAAATTATTTTTAACTTTAATTACCTGATTTATCTTTATAGTGGTGACAATTATATATTATGGTTACTATTAATTATGAAAAAACATGATGGCCCAATTTACCAAGTTTTGACCTCCTCGTTCAAAATATTTTATAAATTTTTAATGATTAATTTCTCTTTGTGTAATTAATTAATTTTAGAACCAAATGAAATGAGTAATGAAGAATATTTTATGAATAAAAACATCATCTGGTCAATATTTTTTTAACAAACTCAAGTATAAATCAAACTTTAAAATTATATAAGGATTTTTATTAATAAAATGTTACTAATAATATTTTAAAACAAATAAAATTATAATATGAAATGAAATATACCAAAAAACACATCTTTTAATAAAAAAATATAATTTTTTTCAACTTTTTTTGAAATCTAACATTTTGAAAAAAATCTCAAAATATCCCCCAAAAATATTCCCGATGTGATCATTTAAAATGTTATAACGTTTTAAAAAAACAAACAAAATATAGATATTGTTTATATATTTTTCCAAAACATCAAAAAATTCAATTTTTTAAGAGAACCTAATTTGATGAATAAAATAAATTAAAAAAATGAGTGATTATATACTTGGTATTTACAATTAATTTATATTTAATTGGACCAATATATATATATATATATATATATATATATATATATCTTTCAAAAGATGTTTGTCTTATTTTTACACACAAATTTAAATGGAACGATTATATTGGTAAATTATAAATAATAATATTTCATTGCTCATTTTCTCATAGTGTTGCAAGTCATATATGATATCAATAATAGTTTGATTTTTTAAATAATGGGACAGTACACCATATAACCAAACATGATTCTTAACATATGGTTTTTGGTGCTCATTGAAAGACATGATATCTTTAATTGGTCTAAAATCTACATATTTAGTCAAAAAATTGACAATTACACAAATTGATTTATTACCAAAAAATGTCATTGGTAATCCCACCAAACAATAATTGGAAAAATTCTCCCATTTCAATTCAATAATTTTAAATTTCTTATGCTTTCCATTCATTAGTTATCACATAGTTTTAACCAATTTTAGGTGAAATATTTTATGTTAATTTCAATAATATCTTTCCTCATAACATCCCACAAAAAAATATCACAAAAAATATATTTATATCTTATTTCTAAATTAGATAAATATAAAATATAGAGTATTTTTATTCACATAATACATATTTCATAACATAAAAATCACTCAAAATAGATAATGTTGTTCCAAATATGATAAAACATTAATTATTCACATTAAATCTTCCAACACACCCTTTATGATATATTATAATCTTTCTTGAAAACCATGATTTCTTTTCTGATCATGCATAATGTTTTCTTAAAAATATAATAATAGTTAAACATGATTCAAAAAGTAATGGATTCATTATGTGAAAATTTTCTAGGCTTACATATATTTGATCACTAACTGAAGAATCATATTCTAGATGTGAAATTTTTAATTATACCTTACCATTTAAAATCAAGGCATTGGATACCATGTTATCATTTCCTAGATTATAGTGAAATATGTAATTATAATCCTTAATATGTTCTATCTCTATCACCTATATCGTGATAAAATCCTATTAAGTGAATATATACTATCATATATTATAAATATATATTTCACATTTATCCCCTAAAAAATAATGACCCTCTTTTTTTAAATAAAAAAATATTATAGGTTGATCAAATTCATAGGTTGGATAATTCTATATATTTTGTTTCATTGAAGATACATGTACACAATATCATGATTAGTCTTATGATGAACATCATCCTGAAAATTTCCTCCTTTTAAAATTATCTAGTGGTACCAAAACCTCGGTTAAATCCTTGACAAATACTATGAAATCTTGGGATGATGAAACAAGTTATAGATATGTGGAAATGATACATTTTCAAAATAGTGTTGTTATTATGTTTTGCATAATTAATTAAACTCTTAGTTTATCCATACTTCTTTTTAGTATTTAGAATAGTATCAACCCACATTGATGTTTTATCTATGATGAATCTCTTATCAACAAACTACTGCTACTTCTTTTTCAATCCTAATTTCCCAACTCTATCCATTTGGTTAAGGGATTTGGAAAATTACTTTGTATCAAGAACTTTTTTAAGTGTAAATTCATCAAACGATTAAGAAAAATAAAATTAAATTCATCCAGAAATACTTTCTGATTTTTATTTACCATTTCCACATTAGGAAATTGAATAGTTCCATTATTTTTAACAATATATTCAATATAAATTTCAATTCCATCTATTATCATTGTCTAATATTATTTAAATGATATATATGAAAGGAAATCATTGTAAAATAAAAACTAAATTTTACAATGTATAATAAATATGACATATTTCACTCTAAAATCAACATTAAAAAGGTAAAATGATATAAAATATATACATGCAATAATATAAAATTCAATAATGGGAATGAGAAAAATGTTTCTAAAAATAACCATTCAACATTTGAATACATGTATCTTTTTGTAAATTCTTATTTCCTTTATAATATCTCTATGTATTTTTACCAAGATATATAAAATTTTTTCCAAAAAAAATATTTCTATTTTACATTCATGTTTCCTAGATATAAAATTATTTTTAGATCCCAAATCAAAAAATACATTATTAGTACAAATAAAAAAGTGATGTATATTTAAACACATAATTTTTTGGTCCCACATCTACTTTATTAGTGTAAAATTACTTGTATAAGGCTCTCTATCTATGATCTCAATGATTAATTATTTGAGTAATATTCTTTTAACAAGAATTAATGTTATTTTCCAACTAATTTACTTTAAAACATTTTATTTCCTATATTTCACTAATAGTCATTCGTTTTCCATTAATAATTAATTTTTAATCATGGTAGATATTTTTTAGTTGTCAATATGTGTAAAAATCCCATGATTTCATAATATATTATCTAGAATTATTCACTCCACATTTATCAAAAAAGGGTACTTGTAATTTCATACCATCATATGTCATTGATGAATTCGTCCCCTTTTCCTACCCCATGGATCACATAATTTTATTATATTTTAAATATACAAAAAAATTATAACTTCATACATTGAACACAAAACAATTTATGTATAACAACCAATTTCAAGATGAAAAATATCCATTCATAAACATGAATCCAATAATGAGTCGAATATATAAATTTTACAACCATGGACCAAAATTATATTTAGTATATAATAGAAGAATCAAGTTATATTATCTTTACTATCCAAAAAAAGATTCATCTTCTTTTAACATCAACTCAAGTAATTCAATTTTCATTTTATATAAAAAATGTTTGGGAAATAATTTTCAAGGAAGTGATATTTAAATCTATACATTATGTGGAATTAATTTCCTAATTTTTCATAGTGTTATTAATGAAATTACACCAATTATTGGATTCCACATTAACATGATTAGTATCATGAGTAACATTTTAATGCCCCAAACATCCAAATATTCCCAATATCATTTATAATGAATCAATCCATCATTTTGAATTCCCATTTTCTAATTATACACCAAATATAAGACTGTTGTATTTCTTGGTATTTAATGATCTTGATATGTTCTTTTATTTATTATCTAGTTTATAATTTTCTTGAGTTAATCCATTAATATACTACAATAATTGAGTGAACACTTCCATATTATCCCCCCTTCACCTTTCATGATTATTCATTATGAGCAATATTATCCTCTTGATGACTTCCAATATAATTTTCAAATTTTCTTATATGGAATACTATTTATAACATGTACGTATTTGATGCGCACATTTAAGAATCATCGTTCTTATTCAAACATAATATGGATTTATTTATATTGAATCATCAGGGTTAAAAAATACCATATCCCAAAAATCATAAAGTTGTTTCAATAATTCAATAAACTCTACTCAATTAAATATATAGTGGAGTAGATATGTGTTTTTATTTTGGATAAAGTTAATATAAAATTTGGATTATTGAACATATGGATGTCTATTAAGTTCGTTAGTAAATTAATCATTATAATAAAATTTAATTTCTATCACATATATTCTAAGGATATCATTTTCACTCATTGATACATATTCTCATAGAATCTAATTAATATGTTTCAATATAGGTTTTTATGAACATGACATAGGAAATGAGGTGTCTCCACTAAAAATTGTGGACTATATTCTAGCATCATTATTCACATTCTTATTGTATCAATAATAATTTATTTCATTATAATTCGATATATAATCCATACCAACCAATATGTCTAAGACAATCACTTGTATTTAAACTAGGTTTGTATATAATGAAAATTCATTTATATTAATAAATCTAATGGAATATATATTCATTAATATATGATTTTTGAAAATATTATTAACAAGAAACCCCTCCCTTAGTACATATATAGATAACTCAATCATTTATATATAGATAATTGATATAACTTAATGAATTGATACATAATTAAATAATCCATTAAATAACATTGATTTTATAATGATTGAACCTTATATAATATTTCATGGGATTTACACTTATGTTTTTGAAATTAAATAATATTTACCATTATCCCATAGCCTTGTATAAAGAATATTACATTAACTATTATTGTAATTTATTTAAATGGTTACCCATGTCCTTATAAAGAAATCATATATAAATTTTTTCTTTATTTAATGACATTTATTTCAGACTCTGATTTCCATTTTTCCACATCACTAATAATACATCATTCCATTTATGTAAGATGAACTATGTTTCTTCCCAATGTTATTGAATATTATTGATTATATTTATCCCATATTCTATTTTTGAAAATTAAATTATAAATTTTTTTCATCCACTATCTTCTCGTCTTGACTACTTTTGAATGTAAAAGATATGTGAACTCGAGATATATTTAATCAAAATAGTTACTATCTAATCATATAATGAAAACTATTCAGTGAATTTTTTCCTCCAATTTTTTATCATCTACTATTCAATGAATCAATGAGTATATATTTTCAGATTACAAACTTTTTCAAAAAATTGTTTTCTATGCGTGTAATAATAGACTCAGACTCTGAAAAAAGGTTCATCTTATTTTTCTTAGATTCCATAATTTATATTTAATTTTAACTTTTTTCTCAGGTATAATGTTCATATAAAAAATGTCACCTTAAAATAAATTCTTTCAATATTAAATATATCATATACCTTTATAGTTTTTTGAATCGAAAACCACCAATGACCAATATTTCACTTTAGGAAATTTACAACCATGAAAACCTTCTCCCTTTGACAGAATCCCAAATATAGTAATTACTTCATGAAGGATATTATCATGTATGAAACCATTAATGGTTTCATTGTTATATTGTTAGATAAATATTTTCATCCATAATATATCTTATATTGGTCAGTCATTTAACCCGTAAACATGTTGTTCCATAGGATAAATGTGGTTGGTCTTTACATAATCCAACATCCAAAATATGGTTACCAAAACCATTCTCATTATCTTTACCTATTTCTAAATACCATAAATTATTATAGGTGTTGGAATATTATCATTTACCTTCATAGGTAACCATATCAAGATAGTGGTGTATACATAATTTTTTAAAAAATAAAATTATAAATTATAAATCATTGACAATCATTCTTATGCAGTTATTCCAAATCCAGGTCATGTAATATATAAATAATTATTTAATAATATAATTCTTTCCCGTAATGTTTTTATTATCTATATATTCTCTTCTATATCAATTTATTAAGGTTTATATGGTACATTCCGTTAGAAAATTTATTAAACTCCAAGTCAAGTGTAAAACCCATGATCTAGTTCCCCACGGTCAGTTGTTTTTTCTTATAATGATACATAACATATATATCACAATACATAAGATCTATATGAGTTTAATGGTTTGGAAACTAAATATATAGGTGAGCATTACTGAAAATTAAAAACCTATGATACATAAACTAAATACATGAAAATTTATAATTTCTATTTGAAAATATAAATGTCAAACCTAATAATCTTCATGGTTCCCTTGAAAAATGAGAAAAAAATACAATGTGGTGAGCTTGGTTATTTATAAGGGTTTGTGTATAAAGTAATATGTCAACATAAACATGTAATCTATAATATGTTTGAATTAAATAAATACTCTAACATAATATAGATCCGTATATTTTATAACAGTATGTGAATGTATGGATAATAATACGTAATATCATAGTGATAAAATTCAAAATTTCAGGCATCAAAAAACCATTGGGGTTTATTCAAAGACAATATCCATAAATTAGTTAGAGTTTTCTAAACACCGAATCGATTTTTGTTTAAGAAACATGATGATATATTTAGGGGAAATATAATTATTGAACTCATATATCTAATAGTAACTCTAATTATTCTATTATATGATTAGAATATATTAACATTACATATTATAATTTTCCATAAGGGATGTTATATATTTTTTTTATTTGTATTATTTAGCTATCAAAATATGTATATAGATATATATCATTAATAAAACACCATTAAATGGAAGAAATTTAAAATCTTGGTGAATATCACCTATTTTTCCTAGAAACAATAGGTCGTTAATAATTTAATATGATGAACCTGAATAAATGGGATTATAAAATTGTGTTTATGTTATGAAATTTCAAGGATGAGGGAAATTAATGGGAAAAATAGTTAATTTATATTCATAAGGAACTTGTGAATAATCCAAATAATTACCACTGGGATTGTTAAAGCAGGTTCACAATTATGGTTTTATTTAAGCATAGAGGGACGAATATGTTAATATATAAACAATAATTTTCAATATTATAAAAAATATGTGAAGTTGATCTCGGTATTACCTTTAATTGTTTTTTACAAAATGTGATGTTATTTATTTTAAACCATAAACTCATTAAACTACATAAAGATTATTATATTTCATTTCATTAAGACTATTTATGAATTATAAATCCTTATCATTGTAGTGTAATGAGTGAAAATTGTGATATATAATTGATAATATAATAGTTAATATGTATAAATTATTCCTAATATCATTTCCCCTTGAAAATAAAATGAAATTTGAGAATTAATAAATTAATGTAGAGAAGATGTTAATAAACCATACAATTTAATGGAACTTATTAATGTTATATAGGAATACTATAGAGTATTAAAAATATAGAAAATAATATAATGAGAGAAAAAATGAAATTTAATTCTTGATTAATGGTTTTGGAGTTAAGTATACTGTGAAAATGATCTCTTATTTAAATTCAAATAGTGGAATTTTTTATTAACTTTATTACACTTGGAATGGAGCCTAGATGATAAAAAAAGAGTAATCCATTATCCATCATATGGTTATATCCCAATGTAATTTAAACATTGGGATTGGTTTTTGGATTTTAATTTTCTATGTACTGAACCCCCATAAAATTATTATATTTTGGAAGGGGACAATTTCAAAAATCATAATGAATTTAACACTAAAATGGTAGAATATACTTTACAGTTGGAAGAAATCATTATGTATTTGTAAATTCAATTTTATTATGTTTAATAAATATTTTAATCAATAACCCCATTTTTATCTATGAATCAATCAAATTATTATTAAATCCTTTTCTAGTCACAATAATATCTTATTATTTATCCTATATTAATATTTTCTTTTATTTATTCCAAAATAATTAGTCCAAATTAGAGAATTTTTAAAAATTAACCATTTTAAAAGTTTAATGTTCTAAATAAAACTTTAAGGTCCTAATAATGAATATTAATCTCTGAAATTGTTAAATTGAATTAAATAATAATTTTTATTCTAAATCACCCATTTTTTGTATAAAATTCATAAAAATATTTGTATAGTAACATTTTATTTTATTCTAGGATATATGTTATCAATTTTATCCTTATTAAATTACTAATTTACCTTAATTATATGAATAAATTCACCTTATTGGATACTTTAATATAATATATATATATATATATTAATATAGATGAATCTCATATCATATATTGGAAGACTCAACCTCAATAGGTGAAGGAAGAAAAAATGACAATGTTGGTTACTGCACATACATGATGATTTAAATTTTTTTAAAAATGAGGTGGTATGTCATATAGTATTTTTATTTTATTTGTATCATTATTTCCTTTATATTAGACGATGTAATTTTGTGGAACTAATGTAAAATATATGTTGAAAAATTATATATTAAATAATACGGTGAAACTTAGATCATCTCTATTAATATTATTGAATAATAATTTTTTAAAAATTGTGATGATTGTATAATGACACTAATATTATTCAATTATGGGTATTTGTAAAACAAATTGTAATAAGATTAACATGATGGATACCTTTTAGGAACCAGTATCTATTTAGGATAGTTATTCACATAATAATTAGACATTTAATTTATAAAATGATAATATTTTTTGTTTAGGGGGAGTAATTGTTTTTGAAACTATATGGAGAATAAAAAGGCTATGATGTGATGTAATAGATCAAGGTACCATGTGTAATTGTGAAAGGTTAAAAGTGTTTTCCAAATTATAATTGGTTATCTAATGAATATACCAAGTTCATAATGTCATTGTACTGGGAAATGAAAATAAATAATGTTTACACTCAAACATTAAAACATAATATCATGGTTTCCTAGGATTTTATCTATGATTTTTTAACAACCCTAACAATTATAAATAACATTACCCTTGAATATATGTTAAATTTATTATAATGTAAGATGGTTATAGAAAACACATGAACTTATTTCGTATTATCATTCCCATTGGATTTATTTGAACATTAGGAATAATTTACATTGAAAATATACTCATTCAACAATGATAACATGATTAGAATAAATACAAGGTTTTAAAAAATCCAATTGTCACAGAAAAAGGAAGTGATGTCCTCAAATGTTAGGATCATACCATATGAATCCAATTTATTGGATATTCCAAGGTAGATAGAATTTTATGGGATTTCCCTTTACTAATCCCAATATGAGATCTAATAAGTTAAGCAAGAGGGAAACCACATACAAGAGATGTTCAAACTCATCGAGATCTTGACCCAAACCGTGTTTGCTGAATATCCCCATGAAAGTCCCACCATCACACACCTTACCATTGGGTCATTTTCTGGTGTATTAAAGGGATATGTAAAAATACCCTATAAATATTATTATGTATATTATGTTATATATAATAATGAAAATATTTTCATCCAATTATTTTTAATTTATGAATGTTTTTTATTTTGATTTAGTAAATCAAAAATATTATCATTTTTCTCATCATTCAAATTCAATTAAAATATCAATTTTTATTAATTAATTGATTATTGAAAAAATTATATTTTAATAAAATATTATTATTTATATTTTATGAAATATAATTGTTCACATGAATGTTTTGAATTAAAATGTAATTTTTGAAGGGGTTCAGAAAATTTTATAGTAAAAACCTGGTTATTTTAAAAAAAATGGGATTGTATTTAAAAATTTAAAATTCATATATTTTGAGAATTATTTAAATGATATGAATATTTTTTTGTAATAAGTATTTCAAAATTATCTAATGGTGAGTTTTTCATAACTTTCAGATACCTTCAAATTTTCAGGAAAATATTAAATAGAACATAAATATACATTGTGTTTTATGACATAAAAATTACACTAATTGGTGTAATAGGTATTATAAATGTGATATAAGACAATATATATATATATTAACTTTAAAATAATATTATTTTTTATATTTTTTATTTATTTTTAAAGTTATTATGTATCCTCCAAGACATATCTTATATTTTAAAGATTGTAAATTCATTTTTTAGGAGTGTGACACACCTCCACACCACCATGTGTAATAGTTTCATATGTTTGGAACTTTTCCTGATAAAATATTAAATATCACTCCTCTTGGGATAAATCTATTTGAAAAAACAATCATATGGTTTGTTGTTTGGACTATTTTATTATGTAGTGTGCAAAATAAAAATAAAAAGAAATCCCACTCATTCCATATATAAACCCACCCAAGACACTATTCCAATTCACTAAACTCATTGTACCATGTCCTCACTCTACCCTCCACTCCTTGTGGTCCTCCCATGGCACCCCAATCCTTTGAAGATGCCCTACCAAAGTATTTGGATCACAGAATCATGTGTGTGACCTTCTACTCTTCTATTTTATCACACACTCATTTAATGTTATATCATTCAATTTAAATTTTATAATGAAGGGCTATTATATTCTATATTCTATGTAGGGTCCATTTGATGTATATATTATTATATCTTTCTTTCACTATCATTAATCCTCCCATTATTCAATATTTAAACATGTTTCCATGCCAAAATTTTATAAGAATTCTTTTATCTATTCATGTTTCTTCATTTCCTTATGCCTTCTATTTCCAATTTTCCATTATGGGGGTATTCATATACATGTTAATAAAAATTCCTATTTTATATCCAAATAATGATAGATACCATTATGTCTCATCATCAATTTTTATGAATTTAGATATAATATTATTATGCTGCTGAAATTTAGCCACGATTTTTCATGCCAATACAACTATGTAGTGGATACCATACCTATTATTAAATAAATGGTATTCAATGTTATGCACATATATGTATAGTTTGAGGACATAGATGTATTTTTTCTATATTCTATGTTATTTGAATAAATTATAATGATAAATGAATCCATATTGTTTGATCTATATTGTACAATTTAGCACGAGACAAAAATGATTATGATGATTGTGCCTAGATGGTGCTCTAATGAACTGTGTAATGTTTAGTAACATGATTTGTTATGTTGGTATATATGTGAACCTAATTCCATTATGGGACCTTATCCCCATGACGTCTCAATGGTTTAGAATTGACCTATGTTTATCATTATGTGTTTTTTTGTTTCCACATTTTCCATGTCATGATTGTCATGTTATGTTATTCCCTTAATTAATATTGATTTTTTCCGCGTTGACATTTCGATTGTCTATCATGTGTCATTTATTCCATGTTTATTCCCTTACTAAGATTTATAGCTCAACCATTTCTTATTAATGTCCCTAGGTTGTCCCATGGAGGTTTATGTTTGAATGAGTATTGAGAGCATGTTAATGATGTATTCAATAAAAGTACGTAAAGAATGTTTGGTAAAATATTGTTGTATCCCATGTTCATGAATTTATGTTTTGTATTTAATTCCCAAATACCATATATGTATCTATCTTCTGGGTTGTATTAATTATAATTATATTTCATAAATCAAGTATTAATGTGTAATAAATAGTTGTGTTGTTATAGTTGGTATCAGATACTAGTTTAGTTATGTTTGGGATTAGGATTATAGAATTCTAACGAAAACCATAGGGATAATAATAAGTATAACAAATCATCCCTAAATATTGTTAAATATATAGTAAGTGGTTTATCATGAAAATACATCTATATTTGGATACTACTAGTGGTTTTGGTCCTTGAACAGATCTTCATAAGAGTAATAACCCTGATTAGGTGTTTCAGGTCTGGCTCTTTATAAATTGTTACCAGAAAATGGGCCTTGATGTGTACTAGGTTTGACACACTAGTGGGAAAATATTTTTTTAACTCATAAGCTCATTACAACCCATTAATAAGGGAACAAAAAATTACAATAATAATAAATATTAGGAAATAATTCATGGATAAAAATGATTAAATCCTATAAACTCATTATATAATGAGATAAATGTAATTTATAATTTATCCCATTAATTTTATTAGATTCCCAATTATGTGTTTAATTTTTTAAAATACTCATCCCTAATTTTCTTTTTATTCATTCCAATGGATGAAAATAGGGTAAATAGGGTCAAAAATCAATGTGAAGGAAATTCAGATGAGTTTCTTAATGAGATACTCAATATGATGCCATAAGGAATTTAAAAACTATTAACATACACCCTCAGAAAAATTTGGATTTGAATAGAATAATGGATCGGGATGATCACCCAAACTCCCCAAAATAGAGAACATGTTTCACTCTATAGCCTCATGCTAAAAATGCATCCATCTTTCAATTGATCATCTGACCCCTTAATCGAGGAATAATGGATCAACTCCATTGAAAAGATGTTCTCTATCCATGACTATACTAAGGATGATAAAGTTATACTATATTCTTATCATATGGAGGGAGATTCTAATTATTGTTTCACATTCATCTTGAATATAAATCCTAATGTAATTATCAAATCAAGGGAGTGGAAGTTTTTCTAAAAATAAATTAGATAAATATTTTCCTCACACTATCCATATTAAAGTGGAAATGTGATTCATTGCACTAAATTAAAATTATTGTGAATCTATTGGGATGTATGAGTAAAACATCACAATATGTTCATGATAAGTCTCAAGTTTTTTCATTACCCCGGAATTCACGTTCCACCACTTCTTTGGTGGGACAAAACCATTTCTATGAAAATCCCTAGTGATTCCTGACATAGATAGCTACGAGGAAATTTTCCAATGTTACCTTAATATTGAAATGTTTATTCTTGAATCTCAAGGGTATCATGGGGATAAAATGGGGAATGTTGAGTTTTATTCTCTAGTTCAATAAATATAGCTAATGTTTCCATGATATTTTAGCATCCCACTTGTCAATGGTGCAGATCGAATAACCCTAAAAATTTCTTAATGGGGGCGAAGAAATTATTTAGCTATGGAAATAAAGGACACATAGCTAATAATTTCTAAAATGAGAATCACACTAATGTGACAGAGGAATGAAATTACCCAGTAAACAATGATCCCTTTTTTATTGAAAATTATGCAAGGAATCGGGGCACTTCGCAAACCAATTACCTATGCAAAGGGTTTTCAGAGGCAACCAACAACCACCAAGGAAACAATAGTAAGCTTTTTCAATCACTACCATTGAAGTGAATCCTGAAAATGAAGTGGTGATATGTATGCTAGTTATTCATTCATGAATATAGAACATTATTTTTTATTATATTTTTTCACATTTCCTCATATCATGAATTTTTACTAGAACTATTCAAAAATCACAAGGAAGCCTGGAAGTATACATTTCTATGAAAACCCCATATGAGGTAATTATTATATCCCATGTATCAAAATCATCCCCTATCTCAATATGTGGTTTTAAACACCATAGTACTTTGTCATACATCCTTTAGGGTAATTTTATGCAATTACGTTCATGGATTATCATCCCCTATATAGAGAGAACAAAAATTTCCATGAGAAGGAAATCACTCTTCGTATAGTGAATAAACCCTTGATTTTGTTTCTGTATAAGTACGTGGAGGATATTGAATATTCATTAACACAATCATCTCAATAATGTAAATTATTTCACTATTACCAAGAACATATATCTCAAATGATTTTTTCTATGGAAATGTGCATACTTGATATCATGCTTATTATGAGGGAATATGTTGATGCGCTTGATAAATTTCCTGCTCTTCCTCCATGATGTGAGGTTAAATTTTCTATCGAGCTTATACTTGGGGCATTTCAAATATCAATTAATCCTAATAGGATGGATATATTTTGTAATAAGAGTATCTATATAAACAACAATAGAAGAATCTATATAATTTTTTTCTATGGCCAAGTGCTTCGCAATGGGGTGCATCAGTTCTCTTCTTTGGGAAAAAGGATGGGTCAATGCACCATTGCAATGATTATCATGATCTAAATGATTTCATGATAATGAATAAGTATCCACTGGAATAGATTGATGAATTTTTTATCAACTACATGGTGAAAAATAATTTACAATGAGGATCATTAATCAGGATATTATCATGTATGGTTGAAAAAAAAAGATATCTCGAAAATCACTTTTCATACATTGTACAAGAACTATGAGTTCCTAGTGATTCCATTCAGACTCATTACTGCTCCAGAATAATTCATGGATTTGATGAATTGAGTGTTTAGATATTACCTCAATGAATTTTTTGTACTATTTTTTATATGGTATCCTAATATACTCTAAAAACAAGGAGGATAATGAGAATTATTTGAACACTATGGTAAATTCTTTACGAAAGGATAATCTTTGTTCCAAATATTTCAAGAGTGAGTTGTGATTTAAGAAATTCTCTATTTTTTGAAATATAATCATAAGAAATTGGATATATTTTGGTCCTTCATAGACAAAATCAATCAAATTATGTTTGGGCTGACATCTGTGATTGAAATTCGTAGTTTCCCTAGGTTGGTGGGGTATTAATGCTAATTTGTGAGAAATTTATCATGAATTCCAATCCCTTTAACCAAGATAATTTAAATGGGATTCATGTTTTTATGGAATTACGAATTTGAACAATTCATGATGGAGATAGAAAGGATTCTTATCACTACCCCTATGCTCACACTACCCATAGGTGGAGAACTTTTAATTGTATTCAGTGATTCATTGAAGTAGGTATTAGGATGTGTGATAATTCATAATGAAAAAGTCATTGCATATTCCTCGAGTTAGTTTGGGTTTAAAATTTTATGGAATTATTTCTTTGTGGAGAACTATGAAATATATATAAATCTCAAATGTCTCAAAAATATGTTCACATAAAACATGATTAATATTCTTCTACAAAGGTGTTCTTAAATTATCAAGGACTATGAATTCTCAATTCACTACTATCAGGCGAAACAAAACAATGTGGTGGATTCTCTAAATAGAAATTATCTAGAAATTTTAGTATTTATGAGAACTAAGAAGGATCCAATATTCTTTGAATTTAAGATTATGGACATGGGAATCATAAAGGAATAAACATCATCAATCCATTCACAAATTTTTTATTAAACATATCATCATGAACTGTTAAAAGATACTCAAAAAATGATTTCAGAATTTAGAAGAAAGTGGAAACTATAAAAAGGGAAATCATAGGAGTTTAATTTCAATGAAGATTGAGTTGTGAGATTTGGGTCATGGCTATGTGTTACATAAAATACTTTGCTAATGATGGAAATATAGGATAATGTATATAGTTTTAATTTCTCCATTCACACAAAAAATACAAAGATGTATCAACATCTTTGAGATAACTATTAGGGGGACTGCATGAATAATGTCACGACCTGACCCAAGATGGGGCTAGACCTGTAACTCCCCCTAGGCCACCTTCATGATCCATGGGTTGGAGAAATGGGTTGAAGGCCCAAATAGCTTGGGGAGGCCATTTTATAAGTACTTATACACATGGACATAACCACTCATCAAAAAGGATAGAGTTAAATGAAAAAAATACAAAACAATGCTATAAATAAAATTGGCATGCATGGGCCACTATAGAGTACAAGAATGGTAAATAAAACATGAAATTAAAAGGGAAAAATAAACACCCAACCATAGTAGTGTACCAACATGGAAAAAATTAGAAAAAGTGCTACACTAAAAAAACAATGTTGCTGGATCTCAAAGGGACCACAACAAATAGTCCATGTTCCACATGTCCCTGAAATCTAGAAATTCATGATCAATCCTTCCTATCATCTTCAAGGGCACACCACGTGTGGGAAATCCCAAGAAGGGTTGAGTATAAAAATACCCACTAGAATTCCCCAAATCCTCAAGGGAGTAGTAAGAGGAATACATAAATTGGAAAGTCGTAAGGGGAACAATGTACAGTATGGAGAGTGCAGCTCAACCTAACATGAATGTGAATGTAAACTCATCCTAACATAGGGAGCTAGAAATGGTGAGAAGTTGAAAATATCATCAGTACATCACCACACATGGTAGAAGATTAGGCTTGTCCAACCATGAGAATCTAGACATGGAAATCATGTGGAATACCCTGCGCATCTTCGCCCATCTATGAAAGAGAGTAATCAAACCCAAGGAATGGGAAAATAAATAGAGTTTACTTTTATATATATATATATATATATATATATATATCTTTGTGTGTTTGTGGGTTCAGTTAATGAAGCCCAAACAAGGGAGTAAGGGGATCTCCATCGCATAGCTTATCTAAAGAAAGTAAGTATCCAATAGTTTCAGAATTAAGCACAATCGATGCCCAGCATCCCACACATCCTCCCATGATTCACAAGTAAAATAGGCCCAATCAACAATATTAATACTATTCAATTTGGATGGCTCTGACTCACCCACACAATTTTATGTCGTGTCAAAAGAACAAATCTTAGTAGAGAAAACGATCCTCCTTCTCATAAGTCCTAGGGATACATCAAACTATGTCTCGTCACTAATTCATCATCATAAGGTGAAACCCGTCATAGAGGACCCATGCCATAATGTGTCAGGGGGTACTACTCTAGCATCCACCAAAGATAACATGCACCCTAATATGTCAGTGGGTACCACTCTATTAGTCGAGAACCCACTCCTTGTTACACAAGGGGGTTCTACCCTAGGTCGTCAAGGACCCACACCCTTGTATGTGAGGTGGTTACATTCAAAAGTATGGTACAAGACCCACACCCATTATTATGGGGGTACCACTCTTATTTTATTGATTACCCATGCCCCAGTTCATTAGGGGGACCACTCAAGAAACTATGATATCCTCGATTGTCCTATATTATCATCAAACATCGCGACTATGACCGTTGATCTTGGAACGCATCAAATGGTTCATCCATGGATATTATATTCAAGCATCTACATTTAATGATAACATTAATAATTCTCCGCACATACAAATGGATCACACTATTATAATCTATGTGGAAAAACTTCTGAGATAGACTTTCTACTTGCCACAATCAGACATCTGATTAAAAAGTTGAATAATGTCATGTTACACCAAAAATTTGTTTCATGTGGCCTATGTTTTATTCTAATAAATAATTAGTTAGACAACACCACTGGGATCCTCTATGAAAAAACATGAGCGATTGACTACACATTTTCCCTGAATAGATACTCAGTGAAAAAGTTGCATCTTACCGTGATGTGAGTGAACCATCACTCAGGAGGACATGAATTATTATTTTTAACACATAAAATTAGACTTCAAAATTCCACCTTAACATTAGGTTCATAGTTCCTCTGATAGTGCGTTAATCATACAACAGATGCAGGCTCTATGCTTAATAGAAAGAAACATGAGTAATGATAATTAAGTTATTATTTACAATGAACGTGTTTCACGCCACCCACCATTGATTTTGAAAATTAAAAAACCCAAAAACCACCTCAAATGGCCCGACAAGACACAAGTATATTTTTTTGTAGAATATATAATAATCATATTCCTATACAATATGCTATGGGCATCTAAAGTGCTCATGCCCAAACTAGCCCATATAGGCAGGATCGGCACAGTCGAGCCGGTCTGGGGCCCAGCCATGTGGCTCGGCTCATAAGCTTGTAATGCGGCCTGAATTCCAACACCGAACGACCTAGAGGTTGTTCTTCCTCCATCCTCTGGCATCCACACGGCAGACCGGCATCGTGCGGGTCTCCCCCCCCCCAGCCATTGCCTTGTACCGCCTGCCTAACCCCACTACGCCGGCGCCCTCCAACACTGGTCTACTGAGATCTCACCTATCGTAAGGCATGTCAGTCTCCTTATATTTCCCACAATACAGCTTCCAAATTGCCTCACTGTATGCCTACCACCATTCAGGTCAGTTCCCAGGGCACGTCGCCACCTTGGGCCACCACCAACAGTTGTACATTGATGGCATCTTCTGCGGGCTGCCATGACCACACCGAATGTATGAAAATTGTTTCAGACCCAGTTATAAGAATTTTGTGAATATATATTTATCTTAATGTCATTTTATCTACAAAATTTCAATGAATTTACATGAACAAATATAAGCAATGATAAACCTAAGAGTCGGGTGAAGAACACGATGAACGAAGATGATTTTTATCTAGTTTTAAAGGTCGGGTGGGTCAATCCATCAATGCTAGAAAGAGAAATAGCAATTTGAAAAAAAAATCTATACATGATTCATGAATTGAAAACTAAGGATGTGATAAATTTAAATATCCCTTCTTCGAAATGGATCACTTGATGTTAGCGATATGTCCAAGTCGCTCCTACTACTATCCGGTAGAAATCCACCATTGATTCATTGAAGAATGAGTGAGGGGGGAGGTTGATGGTTGTTGAGGGGTACAGTTTGGTTGTGGAAGGGGGAAATCCTCCTTTAAAGAAAATTTATAATCATAAACAAATGTGCATCAATGGGTGTGTGATCTGGAAAACCCGTACCTCACCATTTTATAACGTGCCTAGGAAAATCGCCCCTCCCAAACTCAATAGCGGTCTCAGATTTTCAATCTTAGAACACTATAAGAAGCTATTTTCTTTAGTTCGTGAAATAATATAATTAAATATATTATTTTAAATGACGAATTTTTCTTTGTGGAATTTTTCACAAGTGTCATGATCCCCCCAAAGTTATATCCCCCCTAGGGTAAACTTCATGTTCCAGATTCAACCATTACCTAAGATATTCTATCTGGAGTACCGTTTAAGAGTTATCTATTCTAATTTTCATTAATAGTATATTTCTTACTTAATATTTATATAAAATTAATTTTTGGAACACTAGGACACTAAATTTTATGTTGTCTGATCACCCAACTTTGGAACCATAGATATAAATATTTAAAACTCTTACATGGCTGAAAACCAGGTCTTTACATCATTCCCTCTTTCTAAATTTTCATCCCTGAAAAGAAAAACTGGGAAAAATAACTCGAGATACTGAGCCTAAATTTGGCACCCCTTTTCCCATGAACACTCCTATTGGTTTCTGTGTTTCCACAAGATTTGAACCAATGGGATGGTTTATCCATGCTAGGTCTGCTCTTGTCAGTCATTGATAACCGTTGAGTGCTTAGAAAATGTGGTGTTGTCTTCAATGACTAGCTCTCTTGGATCAATGATATGTGTAGGATCATGAACGTATCTCCTCAACTGTGACACATGAAATAATTCTTGCACCAACTCCAACTATGGGGGTAGGGAGAGGTGGTAGGCATCCTCACCAACCCTCTACCAGATATCAAACGTGTCTATTAACCTTGAGGATAGCTTGATTCCCCAGCTAAACCTCCACATAAGGAAACATGGGGAGACTCTCATGAAGAAATAGTCTCTCTATGAAAATCCTAAATGCCTACGATGATGATCTTCATAGTAATTCTTCCTTCTCTAAGACATACTCATCTACTCACGGATGACCTGTACCTTCTTTTTCATCACCTGCGCCAACATTGGTCCCATGAGGGATGACTCCCTATTCTCTTTCCGGCATAAATGTGACATGTATGGTCTCCCTTATAGGGCATAAAATGGTTCATTGATGATGGTACAATGGTTGTTGTTTTTGTACACAAACTCTAAAAATGACGGGTGGTCCTCCCAACACCTGCTGGAATCTAACATGCAAGCCCTAAACAAATCCTCAAACACATGGATATTGCACTCGGTCTACCCATCGGTCTGGGGTGAAAAGTTTTAATCATAGAAAAATGTGTCATGAATTCATCTTGGAGGCCTCTAAACAACTATTACATAAACCATATGTCACAGTCGGAGACAATCGTCGAGGTTACCCAATGATGGCGGAAAATCTCTTAGACGTAAAGCTTCCACGGACTCCCTGCTGAACTCTTCTCCCTGATGAAAATGAATTTCATTGACTTTGTTATTATGTCCCCTATAACCTAGATAGACTCATGGTCTCTCATCAAGAATGGGAGCCCTGTGAAGATGTTCATGGATATGTTGTCCCACTTCTACTCTAGGATCTCATGGGGCTGCAATAAACCTAGTGGAAACTGATGTTTAGCCTTCACCTACTTATAGGTGAGGCTTCATGATATTAACTCATCTATGCATCCTATCATTTTGAACTAACACAAATTCTAGTAATGATCCATGTACATACTTCTCACACAGGGATGTACAGCTGTGGGAGAAGTGTGGAACTCTAAAATTACATTTTCTTGCATCTCGACTGGTACCACTACTCTCTCATGGAATATGTTCTCATGGTTTCATTCATCAGAATATCCATTGTGTGTGTCGCACATGGATATCTGGTCACACAGATCCTTTTAGACTATGACTACAAATAGAGAATCTCTCACATGCTTGAGGTGTAGAGGATTCAATACGATCGACTGTAGGAAATTAGTACCCTTCTGCTCCACCAGGGTTAGCTATAGGGAAACCAACTACTCTGAAGCTTCTTTCACTATGTAAGTTTGGGACTTCATAAAAAGGGAATCTACAACAATGTTTCCATTCCCTAGAGTATAAAATATATTGAAGTTATTGTCCTGTAAGAAATCCAACATGTTTCGCTACCTCTGGTTTAGATCCATCTGAGTGAAGATGTACCTAAGGCTCTAGTGGTCTAAGTGGACTACAAAATGCTCACCCAGAAGGTAGTTTATCCACTTCTTCAAAATTAATACCACCACTACCTACTTTTTGTCATGATAATCATAGTTCTTCTCATGGGGTCTCAACTACCTCAACCCATATGTGATGACTACCCACAGTTAGATCAATAAGAAACTAATCCTAGCTCTTGAGGCATCATAATACACAACGAACAGAACACCATTCTATGGAAACCTCAAAACTATAGTGCTCTTAAGTCTTTGATTCAACTACATGAAGTCCCTCTGTAACTGCTCATACCAGTTAAATGGATGTACCTTCTAGGTTGGAGTGGCCAAAGGGGTTGTGATCCCGGAGAATTATTCCAAAAACCTCAAGTATTACCCTTCGGATCAAAGGAATCTCCTCACCTATGTCACACTATTTTGTGGATACCAAGAATGATTTCCCTATACATTAATAGGATCCACAGATAAACCTCATTCCGAAATTACTTGCCCCAATAACTAAACCTCATGAATCTAAAACTGACACTTTGAGAGCTTCCAAAAAGATGGTTATGTCGAAGTATGTCACAGACCATCCTCAAGAGATCTAGATCTTCCACCTCTATTGTAGAGTTGATTAGTATTTCATCGATGAAGAAAATAACAAACCGGTCTAGGTACAGTTGTAATATTTTTTACATGAATTCCATGAAAATGGTGGGTGCATTTGTCACAACAAAGGGCATCACCAAGAACTTGTAATACCCATAGAGACCTAGGAAGGAAAAAATTTGAATGTTAGTCTCTCAAACCTATAACTAGGCATAGATGGATCTATGATCAATATTGTAGAACCACTTCACATGTCAAAATTGGTTGAAGAAGCCAATAATCCTCAGAAAAGGGTACTTGTTCTTTATCATGGCCTAATTCGGGGGATGATAATCCACCCAATGTCTTTGGCTACCATATTCCTTCTTCAAAAAAAATTGGAGATGCCTAGGGAGACACATTTGTCATGATGAAACCCTTCTAAATATGGTCCTAAAATAGTAATCATAGATCTTGAAGCTCTGTGGGTGACTTATGATATGTCACACATGATATTGAGGTAGTACCGCGTTGCATGTCAATACAAAACTCTATCTCCCGCCTAAATGGAAACCCCATGAATTACTTGAGAAAGAATTCAATATATTCCTCTATAATTTATGAAATATAGATTCATGAAGTGCTTTACACCACAATAGTGATGCTTGTAAACTGATTTGAAAAATTATGTAACCTCCTGTTCATCGCACCTGCCAATCATTCAATGAGGACTTTTTCTCCAAGAATGGTGGACATCATCCCATCAACCTGCAAACATATTACTAGACTATAGTGACAGTAAATATAGGCAAGAACCAT
The DNA here is from genome assembly GCA_963277665.1 of Viscum album. Taxonomy (NCBI): domain Eukaryota; kingdom Viridiplantae; phylum Streptophyta; class Magnoliopsida; order Santalales; family Viscaceae; genus Viscum; species Viscum album. Next base: position 1,171,642,938 of record OY728158.1, on the reverse strand, counting down.
GTAAATACAATCCATACCCAGAATGATTTTGTAATATTTTATCATGATAACTAGTAGGTCCCACGTGAACTTATCTCCTCTAAATGATAGTTCGCACTACCAATAGATAAAATTCACAAATAAATCACCTTCCATAGGAACCTCATGAACAAGCTAATTTTCTAGCACCTCTACTAGGAGATCCAATATATGTACCATGAGTAATGTTATAAGGGAGTGATTGAAACATGTTTCTACTAGTACGGAAGCAAGTGTAGTGTAATCATAAAGCATTCTTAGTACCATCTCGTGTGCTAGAGGATCATGGACTCCCATAACCTATTATTATCTATGGCCTTGACCACCAGCTATCAGAGCCTGAAAGGGTCCTCTTGGTAGTTCTAGTGGTTATAAGATCTCATAGAAACACCCTCACAACCAGGTACTCATTCTCCATAGGTTGTACTACCAGTTTGAAAACCACCCTATCCCCACTAGGGGGATCACTGGTCATGAAGCTTCCTATTCCATCGTGGTCCATCAGCTAACAGTTTGATATAATTTTCATGTGTCACTGGGTAGTCTTAATACATGTGGTCTCATCCACCATAAAAGAAATATTGGCCCTCTCTGGGAATACCTTGTACTCTTTGAAGCCCTGGTGCCGCCTGATCATGTGTTTGAGCTCGGTAATGGGTAGGCTGCTAGTGTCAGAGTCCTGCTAACTAATGTCTAACTACAGTTGTAGAATTATCCACTCTAATGCGGCCCCCTCCAATCCCAATCAACTAGAACCCCTCAGATTATAATCTCTCTATCACAAGAACCTTCTCCAACTCCCCATTTTTGGTGTCAATGAATAGGGGCACTATACTCAAATTAATATCCCTATGAAGGCCCTGCTCAAACATCCGTGAATAAAAGTTACCATCAAGGATTATATCCACCAAGTATTAAGTCATATTATTCTGACTGAGTAATACACCACATTCATCCATCCTTGATTTAGCTCCCAATGTTCTTGAATCAGAATAGAGATTAGGAAATAGGGGAAGTACTCCCCTCAGAAGAGATGTTGAATGTATCCCCATGAGAGAGTTTACTTGTTGTGGTTCTGGTTAAGTAGGATCCACCAATAACCATTTTTCCCATAAAAAATGATAGTTTCTAGATCCACCATCTAATCTATTTGTATCTTTACAAGACTAAAAGGGCAGTCCATCAACCCTTACCGGTACTCTACAGCATGGGGATCTAGCTAACGAACGAACCTCTATAGCCTCTGGTTCTAGAACTCATGAAGTGTGATCAACTTGTGCTCATCCTCGGACCATGTTTCCAAAATCATCAAATGCTCCACAGGTGGGGGTACTGATACAAGTCCACAATGAGGAAGGGGATCATGTGATGATCCCATAACTAAAGCCACATCACTCGGGAGATCATCATCACAAATCAGATTGGGTAACATGTATGGCTTTCATTTGGGTGGCATCCTAAAAATTATTAATGAGAACTACTTTCAAGTGAAAATATATATATAAAAATAAAAATAATGGGGATGTAACTCAAGAATTATAGTCAATGTCTCAATACTATATGATTCATGTAGTATTTTCATTATAATTAGTGTCTTAGGTTGTCGAGTCGTCTAAAAGGTAATCAGGGTATGGGTGAATGGATTTGTTATTCTCCCATACCATCACTAGACTCCTGGGACTGAGAGTCTCTCTCATGACACATTTATAATGTTACCTTTAACCCAAAAAATCATTTTAAAATAGGGAAATGTCAAAAAAAATCCCATGGAATTAACTTCCTCTGATACCACTATGTAACAAACCTACCCATGTTGGGGCTCAAGCTGCAACTCCCCCAAGCCCCCTCTATAAGACAGGGGTGTCGACAAGTGTTGAAGAAAATATTAACTCAGGGAGTCCATTGCCTAAGTACATGAACTCATGCACACAACCACTCTATGCAAAAGGGAAGAGGGAAAAGAAAAAAAAGATTCAACAATGATGTAAATAAACTAGGCCTGCATAAACCACTATAGACTACCAGAATGGTTTGGTAAGCTGGAAAGTAAATGGAAAATAGACACGCCCAACCAGAGTAGTATCCTAAACTGAAAGAAAGGTATAAAAATTAGAACACTAAGAGAAAACTACAACAGGAACTCAAAGGGACCATTATACATGGTCCAATCCCAACATGTCCCAAAACAACAGAAAGTCACGATCAACCCTATAAGTAATCGTCAAGGGAACAACATGTGTGGGAATTCCCAAAAAGTGTTGAGTATAAAAATAACCAATAGGATTCCCTGAAGTCTCAAGGGAGTAGTGAAATGTATAATAAAAAGTGAAAGTAGTAAGGGGAACAAAGTACATTAAATATTGTATATCTCAACCCAACATGTAAGTGAATGTAAGTTCACCCAACCACAAGGGGATATAAATGGTGAGTAGGTGAACGTCTCTTCTGGACTTACCCACATAGTAGTAGATTAGAAACATCCAACTATGATAATTTTGACCCGGACAAAAAATGGCATTCCCATGGGATCTTCGCCCCTCCTAGAATCATATTAACCGAACCCAAGGAGTGGGTATACAAATATGGGGTACTAATATATATATTATAAGATAAAAATCCCAAAAAAAGGATTAAGTATATCTCTATAAAATAGCTTATCCAATAAAAATTAGTAGCCAATAGTTACATAAGAAACCACTATCAATTCCCCTCATCCCTCATGTCCTACCAGGAGTCGTAAGTCAAACAGGCTCAATTACCCCACCTTGATACTATCCAATTTTGGGAGGCCCAAACACTCTTACATGGTTTTAGGTTGTGTCTTAAGAATGAATCTAGGTTGGAAAACACCTCTATTTTTCATGATTCCAAAGGCTACATCAATGTACACCTTGTCACTAATCTGTCATCAGATAGTGCAACCCATTGTAGAGGACCTTCACCCTAATGCGTCAAGGGGTACCAATCATGTAGCTGTCATAGAGGACTTACTCCCTAATGCGTTAGAGGGTACCACTCTATTAGTTGTGCACTCAAGCCATTGTTTCGCAAGAAGGTTTCACCATAAGACATCAAGGGCCCACAACCTTGTGCGTGATGGGGGTTCCACTCAGAAGTATGGTAGAGGACCTGAACCAATTTTGATGGGGGTTCTACTTTGATTCCATCATGCACATGTTCCCTAGTACGTCATGGGTGTACCACTCAAAAAACTAGGATATCAATGACTATCATATGTGGTCGCCAAACACCGCTAGTCTATGCATTGGTCCGGGAACACACCAAAAGGTTCTTGCACCAATATTCCATTAATTATTAACAATTTAATTAGATAAAAAATTGGCTCTTCACAACCATGTGGATCACACTATTGTAATCCTGGATGAAAAACATGCGATATATACTATCCACATAGCCCAATAATACATTCGATGAAAAATTTCCACAACCCCATCTTATTCCTGAAAGGAATGTCACGGGACCCACATCTCAATCTTGGAAATAATTATTCATACCATTATATTACTATCCTCCTGTAAAAACACACAAGATTGACTACTCATTCTCCCAGAATAGATACTCGGTGGAAAATATCCATATTATCGTGACGTGAGTGAACCAAACCTCATGGGGCATGTGCCTTGTCTTCATTTAAAAAACCTGAAATTACTATTAAAAAGACTTACTAATATTATATGTGATATCGCCTCTGACTGCACGTCAATCATACTTTTGATGCAGGCGCTACGTCAAAGAGAAGGAACCACGAATAGTAATAATAAATTTATGGTTGATAAAGAAAGTGTATCACACTACCATCCATTTAGAATGAAAATTAAAATTCACAAAACCACCTTAAATGGCCTTTATTTACTCATGGGTCATGTTTTCACATACAACACATGAATCAGATGCCTATATCAAAAGTTGTGGTCATTTGAAGTGCTTAGGTTCAAACTGGCCCATATAGGCTGGAACGGCCCAGTCCAGCCAGTCCACCCCGCCGGCCTACAACCCAACCATGTGGCTCGGACCATCTATGTGGACTATAGCCTTCCCTCCAACACCGACTGACCTAGTGGTTGGTCTTCCTACCTACTCCCTCATCATCATAGAAAACTTGCATCACACAGGTCTCCACACCCTAATCGCCGCCTCGTAGTGCCCGTCTGACCCCACTCTGCTGGTTCCCTCCAACAATGGTCGTCCAAGCTCCTACATTCCAGACCACACGCTTGCCACCCTTTGTGGATCCCCCAGCTAGTTTCCACCTCACCGCACAGAATATAAGTTACAACTCTGACAGACTCCTACAGTCCACCATTGCCTTGGGACACTGTTGACTGTTATCGGCAGTTCTACTTCAGTTGGCCATTCCATAGGACACTAAGACAATGCGATACATTTAAAAATTGAACTAGACTTGGTTCCAAAAATCGCATGATGATATCTTCATCACCATGGAATTCACTTAGGAATCAGTCAATGAATTGACATAACCAAAGATAAAAATTTATAATCCTAATATTCGGGTAAAGAATATGAAAAAAATAATGATATTAATTAGGTTTGATTGTCGTGTTTGAGAAACCATAAACGATAACAATAAAAAATCAATTTGAAAACAAATCTATTCATGATTCAGGGATAGAAAAATTATGACGCAATAAATTAAAGAAACCCTACTTCTAAATGGTTCTCTTGACGTTGATGACGGGTCTAGGCACTCCGGATGGGATTTGTCATAAAAATGCCCATGATTCAATGAACAATGGGAGATGGGGGGAGGGAGAGGGTTGGGGAGGGGGAGATTTGGATGGTGGAAGGGGGGGCCCATCCCTTTAGCCATATTTATATACTTAAAAAATGCACGTCAACAGGAATAGGATCTGTACAACTTGCGCCTTCAAATTTTAGGACGTTCCTAGGTAAAAAAACACTTTCTGAACTCAACAGAGGTCTCAGATATCCAATATGAATCCCTAAAAAAATTTATTTTCATCAGTTCATGGAATAAAATAATAATGATTAATTATTTTAAAGGAGAATGTTTCCTTCATTGCCTTTTTTCATAGGAGTCGTGCATTGACAAAATTTAGGTCCCACCTAGTGTAAAATCCACATCCAGACACATATGTGCCCTCATATTTTTTATACTGAATTCCATTTAAGATTTTCCCCAAATAATTTTCATTCACAATAACAAATTTACTTAATATTTTTAGATAATTATTTAAGAGCACATCGGGCCTCAAAATTGCATAACATTTGAACGGACATCTCTTGAACGATATATAAAAATATTGAAATGTCTAATAGGTCCAGAAAGAGGGTCTTGCAATATAAGGAGGTCAAAATATATACATAAATGTTGATGATATGTTAGTAGGTGAAGGATGAATGATATAAGTCTAAGGGGATTCTGAAACCATTACCCATACTAAAAAGAAAATGGAAAAAAACCATAGACTTTGTCACGGTAATTCTGAAGGCATCCAAAGGATACAATTCTATTTGGGATATTGTGGATCATATTATAGATACTGCATACTACATTGTAATTCGAGAGGATTTGTCACTGATCATATTTCAAAGATATAAATTAGAAAACTGGTGAGGATTCATGGAGTACCACTGCCTATTGTGTCTTATTGAGATCTAATATTCAATAATATGTTTTGTAAAATCTCCAAAATTCCCTATAAACTGAGATGAACATCCATATGTCATATAACCCTCTTTGTGATATCCAATCTGAGTGGACTATCCAAACACATGGATATATGTTGATTACATTTTCATTTGACATCAAAGGTGAATGGGACCAACATATTCCTCTAGTTGAATTCTCTTAAAACAACAGTATCTACTCGAGCATCCAAATGGATCACTATGAATCCCATTACAAGGATATGTGAATAACACCTGCATGTTGGGATATTGTTTGGGAACAAAAACTACTAGGTGTTGAAATGGTTCATGAAATAGTGATAAGGTTAAAACAATTCAGTAGCCCATGAATGATTTTCTGAGTTTGCAGAAGAACTGTGATGACATATTGATGAGACATAGTGTTTGATATTGGAGAGATGGTATTCACCTGAATGTCTCTATTGTAGAATGTGATGTGAAATTGGAAGAAGGTAAAAATTATTCAGAGGTATACTGGCCATTTTTATTTCCCTTATCAAATTAGAGTTGTGGCCTATCAACATGTAATACCACTAAACCAATCTTTCACTGAATCTGAATTTTCCAATTTTATATATAGAAATTACATGGGTAAATTTCAAGACCCGACATGGAGACAGTATGAGATTATAGGGACTGATGTTCCTGGAACAATTCTATGAAAACATAAATGTTTTTAATTTCACTTTCACATAGATGTTCTTAAAAAGTGTAATTTCTTGTAAACAAGAGCCTGGTTTAGTAATTTGAGGGGCTCATTAAGCTAAAAATAGTTTCCTTACCCTAGGAACAACCTAACATTGGTTGGTGTGGCTCATCGGAAAAAAAAATCTCAAGGTTTTATCCATATAAAAAATTAAATTAAATTATTTTATTTTCAAATCCTAATAACTCATGAAAGGTTACTCATATTGGAAATCAAATACCACCATTGGGGTTGTAGTGTGGTGTTTTCCTTAGGCAAGTCCTAACATTGGTCAACATGGGTTATCGGTGAAATGTTATTTTTGGACATTTCAATGAAAAAAATAAATTATGTTTTTTTTATTTATCATTACATGATGACATAACATTGTTTCATTTTTATTAATCCTTTTACATAGAATTCAGGGTTATAGTCACAACACTGGAATTCCTTTAAAGCGTGGAGAAACAACCCTCTCCAATGAATGATAACGTATCAGATATTGAATCGTGGATCATCATGCTAGTGGAGTTAGAGGATCTCTCCATTGACAATAGTACAAACTCTCCTTATCGTCGATTGATACAACTCAAGGTAGGGAGTTTGTTTTCTTAATGGATTACCATTATTGAATCCAACAACGAATTTAGACCATCCCATGAATAGATTAATATGTAGTTCGATCATTCTCGTGGGATGTGCTTCAATGATGGGTTTTAATGGTAGATAAATCATTGTGATTATTTATTCTTAATTATTCATTCTTAATTCTAATAAGAATTAATTAAGGATAACAATAACAAAGGAAAAGGTTCATTACACTTAGAGTTCTGGTTATTCTTCTCTCCCCCGTTCATGGTGTTCTTCACCGTTGGACCCTCGTTTCCATGGCTTGAATTACTGGAGTCTCTGAATGCAATCGGACCCCCCAGATTGGTGGAAATAAGAAAAGAAGGTGGGATCAGTGTAGCAGAAGACACAAAGACCATGGATGCACTCTCTTTTTAGTAATCAGACCATCAGAGGAGGCATCGTTGCACACGGAAGGGGCCACTGACGCATCGGCACTGGTGACCAGTACTTATGATGTGCACTATGTTGGAGTCATGTGGATATGGTGCATCGGCCACATGGGAGTCGTGGAAGCTATCCAAAGGATGAAACAGTCGACTATGTGTTGGGGTTGTGGTATGTGATAGTATCCATGGGGGGATTTTCTATAGGCTACAAATTCAGTGTGCTGGCCAGTGGGCCACACAGTCCCTGTGGGACAATCAGTCTAGAATGGTTCGTGCTATAGTTGGCAGGTCTAGGCTATCCAGTTGGCTAGTCTAGGCCAAAATGGTCTAGGTCCAGTTGGGTGGACCAAACTGGTTATGTCGAGTAGTGGGTTGATTCAGATTTAGATCGAACTCAGATTGGATCTGGGTCTACGAATTGTTTTATACAAATTTTCATAACATTCAAATGTGCATCCATTTTGTGAGTCATCTACGCCTTTGGACCCTTGTGATGAGATAGTATTTTGTAGATAACCTACATTGTTTTTTTGATTTGATCATATGACCTAATGTATTGATCTGTAGGTTCTATCGTAATGAGCGTGCTTTGAGAAGAATCGTGAGGATGGTTGTGACATAGAGTCTAAGTGATTCATGGAGACTATGTGACTCCCAAAGACTATGTGGCTTATAGAGACTAGGTGTCACATAGAGACTGTGTGACACCCAAAGACTATGTGTCTTATAGAGACCATCTGTATCATGCAGACTATGTGACATCCAAATAATGGGTATCATAACAAGACAATGTGACTCATAGAGACTATGTGTCTCATTGACAATGTGTGTCACAATGGAGAATTTTTATATGGGTATTCATGAAATATGGGATTTTGGAATATATCTATTAGGATTTGGTGGTACTATTCCATCCTTGTATTTCATATGTGGTATTTCCTATGTGATATTTACTATGTGGTATTTTCATTATGGTATTTCTTGTGTGGTATTTAATTTTTCTTATTTTTTGTGGTCTTACTTTTTGGTTTTGGAGTGCCTTACTGAGTATTTTTTTACTCACCCCTGCATGGAATTTTCCTGCATTTGTTGTGTCTTGTGATGATGACCTATGTTTTTATATATTTCAGGGAGGGATAGGACCAATTAGACCTTTGTGAGTTCAGGCAGGCCAAGGTTATCATACAGATTTGAGCAGAAATTTTAGTAAATATGTCTATAAGTTCGAATTTTTGGTTTACAGACTTTTCTTTTGGTGGACTTGTGTTCTAGACCAATTTACATTAATGCACATTACATTACTATTTTACTCTTTTTGGTTGGGATATAGTGTTTGAATTCATTTATTTATGATATGTTTTTACATTTCATATTTTGTGTCTTGGAGATGTGTGCATGTGTATAGGTACATAGAAAATTCCTCCCATTTGTAGGACATGACTTCTCAGTTCTAGTCACCAGTCTCTCTCTAATTGAAGGTGGGATTTAAGTAGTCATAGAACAGGCCCCTATTGGACTAGACATTATATAGTGGTATTAGAGGTGTTACGTTCTATCTTCTAACCTTGAGTCATTGAGTTTGGTTTGGGATACAGTGTCACAAGTTTCGAGTTCTTTTTCCAGGCCATAAAATCTAGTGTTGGTGTGCTAGATGGTGTATCCATACACTAGGGCTCTTATTTATTCTGTTTGACTTGGCACATGGAAATAGTGGTTGTATTGAAAAATAATTGTACATGCATTATATAGGATTGGGTTGTTTTTTCCTAGGTCCTTCTTGAGTCATCTCTATAGATTTAATCTATTGACCATGGTACATCTTTTTTTATTACAGATTGCCTCAACGCGGATAGCCAACCAGGATTCCATTGTGTGATCATTATGATGATCCACCCAGTGATGAGGAATAGGTATATGAGATTGTACCAGACATATCACCTTAGGGAGGATTTCCAATGATAGAACCACTCATCGAGAAACATTTACTACCAGAATTACCGGCTGATGAATCACATAGACAAAGTATTTTTCACAAGTTCCAAAGGTAATTATATCATAGGTTTTGGGGTGATACCAACCCCAAGTAGCTGAGGATTGGCTGGAAAAAGTTACACATGTCTTCTTCCTTGTAAGGACATCATTCGACCATATTACAGTCTTTGTCCTGAGTCTTTTCAAGGGCTGAGTAGGGAGATGTTGTAGCTTAGTGACCCTGAAAAATGATGAGATGACTCTTTCTTGGGAATACATCAAGAATCTATTTTGATAGAGGTTATTTCCATCTATATTGTGATTAGTTCACATATAGATGCTTATTCATCTATAGTAGGGAAGTATGACTATGGAGAAGTACTCAGAAAGGTTTAACAATATTTCATGTTACTCCATGGATATGGTATGAGTTAGTCCTACCAGGCTCTATCCTTTATGTAAGGCCTACGTTATGAGATCAGGGTTCCCATGATATCCCTTCTCATTCATACTTATGAAGGTATACTTGAGCGAGCTCAGATGGGGGATAGTTTTTAAGAAGAGTTGTCACTAATAGTCAGCTCTACCTGTTGACACCATGTAGCTATGAACTCGACAGCAGGTAGTTGACCAATGTCATAGATACCCATGTGTGTTAGTAACATTGGGGGGATATCCCAGGGCATAAAATCTATAAAGTGGGGCTCCCATTTTTTCTTTGTCAGCCGAGGTATAGGTTGTGTTACAAATGAGGCAATCAGGGACACCGAGTATGAAATTTCCCAACCCTTCATACGTGTTATCGAAATATGGTCTGGGGACCACTGAGGAAGAGGAAAAGAGTTGATATGGTTTTCCCGAAGGGTTGTAGGTGTGGTATAGGAGCATTAAGGGAAGAAGGTGGTGAACGGTGGTATAGTGTACTACCTCCTCCATCCCCAATGTTGTCCACGATAGGCTCAATGTGTTGGTAGATATGGAAAATGTTGGATTGAGGGGACAAAGTCTTATTACCCTAGAGCTCCATAGATGAGTAGAGGTATGATTTGTGTCTTTTCCACCTTATTTGTAGTTTCTATAGACAAAGGGTCTAGTAATTCATTTATATCCATGAACCTTGTTCCAGACTCAGAGAATTCGGTTGAACCATTTACTCAACCATTACCCTTAAAGACTCCTATTGGAGAAGATTTGATGATACCTCATTGGTGTCAATAGTATGACCTTAATCATGGTGGTAATAGTTTCAGTTGGAACTATTGGTACCAGCATCAAGGCCTTATGATTTCATTCTTGGTATGGACGGGTTTTACACATTCCATTTGTAGATTGACTATTTTAAGCGTAGATTGTGAAATGTCCACAATGATGTGAATTGGTTTTCCTTTGTTGGGATAAAGTAAAACCAAGAAGAACAGGATGGACTCACAAATGGCAGGGTTCATCCAATTACTCATTAGTTTTCCAGCCTGACCCTCAGCACAATTGATGATATGGTTCATCAGTTTCCTATAGTGGTTGTGAAGTACGAGTACATCCTTCCTGAGGTTGTTCCAAGATTACCTATCTACAGGGATGCAGACCTCTAAATTAATATATACCATGAAACAAAATTGATATATACACCTAAATATCATATGGCTCTCATAGAGCTTTGTGAGCTAAAGATATAGTTGGAGGAATTGTAGACAACGGTCTTTGTGAGACCCAATGTTTTTCCCTGGGCACACCCCAGGTTTGTTTTCTAAGAAGACATATGAGATCTTGACATTATGTGGGTAGTTTCATTGCCTGAACTAGGTGGCTGTGAAGAATAAGTATCCACTACGAAGGATATATGACCTCTTAAATCAGTTGAAAATGGATTTGGGGTTCTCTATGATTGACATCAAATCTAGATATCACATCTTCAAGTAAGATATAAGGATATACTGAAGACATCATTAAGATGAAGATATTACCACTATGATTACTTGGTGTTTCCATTTGGCATACTGAATTCCCTAGAAGTGTTCATGGGACTCATGACCAGGATCTTCCAACCTTACATAGACCTGTTCGTGATGGTATTCATTGATGAAATCCTAGTGTATTCATCATCTCACAAAGAGAAAGCATGACAATTGTGGATGGTCCTGGACACAATTCAACAGTACCCGTAATACAGGAAACTCTTGATGTTTAAGTTCTAGATTCAAGATGTCGATTTTCTGAGACATGGAATTTCAAAGGCTTTAGTTGTAGTGTATCTAGTGAATATTGATGTTTAAGTTTCTTTGGATCCACCCAAGAGTGTTACCGAGGTGCAGAGTATCCTTGGATTGGATGGGTACTATTGGAGGATTGTACATGAAATTTAAAGAGTAGAACCATTCTCAATAGCTTTGACATGAATGTTGAAAACGTTCATGAATACATATAAGTATTAGGAGAATATTATATAGTTAAGACAAAGATTGAACAATGATCCCATATTGGGATTTCTAGAGGATGGTGCTGATTATGTAGTATTCTGTGATGTATTAGAAATCACGCTTGGTTGTGTCTTGGTGTAGAGGAAAGTAGTTATTACCTTTAGTTTATTCTATTTGATACCACATGATAATAAATAGGCTACCCATGATCTTGAGTTATTAATGGTATTGTTCAAATTTAATATTTGGTGATACTACCTAATGGGGGAGTGTTCTATCATCTAATTTGACCATTAGAGTATCATGTATATCATCTCTCAGAAGGATCTGAACTTGAGATTGAGGTGATGGATGGAGTTCCTCCTAAACTATGATATTGAGATATTATATTTTCTTGGGATAGGGAACATGGTGGATGATGCTCTAAGTAGGAGATCCAATTCACAGTTGTTGAATGAGGCTTCAAAGCATTTTTCCTCATTACAGATATCCCTTATAGATGGAAATGGAGCATCTTTCCTCCAGTTGATGGTTTTCAAACCTTTACTCTTAAAGCGATTCAGGGAGGTATATCTTGAGGATATCAACTGTAGGACTCTACATGATCAGATATCCAAATGGGATGTCCCTTCTGTATATTCTAATGGTTTGTAGCACATTGTTCTTTTTAGATGACACACAATACTACTGGTGGTTTTATGGGAGGAGTAATAGAGAGAGTTTCATACATCCCCTTTGGCAGTACATCTATGTGTGGAGAAGATGTAATATGACCTCCATCGTTAATTTTGGTGGCTAAGAATGAAGAATGGATTGGGAGAGTTTGTTTCTCGATGCCACAGTTTTTAAAAAGTGAAATATGAGCCCCAGGTTCTAGTGGGATTGACTCAACAACTAGTGGTTCTAGAATGAAAGTGGTATGGGATATCAATGAAATTAATGATAGTATTTCAATGTACATGTAGGGGACATGATAACATCTATGTGATGGTTGACTGACTCCCCATGTCAGCCAAATTCATTTCTATTCTGGAGCATATTTCAGTATAGAGCCTTGACTCCACTTTGTAATGGAGATAGTTCGACTGCATAGTGTTTAATCGATGATAGTCTGAGATCGTGATTCTATCTTTACATCCCAATTATGGAAGGGATTACAAAAGGTCTTTGGGACTCATTTAGAAAGAACACCATCATTTCACCCACAGAAGGATGGCTAGACGTAGTGGACTATTCATGTTCTGGAGGACATGTTACATGATTTCATACTAGATATTGGTTGTTGATGGGAGGATCACCTACCTCTTTTATTGTTTTTAACCAACAACAGCTATTATTCCACTATCAGTATGGAACTATTCGAGGACTTGTAAGGGTGACACTAAAGGTTACCTATTTGTTGGACATACCCAAGAGAGTTGGAACTCATGGGCCCAGAGTTACTACAGGAAAATACAGAGAAGGTGAAGATCAATCAGGAGCTGATAAAGACTGTGCAGAGCTGTGAAAACTATTTTGTTGATAGAATACATGGGCCTTTACAGTTTGATTAAGGAGACCATGTGTTCCTTCAGGTCACACCTCAATCTGGTTTTGGATATTTGGCCATGACTTCAAGATATCATAGTTGTTCATCACCCCTTTACCGTTTCAGCATATATTTGGAAAGGTTTCATACCTCTTGGATCTACTTCAACAGTTATAGTGGGTTCATGACTTCTTCCACATGTCATAGTTAAGGAGGTACGTTCATAACCCATCACATGCCACTAAAGGGGTAAAGCTGGACCTCAAGGATGAGGTGACCTTTCATGATTACCATGTGGATATCATGGATTGACAAGAGAGGATCCTTCATGGGTAGTCAATTCATCTAGTGTGTGTTCGGTGTCAACACAAGAATCTATAGGAGAGCACATGGGAGCATGGGGCTCAGATTCATTCAAAGTACCCTCTTTTGTTAGAGTATCCATTTGTTTTGGATTTCTAGGATGTAAATCCCTAATATGGGGAGAATCTAATGACTCAGATTTTCTTGATTTTATTTTTGTTAATTAATTGGGAAAATTCTTCGGCCAGGCACTAAGATGGTGTGATATTCCAATTCCTAGTGTGACTAAAATAATTATTTTAAAAAGTTTATTTATCCAATAGATCTCCTGTGTTTTTTCATTAAAATGTTGAATATTATTTAAATAGGTTTTTGGATCATATATTATAGGGCATTGTTGAGATCAGAATTGTAGAATTACCCTAGGCTCAACCTAACATTGCTCGATGCTAGTCATTTGATGAAAAATTCGCTAATGACAAAACTATAAATAAAAAAGGTAAATAATATTATTTTATTTTCAAATCATAATAACTCATGAATAATGAATCAGATTGGAAATCCAAAAATATATTTCAGTTTGTAATTAAGAGTTTTTTATGCACGGTCTGACATCTATGAGAAGTAATTTAAGGACATTTAAAACAATAAAATAAATAATGTTTTACTATATTTAACATTACACAATGATGTTGTGACATTTAAAATTTATTAATCATTTGTTCATGAATTAAAGGTAATCTCAAAAACCCTGAAATTCCTCTAAATCGTGGACAATATATCCTCTACAATGAATAATGTTGGATCAGATATTAGATCATGGATCGTCGTACTAATGTAGTTGAAGGAACTCATTAGTGGCGGAAAAGTAACCACTCCTCATCAACAAATGACCCAACTTGTGGTACAACGTTTTCTTTCTTCATGGTTTTCCCATTCTTGAATTCCATGATGAACACTAACCAAACCATGAGTAGGTTGATCCATAGTTTGATCATTCCTTTAAAATGGGCTTCATTGAGGGATTTTAATGGGAAAGAAATTTTTGTGATTATTTCATCTTTCTTATTCTTAATAATGGGAACAAATTTATACCGACATGAATAAAGGTTGAGGTTCATTCCTCATGGTGTTTTTATGATTCTTATCTCCCTAGATCATGACATTATTCACCATTGGACCCTAGTGGTCACGGCTCGAATTGTTGGGAGTCTCCAAATAAAATCAGACCCCTGGATTTTTGGAAAGATGAAGATAAGGACAAATCAGTGTAGATGAAGATCCAATTATATAATAAGTGGTATATTTTTAAAATTGAATGACTGGAGGAAGCACGATGACCCATAGAAGGGTCCACTGGTGTGATGTCATAGACGATGTTACAGGATGGTGGATGTGTGCAAAATGTGGTGTGTGAACTAGTGGAACAAACTAATGCAGAGCCACTTGGAAATGAAGGCCAAACCTTGTGGGAGCTATGATAGTTGAAGGAGGGATGTAGCAACTGGGGATGGGATTCGGCAACCCACCATGATAGGGGGCCATAGGACATGGAAATCACCATGGGGAACATTTGTAGGGTGGGGACAAGGTGCGCTGGCCAGTGGCCCACATTGGGCATGCATAAAACGTGGGTCTAGCAGGCTAGGAAAGATGGACCAGCATGCCATGGCCCAGTTGGACTAGTGAATCGAGAAAGATGGGTCCAAACTAGCATGGCCCAGTTTGGGTTTACTGGACTGGGTTTGGTCGGCCGTTAGGTCGGGTTGTATCTGGGTGGGACCCGGAATGGATCTGAATATGTGGAATGTTTTATTCAAATGAACATAACATTCAAACCATGCATTCATTTGAGAAGTAATATACAACATTGGGTACCATGAGACGATATGATCCTTATGAGATATCCTATGTGGGGTTTTTTGGGAGTGTGCATATGACATAGTAGATTGATAAATAACATCCCTTGGAATGAGCACGCTTTGAGAAGAATCCTAACAATGACAGTGAAATTGAGACCCGGTGTCTCATTGAGAATGTGTGACTCCCAATAACTTTGTGTCTTATTGGGACTGGGGGTCTTAAGGAGATTGTGTGACACACAAGGATTATATTTCTTATAGAGACTGTGTGTCTTAGGGAGACTACATGACTTCCGAATACTATGTGTCTTACAAATATTGTGTGCCTCATTGTGACTGTGTGTCTTATGGAGACTTTTTCTCACATTAGAGATAGTGTATCTTTATATTATTGATATATGGACCATGTTAATATATCAGTAAGGAGCTGATTGTACTATTCCTTAATGGTATTTCCTATATAGTATTTCTTTTGCGTTATTTCCGTTGTGGTATTTCCTATGGGTTATTTTCTATGTGGAATTTCATTTCTGGTATTTCCATTCTTGTATTCATTTTTGGTTTTGGGGTGGCTAATTGAATATTTTTTTACTCACCCCTTCATGGGATTTCCCTCATGTGTCAAGTTTTCGGAAAATGTGAGACCTTTTGATTGAGTCCAGGAAGACATGGATCAGATATATCTTTGCGAGTTCATGAAGGTCGAGGTATTCCTAAGAATTTGTGCAGAAATACCAACAACCTTATCTATAGGCTGGACTTAGTGGTTTATAGACTGTTCTTTGGGTGGGCTAGTATTATGTACCGGTTTACATTATGACACTTTACATTAATTTCGTACTCTGTTGGCTGGGATATAGGGTATGCATGGATTTTATTACTTAGTGTTTCAACATTTCCTCTTCTGTGGCTTGGAGACATGTGTGTCTATATAGGTACTTAGAAAAAATAGTCCCATTTGTGGGATATTCCTTCTCACTGAGATTCACCATCCCATATCCAACTAGAGGTGGGCTTGGGGTATTCATAGCATGGACCCTTCTAGGATGAGTCTTGACATATATTTTGTAAATGATTTATTCCATGTATCCCTCTTGTGAATGTACATACTTGACCCCTCATATGTACTCAATACTAAGGATCTATCATTATAGAGTGACATTTCTTATGAGGATAAGAAGGTGAAGATCATAGATCATAGAGAAAAAGTTTTATGGAATAGGATGATTCCTCTAGTAAATGTGTTTTAGAGAATCCTCATCTCTGAAGAAGTAATGTGGGAACTATAGGAGTGATGATGAATAGTTATCCTCATTTTTTCTAAGATAAAAGAAAAATTTGAGGGAGAAATTTCTTAAGGGGTAATGACTACAATGACCAAAACTATTATAAATAAAATTCCCTATTCCTTTTTTTGTATATGTATAATTATAGATTATTATTTTTGAAACACATGAACATCATTTATATTATTATTACTCTAGGATTTAATTGACCGTTATGAATCATTACCATTGATAACATAGCTATTGAATAGTGATCACATGTGTTTTATAAATATAAGGTTTTAAAAAATCCATTTTTCATAGACAAAGGAAGTGATGGGATCAAAAACTAGGATTATAACCTATGAAGCCCATTTATTTAAGATTTTGAGGGAGATTGAATTTATTGGATTTTAACATGACACATACAATGTTTTGTTCTAACAACTTAAGCATTAGAGAAATCAATTACGAGATAAGTTCACATTGATCAAGATAACTACCCCAACCATGTTTACCGAACCATACCATAAATATCCCACCATCACACACCTTACCATTAGAGAGTACTATGGTTTATTAATGGAATATGTAATAATATTTTAAAAATATTAGCATTTTTATTATATTTTATTGAAAATTGAATATCATTACACTATATTATTTTTACTTTATAAATGTTTTTTTTATTTTTATTCAATTAAACAAAACAATAATATAATTGGTTAATATTAAAATTCAATTAATATATCTATTTTGATGAATTTATAATTTATATATGATATATATAATAATTATATTTGTATTTATTCTTCATTAATTTTAATATAACACATACCTTTATACATTCAATTTTTTGGGAATATTATAATATTGTCCCTATATACAACAGACTGTCGCCATACAATGCGATGTGATTCATTCATGCTTTACATTGAATGTTTTATGGATGGTTATAATAAATATATGTGATATATATGAAATAAAATCGTTACTATAATGATAATAAATATATATAATTTACTTTACTATATTTTAATACAATAAAAAAATAGAAGTAGTGTTCATTTTTACGTACGACCAACCGTCTGTATGAATGTTGCATTTCATTAAGTATCACTTCATTTTATGGATTAATATAAATACAAATATAATAAATATATTTAATTTTTACATCATGATTTAAATTCTATATATGCATAAATCATGATCTACAAATAATGATAAAAAAACTAATCATTCAAAACATACTCGAAAAACAAGACAATTAACACCCGAAACAATTAAAATAATGAAATGATATTAACAAATTAGTAAAAAAAATGTTATAAAATAATATTATATGATATAATACATATAAATATGGTTTCTGTATAAGTTAATAACATGTTTAAAATAACAATACTAGATTTTTAAGCTTGTATGACCGAAATGAATGTTATAGATAACAGATTCCATCTAAATTTCACATCATTGAGGTATATTGTAATGTTATGAACAGATATTATTTTATATGGAGTATATACTACCCATTTTTCATTTAATATCATGAATACTTCATTATTAATGATATTATGAGTTTAAATTTTAATTATTTCATCTACGGGGATTTAAACATAATGTTTCCAAGTGGTACAAAAATTTTATAACCCAATAAAAATTCATTTGGTTATATTATTTCCTCATTATCACTACTATTTTATGATTATTATTATAGTTAATGTTACTATTTATTTATTAATTTATCATTATTATGTCCATTTATAGTTGATCGACATTATTTATTCATTGATTAATTACCACTTAAATGTTGTGAAATTTTTTTGATTGTATTTCACAGTCATATTCTAATTGAGATTGTTTATGAAATAACATTAATAAATATAATATGATCATTATTCAATAATACTTTACATTATATCTAACATTTATTTATGATCATTTTTTGTGATAGTTAAATTTTTCATTAATTTGGAACTTATGATGTTTTAGTAAATTTTTTAATGAAAACCTAACTTCAATTATCTGTTTAGACGGAAACCTATTTTCTCTCAGAACCATGTATTCCTAAAATGTTTTCAAAAATGTTTTCAATTTTTTAAAATTATTTACCAATTTCATTTTCACCCTTCTTAAAAATAAATTGTGTTTTTTAAATTTATTTTCAATGAAATAGGTTTCCAAAATAAAATAAAAAATATTATATTTTCTTCAAAAATGTTTTAAATAAATTTTTATTATATTTTTATTTCATCAACGTCCAAAACCATTAATATAAATAAAATTAACTTATATCATATTAATACAAACATTATTCAACATTTGGATAGATTATTATTATTTTTACAATGTTTGTATTTTCATTCACTTCCTTGAATCTTTTTTATATTAATTATCATTGTGTCGTGTAGTTGGGGTTTAGATTAGTGGTAAGCACCCCTTAATTCTACATGAAAAATGGGGGTTCAAAACCCATTGGGCACAGGTACTGTAGTAGTACTGTAGTGTATTGTAGCATCAGTGGCACTGTAGCAACGGTGGGCACTGTAGCGGCGACAGGTCACTATAGCGGTGGTAGAGTACTGTAGCTGCGGTGGGTACTGTGCAGTACTGTAGCAGCGCAAGTACTATAGCAGTACTATTCACATAATGGGATTTGGGCTATAAAAATGGGCCTACGGGCCATGTAATGGGCTAAATTCCCACTGGGCCTTCGGGCTATGTAATGGTTCTCCCTCTACCCAATTAAAGAGGTCTTTGCTTTGCTTTAATAATAAATTAGGCTTCGGCCCCAACCTTTTAAAAAAATTATCATCGTGTCGAATTACTCACCTTTAGATGATAATTGAACATTAATTTTTACCTAAATATCCATATAATATATCATGGATACCACTATTTCCTTAACTGTATAAAATTTTTACATATAGTGTATAATTTAATTTTATTTGATTAACTATTAAAATATTGATAAATCTGTATCATTTACTTAATATGGATATTTGATCAGGCGCAGAGATTGTGAATTAAAATATTATTCGATGTATTAGGAATCCTTTTTAAATGTATTACATGAGTGGATCCTGGTTATTGATAGCTCCTCGATGAATTCTATTTCTGAGGGGATAATACTGTTTTATAACCATAGTGGGCATTTCGACCAGTATGTTTTAAAATATATTGTGAAAGGTATTGATAGTAAAGGTATCATCTACCTAGGAAACCTGATTTATAATAATAATAATTTCTTCATTAATAATATTTTATTATTATTAATGATATTTTCATAATGAAAAAAATATATGATGCATTTCATTCAAAGTTTTTTAATTAAATATATTTTTTCTATTATGTACATTTCTATAGTGATTATGCCTTATCCTGTTATTTAAATGACATGAATTTTTAGTAATTTACTTTTTTGTATGGATTTTTCATTATTCATGTTATTTAAATTCCATGTGTATTCATTTATTTATCATTCAATTTTTATTATGATCAATTATTCGTTATTTATTCTTTTATACTTGATCCTTTATGAGAATTTGAGTTCACCCTTATTGTGTTTCCTTTCACTAGGCATCCATAATGTTTACTATGAATAAATTACAATGATACACCTGATTGAGTAATGTTTTCCTATAAATATAAAAATTATGTTTTAATTTTTGTATTAAAATGTAATTTAGGACCCCTTTATGTATCTAGTTTACCAAGCCTAATAAATTCATTCTCCTTTCAGGATGTGTTACCTTATATCTTATGCTAATTTAATGGTAGTAGATATTGGAATAGAGCTTACTAGGTTCGAGTTACTACAGTTGGTATTAAAGGAAGTTTCGTATATACCATGGGAACTATATGTAGGGAAACATATATTTGATAACATAACCCTAAGATATAATTTTGTGATATTTATAGAATAAAATACTAATGTTTTTATAAATGTACAGATAATGTGGTTTTTTTGTGTGATAAATTTCTATCTAGATATTAAAATTAGATGTGGTTCTAGAATTCATGTACTAAGGGATTATAACTATGAAATGGGTGTATTGAGCTTGCCTTTTGCATAAAATTTTACATGAAAACAACCTTACTATACACCTAGTTTGATACTAAAAAAGGGATTTTCTTAGGAAAATTTTCATTTTCATTGAAGATCATAATGAATTATTTTAATAAATAATGGCATCGAATAACCATGGATAAACCCCAGACCATGGAAGGCACTATGTAAAAATAAGTGTCATTATGTATTTTTTCGAATATTTTTCTGTGATGGATGTTTTTTGTATGAATCAATAAATATCTAAGGATTGTTTTATATTTTATATTTCCTTGTATATTCATTAACTTTTTTGTTATCGATCCCATCATGAGATAGTGAGAAATGATTTGTTATATGTTTAATGAATTAAGCACCTCTTTCTATGTTTAATGTAATATGATTCTACCAATATTAATGAATACTTGAGAAATTTAGTGCATGTATATATATTATAGTATAAAAACTATTTGAGTAATAATTAATCTGCATCTTATGGACATAAATTTAAAAATATTAATAGAATTTAGGGTTGATATATGAATAAGACAATTATACATTGTGGAAAAAATAATTGGTATTGAAAACCATAGAAAATGATATTTGATGATTAAATTTCTGAGATTTCCTTCAAATATTGGTAAAATTATCGAAACAATAGTAATATAATTTTAGAGATCGGGAAACCCACATTCAATGTGACAACTCTTTGCATCCGGCGAGGTGCTGGGGCTTGGAACCATAATAGAGTAATGATAAGGGTTTAATTCTTACTAATGGCCTATGTGATGTCATGGATAATATGTAATTATTTTATGTTAATCAATTTTATAGATAAATAATGATAATGAACTATTTTTATTACTTTTTTGGAATAGATAGTAATGTATTAATCATGATGGATTTGCAAAATATTTACTGATATATGGAAGAATATTTCAATTTGTATGAATCTTATGATCTATTAAATATAAATTTTACTATTTTCATCATAAATTTTCATTTATGGGACATTGATTTCATAGTGTAATAAATTTTTTGTAAAATTATTGAAGAAAACCCAAAAGATTAAATTTTTATTATTAAATAGAATCATGAAGTAAGTATAGTTCCATATATTCATAAGTAGTTAAAAAATTATTGAACATTGAAAAATTTATTTCAAAATATATTGATATCCTATTATAATAATTTTTTATTATATCACTGATATATAAACAATTGTTAGATTTATGAAATTTATCAACTCAAATTTCCATTAATATATCACTTTTTTGTGATCAGTGATCTTAATCACTCTGAATAAATATTTAGGATATTCCTCTATGTCTATAACTTTACATCCAAATAATTTTCTCCATCTTGGAAACCACATTATGTGTTATTCCATATAACCACTGTACATCCCATTATCCATTAAAAAGAGAATATTTTTTATGCTTTTTTTAATGTGTGTTTTTTCAAAAGAGAATTATCCAATGTAATACCCTTATTTACTGAGATCATTTTTCAATTGTGAGGATGGTATCTATTTGTGTTAGGTTAAATGTAAAAAACATAAAATTTTAAATTTTAATATCATATTCAATAGTGTATATGAAACTCCACACTAACCATATGAGGGAATATAACATTTAAATATTTTACAATAAATTTACTATTTTAGATAAACGTGGAAACACCTTTTCATACATGATTATTACATAATTTTAAAGGTATATAATATAATATAATTACCCAACCTGGATAAAAATAATCAGTGTCTTGTGAAAATTAAGGAAAAATAGATAATTTAAAATATAGTACATAAACATTCATTTAATTCATTCATCTCTAGATCTATAGATGTCATTGTGTTCTCATCAAGTACAAGTAACCACCTGAGGATATACATCAATGAAATTGGTGATATAAAATCCCATTAGGTGGATAGATAATAACATATATTGACATTACATGGGGATATGATAATCATGATCATCATGACATAATCTTGTGATCATCATCATAATCATCAGAGAAAGAATTAGTTAAAGGAATATAATGGGGTGATTCATAAAAGTGAAACATCATGTCTTTGTGGTCAACCAAAAAAATTTATAATGTACTAATATAGCCTCATGTTCCTGAATATTACACTTTACTTTAGGATATTAATCACATTAACCAATTCAATAGAGTTGTAACACCCCAATCTTCCACGGTACGTTTCACTTCGAATAATGCAATAGCGTGTGTTGTACGCAACCTCGAGCTCTAACACACACCACAACGAATTAAACTAGCCGTTGTGAATAGTAATACCTACTTTTTGAAATTTTATAAATTTTATTTATCAAAATGGACTTCATTTTTGGATTCGGAATATCGAAATTAGCCTATGTTGAATTTTTGGTATTTTTCTGAGAACTTCTATTTTTTATGAATAGTGAAAAATACTTAAAAACAACTTTTTTAATAAAAATAATTTATAGTGATAAATTATACTATTTAGTGGTTTTAAAGTATAATTAGAATATATTTTTACCATTTTATCCAATGGTGGTCATTAGAATTAATTTAACATTGAAATTGGACATAAACAATTGTCAATCTTTTGATATAAATTGTTTCTTAAAAACACGCTATTTGTTGTGACAGCGGGAATTAATTATAAAATTAATTAATGCAACTTATATGTTTGTAATTTTGTAAAATAGACATCATTTTTGAATTCAGAATATCAATTATAGCTTAGGGTGAAATTTTGGCATTGTTCTGAAAAACTTCAATTTTTGATGAATAGTGAAACCACTATGTGGTAGTTAAATAACTGATTTTTTGACATACATGGTTGTCATTAAGAAGTAAAATGTGGTTCAATGAGATTAAAATAATTTTTTGGTGAATAGTAACTTTTAAGTTCTTAATCGCGATTAGAGGTAATTAGTGTAGTTTAAGGTACAAATAATGTTTTAATAATGTGAGATGAGCATGACACTTGTCCTACTCCTATTGGATGAGTCATGGCCGACCAAGACAACCCATGGGTCAACTTGGGGACCCCATGGAGCCACTTTAGTTAGAAAATGACATAAATACCTTTTATTTAATGTTAAAGTAAAAAATGACACAAACATAAAATGTTTCACTAAAACAATTTTTAAGTGGGGTTACACAAGTCCAAATTTTGACTATAAATATTCATTAGAAATCCAAAAAGATTTCCTACATAGTATTTTTTTATAATTTTTAGACATTAAATAAATTAAATTATTTATGACATCATTATGATGCAGCGATGACCTCATTATTTAATGATTTAAATAAAATGAGAAGATAATGAAAACTCCAAGGCTTACACTTGTCCAAATCCTATTGGATGAGGAGATTTCGAAACCTTATCACCTTAGCCTCGAATTATATAAGTTTGGGACCTTTAGAATCCTAAAATCATTGTGAAATAATGTAACATTTCAATCTTTCCAAAAGTGCCCCTCCTCTCCACTTATAAAAGGCCCCCACCTCTCCCACCCCATTTACACTTTCAAGCCATTTGGCTCGGCCAACCTCTGCCCAAATACTCTCCCAACTTCCCCATCTTACTCCTAGAAGCCTCACTTTGGGCAGAACTCTTCCCAAGGAAGCCGTTTTCTCAAATCAAAAAGAGTTACCCGATTTTGAGGTAATGTCTTCTCTAATGTTGTTTTGTTTTATTTTTCTTCTCCAACCCCCTAAACTCTTTTTATTCATTTATTTTGTAACAAAACCAGTATCCTCAATATACTATGATGTTGTTATAAGAAGTATTCGAGCTACACTTACACACACCTACATCTAATGGTTAAAGAACATAGGGTTTCTGTGGATGGCGAATTTCTG
This sequence comes from Viscum album, assembly GCA_963277665.1. NCBI lineage: Eukaryota > Viridiplantae > Streptophyta > Magnoliopsida > Santalales > Viscaceae > Viscum > Viscum album. Next base: position 1,171,618,273 of record OY728158.1, on the reverse strand, counting down.
CCTCACGAAACGATGATTGTTCAACACTCATATAACACCTTCAAAGGTGGACATTAAGATGTCACTATTTTTATATATGATATATAATATGTTTATGTTTTACTTATGCTTCTGTATTTCTCATTTATGGCATACTTTATGATTTCCATTATGGGTAAAACGTGATAATTTCATTTTAGGAAGTGCGGACTACCGCCCCCTCAAAGTGATGTGAATCGTTAATTCCATATGTGGGATGTATAAAGGATGGAGTAAATGATATTATATATGATATTATACTGGAACTATATTATAACTTTATATAATTATGATTTCATTACATTAAATACGAAAGAGAAATGAAAGTAGCGTTCATGCGTACGTACGGCTTACCGTCTCCATGAACGGTGCATTTCATTTCTTACCTCTCAATGTTACGTAATATTGTGAATGAATGTATATACTGTATATATATGATATATATGATATCTAAATCATGAGTATAATTCTGGATATAATGGATATTTTACCACATGAACAACTTGTAATTATAAGAAGTTTATTTTTGACTCAAGTACCAAAGATCGACAGAACGACTGTTATTAACTTAAATAATTAAATAATGTTCATAACATGGTAATAAGGGATATAAAAGGAATAATGAACATTAAAAAGGTTCTTAAGTAAATATAAATTAACTCTAGTTTATTATTCAGGAGGTTAAAGAACGGTCGAGTCAGGACAGGACGCAAGGTAAGGGAACTTCTTAACCCAACTTCCATTCTTTGGGTTAATCTCCTATTTTAAAATTATGTCATGGTATTATTATGTCCTATTTGTATTTATACTTTCTTTATGTGTATATATAGTGAATACACATAATAGATCTATTTTATTTAAAAAAATGATCTTTTTAAGGACTTCGCCTCAATCTCCTTTTATTGAGGAATATTTGGTTTTATACACAACTTTCATTTATACGGTGTATAAACCCCTTTGACTATTACATTTATTCAAAAGGTTTTCTTTTATAATTATGTGATTTTTAAGTGATTTCAAAATAGAGATATTTCTCTCCAATATATGAAAATCCAGTGCAAATGTATACGTACTTAACGCAAGCTTAAAAATGTTTTCAGAAAACCCGACTCTCGAGTGTGGTAGACAGGAAGGGATTGGGCGTGGACCCATAATGGCCTGTAATTAGTCAAGAAGTCTCAGAATTAGTTATTTTGTTTTCAGAAGCTTGCATAATGTTTTTAGAAAAACACTGGAGTATATTTGAGCAATTTTAAAAGTAAGTATCTTCTAAAAAAATGCATCGGTAGGTCTCATGAGACAACTAGACGTGGAATTGGCTGAGGCCCTTTCCCAATTTGATTTATGGTTTTGGCCGATGCCTTAATCATTTTAGACGTCTTGGCCGAGGCCTTGACAAAATGTTTCAGAATGTCTGGCATTATACATTCCCTCATTATGAAAGTGGTTAATGATATTTCATGTGATTATTCGACCAGTAGAATATCCATGTGAAGAAGTAAATGGCATTATCTCATTTTACATTTTCCATATTATGTTGATGTTCAAGTTTAAAAGGCTTTTGTTTTAGTTATACATTGCCTTAAATGTTTATGTTTATTTATGAAAGCTTCCGCAATATTGTTATCCTTACTGAGCATCTGAGCTCACCCTTTCAATGTTTTAATATTTTCCAGGATGTGAAGAAGTATTTTATGAATGACCTGCAGGGATTTTCAGAAGAGGATATGAGAGTGGACTATGGAGACTTTGTTATTGTAGTTTTTCACATTATGATGTAATGTAGCGTTTACGAATGTATCTAGTGTTTCCAAGGCTACTAAACTAATCGGTCTTTCGAGACTTGATCTTTTGTGATCATGCCAATGTTACGAAGTAATGCACCGACTCTGGGTAGCTGGGGTCGGGGAATTACAGTTGGTATCAGAGGCAGTTTAGTACTAACCTTGGAAGCTAGATTTAGATAAAATCTGATTAGAGCACATATCCCGAAGATAGACTTTGACGATTAGTATAGAAGAACTTCCTAGAATTTTGGTATTGTAGAGATGTTTTGAGTTTTCCGAGCAATACATCCCTATCTGGATACGAGCAGGTAGAGGCGGCTCTGGCACAGATGTACCTAGGGGTAAAACCAGAAAACACCGCTTTGAGCTAGACTCGAACGGGAACTGGTGCACGACAACGGGCCTTGCTGCACTCTTGGTTACGACACTCCCGGGGGATATGCTTTGGATAATTCCCATTTTCTTTACAAACCACTATGAAGGGTTACGAGTATATACTTCCTCAAAGAAAACATTTTTATAATTATGGATTATATCCATAATTAGTTCAATTTATGTTAAGTGTTTTACAAGTATGGAATTATGTATTTTGATTCATGAACTAATCTAGTTTATGCCATTATTTAGAAATGGCGCCTAGTGGAAGGAATGGAAACTGTATCAATGCACGCACTCCGTGTAGGGATTTCCCTCCTGCTCAAGATAATTATGGTGGAGCTAGTGATACAACTGGTGTTGATCAGCTTCTCACCGTACTGGGACAACTCACGCAGGTTATGAATAATAACCTTACTCGTATGGAGCACCCTGATCCACAACGTGGAGGATCAATGTTAGATCGATTCATGGGGCAACAACCACCAACCTTCAATGGGAGTACAAATCCTACAGTAGCTGAGCAATGGATGAATTCCTTAGAGAAAATATTACATGCCTTGGGGAGTAGTGAAAGGGAGAAGGTTGTCATGGCAGTTTACGGCCTCACTGGAGATGCCGATCAGTGGTGGTCGCTGATTCAAAACACAAAGGAAGATGATGACATATCGAATATGGAATGGAGGGAGTTCAAAGAGCTTTTCTTAGAAAAATACTTTCCTCGTGACCATCGAGCAGATATGGAAAGGCAATTTCTGAGTTTGAGGCAGAAGGAGGATGAGAATGTCGTAAAGTATGAGGCTAACTTTACAAGGTTAGCGAGGCATGCTGCCGATTATATACATAACCCAAGGAGTAAGATTGATCATTTCTTTGATGGGTTAAAACCATTTCTCCGTCGTGCTTTAGTATCACAATACTTCTCATCATACGAAGATATTGTCTCGTGTGCTATCAAGACAGAAAAGGAATTCTCTAAGTCTTATGACAACAAAGTAAAGCAAGAGAAAAAGAGAACAGTGGAACAAGAGATAGATAAAGGGAAAAAGGGAAAGAAGGATTTTCCATTATGTGATAATTGTGGGAAGAATCACCCTGGTACTTGCCTAAAAGGAATGGGAGTTTGTTATAAATGTGGAGAAAAGGGTCACCAGGCTCGTGATTGCAAGGGAAAGAATGAGGCTGTCAAAGTTAAATGCTACAATTGTAGGGAAATGGGGCATTATGCAAATGAATGTCCTAAGCGTCAAGGAAACTTACCTCAGAAAATGCCAAGGGATCAAGGCGAATCTTATGTTGTGACTACAGTTGAAGCGGAATAATTAATGTATTGGTGCTTTTGGACTCAAGGATTATATTCTGGTTATAAGAATAATGTGATATATATAAAGATTGTACTGCAGTAATTTTTGATTTTAGTAAGGTTTTAATATGATTAAGGTAATCATATTTTTAGTATGTGACAATAAGAGAAACTTTTCTTTGTTTGGGGAATCTGATGCTACAATTGATTTTGGAATTAAGAGACCTTTTAGAGAAAGTCTGGACAGAAGTATTTTGGATAACTATAAAGGTTGGAGTGGATTAAGTTGATCTTTGGATAGTATTGTTTAAGGTTAAATCATTTCTGAAGATTATTTTTGGAATATTATAATACTATAGTTTTAGGAAAAGGACAACCTGCAGGGTGGGGAATAACCCGTCGCGTCGGACAAAGCTGCAGGAATCGAACCCACAACCATAGTGCGACAGGCCTTTATTTCCTACCACTAGCCTACAGGAAGTCCCTGGTTATTACAAATAATTTTACTAATCTAAATGGTATGTGTTAACATTTGGAACCTTATACAATTAGGATAAGTATAATATTTTTGAGTTCTATTATCTTTTTGAGTGAAAGATGAGTTGAAGGTTGAAACTCTAATTGTCAAGCATAAATATATATATACCTATCTCTTATTCAATGAATAAATTAATTCTTAAACTTTAGTAAAGGGATATTAAAACAAAAAAATGTGTTATCCTAATACCTTATGTCTTGTTGAACTGATGATATTTTAAATCAACATAGATTGAAGGCTTTGAGGCCCTCAATTTGACAGTTGATTGTGATTGATGACCTCAATCACTCCCTATAAATATTTACGTTTTTCCTCCAATTATATGTCTCTAATTGCCACCAATGTTCTCCTTATCGAGATCATAATTTGGTGGGGACTTTCTTATTTCCATTTCCCTCTTATTAAGACTAAATTTTATTAACCTTATTTCCGATGTGGGTTTTCCACAAAGGTATTTTCTCTTTTCAACCTTTTATTTTCAAAGAAAAATTTCAAATTGCGAGGACGCAATTTATTGAATGAGGGGAGAATGTAACACCCCAATCTTCCACGGTACGTTTCACTTCGAATAATGCAATAGCGTGTGTTGTACGCAACCTCGAGCTCTAACACACACCACAACGAATTAAACTAGCCGTTGTGAATAGTAATACCTACTTTTTGAAATTTTATAAATTTTATTTATCAAAATGGACTTCATTTTTGGATTCGGAATATCAAAATTAGCCTATGTTGAATTTTTGGTATTTTTCTGAGAACTTCTATTTTTTATGAATAGTGAAAAATACTTAAAAACAACTTTTTTAATAAAAATAATTTATAGTGATAAATTATACTATTTAGTGGTTTTAAAGTATAATTAGAATATATTTTTACCTTTTTATCCAATGGTGGTCATTAGAATTAATTTAACATTGAAATTGGACATAAACAATTGTCAATCTTTTGATATAAATTTTTTCTTAAAAACACGCTATTTGTTGTGACAGCGGGAATTAATTATAAAATTAATTAATTCAACTTATATGTTTGGAATTTTGTAAAATAGACATCATTTTTGATTTCAGAATATCAATTATAGCTTAGGGTGAAATTTTGGCATTGTTCTGAAAAACTTCAATTTTTGATGAATAGTGAAACCACTAAGTGGTAGTTAAATAACTGATTTTTCGACATACATGGTTGTCATTAAGAAGTAAAATGTGGTTCAATGAGATTAAAATAATTTTTTGGTGAATAGTAACTTTTAAGTTCTTAATCGCGATTAGAGGTAATTAGTGTAGTGTAAGGTACAAATAATGTTTTAATAATGTGAGATGAGCATGAAACTTGTCCTACTCCTATTGTATGAGTCATGGCCGACCAATACAACCCATGGGTCAACTTGGGGACCCCATGGAGCCACTTTAGTTAGAAAATGACATAAATACCTTTTATTTAATGTTAAAGTAAAAAATGACACAAACATAAAATGTTTTACTAAAACAATTTTTAAGTGGGGTTACACAAGTCCAAATTTTGACTATAAATATTCATTAGAAAGCTAAAAAGATTTCCTACATCATAGTATTTTTTATATAATTTTTAGACATTAAATAAAGTAAATTATTTATGACATCATTATGATGCAGTGATGACCTCATTATTTAACGATTTAAATAAAATGAGAAGATAATGAAAAATACAAGGCTTACACTTGTCCAAAGCCTATTGGATGAGGAGATTTCGAAACCTTATCACCTTAGCCTCGAATTATATAAGTGTGGGACCTTTAGAATCCGAAAAGCATTGTGAAATAATGTAACATTTCAATCTTTCCAAAAGTGCCCCTCCTCTCCACTTATAAAAGGCTCCCACCTCTCCCACCTCATTTACACTTTCAAGCCATTTGGCTCGGCCAACCTCTGCCCAAATACTCTCCCAACTTCCCCCTCTTACTCCTAGAAGCCTAACTTTGGGAAGAACTCTTCCCAAGGAAGCCTTTGTCTCAAATCAAAAAGAGTTACCCGATTTTGAGGTAATGTCTTCTCTAATGTTGTTTTGTTTTATTTTTCTTCTCCAACCCCCTAAACTCTTTTTATTCATTTCTTTTGTAACAACACCAGTATCCTCAATATACTAGGATGTTGTTATAAGAAGGATTCGAGCTACACTTACACACACCTACATCTAATGGTTAAAGAACATAGGGTTTCTGTGGATGGCGAATTTCTGCCTCACGAAACGATGATTGTTCAACACTCATATAACACCTTCAAAGGTGGCCATTAAGATGTCACTATTTTTATATATGATATATAATATGTTTACGTTTTACTTATGCTTCTGTATTTCTCATTTATGGCATACTTTATGATTTCCATTATGGGTAAAACGCGATAATTTCATTTTAGGAAGTGCGGACTACCGCCCCCTCAAAGTGATGTGAATCGTTAATGCCATATGTGGGATGTATAAAGGATGGAGTAAATGATATTATATATGATATTATACTGGAACTATATTATAACTTTATATAATTATGATTTCATTACATTAAATACGAAATAGAAATGAAAGTAGCGTTCATGCGTACGTACGGCTTACCGTCTCCATGAACGGTGCATTTCATTTCTTACCTCTAAATGTTACGTAATATTGTGAATGAATGTATATAATGTATATATATGATATATATGATATCTACATCATGAGTATAATTCTGGATATAATGGATATTTCACCACATGAACAACTTGTAATTATAAGAAGTTTATTTTTGACTCAAGTACCAAAGATCGACAGAACGACCGTTATTAACTTAAATAATTAAATAATGTTCATAACATGGTAATAAGGGATATAAAAGGAATAATGAACATGAAAAAGGTTCTTAAGTAAATATAAATTAACTCTAGTTTATTATTCAGGAGGTTAAAGAACGGTCGAGTCAGGATAGGACGCAAGGTAAGGAAACTTCTTAACCCAACTTCCATTCTTTGGGTTAATCTCCTATTTTAAAATTATGTCATGATATTATTATGTCCTATTTGTATTTATACTTTCTTTATGTGTACATATAGTGAATACACATAATAGATCTATTTTATTTAAAAAAATGATCTTTTTAATGACTTCGCCTCAATCTCCTTTTATTGAGGAATATTTGGTTTTATACACAACTTTCATTTATACGGTGTATAAACCCCTTTGACTATTACGTTTATTCAAAAGGTTTTCTTTTATAATTATGTGATTTTTAAGTGATTTCAAAATAGAGATATTTCTCTCCAATATATGAAAATCCAGTGCAAATGTATATATACTTAACGCAAGCTTAAAAATGTTTTCAGAAAACCCGACTCTCGAGTGTGGTAGACAGGAAGGGAATGGGCGTGGACCCATCATGGCCTGTAATTAGTCAAGCAGTCTCAGAATTAGTTATTTTGTTTTCAGAAGATTTCATAATGTTTTTAGAAAAACACTGGAGTATATTTGAGCAATTTTAAAAGTAAGTATCTTCTAAAAAAATTGCATCGGTAGGTCTCATGGGACAACTAGACGTGGAATTGGCCGAGGCCCTTTCCCAATTTGATTTATGGTTTTGGCCGAGGCCTTAATCATTTTAGACGTCTTGGCCGAGGCCTTGACAAAATGTTTCAGAATGTCTGGCATTATACATTCCCTCATTATGAAAGTGGTTAATGATATTTCATGTGATTATTCGACCAGTAGAATATCCATGTGAAGAAGTAAATGGCATTATCTCATTTTACTTTTGCCATATTATGTTGATGTTCAAGTTTAAAAGGCTTTTGTTTTAGTTATACATTGCCTTAAATTTTTATGTTTATTTATGAAAGCTTCCGCAATATTGTTATCCTTACTGAGCATCTGAGCTCACCCTTTCAATATTTTAATATTTTCCAGGATGTGAAGAAGTATTTTATGAATGACCTGCAGGGATTGTCAGAAGAGGATATGAGAGTGGACTATGGAGACTTTTTTATTGTAGTTTTTCACTTTATGATGTAATGTAGCGTTTACGAATGTATCTAGTGTTTCCAAAGCTACTAAACTAATCGGTCTTTCGAGACTTGATCTTTTGCGATCATGCCAATGTTACGAAGTAATGCACCGACTCTGGGTAGCTGGGGTCGGGGCGTTACAAGAGTGATATATAATGATGGCCTTGAAAGTGCGGCCGATTGTCGCATATCGACCGTTCAAGGTTCCGGTGCTCTGCTAATGTGTATAGCAGCACTCGGGTCGAATCCTCGGCGATGACACTTTGTGATAGTCGTTTGTTTTTAGTTGATTGTATTTTGATTAGGGGGGTTTGTTTGCAGAGATTAATTGAAATGATTTATGGATTATTTTTGATTTACCAAATTGATAAAGATTGGGGTGAGTTCATTATTGGGGAGTTAATCATGTGATATCCTTGAGCCTTACTTTGTATTGCATTAAATTAACACCCATGTCATAAGTTGACGTTGAGTGGAATTCCTAAGTGTGAAGGCTTTAATCCAAGACTTAACTTAACTTAGGGTTCTAATCTCAATCAAAACTTATTTATGTTAGTGTATTTATGGTTCCAATAATCCATGGAAACCACTCGTTAAAAAAAACATAACATTAATCCATGACATATTAAGTTTAACATACACAATATTAATTTAAAGAATACTCATCGAGCAAAACTCTCAATCACTTAACATCTCCGAATTATAACTCACCCCAATGAGAGATTTACTCAGCCATTTGGATGTTTAATATTCTGGTTAAAATAATTATGATGATAAATTAAGAATAGAAGAAAAATAAAGGGATTAGAAAGGAGTGGTACGTTGACACACACACACAAACGATGATGATAATTAAAAACGGATTTTCGATTGAATGAGGAAGAAAAATAAGGGAAGGGGATTCAAATGAATTTAAACTATTTTAAGAACATAAATATTAAACTACATAAGTTGGATGAGAATAAGAGATATTGAAGAAGTAACTTTCATTAAAACAGAATTACAAAGAAAGAGAATTACAAGATTACAAAAATGAAGAACACAAAAGTAAGTGAAAACAAAGAGAGGAGGAAAGGTCTCTCAAGTGAAAACTTGAGTATGGAAGGTCCTCCCAAGCTTTTGGAAAAGCTTTGGTCATGCCAATATGATCTCCTCTCTTCTGAAATGCCAACCCCTCTCAAGGAGAGAAGGGGATAGTATTTATAGCCCAAGGAGTGGACTGTTTGCATTCCCAATCTGTCCCTCCACTTGCATCGCCAATTTGGCTATTCAGACAGCCGAATCTTCAAATATTTACTTATTTAAAGTTGTATAAAATAATGTTGGCCGACTACTCTCAAAATTTGGAGGCATTTGGACACGTGGAGCCAAAGTTATGTCGGTTTTATTAAACAAAGGAAAACTGTCCATTTCTATCCATACTTTTTCGATGGCCAAAATGTGAATGGATTTTGGAACAGTAAGATGCCTTCAAATCCGAATGACTTATTCAACAAAGTCGGCCTCCTATATCGCCTCTTTCACACTGAAAAATCTCAGCTCGATTGGATGCTTACATCAGGAGATATGTCATGTATACTATACTGATTTTAATTCTCGGCCAGAATGGTGGGCTGGACATCAAAGATTTATTTGGGCCCCTTGTACTTGGATTTGGGCCTTGTAATTTTTATCCAAGATGACATGTAGTGTCCCCAGAATTATGGTGGAGAGTTAAGGTTTTTTTGACTTCTGGATTGAACCCAGTAAATCAATCTTCAAGGCTGGTCCAGTTTGTTCACAGATTCTTTGGTCTTGTTTGTGAGGACCATATGACCCTTCAAATGGCATAATTGGCTCATGGTTCCTTCTAATGAAATGTTTTATATTGAAATTATAATCCTAAAAAACAAGAACCACACAATGTGGATCAGTATAGTGACAGTTATAATTAAAACATTAAACTGACTCAATTGGACTACTTCTAAAAATGCTCAAATATTATACTTAATATTAAAACATTAATATTTCACACAAATTATGCACATTTCATATAAAATAAGTAAAGGGGGAATATAATAAGTCATGAAAATATTAATAACATCAACTCCCCCACACTTAGATTTTCGCGTGTCCTCATGTGTAACAAATATAAAAACATGACAAAATCATTTTCACTCACCAACAAATATTAAAATTTTGTTTTCTCCAATCAGGGGAGGTTTAGACTATTTCACTCATCCATATTGAATTCCATCACAAATTTGGTTCACAATAATGCATCAAAAACAATTCATTTTCTCATGTTCAAGGTTTTAATTGGAAAATGTAGTCACTCAAAACTTAATCCTCTCAAGATGATAAAAATGTATTTTAGGAGGTTCACTCATTCACCAACAAAAAATGAAAATCAAGAGTTTGTAAGAGCTCTCAGCTTCCATTCCCAAATCTAATGTGTAAAAGAATCAAGAGGTCTTTTAAGGGGTTTTTCAGTGGCTATGGGACGGTAGGTATATAATTTCCAAAGGAAAAGAGGGGTTAAAAACACCAACATGGAAAAATCAATGCACATTTTTTTTTTGAAATTTGATTTGAAAGGAAATAGAAACACATATTTACAAGGGCATGAATGTTTGATGAATGAAAAGTGAGGGAGATAGAAAATGGAATAGGGTGAGATGATGGAATATGTACAACATGGAATACTTCCAATAATGACACAATACAAGATGATTCAAGTGTTCTTTTTTTTCTCTTTTTGCTCTTTTTTTCGAAAGTTGTGCTTGAAACAAGTATCACAGTCATCTCCCAACCCATGTTTGATCTTCTCATGGAACTAATTTTAGTAGTTATAACACGATCAAAGGTTGATGATGAATTATTTTTGACCCACCCAAGACACAACCCATTCCCTTTTTTTCATTTTTTTTTATAATTTTTTTTCATTTTTTTTGAACACTTTTCAATGAATTTTGTACAAATGAAAATTACACATATACACCCCAAAGCTCACAGAATTACAAACTCTCCCCCACACTTGAATGGATGCTTGACCTCAAGCATATGATGACACATTGTAAATCAATGAAAGTACGCCAAAAAATGAAGTCCATTCCCCCCATACTAAAATTTCAATAAACTGTACAATGAAAATCCATGAAGATGTTGGGTGGGACAAGGTATTAGGCTTGTAATGTGGCTATCAAAAGAAAGGTTTTCATAGGCTCAAAGGGGCTTTCAAAATTTTGGCTATTCTGATTCTCATGTGGCTTAGAAAATGCCTCTATCATATTAATGCACACAAAAGATGGAAATTCAGCTCGAAGGTCCACAAACTCAAGACTCACAATCAGTGGTGAAGACACACAATGAAAAAGATGGCCATAGATGACCTTGGCATGAAGGCTAATGTCATTCCTCACGGTAGGGGAGAATCATTTTCCACCAAAAATTGTTCATTCAAAATTTTTGTTATTGACAAAAAATTGTTTACCCAAGTTTGAGATAAAAATTCAATATATTTGAGTTTAAAACAAACCTTTTGACTCCCCAAAATGGTTGGACAGAATTTCAATATTGGATGATGAGTAATTATGACACCCCTTTTTTTTTGTTAATTTTCATTTTTTTAATTAAATTTTTTAAATTTTTTTATTTTTAATGACACATCCACACAAAAGAGAAAATAGAAAAAAGGTTGTGGAAGAATGTTGTAAAAAAAATGAGAGGGAGAGAGGAATAAGAAGAAATAGAGAGAAGAAGAGAGGGAAGAGAGATTGAGGAGAGAGATAGTTAAAGGGAAAGAGGTGCCCCCTGGTTTGGATTTTGTGGGTTGCCATCTCCATCTAGTGGTGGGTCGGCAAGAGAATTTGGGGATTCGAGGAAGTCGAGGTGGTTCCAGGACAGTGGGAAGTTACCTGAAAAATAAAATTCATTATTCATCTAATGAAAATCTAAAAAGAAATTGAAATTTCATAAAAGTAAAAGAAAACATGGGTTGCCTCCCAAGAAGCACTGCATTTATTTGTCTACAGCTGGACAATTGTAGTGGACTACCCATAGTCTGACGGTGGCCATCGTATTTTCTCAACTCCAGTGTGCTTCCAGAAAAACTTTTTCTTTGGGAGGCCTGATGATTCATTGGATAATTTCTTCCCATCCTTGTTGGTGTGCTTGCAATTCAATGGGGGTGGAAAGAGAATATGACTATCCTCCCTTTGGTCTTCAATGTGAGGAATGATTTTATCCACAAAGTGATGATTTTCTATTCTTGGAAATTCAGGAAGATGTCTCAATTTTGATGGTTCATTTATGTAAGGTTCGGATAACACAAAAGTAGAGTATAAGATCCCAATTTTTTTTGACTCATTTATTTCATCACTTACCGATGTAGAGTAATGAGGATTAGTGGAGTCATAAGACTGAATAAAATTTTCAATATCCTTTACTTCAATGTTGTTCGCCAAAGAATGGTCAATTTCAACCTCACTAGTGATCACTTTATTAATTAGGGTACAAATATCACAAACATCACTACCATCAGGACAATATAAACACATTGGTTCAAGGTTCACTTCACATATAACAGAATTTTCAGAATCATGGATAGGAAAGGGTGAATGTGGGATAATCTGATCTGAATCAACAAATGAGCATTCTAGTTCTTTTTTCTCAATACCATCCATGTTGGAGCATTGGAGGTCAGAGGTGATATGGGATTCCAAAGAGTTTTCAAGATCCTTTAGATCAATGGAGTTTGAATTTGAAATGTCAACATCAATTTCACCATTAATCACTTGGTTAATGAGGATACAATATTCCCAAACTCCTCTATTAGTAGAACAGGAAGAACATGATGGATTAGGATTCAACACACTCTCAGAGGGAGTTTCAGAAACATGGATTGAGAATGCAGAGTGATCCTTAGATGGGTATCGCATGGCTTGGAAAATGTTGAACTTGACCAGTTGGTCACTGAATTCCATGGATAAGATGCCAGCATGGACATCAATTTTGGTTTTAGATGTCATAAGGAATGGTCTTCCTAGAATTAGGGGAGATCGAGAAGATTTATTCTCACCTTCCATGTCAAGGACATAGAAATCAGCTGGGAAGATAAGATCATTGAACCGAACAAGAACATCCTCAATTATCCCCTCGGGACTGGCAGTGCTTCGATTGGCTAATTGAATGACAACACTCGTTGGGTGCAAGGGACCTAGACCAAGGTTGGAGAAAATGGATTTGGGCATGACATTTATGAGGCTCCAAGGTCTATGAGTGCATCATCAAAGTTGGAACTCCCTATTTTACATGGAACCGTGAAGGTCCCTGGATCTTTTCACTTCATGGGAATGGACTATTGGGTTGAAACATTTTCAATGTTCCTAAGTTGCCTCTTATGGGTGCACAATTCCTTAAGAAACTTGGCATACTTAGGGATTTGTTTGATGGCATCTAAGAGGGGGATGTTCACTTCAACACGTCTAAACATGTCAAGCATTTCAGGATCAGGTTCAAAGGACTTCTTAGGCTTGGAGATGGCTTGAGGAAAAGGAATTGGGTTCCTAAGTGGAATGGAAGGAGGTGAAGGAGTGGATTCAAGTTCCTTTTCCAGCTTTTTGTTCTTTTCATTTTCTAGATCAACATCGAAAGGGGAGGTAGAGCAATCAGCATGGGGCATAGCAATTTGCTTTCCCGATCTAAGTGAAATTGCACTTACATTACCCTTAGGGTTGGGTAATGGTTGAGCTGGGAGTTGGGATGAATTGGATGGTTGTTGCTGGCTAAGGTGGGATGCAAGTTGACCTATTTGGGTTTCAATGTTCTTGAGGCTAGAACGGGTGAAGGAAGCAAGATCCTCTATAGCACTTTCCCATGGTTGTTTAGAAGAAGAGGCTTGTCCCAAATTGGGTTGGCCTTGATTTTGGTTCTTGGGAAAGTGATTGTATTGGGTGGGGAATTGGGAAGGCTCGTTAGGATAGTGGAATCCAGGAGGAGGATTGTTCCTTTGGGGTTGAGGAATAAAAGGATAAGGTTGATGGATGTTACCACCACTTTGACCATATTGGAACTGGTTTGGATTTTGATGAGGGAATGGAGGAGGATGAGAAATGGGATTACCATACCTTAGAGGTGGGTTAAAGGTAGAAGAGAAGGGCTCAGAGTGGGGTTGGTTGAAGTTTCTAACAAACTGACCTGATCGTTGAGGGTGGAAGTTTCGCTGAGCATATGCCGCATTGAGCCCCATTGGACTAGATGAATTAGATGGATCATCTTGAAGTTGTGGACATGTGTCAGTTGGATGAGATGGAGAGTTGCAGATTCCACAATTCTTGATAGGTCCAGGGAATAGTAACTGTGGAGAAGATGAGGTTGGGGCTTTGGTAGCCACCGCTAGTTGACGCACAAGACCTGTAAGTGCACTCATCCACTCAGTCATCTTGTTGGGCTCTATGGATTGATTCTCTTGGGCTTGTTTCACTTGAGCATGTGCTTGAGTATGGAATTGCTGTGTGTTTGCAGCCATTTTTCTTATGAGTTCTCGTGCAGCTGTAGGAGTTTTGTCAACAAGAGCACTGCCACTTGCGACATCAATGAGAGTTCACTGCATAGCCAATAACCCCTCATAGAAGTATTGGATCAGGAGTTGGTCAGGGATTTGATGGTGTGGACAAGTTTCCACAAGCTTTTTGAACCTCTCCCAATACTCATGGAGTGATTCATTAGGGAATTGATGGATGCCTCTTATTTCCTTTCGGATAGAAGCTGTTCGGGAAGCGGGAGAGAACTTCTCAAGGAAAAGTCTCTTCATGTCAACCCATGAGTTTATGGAACCAGGTGGGAGGTAGTAGAGCCAAGACTTGGCAGAATCCGCTAGGGAAAAGGGGAAAGCTCTAAGCTTGATTTGTTCTTCAGAAACCCCTTGAGGCTTCATGGTAGAGCATACTACTTGGAACTCTTTAAGGTGAAGATGTGGATCCTCACCGGCTAGCCCGTGAAAATGAGGGAGAAGATGAATCAAACCCGATTTGAGTTCAAAGTCAGATTCAATGTTTGGATATTGAATACCAATAGGTTGGTAATTCATATCAGGGGCAGCGAGTTCTTTTAGGGTTTGTTCCCTAGGATTGGCCATTTCAATTTCAACTGGTTGGATGAGGATTGGTTCTTGAATTATTTGAGTATCTATTATGTTCCTCCTAAGTTGGAGAAGTGTTCGCTCAATTTCAGGGTCAAACAAATCCGAGGGATTGTTTAGAAGGCTACGGGGCATTCAGAGAGATTTTGGAAGAAAGAGGAAGACGGGTTTTTCTTTGTATTTTTTCAGTTTATGATTTTTATGAGAAGACGGGTTTTTCTTTGTGTTTTTTTTTCAATTTTTTTTAAAATTTGTTTTTTTGTGTTTTCTTGACAATAACCAGAAACTAATGACTACTTAAAGCACCATCCCCGGCAACGGAACCATTTGAAAGTGCGGCCGATTGTCGCCTATCGACCGTTCAAGGTTCCGGTGCTCTGCTAATGTGTATAGCAGCACTCGGGTCGAATCCTCGGCGATGACACTTTGTGATAGTCGTTTGTTTTTAGTTGATTGTATTTTGATTAGGGGGGTTTGTTTGTAGAGATTAATTGAAATGATTTATGGATGATGTTTGATTTACCAAATTGATAAAGATTGGGGTGAGTTCATTATTGGGGAGTTAATCATGTGATATCCTTGAGCCTTACTTTGTATTGCATTAAATTAACACCCATGTCATAAGTTGACGTTGATTGGAATTCCTAAGTGTAAAGGCTTTAATCCAAGCCTTAACTTAACTTAGGGTTCTAATCTCAATCAAAACTTATTTATGTTAGTGTATCTATGGTTCCAATAATCCATGGAAACCACTCGTTAAGCAAAACATAACATTAATCCATGACATATTAAGTTTAACATACACAATATTAATTTAAAGAATACTCATCGAGCAAAACTCTCAATCACTTAAAATCCCCGAATTATAACTCACCCCAATGAGAGATTTACTCAGCCATTTGGATGTTTAATATTCTGGTTAAAATAATTATGATGATAAATTAAGAATAGAAGAAAAATAAAGGGATTAGAAAAGAGTGGTACGTTGACACACACACACAAACGATGATGATAATTAAAAATGGATTTTCGATTGAATGAGGAAGAAAAAGAAGGGAAGGGGATTCAAATGAATTTAAACTATTTTAAGAACATAAATATTAAACTATAGAATGTGGATTAGAATAAGAGATATTGAAGAAGTAACTTGCATTAAAACAGAATTACAAAGAAAGAGAATTACAAGATTACAAAAATGAAGAACACAAAAGTAAGTGAAAACAAAGAGAGGAGGAAAGGTCTCTCAAGTGAAAACGTGAGTATGGAAGGTCCTCCCAATCCTTTGGAAAAGCTTTGGTCATGCCAATATGATCTCCTCTCTTCTGAAATGCCAACCCCTCTCAAGGAGAGAAGGGGAGAGTATTTATAGCCCAAGGAGTGGACTGTTTGCATTCCCAATCTGTCCCTCTACTTGCATCGCCAATTTGGCTATTCCGACAGCCGAATCTTCAAATTTCTCCTTATTAAAAGTTGTAGAAAATAATGTTGGCCGACTACTATCAAAATTTGGAGGCATTTGGACAAGTGGATCCAAAGTTATGGCGGTTTTATTAAACAAAGGAAAACTGTCCATTTCTATCCATGATTTTTCGATGGCCAAAATGTGAATGGATTTTGGAACAGTAATATGTCTTCAAATACGAATGACTTCTTCAAAAAAGTCTTCCGCCTATATCTCCTATTTCACAATGCAAAATCTCAGCTCGATTGGATGCTTACATCAGGATATATGTCATGCATACTATACTGATTTTAATTCTCGGCCAGAATGGTGGGATGGACTTCAAAGATTTATTTGGGCCCCTTGTACTTGGATTTGGGCCTTGTAATTTTTATCCAAGATGACATGTAGTTTCCCCCGAATTATGGTGGAGAGTTAAGGTTTTTTTGACTTCTGGATTGAACCCAGTAAATCAATCTTCAAGGCTGGTCCAGTTTGTTCACAGATTCTTTGGTCTTGTTTGTGAGGACCATATGACCCTTCAAATGGCATAATTGGCTCATGGTTCCTTCTAATGAAATGTTTTATATTGAAATTATAATCCTACAAAACAAGAACCAAACAATTTGGATCAGTATAGTGACAGTTATAATTAAAACATTAAACTGACTCAATTGGACTACTTCTAAAAATCCTCAAATATTATACTTAATATTAAAAAATTAATATTTCACACAAATTATGAACATTTCATATAAAATAAGTAAAGGGGGAATATAATAAGTCATGAAAATATTAATAACATCAGGCCTCATCTGTCACATCATAATGTTTACATTATCATGCATGTCACCTAGAACGTATATAATCCTTAGACATAAAATAACCCATGAAAAAGAATGTGGTTCATCACATAAATCATATATTAATGAATTAATATATTTTTTTCAAAAGAAAATGTATTAACATAATTGCTTTAGTCATCATCAATCTTGAGTGATGAAGAAACAATCTCAAGAGAAGTAACACATGTGTTATTTAAAGGAAGAGTTTTTTAGAAAAATATTTTCATTTATAATACATTAAGATGGAAGACATGTATATCAAGAAAATAAAAAAATAAGGATAATTAAATTTAAATTATTTAACATTATTATAATAATCATATTAAAAATGGATTGAAAGAGGGAAAATCGTAAGAAATAGAGTTGTGTTCGAAAATTCCACTAAACTAATGATTGATTGCTTTATTCACAATATTATGCGTGATAATCATATTAAAATTTTTAATATTCAAATCAAGAATCTATTTTACATTAATTTATTTCTTAATGTTTTATTTAGTTCATTTATAACATTTTATATGAGATATAGATTTCCATTCTATCATTCGGGATTGTTCCCTTTCATGGTTTTCTGGATTGGGACATAGAAATATGTGTATGGAATTTTATTTATCATGGGTATAATTCAATAGAATTGAAATTATATGTTATTAATTTAAAAAATTGTTTTAAATGGTTTTTTATATTAGTTAGTTAAATCTTTCGATGATTAATCATTCGATAAGACGTTAGAGAAATTCATTTTATTTCTTTTTGTACTTTATTGAATGCCACAAACTTGTTTTTATCCATTATTTCTTATTGTGTATATAATTTATTTAAAGAACATAAAAAGTATTATGTCATACATTTTTATAGTATGTACTAACTACTATATATTTTTTATGAATATCCTTGAAGGAATTAATGGAAAATAAAAAAACATCATCCATGATGTCATAACATGACACATCATTGGCGATGAATTAATTTTTTGAATAAAAGAGAGAGAGAGGGAAAGAAGATTGATAATGGTTATTTAGTTAACAATATATCATTTTTATTACTGAAGATATACTAGAGTTATAAATCATGTTTGGATAGATAAGGTGTGGAGAGAATAAGAAAACAAAATGAAATAAAAAAGAAAACAAAATATTATTTTACCTTTGGATTTATCCTATTTTAGAACAACTTTAAGAAACCTAGGTTTTGTATTTTGATGAGACAATAACATACTAGACAAGGGAAGGTGCCTAGAAATATATTTGTGGATAATTTGTACAATTATGATTTCTTTTAATGAGTGCGGATGAGAGGTGGTGATGGTGGTATTTATAGGGGAGGACAGGGGTGGTTTCCCATTATTTTATTCAATAGTGTATTATTTCTGATCAAGAATACGAATTGATTGAAATATATCAAAAAATATATTGAAATAATAAATGGGAGTTTGAGATTATGGTTCTTACATCAATGTTGACTCAATGAATAGTTTATTTTAATTATAATTCATATACACTTTAATTGCCACATTTTATTATTCACTGAAAATTCATATATTATATAAAAATCCCAAAAAATCACCATATATTTTTTTTATGTTTATATTTCAAAAATTAAATCCATTTTTGAAAAAAATATACATATTGAAAAATTAATTTTTAATTAAAATCATCATTTATTAAAAAATTATGAATTTTAAAATTATAATAGAATTTTTTAAAACTATCAGAAATTAACTAAGGTCTCATAAAATTATATTACAGTCCAAAGAGAACAAAATATTAATTTATGAGTGGTTTTCCTGAAAATAACTTTTTTCTTAAATCATTATATTCATTATAATATTGGAAAAAAATATTTTTGAATTATAAAAATACCAATAATTAATTTATCATTTTTAAAATATTTATTTTCTTATTTTATGATATAAATATTTTTTATTTTAATTCATATGAAACCAAAATATTATTTATACTCTTTAATTGTAAAGATACTTTTATATTGGAATGATTATTATTCCTAAGGATCATGTTACTATTCCAAAGGTCATGTTTCAATTCCATCAGGATTGGTTCTTTAATCTATGAAAATACATCTTATTTCATATTTTCTTAATTTATAATGTTTCTTGGTATAATATATGTAATGTTAGGGGATTTATACTATATCAAATAATTATATGGAGGGATAAAAACCATTTATAAACTTTTGGGACGTTACATTCTTCCCACCTTTAAAAATATTTCCATTGAAATTTCATTTTACATAAACAGTTGAGGTTACTTATCCTTTATCACCTCCTCTAGATCCTAAGACACTACCCCATACTTATGGTTCCTCCACATCTATTTGAAAAGGTATATTTTATTTTTGTGTGTAACCTCATCTCTCCAGTCCATAATCATTACTGGATGCTCCTCATAAGAGAGAACATCTTCTAGTTGTACCATCTTTGAGTTCAGTTAATGTGAGGGATCCGGTATATACTTTCTCAAGAGAGATACATGTAAAATATTATGAATTTTTTCCATATAGGTTGATGTAAAATCATATAAGTCAATACTATTATGTGATTATGGATCTGAAAGGTACCAATTTACCATGGGAAAAGCATTCCATTCTTTTAAAAAATTATAACTCTCTTCCATTGTAATATCTGAAGGAATAATTTATCTCCAACATTGATCAACAAGTATCTTCGTCAACTGTTACCATATATATTTTTCTAACCTCAAGTAGCTTAGATATGTTGATGTATGGCTTCAACCTTCCATGTCATCTCTTTCAGAAGATCAAGTCCATGTATCCTCTATTCTCCAACTTGATCCCAATCGATTGGAGTTCTACATCTCAATCCATATAGAACATTATATGGATGCATCTGAATAATTGAGTGGAATCTATTGTTGCATGAGAACTGAAATAATGGGTAATTATGATCCTATCCATTCTTGAATTCAGCTGAATAGGCTTTTATCATTTCTTTGATTGTCTAAATAGTACTTTTATATTGTTCATCAGATTGGTGTTATAAGCGATGCTAAGATACAACATATTACTCAAACAATGTTTAACAATCCAACAAAATTTAGTTGTGAACCATGGATCATGATTATATCTAGTATATAATGGAATCTCATGATGCCTTACCACTTCCATAACATATATCATAGAATAATTTTCAAGTGATAGATATTCCTTAAAATAGATAATGTTGGAATTCATGGAGAGTCGATCCACCATATCTCATATCACAATATTTGCTTTGGATGTCTTCTGGAGACCAGGGGAAATGTCCATAGTGAAATTCTCCCATTTCCACATGTGTGCAAGGAAATTGTTACATTATTTCTTTGGGATTCTGTCTCTCTTATATAAGTCACAAACATATCAACAACCTCTATATATGTTTTGCAATTACATTCTTCATTTTATCCAACCAGATGTGCTCTCAATGATCATTGTATAATCTTATACTACCATGATTGATAAAGAATATTGAGCTATGTGTATTATCTAATATACACTTCTTTATCCCATGTGATGAATTCACACTATGAATCATTCCAAACTAAATCACACCATCTCCATTGATATGGAACTCATTTATATTACATTCATTTACTATGTTGACCTTATTTTGTAACTCCAGGTCTTCCCTTTATACTGCCAAAAATCATCACGTTTGTCACGACCCGTCCTCGGGGCCCGTGTCGTGACTACCCCAAGCCCGCCTTCCATAGGCCAGGGGCTGGCGACTAGCACCAAGGCGTAAATCCCGGTAAAAAGGGAAGGCATTGTCTTTGTAAAGTAAACAAGCACCACAGAGTAAGAAAACGGAAAAGTAAACACTAAGTAAAAACAGAGTACAACTGTAAGTGCGGAAAAGTAAATGGGCCAGTATACAAACCCAAACTGAAAGTAAAGTACAACTCGAAAGGAAAAAACAGCAATTGAAAATTAAAAGCTGCTACGCCGAGCTGTCCACTGGAAATCCCACCTGAAGGGTAGGTACAGATAGCTCCACTGCTCCTCAGGTCTCGTCGTCCGCTCCGAGCACGTTCTGCCCAGTGGTCCACCTCCAGGTACCGTCCTGCTCTACAAGCCTCAACCACGATCAACGCTGTCCGTCGTCTGCAACCAACACAACGTAGTGCAGGCATAGCCCATGCAGGGGTGAGTATAAGCTACTCAGTAGGGACCCCGATACCACCGAAGGTCTCCCAAAATCCACAAAGGATAAACCACAAAGGAAAGATACAATCACGAAGTAACAACCGACACTGCTTAGGTATATGCCCATACATATACCTAAGTCATCAATCCCAATACGCTCCAACCTCCGAGCCCAAGTATCACCCAGTCCACACAGGAAAGTATTCGTATTCCACACAGGAAACCAAAACGTAATCCACACAGGATAGCACAACACAATCCACACAGGAAAGCAACAGGATTCAGCTCACACAGGTATACTTCTTCGAAAGACGATAGAGATGGTCACTGATCCATCTAAGTCGTCGGACCCACAAAGGATCGATAGGTACTAACCCCCGCAAAGACCCACACAGGATCGGACCCACACAAGATCTGTAGGCGCTGGTTCACACAGGACCGCTGAGCGCTGACCCACACAGGATCGGACCCACACAGGATCGGTAGCACTGATCCACACAGGATCGCTGAGTGTTGTAGTCTTCGTCGTCGAATCCACTGAGGATCTCTGCACAGTCATTGTCGCAGTCACAGTAGCAGTCGCAGCGAGCTCTAGGGTTCCCGCACACAGCAAGCTCATTCGCGAGGGTCCGCTCCACGAGCCGAGAGGCTGATACATCAACTGTCACATAGTCCAGAGTTGATGTATCCAAAAGTTCTGTATCGTCAACAGGAACTCAACGTCACAAATGGCGCGTCGATCGGACGCCCGGTCTGAGAGTTATTGGCTTTTTCATCCCAGGGGCCCGGTTGGTTTTTAAGGCAAAACCAACCCGACCATACTCCACCTACGTCCAAACCTCGGGCGGAGTATGCCAAAAGATCTGTCTCACTAAGAGGAACTCAACAAAGCTGACGACACGTCAATCGGATGTTCGTAGCTCAAGATATGAGTGTTTCCGCTCCGAGGTCCCGGTTGGTTTCGTGGACGAACCAACCCGGCCGAACTCAAAGTATTCTGAAACCTTGAGTGCGATATACCGAAACGACCGTTCCGATCCAAGGATCGCATCGCCGTGGACGGCGCGTCGTTTGGAGGTCTGTAGCCTGAGTTATGGGTGTTTGAACCCAAATAGTCCGATAACGGGGGTTTCGGGCTCAGACCGACCCGGCCCAAGACCCCCCGGTTGGCCCGAACCGGGTCGACCCGCCCCAGCCCGGCGCGGACCGGCCCGGCCCGGCGACCCGCGCGCTGGGCGCGATGGTCGATCGCTCAGCCAAAACGGCTGAGCCGTTTTGGCGGCCCGCGCACGGGGGGGCGCTGCCCCCTCGGTTCGTTCGAAACCGCAGCCCCTTCAAGGGGCCGCTTGCTGCTGCCAGCCGGGGGAATTTAATTCCCCCGGTTCTCCATGTCCGTCCGGCCCGCCATGGCTGGCTGGTTCCTGCACCATGGGACCGGCGACGCCCGGTCCCCCTTCCTGCACCGACGACGGCGGCCCGATGCCGGCCGCCGGTCACCCTGCTCTGCCGTGGACCGGAACCGGCCGCGGCTCCGCTCTGGCCACGGTGCCTTTGACTTCCTTCAACGCGGCGCGACGGCGTCGTGTTCTTGTTCGACTTCTCGGCGTGGCGTGATGGCGTCGTGTAATACTTGTCGAGCGATTCTCGCGTGGTGCGACGGCACCACGCCATCCCGTTCCAATCACAAAGAAACAATCATGAACATAGGAGGGGGTTAGGTCGTGTTTGTGCGGTCCGGCCCCCTCTCGTTAATGATAACATTTAGTCGATTAACCACGAAGTTCGACATGCTAGAATCAAGAACGGAAATAATTTAATAAAATAACAATAATCCCCTACCTCGGTTCAGGAATGACGTTCGTCAACGACCCGCGGAAGACGAGCGTCGCGGAGGTCGGGCGTCGCGAAGCGAGGATTCGAAGTTGTTGACAGCGATTTCATCGCGGAAAAACCGTCGCGGAATAGACGAC
Source organism: Viscum album (assembly GCA_963277665.1). Taxonomy (NCBI): domain Eukaryota; kingdom Viridiplantae; phylum Streptophyta; class Magnoliopsida; order Santalales; family Viscaceae; genus Viscum; species Viscum album. The sequence continues at coordinate 1,171,594,708 of OY728158.1, read as the reverse complement.
ACGGAAGGAGAACGTCGTGTCGCGGATACGGCGTCGCGGAAGAACCATGTTCTTTGGCGGAGAAGTTCTTCGTTGACGAATGGTGTTCTTCGCGTTCTTCATCGAGGAAGAAGAAGATGATGAACGCTTCCCAATCCTCTCAAGGTTGAAAAAGAAACTAACCAAAATAAAATAAGTCCAAGCCTTATTTTATTTACACATCCTAACCTCTTTGAATTTCAAAAGTTTGAAATTAAGTAACTCATCTCAATTAAAAACTCAAGTTGTCAAATTAATTAGAGTGGAATTATTGGGGAGTTTAAGGGAAGTTGAAGAGTTAGGGCTCGTGTGGGCCCCACCACGCTTAATCCTATCAAGGGAGGTTATGTGGGTGTGGGTCCCACCTCTAACTCCCTTTGGGAGGAAATAGCCAACAAAGTTAAAAAAAAATTGTGTTCCACAATTTATTTAACTTCTTCTAATTTACCCCAAAAATAACTCTCAACCCGCATAAAACGCAACCTCGGAAAAGGTCTCCTTAAGCGAATATCGGCGCTGCGAGTTCATTGGTGTCCTCGGATTTCAATTCCGAGCACCGGTTCAAAAGTTAGAAATTCCCGCTCGTTCGTTCACTGAACGTACCCGAGCCAAACTTTGGAAATTGATTCCGGGCACACCGGGCCTCGGAATCAGGTGCCGTCAGAAACCGCGCTCTTGTAAAATTCCAAAGAAAATTAAGAAAAAATTTTCCTTGAATTTTACGGGTCTTTACATTACTCCCACCTCAGGGCTTTACGTCCCCGTAAAGATACATCAAAACTAGGGAAAAAAATGAGGGTACTGATCACGCATCTGAGCCTCCCGCTCCCAAGTGCTCTCCTGGAGGTTCCCGTGCTGCCATCTGATGCGCACAAGAGGAATCGACCATCCACGTAGGACCTGCTCCTGTCGATCCTCGATCTCCACCGGGACCTCCGTAAAAGTCGCCACATCATCAACGTCAAGCTCCCCATGGTCAATGATGTGCGTCGGGTCGTGCACGTATCTCCTCAGCTGAGATACGTGGAAGACGTCGTGCACCCGGTGCAACTGAGGTGGTAGAGCCAGGTGATAAGCCACCTCGCCAATCCTGCCGAGGACCTGGAAGGGTCCGATGAAGTGCCTGGATAACTTGCCACCACGACCAAATCTCCGTAAACCACGTCGAGGTGAGACACACAAGAAGACGTGGTCGCCATCCTCGAACTCTAGTGGCCTCCACCTCCTGTCAGCGTATGACTTCTGCCGGCTCTGATCTGTCCTCATCCGCTCCTTGATGACCTGGACCTTCTCTGTCGTGGCCTGGACCATCTCTGGTCCCACAAGTGCTGACTCCCCAGGGTCTGTCCAGCACAAAGGAGATCTGCAAGGTCGGCCGTACAACGCCTCGTACGGTGCCATCCCGATGGTGGAGTGGTAGCTGTTGTTGTACACAAACTCCACCAAGGGTAGTTGGTCCTCCCAACTACGACCAAAGTCGAGGACACATGCGCGGAGCATGTCCTCGAGAGTCTGAATGGTCCTCTCCGTCTGACCATCCGTCTGAGGATGAAAGGCGGTGCTCAAACGTAGTTGTGTCCCGAACGCCTCCTGCAACCCCTTCCAAAGCCGGGAAGTAAAGCGAGCATCTCGATCGGAGACGATAGATGATGGTACACCGTGAAGCCGCACAATCTCTTGAATGTAAAGGCATCCCAAGCTCTCCACTAAGCCCTTCTCTCTGATGGGTAAGAAGTGAGCCGACTTGGTGAGTCGGTCGACAATCACCCAGATGGAGTCGTGACCTCTGGAAGTGCGTGGAAGTCCAGTCACGAAGTCCATAGTTATGTCGTCCCACTTCCACTTCGGAACCTCGAAGGGCTGTACCAAGCCTGCTGGTACATGATGCTCATCCTTCACCTGCTGGCAGGTGAGGCATCGAGAAAGGAACTCTGCCACAGCCTTCTTTATGCCCGGCCACCAGTGATGTCATCTGAGATCCTGGTACATCTTCGCCACTCCAGGATGTACTGCCAAAGGAGAAGTGTGAAACTCTCTCAGCACCTCCTCTCGTAAAGCGACTGGTACCATGGTACGTCCTCTGAAAAGGATTTCGTGCTCTGCTCCAAAGGAAAAACCATCAGGTGTCTATCCTGAAGATATCTGTGCACGCCGCGTCTCACAGTCAGCATCCCCACAATGTGCCTCTCTGACCCGCTGCAGAAGTGGAGGAGTGACTGTGAGAGACTGAAGGAAGGCTGCTCTATCCCTATCCACAAAGGATATCTTCAAAGAGGCTAGCTGCTCTGTCACCTCCTCAAGTAGTTGAATGCCCGTCCTCCTGCTGAGGGCATCGGCTACTACGTTCCCCTTCCCAGGAGTATAGACTATCTCAAAGTCATAGTCCTGGAGGAACTCGAGCCATCGCCGCTGTCTCAGGTTCAGGTCCTTCTGAGAGAAGATGTACCTGAGACTCTGAGGGTCAGAAAAGACTGTAAAGCGCTCTCCCATCAGGTAGTGTCGCCATGTCTTCAGAGCAAAGACCACTGCTGCTAACTCCAGGTCATGGGTAGCGTAGTTCTACTCATGCGGCCTCAACTGTCATGATCCATAGGCGATCACTGCCCGCTCCTGCATCATAACACATTCGAGTCCGGTCCCTGATGCATCGCAGTAGACTACGTATCCTACTCCCTCCTCAGGAAACCTCAAGATAGGGGCGCTGGTCAATCTCTGTCTCAGCTCCTGGAAGCTCTGTTGACATCTGTCTGACCACACGAAGGGTTTCCCCTTCTTCATCAAAGCTGAGAGTGGTGCTACAACTCTGGAGAAGTCTGGCATGAATCTCCGATAGTATCCGGCTAGACCCAAGAAACTCCGCACCTCCGTCACGCTCCTGGCTGGCTCCCAAGCTAACACTGCCTCGATCTTCGCAGGATCCACTGCAACTCCCACCTCAGAGATGACGTGTCCTAATAAGTGGACCTCACGTATCCATAACTGGCACTTCAAGAGCTTACCATAAAGCTGGTGCTCTCGGAGTGTGTCTAGTACAACCCGTAAGTGGTAGGCGTGCTCCTCCTCAGTCGTCGAGTAGATCAAAATGTCGTCGATGAAGACCACGACAAATCGATCGAGGTATGGCTGAAAGATCTTATTCATGAGGGCCATGAACATTGATCGAGCATTGGTTATGCCAAAAGTCATAACCAAGAACTCATAGTGGCCATACCGACATCTGAAGTCTGTCTTCTGCACGTCCTCATCTCTAACTCTAAGCTGATGATAGCCTGACCTGAGGTCTATCTTCGAGAACCATCGTGCTCCCTTGAGCTGATCAAAGAGGTGATCAATCCTTGGTAGCGGATATTTGTTCCTCACTGTCACTTGGTTCAGGCGACGATAATCGACACACAGTCGCAAGATCCCATCCGCCTTCTTGGCGAACAATATCGGGGAAGCCCAGGGTGAAACACTGGGTCGGATGAACCCTTTGCCCTGCAAGTCCTCCAACTGTACCCGTAGCTCTCGAAGCTCAGTGGGGGCAATCCGATATGCTGGAGTCGATATCGGGGTTGTCCTGGGGTATAGGTCAATATAAAATTCTACCTCTCTACGAGGAGGTAGCCCTGGAACGTCGTCGGGAAAAACGTCCGCAAACTGATCCACCACCGCAGGAAAACTAGGACTCTGTACTTCAACTGCTCCTAGGATGAGGTTATCCAACTGATGAGTCATGGGTTGTCCTCTCCTCTGCAAAAGTCTATCCTGTGCTGCAAAGGCTCCCTTCTCGCCGGTGAAGGTGAACCTGCTCCCGTCGGTGCGTACACATCGCACCTTGCGCCTAAAATAGTCAATCTGTGCATGGACCATAGATAACCAATCCATGCCCAAGATGACGTCGTAAGGCCTCGACGCTGCTACAAGAAGATCCCAGCTGAAGCTCTCGCCTCCTAGAGTAAGCTCACACTGCCGGCACCAGTGTGTAATCGTCGAGTCTGCTCCCGTAGGAGTCTCTAGCCGTAAGGATCGATCCAACGGCTCTGTCGGAATCTCCGAGCTCCGAACAAGGGTAGTGGCTATGAAAGAGTGACTCGCTCCTATGTCTATAAGTACTGCAGCAAGGGTGGAATAGACACAGATAGTACCTCGAATCATCTCTGGTGCGTCGTGGTCGTAGGCCTCCGCTGCTTGGAGCTGTGCCTGTCTCTGCCCGCCAGCTCCCTGTGGTCGGGGTGGACCTCCTGGTGGTGGTGGTGGTAGAGCCTCAAAGTGTCGCCCACCACCTGCTGCTCGGCCATCTCCTCTGCCTCGTCTGCATCCTCCCTGCGGACCGCCAAGGTCGACCCTATGCCTCTGCCTTGGTGGTCCCTCAACCGTCTACTGCTCCTCGGCACAGCGGTTCAGGCAGTCACGAGCCATACGGCCCTGCCCACCGCACGAGTAGCACTGTCTGTCTCTCGAAAGACTAGCTTCGCACTGTGTGCCCCGCACTGCTGAGCCAGTGTCCTGAGGTCGTCTGCCTAAGGGTATGGTCTGCCTGGTCCCCTGAGTCATCCGTCGACTGCCTGATGCAGAAGACTCTGCTACGTGCTGCCCTACGGTGGGTCTCGGCGCTGGTGTAGACTCAGCAAGAAAGCTCTCGATCAAAAGGGCCCGCTCCAGTACTCCTGTCTGAGTCGGAATGCTGAGGGAGATCAGTGATGCCCTGATCTCGTGTCTCAATCCCTGATCGAAGGTCCGGGCCCGGAAGAAGGGGTCTCGTACCATGTCAGTCGAGTAGCGCGAGAGATCAGTAAATCTCGCCGAGTACTGAGTGACCGTCATGCTGCCCTGCCGCAGCTGAAGAAGCTCCTGAATGAGTACCGCACGGAGGGTGGCTGGGATGAACTCCGAGTGGAAGAGGCTCTCAAAGTCCATCAAAAGTAGAGATGCCTCATCGTGCACCTGGAGCATCAAGCTCCACCATCGTCCTGCTGCTGCGTGTAGTAGCCTCGCCACGAGGATCACCATGAGGTCTGCTGGTGTCCTCACTAGCCTAAAAACTCGTACGACTGCCTCCTGTCAGTCCTCGGCTGCCTTGGGGTCCGTCTCCCCACGGAACCTGGGCGGTCGCTGGCACTGGAACTCATGCAGTGCGCTGAGGTGACGTGCATCGTCAGCGACTGGCGCTGGAAGTATCGGTGGCTCGGCGGGTAGTGCTACCACTGGTGCCACTGCTGACAAAGGGCCCTGCACCGAGGCCTCGTCGCTCGGTGGGCTGTCGTCACGCTCGACTCTCGGAACCCTAGCTGGCTGCTGTCGTGGGGCCATCCTAAAAAGAAAATAGGTGCACCACGGTCAGAACAGTATACCTGGTGAGCTGATACAAAGTAATCACAAAGAAAACTTGAAACACACACGCAATCAATGTTTCCGTGCATTAAGTCGGAAATCAGAAGTCAGGGTCCTGGTGTACGGATACGTCGGCCACCGCACCAACACTGGACTCCCTGGACTGATAACCACACTCAATACGCTAAACATTATTGCTTCACATAGAAAAGATCAGAGTTCGCGGTAGAACCGAACTCCTCTGATACCAATTTGTCACGACCCGTCCTCGGGGCCCGTGCCATGACTACCCCAAGCCCGCCTTCCATAGGCCAAGGGCTGGCGACTAGCACCAAGGCGTAAATCCCGGTAAAAAGGGAAGGCATTTCCTTTGTAAAGTAAACAAGCACCACAGAGTAAGCAAGCAGAAGAATAAACACCAAGTAAAACAGAGTACAACTGTAAGTGCGGAAAAGTAAATGGGCCAGTATACAAACCCAAACTGAAAGTAAAGTCCAACTCGAAACGGAAAACAACAACTGAAAAGTAAAAGCTGCTACGCCGAGCTATCCACTAGAAATACCACCTGAAGGGTAGGTACAGATAGCTCCACTACTCCTCGGGTCCCGCCGTCCGCTCCGAGCACGTTCCGCCCAGTGGTCCACCTCCAGGTATCATCCTGCTCTATAAGCCTCAACCACGATCAACGTTGTCCATCGTCTACAACCAACACAACGTAGTACGGGCATAGCCCGTGCAGGGGTGAGTATAAGCTACTCAGTAGGGACCCCGAGACCCCCGAAGGTCTCCCAGAATCCACAAAGGATAAACCAAAAAGAAAAGATACAATCATGAAGTAACAACCGACACTACTTAGGTATATACCCATACATATACCTAAGTCATCAATCCCAATATGCTCCAACCTCCGAGCCCAAGTACCACCCAGTCCACACAGGAAAGTATTCGTATTCGACATAGGAAAGCAAAACGTAATCCACATAGGATATCACAACACAATCCACACAGGAAAGCAACAGGATTCAGGTCACACAGGTATACTTCTTCGAAAGACGATAGAGATGATAACTGATCCATCTAAGTCGTCGGACCCACAAAGGATCGATAGGTACTAACCCCCGCAAAGACCCACACAGGATAGGACCCACACAGGATCTGTAGGCGCTGGTTCACACAAGACCGCTGAGCGCTGACCCACACAGGATCGGACCCACACAGGATCGGTAGCACTGATCCACACAGGATCGCTGAGTTTTGTAGTCATCGTCGTCGAATCCACTATGGATCTCTGCACAGTCTTCGTCGCAGTCACAGTAGCAGTCGCAGCCAGCTCTAGGGTTCCCGCACACAGCAAGCCCATTCGGGAGGGTCCGCTCCACGAGCTGAGAGGCTGATACATCAACTGTCACATAGTCCAGAGTTGATGTATCCAAAAGTTCTGTATCGTCAACAGTAACTCAACGTCGCAAACGGCGCGTCGATCGGACACCCGGTCTGAGAGTTATTGGCTTTTTCGTCCCAGGGGCCTGGTTGGTTTTTAAGGCAAAACCAACCCGACCATACTCCACCTGCGTCCAAACCTCGGGCAGAGTATGGCAAAAGATCTATCTCACTAAGAGGAACTCAACAAAGCTGACGGCACGTCAATCGGACGTCCGTAGCTCAAGATATGAGCGTTTCCGCTCCGAGGGCCCGGTTGGTTTCGTGGACGAACCAACCCGGCCGAACTCAAAGTATTCCGAAACCTTGAGTATGATATACCAAAACGACCGTCCCGATCCAAGGATCGCATCTCTGCTGATGGTGCGTCTTTTGGAGGTCCGTAGCCCGAGTTATGGGCGTTTGAACCCAAAGAGTCCGATAACGGGGGTTTCGGGCCCGGACCGACCCGGCCCGAGACCCCCCGGTTGGCCCGAACCGGGTCGACCCGCCCCGGTCCGGGTCGGCCCGGCCCGGCGCGCTGGGCGCGCTGGCCGGTCGCTCAGCCAAAACGGCTGAGCCGTTTTGGCGGCCCACGCACGGGGGGGGGGGGGGGGGGGGGGGGGCGGCGCAACCCCCTCGGTTCGTTCGAAACCGCGGCCCTTCATGGGGCCGCTTGCTGCTACCAGCCGGGGGAATTTAATTCCCCCGGTTCTCCATGTCCGGCCGGCCCGCCATGGCCGGCCGGTTCCTACACCATGGGACCAGCGACGGCTGGTCCCCCTTCCTGCACCGACGCCGGTGGCCCGATGCCGGCCGCCGGTCACCCTGCTCCGCCGCAGCCCGGAACCGGCCACGGCCCTTGTCGTCCGGTGTGGTGCGACGGCACCGCGCCCCTCGGCCGCGGCTCCGCTCCGGCCACGGCGCCTTCGACTTCCTTCGACGCGGCGCGACGGCATCGCGTTCTTGTTCGACTTCTCGGCGTGGCGCGACGGCGTCGCGTAATAATTGCCGAGCGATTCTCGCGTGGTGCGACGGCACCACCCCATCCCGTTCCAATCACAAAGAAACAATCATGAACATAGGAGGGGGTTAGGCCGTGTTTGTGCGGTCCGTCCCCCTCTCGTTAACGATAACATTTAGTCGATTAACCACGAAGTTCGACATGCTTGAATCAAGAACGGAAATAATTTAATAAAATAACAATAATCCCCTAACTCGGTTCATGAACGGCGTTCGTCAACGACCCGCAGAAGACGAGCGTCGCGGAGGTCGGGCGTCGCGGGGAAATAACGTCTACGTCGCGAAGCGAGGATTCGAAGTTGTTGACTGTGATTTCGTCGCGGAAAAACTGTCGCGGAAGAGATGACGCGGAAGGAGAACTTCGTGTCGCGGATACGGCGTCGCGGAAGAACCGTGTTCTTTGGCGGAGAAGTTCTTCGTTGAAGAACGGTGTTCTTCGCATTCTTCGTCGAGGAAGAAGAAGATGAAGAATGCTTCCCAATCCTCTCAAGGTTGCAAAAGAAACTAACCAAAATAAAATAAGTCCAAGCCTTATTTTATTTACACATCCTAACCTCTTTGAATTTCAAAAGTTTGAAATTAAGTAACTCATCTCAATTAAAAACTCCAATTGTCAAATTAATTAGAGTGGAGTTATTGGGGAGTTTAAGGGAAGTTGAAGAGTTAGGGCTCGTGTGGGCCACACCACACTTAATCCTCTCAAGGGAGGTTATGTGGGTGTGGGTCCCACCTCTAACTCCCTTTGGGAGGAAATAACCAACAAATTTAAAAAATAAATTGTGTTCCACAATTTATTTAACTTCTTCTAATTTCCCCCAAAACTAACTCTCAACCCGCATAAAACGCAACTTCAGAAAAGGTCTCCTTAAGAGAATATCGGCGCTGTGAGTTCATTGGTGTCCTTGGATTTAAATTTCGAGCACCGGTTCAAAAGTTAGAAATTCCCGCTCGTTCGTTAACTGAACGTACCCGAGCCAAACTTTAGAAATTGATTCCGGGCACACCGGGCCTCGGAATCAGGTACCGTTAAAAACCGCGCTCTTGTAAAATTCCAAAGAAAATTAAGAAAAAATTTCCCTTGAATTTTACGGGTCTTTACAACGTTGATATATGGTTGTGAAAAAAACATGGTAGTATTAGGATGAATTATTTCTTTTATGATTTCATAATTCATCCTATTCATATCCATGAAAATTATTTTCTTCTCAATCCACAAAATAGATAGATTAGCATGTTATGTTATTCTAAGAGCATCAGCAACCTTTTTTTTCCTTACATGGATGATAGTGTATAGATCAATCATAGTCCTTGATTAACACTAACAATATAATTTTAGATATGTTGACCTCCTTTTTTTATAATATATATTTTTATATTATTATTGATATATATATGTAATGCTTTTCTCCGTAGAGGTCATTCTATGAGATTTTCACTTCAAAAACCACAAATACTATCTCTAGACCATGCGTTGGGTAGTTCTGCTCATGTATCTTCAACTTATGTGAGGATTAGGATATAACATTATTATTTTTAATGATTATACAACCTAATAAACTATTTTAATCATCACTTTATATCACAATACATTCTCTATTTTTCGTTAATATGAGTACATGTGCAGTGATCAGCCTAATTTTTAGATCTTTGAGACTTTCCTCATATTCTTCGATCCAGAAATAATTTATACCTTTCCTTGATAACATACTTAGTGGTATTGAAAATTGTGATAAATTTCTCAAAAAAACATCTATAGTACCCTGCTAATCCAATAAAACGAAATATTTCTATGACCCTATAAGGTCTAGGCCATTCCTTGATTGCCTTTGTTTTTGAGGGGTCGTCGGAAATTCCCAAACTATGATCACATGTCCCATGAATGTGAATTGTTTCATCCCAAAGTCACTATTGGAAAACATGGAATACAATTTCTCATTACTCAATTTCATGTACCCAATCCATAGTTTTACTTCATGTTCCTCCTTACTCTTGGTGTGAATGAGAATATCATTGACAAAAATCATCACTAATTTTTCAGGGTAGTGTCTAAAGACTCTGTTAATCAAATCCATTAATATAATATAGGAATTAGTATGAATTATTGGTATTACTAGAAACTAATTGTGGCCATATCTATTTTGGAAGGAATTCTTATGAATATCATCCTTTATCACATTTATCTGATGATATGTAAAATAAAGATCTACCTTTGTAATGTCATGAGCTCCTTGTAGTTGTTTGAAAAATTCATTAATCCTTAGAAGATGATACAATTTTTTTATAGTGATCTTATTTATTTACAAATAATTGGAAAATATTTGAATTGATACATCATTCTTCTTGAAAAATATACCCATTTCACCACATGGTGCTGCACTAAGTTGTATGGAACCTTTTTTAAAATTCTCTGGCAACAGCTTAATTAAATCGTCGAGTTCAGTCAGGGTCATCCTATAGGGGAATTTTGGGATATTAGTATCTCTATGTATGAGTTATATTTATAATTATACCTCATAATATGGGTTACTTTTTGGTAACTCATCAGAAAATATATCACTTTATTCCCTCACAATTGGAATTTTCACTAGGTTGATACCATTCTTCAACTCGACTATTTGAGTGAGGTATGCATATTCACAGTGAATCAACACCCACATGATTGGGAAATCTAAAAAATGAGATTCAAAGTCTTCATTTCATTTGTAGATAATCCTAAGATGGTTCAAAATATCAAAATATATTTCCTTTTATTGAATGTTTATGTTTCCTTTGTATACTAAGAGACAATCCCAAGCTAGTATTGCGTTGAATTCCCCTAAGGGATGTGTCACGATATTTTCTTTGAAAATATTCCCACATATTCCAATTGAAGTGGTGTCCAAAATGTTTTTATCCAATATTCCACTTCTATGTGTTTTTATAGATATATCTACTTCAAGGATTCAGGGCTTGGATTAAATAGTTCAATTGAACTAGAAATATAGAAAGGAATGTGTATAAACATAATAAAACAATTAATATTCCACTCTTTCATGAATAGGTAGTGTACTTTTCATGACTTTATCTTCTTGTTCCATTTATGTAAAAGTGATAGAACTCTTTTGTCTTTAGTGGATGATGATGCTAATTACCCTCGAGGATATGAGGTTTAGTGCACTAGCTTTCATAATTCCATTTCTTTTTACAGTTGTGGCATTGGTCCATGGGTGGTCCTCCCTTTTCTTCCATTGTATCAAATGGATTATTTATGTCTCTTTAACATTCATGATCCAGTTGGCCTTCTCTCCCACACTTATGTAATTTCCACCATACCTTTGAAGCAGTTCCCATGAGTCTTATACCCACATTTTTTGACATGTGAGTAGTTGATATTTCTTCCAAGCAATGTTATGAGATACTATATCTTGATATTCCTTCATTCATTTCTTATTAAGATTTCCATGGGACCATTCTCAAAATACTTATCCACATTGATATAACATATAATAACATATTCCTAACTCCCAATGTATCGAATTTCTAGATCCTTTAAACATTTTTGTTTTAACCTAGTAATGAATCTATCAATTTTTCTACTATTGTTGATAACAAAACTAGAATCATACCTTTCATGCCTTTTGAAATTTTTTTCATAGACCGTAACTGATTCACATTTATTTTGGTTCATCACTAAAAATTCACTCTCTATATTGGGATATAGAGTTTGTGGAAAATACTAGTCAATAAACATTATCTTAATGTATTCCCATTATATATATATATATTTAATTTTAACCTTTTTCTTTTTTTTCTTATTCAACACCAACCATTGGTTGGACTCACCAAGTAGATGATAAATGACTAGAGTAACCTTCTCCATCTCATAACAGTGAAGGAAAAAAATATCTTCTCTATTGATTTGACCCACTCTTCTATAACTAGTGGATCATAAGTTCCCCTAAATTTGATTGGTCATTGCCACATGAAAGGCTAGATATTCAGTTTCTCCCTCTTAGGGGAAGGCAGACATTCCACATTGTTCAGGTTATTGTTTATAGCCTAAGAATAGTGGGTAAACATTTTGACAAAATTATGAACTTCACCTCCCAAGGCACTGGGGTTTTCATTTGGTAAATCCCCCCATTGTTAATCGCATGGATTTTTAGGTGATTTTACACTATTTACCATGATTTCTAAAATATATATGGTTTGAACAAAACATAAGTCAACATGTCAAGAATAAATAATATATTCCTTGGTGAAATTAATTCTAAAAGAATATCTTATAGGATCCCTATGTTTATTCATTCTTATTGAGTGTGTATATATATATAGTCTCATACTAAGTATTTTCACTAGGGTTCTCTAGTCTTCATTCAAAAATTAGCTAAATCGTTCTCTAATACCAACTATAGTGACCCTACCTTTTCTTATATGATTTTAAAATCGTTTTAGAGGTAAAATATAAAAACACATTTCAAAAGTAAGATCAAATGGTTTAGTGTCATGGGAAAATTAATACCATATAGAAAATTTAACAAATAAAACGTAATCATTTATTTAATTCATTATTGTCTACCACCTTAGAGGTCCTTGTGTTCTCTTTAGTACAAGTAATCACCTAAGGATATATGTTGAATAAATGGGTGATATTAAACCTTAGTAAGAGGATCATTAAGAACATAGATCAATGTGGAGAGTGTAATCATCATCATAAAAACATAATAATTGTATCACCATCATAATCATGAGATGATTCATTATATTGAAGAATGGAATGTCTCAATGCATAAAAACGAGACATCATGTCTTAGTGGTGAACCAACACACACTGTATTGAAAATATATTCCATCATGTTCCTAAATATTTCAATTTATCTCATAGTATTCATCATATTACCTAATTCATTAAAGAAAAATACAATTTTAAGACAAACCATCACATCATACCGTTTACATATGCCACATTTCAGGTGCACCTGTCACGTCATAACATTTTCATTATCATGCATTCTATATAGAAATTATTTCAATCTGGGACAAAAAATAACCTATTGAAAGGAGTGGGATTCATTTTATGATGCCAAAAATTCATGAAAAACATTTTAGTTCCCAAAATAAATAGGTATTAAACTAATTAGTATAATAATCATCGATATAGAGTGAGGAAGAATCAATCTCAAGAAAAGTAAAGCATGTGTTCTTTGAATGAAAAGTTATTTTGGAAAAATATTTACATCTGTTATAAAATCATATTTTTCACAAGTATATATATAAAATAAAATGGAGGTATAAGGAAATTATATTTAACTACCATTAAAGGAACATCCAAATTTAAATTGATTTAAATAGGGAAAACACAAAGAATGAGATTTGGGTTGAAAATTTCCACTAACCTTATGTCAGGGAGATTTCTGCATAATAAAATCTTAGATATTCAAATAAAATTAATTATTTATAAAATTTAGAATATATTTTAAATTTATTTTATTTAATAAGATTTTATTATGTCTATTTATAACATTTTAGCTATGTTATAGAGTTATATTTTATAGTTAGGGAGTGTTCATTTTCATGGTTTTCATGATCAGTTCACTTGAATATGAGTATGGAAATTTATATAGAATGGGTATAATTATAAAAAATTGAAATTATATGTTATAAATTATAATAATTTTGTTTAAATGGTTACATATATCATTTTTTTAAATCGAATGAGGATGATTCATTATAAAAAATGTTAGTGATAATCATTTATCTTTTTGGCAATCTTTTGAACATCACAAACTAGTTTTGATACATTATTTATTATCATGTACAATTTAGTTATATAAGATAAAAAGTGTTATTCCACAAATTTCATAATATATACAAACCATTATATTGGTTTTATCAACATCCTTTAATGTGTTAAATGAAAATGAAAATGAATCATCCACGATCACATGGGATGATTTTATTTTAATAATAAAATATGGAGAAGAAGGATTTTGGTGATGGGTCTTACATTAACATATTGTAATTATAGTATTTAAATGATACCAGATTTATCATGTATATTTGGATAGATAAGGTGAGGAGAGAATAAAAAAATAAATAGAAAATGAAAGAGGATTTTTCCAATTGAATTCTCCACTTTGAGAACAACCTAAATGATCATTGGTTTTCTCTTTAGTTTAGAATAAAACCTCATACACATGGGTAATTAGAATGGGAAAATATTTTTGAAGCACTTGGACAATGATGAAATATTAGAATGTGTGAGGAGAAGAGGTTGTGAGATCTGGTATTTATATGGGAGGAGAGATGTGTTTTTTCAATATTTTTTTCTTTAGTTTATTATTTTGGTTCAATACTATAAATAGATTGAGAGTTAAAAATAAATAAATTAAAATAATTTATGGGAGTTTTAGGTTATGTTTATTAAATTTGTGATGACTCGTGCAATAGTCTATTAAACTCATAATGTATATGTACTATAAATTAACATATTTTACTATTGACTAAAAAATCTTGTATTTTAGAAAAATACCAAAAAAATCACCCTAACCATTTTAAGAATTTTATAAATAAAAAACTAAATCATTTTTAAGAAAATAATTTTCTAAATATCAGAAATTTAATTGTTAATTAAAATTAGATTTTATTTAGAAATATATATTTTTAAATTATAAGTTCTCATATGACAGTTTTAAATATTAACTATGGTCTCATAAAATAGTTGTAGAATCAGAAGAATAAAATATTAATATATGAGTGTATTTTAAGAAAATAAAGTTTCTTTTAAATATTTGTTTGAGTAATAATATTTATATAAATAATTATGACTTATAAAAATACCAATACTTAATTTATCATTTTCAAAATATTTATATACATACTTCATGAAATAAATATATTATATTTTCATTCAAAAAGTACCAAAATTTTATATATACTTTAAAAGGTGATGTTACTATTCTATTGGGTAAATTACTATTCATAAGGGCCATATAACTATTCCAATGATCAAGTTATTATTCCATCCATATAGGAACATTAATTTAAAAACAAATCATCCAATTTCATTCATTATTCATTTATAATGCTTTTGTTTTGTTGTTTATATGGGATTTTATCTAACTCATACTATATGAAATATTTATAATAAGTTATAAAGTCAATGGTTTGATGTTTGGGTCATTTCAAATTCAAACAATGATATATATTTCAATGCACACAACACAGAGTTAGCATGCATAATACGAAGGAAATTTTTTTTTTGATAGCATGTTTTACATGAAATTATTAAAAATTACATTTATAACATATAAATGTAATATTAATTAATCAATATGATTAACAAAATTTTGGAAATATACTATAACGTCCAAGTTCTGGGTGCCGCCCAAAGGTGCCCCATACCTGGTTGGTCATAGGGACTCAATCGCATTTCCTTGAATGCCAGAGGTTGTCAACTAGCGGTGAGGTACTTAGGTGTGAAAGAGGGGAAACTATGATATCATTGACAAAGTAACACAGTATAAATAAACCAACAACATTATCAGAAGCAATAATAATAATAGTCAATAGTATATAATGGAAGAATGCAAGTAGATAAACAACTGGAGCACATATATATATGATTCATGTCACATATGTCTAAGAAAGTATCCAAACATGTAACACTACTGTAATTCAGTACTAAACCCATGTACAAAGGAAAATAAGTAAATAACTATGGCAGCATCGCAAGCCTCAGCTTGGTCTCATGCTCTCCAGATCCACAACAATCATGTAACTAAAGTAGTAGGGCACTTTCCCTTATCTATACCAAGAACAATATAATCTTTTTGGGCCAAAATCAGGACCCAAACAGGGTGTGAGACGCATCCTAGTAGGCAACCACACAAATATATGTGCCTAACTGTTAGTGAATGTATATGGTAGGCATTATGCAAAATGATGTAACAAACAAGGAAGTACTCAAAAGTAAACAATCCTACAGTTTTAACTACATTCATTTACATTTATTAAATAAACCACCAAACAATATCAAGAAACCCTTTGAGATGTTCTCATAGTTTAACACCTCTAGTTTAGCTTAACAAAGACTCTCTAAGGAAAAAATCACTGTTAATTCCCCCTATGGTCTTGTAATGGTAATATAAAGACACTCATGGGAAGCACACACCGTCCAATTCCCCATGTGGTCTCGAAATGTGGATCTACAGACACTCTGAGGGAGCACTCATGTCCTTCCTATGGTCTCGCTATATGAAAGTATAATATACACTCTGTAAAAGCCCTTAGCGTACATTTCCCCTACTATATAACTACACCAGTTTCCCATAGCACTGTCTAATTCAATCGTGCTCAAATGATATCCAACAGCCAAAGTAAAACACAATATACTACTTAGCTAAAAAGCTACAACGCATGGCATAAGAATGTAAGATAATATCACTCCATCATAATAGCACTATGCATGGAAAAAAATCCCCCAAACATGAAAAACTAGGCCAAATGGCCAATATTAGTTCAATAATGGGAATCCACATCTATGGCATGGTAATTAAACCATATTCTCAAAAAAGTTCCCTAACTGAAGAAATCAAGGCATATCAAGCATTAATGGGGTAAATTCCCTTAATAAGCAATTCCCTTAACTAGGTTATTATGATTTTTTGAACATATAACCCAATGAAAAACAACAAAAAGTAACAACCACCTTCCTCAGCGTTGTAAGATGGATATATTTGAATCCTAGCCTTCGATTTAACCTAGAACATCATAGATCTAAAAAACATCTAAAACATTCATCCAAGAATATAATACGAAATAGAGGAAAACATGAGATGAGACTCTAGAAGAATAAATAACTCACCATAGTCATTCCAATGCAATTGATGATGGTTGATTCGGAGAACAGATGGTCAATCGGGGGCTCTGGAAAGAATCAGTGATTTCTGTCACTCCTAGACGAGACGAGCTGAGAGGAAAATGTTCCTGCCGATTAAACACGACCACAGTATGTTTAAACATTTAAAAAGAAATATACATTGTGTGTCCATTAAAAGTAAATGACATGTATGTGCCTTTATCGGGCCCTGCTTTAGACAGTCTCTAGGTCACACCACAAGGCCATGTACTCAGTTGTTACACGGCCAGTACATGGCTACCTACGACAACCGGGTACACGACGTGTACTCTTAAGTACATGGCGTGTACTCCTTAAATTTCCAGATTCTCCTCTCTTCCTCAAAAACCCCAAAAATCAAGATCTATACCTGAAATTATTATCCATGATCTTAAAAACATCCTTCCATAAAGAAATATGTCCCTTAATTTCTCTAGAAAGTCAGCATAGAAGAATAATCCTCAAACAATTATGGCCACTAAAATCATACATCAGCCTCCCTATCCTAGGTCTCGTCTTGTACACAACCGTGCTGCCATATCCCTCGTACCATAGGAAGATACCAGCCATAGAAAACCCTTGTGTTGTGATCAAAAATCCATATAGGATGCTCCTTAAACTATGCTTCCACCTCTAACTCTACCTCCATAGGTTGAAAAACATGAAACAAGTCTGATAAATAACCCTGAAACTATGAAATGTGGAAGAAATCGTGCATAGCCCAATACCTCTGAGATAACTACAACCGATAAGCAACTGGAACGACCCTCTTTAAAACCTCAAACAACCCGACGTATCTTGGAAAATTCATACCATGTCTCCTAATACTCCTATGTCTCCACCTCCGCGTGACACGTAGAAAATATGATCTCCGACCACAAACTCTAGAGGACATCTCAATCAATCAGGATAAGACTTTTATCGTGACTGTGCAGTTGTCATCCTATTTTGAATCAACTCTATCTTCTTCGTGGTCTCATGGACAAGATGAGTTCCCAGCATAGTTTTTTCTCTTGCTTCCAGCCAACATTGGGGTGATCTGTATGGCCTACCGTAGAAAGCCTCAAAAGGTGTCATCTAAATAGTTTCTTGAAAACTATTATTTTAAGAAAACTCCAAAAGGGGTATGTTCTGTTCCCAAGAACTTTTAAAATAGAGGATGTACAGTCGAAGCATATCCTACAGCACCTAAATCGTACTCTCAGACTGGCCATCTTGTTGTGGATGGTAAGAAATACTCAGAAGTACATGTGCACCAAAAGCCCTTTACAGTCCTTGCCATACCCGAGAAATAAAATGGGTATCCCTATCTGAAACAATGGAGTATGAAACCCCATGTAAACGTACAATCTCTCCGATGCACATACTTCCCAACTCATCAACACTGAAGGTCTACTTGATCGGAAAAAGTGTGCAACCTTTGTGAGTCTATCAATGGAAACCCAAATTGGATCATTCACTCAAGGTGGTCTCGGTAAGACCATCACAAAGTACATCAGTACATTGTTACACTTCCACTCGAAAATGGGTAACTACTGTAAAAGCCCCGCTGGTCACTAATGCTTGTCCTTCACCTACCGATAGGTGGAACTCCTCATCACAACACCAGCAACATCTCTCTTCATGCTCAGCCACCAATACTAACGGTGTTGATATTTATACATCTTGGTGACAGCTGGATGGACTACCCAAACTGAATAATAAATAACCAACATCATATCCTCGTGTATGTTTGCTGACACCCATACGCACCCATGAAAACACAAGATCTCATCCTCTCCAACGTTCCACCTAGGATTAAGGTCATCACCCGACACACTCTCCTATAGAACTAGGCCTTCATCATCTAAAAGTTGTCTCATTTGTAATCTCTCATGTAGAGTAGAGGTAACGATAACAGAAGAAAAAATTGTCTATCCCTATCTTTCATGCACCTACTAATGAATCTCAAAGAACAAATCCATTAGCTTCTGCTCATTGCAGGCCTCTGGAACTTTCTATATCTAATACCTCCCACTAAACACACATGCCACTGCATTTCCATTCCCAGGTGTGAAGGAAAACAAAAAATCAAAGGACAAAAGGTAATTAACCCACCTTTGTTATCTCAGATTCAGATCACACTGAGTAAAGTTGTACATGGTAATTTTGTGGTCAGTTAAAACCATAAAATTCTCTCCCAAAATATAATGTCTCCAACAACAAAGAGTATTAACAACTAAAACCAACTCAAGATCATGTTTCTGGTAATTCCTCTCATGTGGCCTCAAATGCCGAGACCCATACGCAATGGCTCCTTCCACCTACTTAAGAAATGATCCCATTATGATACTCGATGAATCACAGTAAACTGTATAACACATTCCCAACTCTGGAAAAACTAGTATCAGTGCTAAATTCCACCTCCCTTTGATACCACTTTGTAAGGTCCTAGTTCCGAGTGTCGCCTAGAGGTTCCCTATACCCGGTTGGTCACATGGCCTCAAATGCATTTCCACGAACACTAGGGGTTTCCGACGAGCAAAGAGGGACTTGGGTGTGAGAGTGGGGTTACTATGCCCTCATTGGACAAGTAACATAGCGGGAATAAACTGATAACTGTAGAGGAAGAAATAATAACAACATGGAACAGTAAACAGTGGACGAATACAAGTAGATAAACAATTGAAGGATATATAGAAATAATGCATGTCACAGATGTTTAAAAATGAAGTCAAATAATCCACAATGCTGGAATATAGTACTAAACCAATGTACAAAGGAAAACGAGTAAATAAATCTACTAGAATCGCAAGCCTCAGATTGATCCCATGCTCTCTAACTCCACTACAATCAAGTACCTATAGTAGAAGGGTGCTTTCCCATATCTATACCTAGAAAAATATAATCTATTTGGGCCCAAAATCATAACCCAAACAGGGTGTGAGATGAATCCTAGTAAGAAAACACCGAAATATCTATGCCTAACATTCTCCGAATATATATGGTAGGCAATATGGAAAATAAATTAATAAATAAGGATGTACACAAAAGTAAACAATACTATAGTTTCCACTATATTCATTTAAATTTGTTAAATAAACTGGAAAAAATAACAAGTAACCCTATGGTATGTTCTCATAGTCTAACCCCTATGGTTCATCTTAATAAAGACTCTCTGAGGAAGTACTCACCGTCAATACCCCATGTGGTCTGGTAAAGATAAACTACAAACACTCTGGGGAAACACTCAATTTCCAATTCCCCATGTGGTCTCAAAATGTGGAACTACAAACACTCTAAGGGAGAACTCGCATCCATCCCTCCTATGGTCTCGCAATGTGAAAGTATAACTGAAACTCTGGGAAAGCCCTCATCAGCCATTTCCCCTATGGTCTAACTACACCAGGTTCCCACAACCCTGGGTAAGTCAATCGCGCACAAACGATATCCAACAGCCAAAGTAAAACACAATATACTACTAGTCTAAACAGCTACAATGCGTGGCACAAGCAAGTCAGATAATATCACTCCATCCTAACAGTTCTAGGCATAGAAAACAGAGTAGCCTAATAAGAAAAACTAGGCCCAATGGCCAATATATGTTCAATTAGGGGAAACCACATCCATAGCATGTTATTTAAACCATATTCTCAAACAAGTGCCCTAACTCAAGAAATCAAGGGATAGAAGTCATTAAAGAGATAAATTCCCTAAACACGCAATACCCTGAAATAGTTTATTGGGAAATTTTTCACATATAACTCAATCAAAAACTACAAAAAGGCACATACCACCTACCTAGATGGCGTGCGATCGATATAGTCGAATCCAATCCTTTTATTCGACCTAAAACATTGTTGATCTACTAAACCAATAAAATATTCAACCAAGGATATCTCATGAAATAGGGGGAAAATGAGACAAGACGCTAAAAGAAGGAAGAACTCACCGTAGTGATTATAACGTAATCAATGGCAGTTGATTTGAAGAACCGATGGTTGATCAGGGGCTCCAGGAATAATCAGCGATATCCATCACTCCCGGATGAGACTGGGAGAGAAGAATATGTTTCTCTCTATTAGATGTGGCCTCGATACATTTAAACAATTAAAATGAAATATACACACCATTTCCTTAAAAATTACATGGAAAGTATGTGCCTTTACTAGCCCCCTGTATTAGGTAGTCTCCAGGTCTCCCGACACACCCATGTACTGGGCCATTACACGACCAATACATGGCTACCCGCGGCAATCAGGTTCAAGGCGTGTACTACTTAGTACATGGCATGTAATCCATAAATTCCCAGATTATCCCCTTTTCCTCAATCACACTAGAAATCAATATCCATACCAGAAATGAAGATCTAGGTTCTTACATATACAGGTTACAAAAAAAATATTGTTCAATTCATTAGTTACCAATAAATTAGAAATGAATATAACATCCAATTAAATATAAAATAAAATTTTCATAAAAATAATTTTGGAAATTAAATTAGTAATATTATTAATATTTATATATTATATATTCAATTAATATTTTTTTACATTCATCCAATATATTTCATTTCCATGTGGTAAGAATGAAAGCAATTTTACACATAAAAGAATTATTTTTGTAAAGGAAGTTTCTCTTCCAATAATGAAAAAAAATTAAATATAAATTGTAACAATTTTATATATTTTATATGAAAAAAATTGTCGTATTTATTTAAAAGGAATTTAATATTTATCTTAGGGTGATTTTTGGGTATTTCTCTAAGAAGTTTAATTTTTTTATTAATAGTGAAGAATGCCAAATTTTAATTTAAAGATTACATTTCATCTAAATAATTTGTAATGATAAATTATATTTAATTTTTTTAAACTACAATTAATTCATTTATAATACTAATACTAAAATATTGTTCTTTTGAATCACTTCTATGTTTAATTTTTAATTAAAAACATAGTAATCTCTTGAAAAAAAATTCATTAAAAACTCTCTTTGATGTTGTGTCCATGTAATAGATTATAAATTTAATTCTTAAAATAATGTGATTGGTATTTTGAAAAATGGATTCAATATTTGGATTAATAAATTTTTATAATTTCTAGTTGGTTAATATTATTTTATTAGAAAAAAATTATATATGTTAAATAAAATTTATTAGAAGTATTAAGGTAAAACCTTGTTTATTATTGGTTAAAATTTAATCCAAAGGGAACAAATGGCCTAGAATATTATCCAAAAATCATTGTATTTAAATATTTCATCCTCATTCCCACTTTTATTAAAGAAATTTCCTTATTTGTGGAAAATGATGTAAGATATAACTCCTAATAGTGTTTACCTTTTGGTATTTACAAGAATGTCACTCATCCTCAACTATAAAAGGTAATCACTATCCTCAAAACTTCACACCTCTCAAACCATTTTTATCATCCCAAACCAACCAAATTAACTCAATAGCATACCAACCATCATCCTAAAATAATTATTAAAGTATTAAATAAGTACTTTAATGGTTATGTGAAATAGTAAGGGGATACTCGACAAAGATGTAAGGATTTTCTAAAATCATTTTCATTTTATTTTCATTACAAATATATCAATTATAATTAAATATTTTTTCTAAAATAACCATAATATGTTAACTATACTGATATGTAATTATACTGAGTGTAATATTAATATTGAGACTCTATTATCCAAGATCTAGGGCATTACATTATTACATTATCATAGGAAATAAAAAATCACATAGATACTATACTAATAAAATAATCACTTGAACATAAATAACTAATATCATAGTTATGGAATTAATATTCTCTAACATCTAAAATATATTGATGATTCTTTGCTCCAAGAAACCATCACCATCATGGATTCATGAGAAGATTCTTAAAAATGGATATAGACTTTACCAAAATCATATATATTTTGTCTCATGAGTGATAATGATGCATCTAGGGGATATAGAGGGCTACAACCATAACTAACTAAGACCAATATATTCTACATATGAATAAATAGTGCAACAGAATCCAAGTTAATTATCAAAATCAACACATATCCATATAGGAAGAACCCGTCATACATAATATCAATATTTCCAAAGTCGAACTGATCATAAACCATTTAATAAAATATTTATGATGATTTCCTAATAAAAAAATTGTCAATGAAGTAGAAGATTATATAAAGGATGTTATCATATATGAAAAATACTTTATATGATATCAAGGACGAAATATTTGGGAAAATACCCTTTTTCCGATTGAATATTCGATATATTTAAAATGCTAAAAATTATTAAATAAAATATTTTATTTAATTAATAAATTTTAGATTTTGTAATTATGTTTCAAATCATTAATGTGTAATTATGGTAGTAAAATTTTCTCATTCCATATATATATATATATAATTCTTTATATATTTCTTTGTTGGAAAAGTAAAAGAGAACCTTGTTTAAAAATGAAAAAATATATATATCAACTTATTTTGTAAGAATTATAACATGATAAATAATTAAATTAAACAATAATATGATAATAGTTAAATAATTTTTTGAATAAATTATATAAAACATGAAAATTTAATAAAAATATATTTTTAATGTACTTTTTAAAAAGATAATATATTTTAACAGAAAGTCACCTAAAAATATCATATCATTGAATTGAACATTAAAAAATGATTATGTGTATACTATATAAATACACATTAAAAATTTAAATTATAATATAAGATATTAAAAATTAATCTCATAAATATAAATTGTATTACATTACCAAGGATGTATAAGTTTAACTCAAATAGTGGAAATTTGATAAATAATTCTTTTATGACATTATAACTAGTCGAATTATATTCCCAATAAAAGTAATGATTATAAAATGAAAAATTTTATAAAATTAAAATATTTATACTCATGATATTATATATATAAGGGTAGTATATACACCACACACATGGAATAATTTTTGAATTAGGCTCATATCTCACATAAGTAAGAGTGAGACAATAAATGCTACTATCACACATCCCTTTAGTTTCACATAAATTATCCTATGGTATAAATGTTTAATGAATGTTATAACTCGTTATTGAACTATATTAATTTTCATAATGTCTTATAAAATGATTTTATGAAATATTACAACCCATTAATTAATAATTTTTCATTGTTTTAATTGTTTATATTGAATTTATTTCATTGTTTCATCACGAGTTAGTTTGTGTATAAGTATGGATTTTCATTACAATTTCATATAAAACTCTGTAAGTGTACTAAAATATTATTAATTAACTTCCATACGTTTAAAATGTTCTCATTTATCATTATTTTTTCATACATGTGGATGATTCATTTGATAACATGTTAATGGGAAATGACTATTTTATTTTTTTGCAGCTTCTCCAAACAACAAAAAGTGGTTTCATTTTATTTAATATTATGCCTACATATAAGTTCTAAAACATGAAAGAAGTTATAAAATATATATTAAAATATAATTTAATGAGAATAATACTTTTATGACCATCCATGATGGAGGTAAAGTACGATGAAAAAATTATTATTCATGGAGGTGATTAATAAACATAATTGGGACAATAGTTACGTTTCATTTAATAACAGAATGTAATAAAATTATGGATATAAGATATTAAATTAGAAACCTATCATTTCACAAGATTAATTATTGTGTAGTTATCATTCCTTGGTGGATGAAGGAGTTTAGGAGAAAGTATAAGAAGAAAAGAAAATAAAAGATGTAGTTTGTGAAAATTACCTATGGAATATCACCTTGCTAAAGGATCCATTAAAGACCATTGAATTGGTATTTCAGTGAGAGAGAAAGAAAATGAATTTGGGGAGATAGAGGATGAAAGTTTTTCATATAAATTTTAATTGATTCAAGGTTTTTGAAGAGAAATTTGGTGGTGAGGGTGGTATTTATATATGAGGATGGGTGGTTTTAGGTGACTGTTTACATCCAACCACATTGACATGGAATTAATTTAATTAAACTAATTTTATAATTATTTTTCTAAATTAATTTTAAGGGTGTTAAGTATCCCCAAAAACCACTAATTATTTTATTTTTTAGGTATTTATTCTTTTACCATTTAACTTCAACCTATTTCATTATTTTATATATGTCACATTCAATGTTTAATTTTCATGGTAATAATTGTATGTATAAAAATTAAAATGACATAAAAAACAAATTTTAAAAATATTATTTGAAATTTTACATCCATTTTACCAAATTATATTAACTAATTTATTAAGATTGTATTTAAAATTAATTTCACATATTCAACTTGAATGTTTGTTTTAATAATAAAATGTTGTGACGTATGAAGTTTTTTTAAATAAAATGTCTATCTGAAATTAAATCTAATGAATTCAATTCGTTTAATTGATTTATAATTGAAATAAATATATTTAAAAACAAATTTAAAATAAAATTTAACAATATTAATTATTTAGAAGAATATTCAAATTTAAAATGAAAAGCTTTATTTTTATATATTTATCAAACAATGAAACTTACTTGAAAAAACACAAAAAATTACCATAAGATACTTTTTATATTCTTATTTCAAATGTTCAATTTATTTTATAAAATATTATTTATAAATTTGACAATATTTTTGTACAACTCGTGCTCCATCAAAAGGCAGTAAAACGACCTTTAGAAAAATACATATTTATAGTTTTAAATATTTTATTTATTTTTATATGATTCATATAAAACACATTGTATTAATATTAGACATTATATTAAATATATTATTATAAATTTATTTATTTATTTATTTCATTAATAAAATATATGAAGATTTATTTTGAATTTTATTGGTATAAAATACACATTTTCTGATTTAAATATTATTTCAGTAAGAGGTTTACTTTTGTTTTCAAAAGGGTATTTTTCCTTCATTATTAGTTGGTTACTAAGGAATTCAATATACATACATGTTCCAACCATATTTTCATAATTCTGTTAATTTTTTCACACCCTCCATTCTACCAAATCTGTTATAATGGTATCATTTTAATAAAATTATTTAGTTATTCATTGAAGCACGATGTGGCCTATCATTTACCCTATCAAACATCTAGTTTCCCTCATAAAATTACTGGATTTTATAGGTAATAACTAAAAACACAAAAAAAATCCATAAAATGCGATACAAAATCAATGTTCGTGTGTACGACATACTAAATCCTCACAAACAAATATCATTTTTTCTTCCATTACAACCTATAGTGGTTGGGAATAACTAAGGATTTATAGTTTATATATTATATTTATGATATTTAGGATATTTATAATTTATTTATTCTTCTAAAAATATTATATATCAAATACTTTCATGATTTCCATTTTGCAGGAATATGATAATGTCATTCGTGTGTAAAGTGGACTACCACCTTGTGGAGCAATTTGATTCATTGACACATTACGTGAAATGTATTAAGGATAATTTTAATAAATATATGTGTTATATATGACATAACCATAATAAAACAAAAATTTTATATATATATAATATAGTTTTCTTTATTCTAATCTAACAAGAAAATGGTGGTTGTGTTCATTCGTGTGTACAACCAACCATCCCCATCAATGTCTTATTTATTTTCATAGCACTAAATATTATGGATTACTATAAATACATATATATTAAATATATGTGATTTTGAAATAATTATTTAAATGATATATTTCATGAAATCATGATCAAAATATGGGGAATAAAAAACAAAATGAGAAAACATACGCAAAAACCAAGACAATTATAACAAGAAATCATGAAAATAATGATTAATTATTAACAAAAAAGTAATAATATGTTATAAAATATAATATATTATATAATAAAAATTAATATGGCTCTATAATATGATAATAAAATTTTTAAAACAAATATATATGAGGTTAAATAATGTACGACCAAATAGGATGTGTGAGGTAAAGGATACATTATCAATTTCACTTCATTGAGGTGTATTATAATGTTATCCTACTATTTTTTGTATATGGTGTATATAATCACATTTCCTAGTTAATATCATTCATATTATATTTTTAATTTTATTTTTAGATTCAATTTCAATTATTTCATCTTTGTTTATTTGAACAAATAGTTGCTAAGTGGTACAGAATTTCCATATATCAATTCATCCTCAATGGATATTTTACATCCCCATTGTCATTACTATTCTATGATTATGCTCATAATTAATTTCACTGTCTATTGATGTATTTCAAAATTTTCTATAGATTTATATTTGGCACACATAATATATAAATGTAATTAATTCACACTTCAATGTTATGTTCATTTTAAGGGTTTTTTTTCATAATATCATTCAATTCAATGATGTTTATTATTTGAATTAATTTAAAAAAAATTATATAATCATTTAATAATTAAAAATTATTTTTATTCTCATTTATTTATTCATGATATTTTTTAAGTGATAGTACTATTTTTAAAATATTTTTAAAATAAATTATTTTTTATATTTTTTATGAAATCCTAACATCATTTCTCTCTTTGGTCAGAAATTTATTTTCCCTCAAAAAATGTTTTCTAGAAAAGATTTAAAATAAGTTTTTACTATTTAAAAATTATTTATATTATAAATTTTAACCCTTTATAAAATCAATTATTTTTTAATTTATTTTTAATCAAAGGTTCTTACAAAAGTTTTTCAAAATAAAAAATATATTTAACTCAAAAATAGTTTCAAGGAAAATTTTATCAAATTTTTATTTTACCAATGAAAAAAACCTTAATATTACTCTAATGGAATATGTAATATTGATTCCAAACTTATTATATCTCTCTGTGGATTATAATTATTCTATCTAATGATTATATTGGTATTCTCTTCCTTGAATAGTTTTTATCATCTTCAACTTCCCCTAGATTTATTCACATGATTAATCTTTAAATTTAAAGTAAATATCAATATCATTTGTGGATGTGATTATTTCATAAACCATATATAATTATTACACCCATATTATACTTGATATTTATTTTATTAGCTAAGAAAATAATGGAAAATCATTATCTTTTACTCAATACAGATATTTGATAAGGTCCATTGTTCATGAAATAAATTTCTTATTAAATATATGGGTAATGATATATAAAAGTATTACATGGGTGTGTATTTGTTATAGATAACCCCTTGATTCATCGTTACTACCATGGCATGAGTCAGATAGCTGGCCTAGGTTGTTATCTCACCCAATTTGTTTTAAACAGTACTGTGAATAGTGTGGATAGTAAATGTATCATGTACTTAGGAGACATGGAGTTAAATAATTAATCATTGCTTCATTTAGATTCAGTTATTATTATCCATGATATTTTCACTATGTAAAAATATATGGATGTAGTTTATTATTGGTTTATATGTTAAATGAAATGTTCTTTCTGTAATCTTCAAAACCATATTTATTAATCCATATCGAGTTATTTAAATGGAATGTGAGTTGAATTGTTTACCTTGTCATGTTGATTATTTCTTATTCAGGTTATTTAAATGTAATATGTGATCATTTATTTAACATTCCATATTCATTATTCACATCGATTCATTATTTGTACCTATACACATAATCATCACTAAGAATTTGAGATCACCCTTATACTGTATCCATTCCCTAGGATTTCTTAATGTTTATTGTGACTTATTAACAAGGAAATAGTATATGGAAAAAAATTATCCACAAAAGAACAAAAATCATGTTTTAATTTTAATTTTCAAATGTAATGTATGACTCATGTATTAATCAAGTTCATCATGACTACAAAATTGATTGGTCCTACAGGATATGTTTTTGTGTATCTTATGCTATTATAATGGTAGTAAACACTGGAATCGATATTACTTGGGTTGGGTCGCTAAAATATAGTATATGGTTGGTTATTTAAAATCATTATAATATGCCTAAAATTATTTATATTTAATAATTCTTCATCCTTTTTATCAATGATTGTACCTTTAAATCATATTCCAGTAGATATTAATGATTGTTTCTATATTTATCTTATCTAAGAGTCTGAATAATTATGTAATTATATTTTAAAAACATGTGATTATTTTTCAATTAAAAAATTCATAATGCATGCTTCCCTATAAGAGATGATTAGTGATTTTACTACAATATTAAATTTTTAAAATTTTAACACTCGCCATATATTGGATTTTCCAGTTCAAATTTTTTATTTTTTTTCAAATAAACATCAACAAATAACTAGTGTCTTCTATTTTAACAAATCTTTATCAACAAATCTAATGGATTTTGTGTTAATAATAAATGATTTTAATGATAAGCTATATTAAGGCCTCATGTATATTTATTAGGAAAAGCAAATATATTTTCATAATTATTCATTATTTATATAGAGTATAATAGATATTTATATTTCAAAATTTCTAGTAAAAGTCTAAATATTAATTTAGATATAATTATAATAAAATAATATAAGTAAAAGAGAATAAATTTTTAACTTCTCTATTAGGAATCTAAATTTATACATAGTAATATTGATTTCATTATCACAGAGAATATTGATTGTGAAAATGTTCATTAGATGATTCCTTATAGGAATTAAAATTACATATATTATATAAATTATTATGTTGAAAATGAAATGAAGAATATTAAACATTATCTATCATAAAATGAGAAAATATAGTATCATGTGGCATTTTTTGGTTGAAAATTATTTTTAATGATAGTTTCCATCTTTTAATAATGAATATCAATCTACCGAATAGACATAAAATTAATAACACTTTTTTTTAATTTAATGTTTCTTAAGTTACGTGGGTTTAAATATAATTACTAATATCTATGTTTAGTGTAGTTTCATCCTTTGGTACTGTATAATAATCTATAATAAATTCTAAAATTTGTTCTAATTTACCCATTCATATTCAGCAGACATCCTTGTAATAAACTGTAAATGCCTATTTTGGTTTTCAAACACTATGAAAGTATTATAGAGACATTTTATTCATTTGAAAATGATAATTCTGAAATTATTCTTACTATTATGATTAATTTTAGGTCAATTTAGTATACGATGATAAATATAAAGGAATACTACAAGACCATGTGATATATTCCATATATTTTTATTTTATTATATTTTTGTCATTCAGGGATTAAAATATTTTTTGTAATAATTAAATATTTTTTTCATGTTACTATATAAAATTTCATCAACTGCTACATAGTTTATATGATGTCATATCATTAAAATAAATCTTATCCAAAAGGGAATGTTGTTTTTTTATCTTGAAAAAGATATTTGACATATTTTAGATGTATTTAGATTTAATAGAAACATGGTTTAATTGAGGGAATTTTTTTGGAAATTCAATCCACTTTTAGGACACTAATAAAACTTCAATAAAACTAAATATTGTCTGATGTTTTTCATATGTCTCATTGTTATAATGAATTGATTTTTATGTTATGTGGGAATATATATGTTTTTTATTAAATTATACATTAATCATCTATATAATTATTAACTTACAACACAAAAAATATATTATTTGTTGAACATGGAATGGTATATTGATAAAAGTATTATCAAATGAATAAATTTTTTAATGGTTTTTAGATAATATAAGATAATAATTAAATATAGATTTATGATATATTTATAATTTATTTATAATGTTATTAATATGTTTCATTCATTTGAATAAATAATGAATAAAGAAAATTAAGATGAACAACTTGAAGAGTTGATTTATTTACATTATGACCCTGTAAATAATTTTAGGAGATTCAATGTTGAAAATATTTTTGGCATCATTTTTAGATAGTATGTAATAAACAACCTATGATAAAAATAAAAGTGAAATATTTATAATTTCACATTATGGTTTCTATGGAATAATGGTTTATATTTGTGAGAAAAAAAATCATTTTAAATTTTTATTTATGTTATTCAAATGCATAAAGATCAATATTAATGTGTGTTTGAATAATTATTCATTAACATTTACCTAAGTTAGCATCAATATTTTGATCGATAATAGTGGAAGTGAAAATATGATCTATATATATGTGAATGAAAATCCGAAATATGTATATTATGTGGTTATTATAGTATATTATGAATGGTTTATTATTTTATAGAGAAAAAAAATATACATATTAGATATTAATAAAAAAGAAGAAGTATTTTATTATAATAAAACCCATCAGTAGAATTATATTTAATTACCACAATCAAAGGTTATTCAAACTGTCAATAATTTAGGGTAGGGTTAATAATTGAATATAATATAATTTCACAAATAAATTTTGATACCAATATGCTAAATTAATTGGTATTATTATTATATTAATTCATTTTTTTATTTTTTTTATTTATAGCTAAATTAAGAAACATTACTATAATAGATTCAAATATAAATTTTTACTACTCATTATTAATATATTTTATAAATAATTAAAAATAATTATAAAAAATTTTATAATCGTCTTTATATAATATGATTTTTCATCTTTTAAAATTAATAAAAACCAATAAATGAAAACAATTATAATTATTTAATTTTACATATAATGTTTTTTATAAAATTATATATTTTCTTATTTATTAACACTACATTATATTTTATAATTTACATTTCATTATACTAGTATTATTAACTATTACTTTTAGATATTTTTAGAGGTTAATTTAATTTATGTATTTTGATTCCCCTTCAAGAATGTTTTAAGAACAACATAGAGTTTTTAGGTAACAACATTGTATATTTCGATAATAATTTACAATGGTGGTTAAAAATTCTCTTTTATTTGTCATGTGGACCTCTATAAAATCAATAATACATTTAATATATAAATATTTAATATTTGGGATTGAAAATAATTAATTTCTAATAAATATATCCCCAAATAGATATCAATACATAGTAGTATTGTTTAGAATTGGAGGTTCAATTATGAGAGGTTTAATTATCTTAGTGGGCCTCAAAAACTATATAATGATTTTTTCGGGTTTTTATTAAATCAACAATTAAATAATTTTGTAACTCAATAATAGAATAGTTATTTTTATTATGGTAGTGATGTTGTGATAGTATAGGTAATTTGAGATTTTTTAAAAAAATTATTAAATTATTTGACTTCACTGATTGGGAGAATTAAACGACAAAATATAAGTGGGGAAAATATGTGTTCAATGAAAATAATATGGTTTGGGTATTCACCGGATTAAAATTTTATTTCAAAAATAGGAGACATTCCTTAGCATGGATTTCAATTGATATCTTCTGTCTATTTTATTTTTTAGAGGAACCCCTTGGGGAATTTGATGAAAGGATCATTATTCATTCTTATGTCAAAAATTATCATAAATATTGATTTGACCAATGAAGCGCCATCTACATGACATCAACGGATCACATTTTAAATATTACACCACCTCATTCTATTTGAAATTGATATTTTTCTCTATGATTGGGAATTCTGAAATCATCTTCATCTGATAAGGGAAATATAAATTACTGAATATAATAGAATATATGGGATATATTATTTTTTTTTAAATTATAATTTATATAAATAAAGATAATTCATTGATATGTGAAAATTATCATTGAATAAAAATTTCATATAATATGAGAATTAAATCACTGGGATTTTATGAAGTTTATATTGTCATATTTAATGATAATTTTTTGGAAATATAGGTTGAATATTTTTATTCTTGTTTTACCATGAAAATGTTAATTGATATTTAGTTAATAAATTGTTTTGATTAATGTTAAACTAATTCTTAATATTGTATTTCATTAGTAATAATGTTATTATGACTAGTATCACTCTAGAGGATTTCTTATCATCACATGATGAAATCTCATAAACAATCCCTATTGAATATTCTTTTTAATTTTATTCCCCTAACATTTCCCAAATTTGAAATAGAACAAATTAATTTGTTAGTTGGACGTCAATATAAACACTCACTTTGTAACATTCATTCCCATATTTGTCTACTATGAACATGTAAAGACTCGGAAATTTCAAGGAAATTTTTTTTCTTAATTTCTTTGGAATTTTGCGAGTGTGCGGTTTCAGACGGCACCTGATTCGGAGGCCCGGTGTGCCCGGAATCAATTTCCGAAGTTTAGCTCAGGTACATTCAGTGAACGAACGAGCGGGTTTTTCCATCTTTTGAACCTGTTCTCGGAATTGAAATACGAGGGCACCGATGAAACCGCAGCACTGATAATTTCTTAAGAGGACCTTTACCGAAGATGTGTTTTCTCGGGAGGAGTTCTTAAAAAAATTGTGAATTAATAAAGAATTGAATAAAAATTGTGGAACAATTTTTAATTAATTCTTTTTCCTAGTGGTTATATCCAACATGGGGTAGTTATGGTGGGACCCACAAGCCCCTAACTACCCATGTGAGGATATTGGTGAGGTGGGTCCCACACGAGCCCCACCCCTTCACATTTCCCATAACTCCTCACCTTCCTCTTAACTCCCTAACTCCCTCTTTAATTTTGTTAACTTATCTTTATTTGAGTAACCTTTCCTCTCCCTCCCTTACACCATTAATGTTGCCAACCTACTCTTATTAATTAAACAAACTTACTTTAAATTAATTAAGGGTTTTGGTTTATGAATTTTGAAATTCATGTCCAGGTAAATTAAAATAAGGCAAGGCCTTGTTTTAATGGAGATGCCATATTGTGTGAGGATTGGGAGAGAACCCTTGAGAAGAAGAAGTGGTTTCCTCCTTTGTTGAAGTTCTTCATCTTAGAATGAAGAATGGATCTCCATTACTTTCTTCCATCGAAGAAGGATGGTTCATCTTTTTTTTCAAAGAACGATCATCCTTCTCGACGAAGAACACTCCATTAATTTCCATCAAGAGAGGAGACATCGCTGTGGGGAATTCACAAACGACGACGTCACCTTCCGATGTCAACGAACCGACGCCCGCTCCCTTTCATGATATCATCAACAAACGACGAACGACACATGGTAGGGGTTTAAATTAGAGTATACAAATAATTCCTTGATTCTTTTCTTTTAAAAAATATTTGTGGGTCAACTTGATAATGAGTTGATCCGCGTTCTTTATTTTTAGAAGGAAAGAATCAAGGAATTATTTGTATACTCTAATTTAAACCCCTACCTCGTGTCATTCGTCATTTGTTGATGATATCGTGAATGGGAGCGAGCGTTTGTTCGTTGACGTCGGAAGGTCATGTCGTCGTTTGTGAATTCCTCGCAGCGGTGTCTCCTCTCATGATGGAAATACGAGGAGTGTTCTTCGTCGAGAAGGATGGTCATTCTTCGACAAAGAAAATGAACCGTCCTTCATCAGAGGAAGAAAAGAATGAAGATTCATTCTTCATTCTAAGATGAAGAACTTCAACAAAGGAGGAAACCACTTCTTCTTCTCAAGAGTTATCTCCCAATCCTCACACAATATGGAATCTCCATTAAAATAAGGCCTTACTTTATTTTAATTTACCTTGACATGCATTTCAAAATTCATAAACCAAAACCCTTAATTTAAATTAATTTTGTTTAATTAATAAGAGTAGGTTGGCAACATTAATGGTGTGAGGGAGGGAGAGGAAATGTTACTCAAATAAAGATGAGTTAACAAAATTGAAAAGGGAGTTAGGGAGTTAAGAGGGAGGTGAGGAGTTATGGGAAATGTGAAGGGGTGGGGATCGTGTGGGCCCCACCTCACCAATATCCTCAAATGGGTAGTTAAGGTCTTGTGGGTCCCACCCTAACTACCCCATGTTGGATATAACCACTAGGATAAAGAATTCATTAAAAATTGTTCCACAATTTTTATTCAATTCTTTATTAATCCAAAAAAAATTATTAACTCCTCCTGAGCAAACGCATCTTCGGTAACGGTACTCTTAAGAAATTTCTGGCATTGTGGTTTAATCAGTGCCCTCGGATTTCAATTCCGAGCACCGGTTCAAAAGATAGAAAAACCCGCTCGTTCCATCACTGAACGTACCCGAGCTAAACTTCGGAAATTGATTTCGGGCACACCGGGCCTCAAAATTAGGTGTCATCTGAAACCACACACTCGAAAAATTCCAAAGAAATTAAGAAAAAAAATTCCTTGAAATTTCCAGGTCATTACATTACTCCCACCTTAAGGCTTTATGTTCTCGTAAAGCTACAACACAAAACCAGGGAAAACTAATGGAGGTACTGAGCACACATCTGAGCCTTCTGCTCCCATGTTCTCTCCTAGGGGTTCCCGTACTGCTAGCAAAAGCGCCCAAGAGGAATCGACCGTCCCCGTAGGACCCACTCCTGTCGATCCTCAACCTCTACTGGAACCCTGTGAAAGTCGCCCAGTCATCGATGTCCTCTCTCCAAGGTCGATGATGACAGATAGGTCGTGCATGTATTTTCTCAACTAAGATACGTGGAAGACGTCTTGCACACGGTGCAACTGAGGTGGTAAGGCCAGACGGTAAGCCACCTCGCCTACCCTGCTGAGGACCTGGAAAGGTCCGATGAAACATGGAGATAACATGCCGCCCCGGCCAAAACTCCGTAGACCCCGTCAAGGTGAGACCCGTAAGAAGACGTGGTTATCACCCTAAAACTCCGGTGGTCTCGTATCCTATCAGCATAGGACATCAATCTTCTCTGTGTAGTCTTCATCCGCTCTCGGTTGATCTTCAACTTTTTCGTAGTAACCTGAACCATATCAGGTTCTACACGTGCTGACTCTATCACTATCCATTAAGGATATATGAAACACGTTCGGTTGCGCTCTCACCACTCCCAAAAGCTAAATGCATGATCTCCTACTAAGATAATCTGCTACAACATCCCCCCTCTCCAGGAGTATAAACATTATTGAAGTCATAGTCATGGAGGAATTCAAGCCATCACCGTTGTCCCGGGTTCTTATCCTTCTGAGAGAAGATACACCTGATATTATTAAGATGGAGAGAACCGAAACCGCTTGTTCAACGAACACTGGGTGAGTCTAGCCATTTGTAAGAACCCATATCCACCCTTTTTCATCTAAGTTCCACTAAAGAGCTGCTAGGATTTCTCCTCTACCTAAAAGAGAAATCTGGTCTCATCCCCTGGATGAACCATGTCCTTTTCCTAATACTATCAATCCTGACATGAACAGTACTAATTCATGCCATGGACAACGTCGTGAGGCCTAAACGCTGCTACCAAGAGATCCAACCGTTACTCTCACCTCCATGGGTTGAGTCGCACTGTCGTCATCAGTGTGTGGTTACTGGGTCTCCTCCAGTAGAAAACTCAAATGTGAGGGTCAAGTCAACAGTTTAAACTGGAACCTCTTGGTACACAAAAACGAAGGAAGAAAATGTCACAAGGACAAGTGTCTTTTATTACTACAGCTCGAAGTACAAAGACACAAGGCAACAATAAACATCAACAACAACAATAAGGAAACTGGAAGCACAAAGATCAAAGGCTTACATGCCTGGAACTAGTCCGCTCCTGTCCGCCTATTTTCGGAGCTCCGCAGCCTGAAGTTGTGCTCTCCCATATCCACTCGTTCTCTGCGGTCGGGGTGGACCTCCTGGTAGTGGTGGCAACTCCTCGAAGTGACACACACCACCGACTGTACGGCCAGCTCCTCTGCATCGGCCTGGTAGGTTCCTCCATTGCCCGCTGCTCCTCTACTGGATAGGTCGGGCAGTCTCGAGCTAAGTGACCCTTCCTGCCGCATGCATAGCACTTCCTGCTCCTCGTATGGCTAGCCATGCTTCGTGTTCCTCACACCACCGAATCTATAACCCGAGGTCGCCCACCTGTAGGTCCAGTCCTCTTGGACCCCTACATCATGTGTCTACTACCTACAGATGACTCGGATACTGATGGAAAACCCTGCGGCAAAGGCAGTAGCTCCTAAGCACGCTCAGAGTGTGGAGCCACTAGTATAAACTCTACCCTGAAGAAAGTCTCGAAGTCTCTCCAGGTGAAGGTCGCCTCGTCGCAAAACTGGAGCATCTGGCTCCACCACCTCTCAGCTACTCCATGGAAGAGGCTAATAGCTAGGTACACCATCAAGTCTGCAGGTGTCTCAGCCGTGTGGAAATCTCGTGCTACTAACTCTAGCTAGTGCCCACCCGTCTGAAAATCCGACTTGCCTCGAAACCTCGGAGGGCCCTATCGTTGGAACTCATGCATCGCGCTCAAGCGGCGTGCACTCTCTGCTGGTGTCTCAACTAGTGGAGGGCCCTGTACTGAGGCCTCGTCACTCAACGGCCTGTCAGTACATACAACTATTGGGGCTCTAGCTGATCGTCCACAGGAAGGCATCCTGAAAGAATAGATGTGACACGGTCAAACGATTATACCTGGTGAGCTGACCTGGTTTGAGCTGATTTAAGGGAAAACATTTGAAAACACACATGCAATCTGTGTTTTTGTGCACTAAGTCGGAAATCAGAAGTCAGGATCCTGGTGTATGGATGTGTCAGCCGCCCGCACCAACATTGGACTCCCTGAACTAAAAACCACACTTAGTACCCTTAACAATATTTCTTCACAGAAAGAAAATATCATAGTTATAAGTTCTGCAGTAGAACCGACTCCTTTGATACCAATTTGTCACGACCCGTCCTCGGGGAATGTGCCGTGACTACCCCAAGCCCACCTTCCATAGTCCAGGGGCTGGCGACTAGCACCAAAGGCATAAATCCCGATATCTGGGAAGGCATTGCCTTTATAAAATATAAACACATCCAACCAGAGTACAAGAGGAAGTAACACACAAAGTACAAAAGAATGTGCAGAAAAGTAAATGGGCCAGGATATAAACCCAACTGAGAAGTACAGATACAAATGAATGAAAGTTCAACAGAAAAGACAAGTGGTTGGAAGAATAGAAGCAGCTCCTGGGTCGTCCACCTCGAATCCTACCTGAAGGGTAGGTACAGATAGCGCAGCTCCTGGATCATCCACCACAGATCCTACCTGAAGGGTAGGTACAGATAGCCTCCTCAATGCTCTCGCCCGTCAACCTCCTTTGAGTACAGTCTCGTCATGAAGTCCACCTTCGAGTACTGACTCGTCGTGAGGTCCACCTCCAGGTATCGTCTAGTCCTCGCACACTCGGTCTCTGTCAGCGTTGTCCGTCGTCTGCATCCAACACAACAAGGTGCGGGCATAGCCCGTGCGGGGGTGATTATAACGATACTCAGTGGGGACCTCGAGACCCTCAAGGTCTCACTAAATCCAACAAGGATAATCACAAAGAAGGATCTCAACAGATAACCCTTACTTAGGTATAAGCTCCTACTTATACCTAAGTTATCAAGTAACCCATCTCATTCATGAGGAAACACAAAGGTTATGAAATAAATGGATAACCACTACTTAGTTATATGCCCATACATATATCTATGTTACCAAGTAACCCATCTCAACCATGAGGAAATCACAAAGGTCATTGACTCGGCTCAAAACAGAATTTTCATTAATGATATCGAAACCACAACTGCTAAAGAGCTCCTCCACTGTCGAGAACAGTAGTCTTGTCATGACTCTGAGATGCCACTCACTAACCATATACTGCTGTGGTACTCCTCCTGTCGAGTACCGCGGGTCTGCCACCTCACAAAGTAGTGCTCCCCGTCATGGGTCTGCCACCTCACACAGTAGTGCTCCCCCTCATAGCCTATAGAGGTACTCCTCCTATTGAGTATCGCGGGTCTGCCACCCATACACAGTAGTGCTCCCCATCGTGGGTCTGCCACCCAAACACAGTAGTGCTCCCCACTGGGGTAGTCAAGTCGCTCCGACTCGTATCAGACAAGAATTCATCACGTCTCAGCCAGCTACAAGGTCTCTGTACTTCGTACGCTCGTCTCCAGGAGGATCCGCTCCATGAGCTATTTTTCAATACTCCAAGTATCAAAAAGTCTCACGAAGAAGTATCTCAAAGGTTCTCCTCGTCATAGGGGTCTCAATGCAATAAACGGCGCGTCAATCGGACGCCCGGTCTGTGAGTTATTAGTCTTTTAGTCCCAGGGGCCCGGTTGGTTTCGTGTACGAACCAACATGGCCGTATCTCAACTGTACCCTGAACTCTCATAGGGTATAATCAAAAGGACTTTTTCTCAACGAGATTACTAACACCACTGACGGTTCGTCAAACGGACGCTCGGTCTGAGAGTTACTAGCTTTTCTGTTCTAGGGCCCCGGTTGGATTTCATCAACAATCCAACCCAGCCAAACTCCAACCACGTCCAAACCACAGGTGAAGTATTCCAAAAGAACTGTATCAATAATAGGAATCCAAAAAAGTTGAAGGCACGTCAATCGGACGTCCGGAACTCAAGTTATAAGTGTTTCCGCTCCGAGGGCCCGATTGGTTTCAGTTTCGAACCAACTCGGCCATAACCATACTACTCTGAAACCTTGAGTTTAATATACCGAAACGACCGTCTCGATCCAAGTAACCATACTCAACTGACGGTGCGTCGATCGGAGGTCTATAGCTCATGATATGGATGTTTAACTAGAGGAGGTCCGAAAATAGGGGGTCTGGGCCCGGTCGGACCCGGCCCAATACCCCCTGGGTCGGCCCGGTTGGGCGCGGCCCAGCCCGGCGCTGGTGGCCCGGCCCGGCGCGGGCAGCTCGGCCCGGCCTATTGAGGCTCGGCCAGTGTAGCCTAGCGAACGCGGAGCGGGGGGCGTTGTTCCCCCCCCCCCCCGGTTGACAGAGAACCGGTGCGGTATTAAAGTTGCGCCTCTTAAATCCAGAAAGGCAAAGTCGTTCCGGTTCAGCACCTGCTGCTGCAACTCATCCGCAGTAGTCTTCTCCGGCGGCACACCGCCGCCGCCGCTTTCCGCGGACCACCGAACGCGCACCGGTGGTCCGTTCCGCCCACCGTCTGCACCTAAGGTCACTACGGGACCCGAACTTCACTGCGGAGATTTCAAATCGTCATTTCGGACCGTTTCGTTGTCGCCCATCAATCCACGCATCAACAACAATCTGCGGAGGGTCTTCGGGCCGTGTTTGTTTCACCCACGCCCTACGCATTAGGGGTTATCAAATAACCAAGATTAAACAGGGTTTTACAAAGAACGAATAATCAATTTTATTTAAATAAAACTAAAGAAAATCATCACATGATCCCTTAAAGAAAATTTGAGGCAAACCATTCCATAATCTCTTAAATAAAATTGGGGCAAACCATTCCGCAAACAAATATTCCCAACCCGCAATTAACAAATATTTGCGGGTCAACTTGATAATGAGTTGATCCGCATTCTTTATTTTTAGAAGGAAAGAACCAAGGAATTATTTGTATACTATAATTTAAACCCCTACCTCATGTCGTTCGTCATTTGTTGACAATATCACGAAAGGGAGCGGGCTTCGGTTCATTGACGTCAGAACGTGACGTCGTTGTTTGCGAATTCCCTGCGACGGTGTCTCCTCTCTTGATGTAAATCTGGGGAGTGTTCTTCATCGAGAAGGACGGTCATTCTTCGACAAAGAAGATGAACCTTACTTCATCAGAGGAAGAAAATAATGGAGATTTGTTCTTCATTCTAAGATGAAGAACTTCAACAAAGGAGGAAACCACTTCTTCCTCTCAAGAGTTCTCTCCCAATCCTCACACAATAAGGCATCTCCATTAAAATAAGGCCTTACCTTATTTTAATTTACCTTGACATGCATTTCAAAATTCATAAAACAAAACCCTTAATTAATTTATAAGTAAGTTTGTTTAATTAATAAGATTAGTTTTACAACATTAATGGTGTGAGGGAGGGAGAGGAAAGTTTACTCAAATAAAGATGAGTTAACAGAATTAAAGAGGGAGTTAGGGATTTAATAGGGAGGTGAGGAGTTATGGGAAATTTGAAGGGGTGGGGCTTGTGTGGGCCCCACTGCACCAATATCCTCACATGGTAGTTAGGGGCTTGTGGGTCCCACCTTAACTACCCCATGTTGGATATAACCACTAGGATAAAGAATTACTTAAAAATTGTTCCACAATTTTTATTCAATTCTTTATTAATCCACAATTTTTTTAACAACTCCTCCTGAGAAAACACATCTTCAGTAAAGGTACTCTTAAGCAATTATCGGCACTACGGGTTCATCGGTGCCCTCAGATTTCAATTCTGAGCACTGGTTCAAAAGATAGAAAAACCCGCTCATTCGTTCACTGAACGTACCTGATCTAAACTTCGGAAATTGATTTCAGGCACACCGGGCCTCGGAATCAGGTGCCGTCTGAAACCGCACACTCACAAAATTCCAAAGAAATTAAGGAAAAAAAAGTGGATTAATAAAGAATTGAATAAAAATTTTGGAACAATTTTTAATTAATTATTTATCCTAGTGGTTATATCCAACATGGGGTAGTTAGGGTGGAACCCACAAGCCCCTAACTACCCATGTAAGGATATTGGTGAGTTGGGGCCCACACGAGCCCCACCCCTTCACATTGCCCATAAATCCCCACCTCCCTCTTATCTCCCTAACTCCCTATTTAATTTTGTTAAGTCATCTTTATTTGAGTAACCTTTCCTCTCCCTCCCTCACACCATTAATGTTGCCAACCTACTCTTATTAATTAAACAAACTTACTTTAAATTAATTAAGGGTTTTGGTTTATGAATTTTGAAATGCATGTCAAGGAAAAATAAAATAAGGTAAGGCCTTATTTTAATGGAGCTGCCATATTGTGTGAGGATTGGGAGAGAACTCTTGAGAAGAAGAAGTGGTTTCCTCCTTTGTTGAAGTTATTCATCTTAGAATGAAGAACGGATCTCCATTCTTTTCTTCCTCCGACGAAGGACGGTTCATCTTCTTTGTCGAAGAACGGCCATCCTTCTCGACAAAGAACACTCCCCGGATTTCCATCAAGAGAGGAGACACCACCGCGGGGAATTCGCAAACGACGACGTCACCTTCTGACGTCAACGAACCGACGTCCGCTCCCTTTTGCGATATCGTCAAAAAACGACGAACGACACGAGGAAGGGGTTTAAATTAGAGTATACAAATAATTCCTTGATTCTTTACTTATAAAAATAAAGAATGCGGATCAAATCATTATCATGTTAACCCGACAATATTTTTTAATCGCAGGTTGGGAATATTTGTTTTTGGAATGGTTTGCTCCAATTTTATTTAAGAGTTTGCAGAATGGTTTGCTTCAAATTTTCTTTAAGGGATCGTGTGATGGTTTGCTTCAATTTTATTTAAATAAAATTGATTGTTTATACTTCATAAAACCCTGTATAATCTTGGTTATTTGATAATGCCTAACGCGTAGGGTGTGGGTCGAACAAACACGGCCCGACGACCCTCATCAGATTGTTGTTGATGTGTGGATTGACGGGCAACGACGAAATGGGTCACAATGGCGATTTGAAGTCTCCTAAGTGAAGTTTGGGTCCTGTAGTGACCTTAGGCACAGACGGTGGGTGAAACGGACCACCGGTGCGCGTCCGGTGGTCCACGGAAAGCCGCAGCGACGCGCCACACCAGCACGGCTGTGCCGGCGACGGCAGCGCGCCGCCGGAGAAGACCCCCGCGGCTGAGCTGCGGCGTCAGGAGCTGAACCGGAATGGCTTTGCTGTTTCAGATTTAAGAGGCACGGCTTTAATGTCGTGCCGGTTCTCTGTCAACCGCGGGGGAACAACGCCCCCCGCTCCGCATCCGATTGGCCACGCGGGCCGAGCATCAACCGGCCGGGCCAGGCCGCGCCAGCCGGGCCGGGTCACACCCAACCGGGACTGACCCGGACTCGGGTCGGGTCGACCTGGTTCGGGCCGACCCAGGGGGTATTGGGCCGAGTCGGA
The DNA here is from genome assembly GCA_963277665.1 of Viscum album. Classification (NCBI taxonomy): domain Eukaryota; kingdom Viridiplantae; phylum Streptophyta; class Magnoliopsida; order Santalales; family Viscaceae; genus Viscum; species Viscum album. The sequence goes on along the minus strand of OY728158.1, from coordinate 1,171,552,189 downwards.
CTGGGCCCAGACCCCCTATTTTCGTACCTCCTTCAGTTAAACGTCCATATCTTGAGATATGGACCTCCGATCAACGCACCGTCAGTTGCGTAGGGTTCCTTGGATCGATAAGGTCGTTTCGGTATATTACACTCAAGGTTTCTGCGAAGTATGTGTATGGCCAGGTTGGTTCGAAACTGAAACCAACCAGGCCCTCAGAGCGGAAACTCTTATAACTTGAGTTCCGGATGTCCGATTGACGTGTCGTCGACTTTATTGGATTCCTCTTGTTGAGACGATTCTTTTGGCATAATTTACCTGAGGTTTGGATGTGGTTGGGGTTTTTCCAGGTTGGATTGTGCACGAAATCCAACCGGGCCCCTGGAACGGAAAAGCTAATAACTCTCAGACCGGACGTCCGTTTGACGAACCATCAGCGGCATTGGTAATCTCATTGAGAAACAGTCCCTTTGAGTATACCCTATGAGAGTTCGGGGTATAGTTGAGATACGGCCGGGTTGGTTCGTACATGACACCAACTGGGCCCCTGGGACTAAAAGGCTAATAACTCACAGACCGGGCGTCTGATTGACACGTCGTCTATTGCGTTGAGACCCCTATGACGAGGAGGACCTTTGAGATACTTCTTCATGGGACTTTGTGATACTTGGATTATTGACCAGTAGCTCGTGGAGCGGATCCTCCCGGAGACGAGCGTATGGAGTATGGAGACCTTTTAGCTGGCTGAGACCTGATGGCTACTTGTCTGATACGATTCGGAGTGACTTGACTAGCCCAGTGGGGAGCACTACTGTGTTTGGGTGGCAGACCCACGGTGGGGAGCACTACTATGTATGGGTGGCAGACCCGTGGTACTCGACAGGAGGAGTACCTCTGTAGGCTATGAGGGGGAGCACTATTGTGTGAGGTGGCAGACCCATGGCGGGGAGCACTACTTTGTGAGGTGGCAGACCCACGGTACTCGACAGGAGGAGTACCTCAGTATTCTATGGTTAGTGAGTGGCACCTCGGAGTCGTGACAGGACTACTGTTCTCAACAGAGGAGGAGCTCTTCAGTAGTTGTGGTTTCGATATCATTAATGAAAATCCTGGTTTGAGGTGAGTCAATGACCTTTGTGATTTCCTCATGGTTGAGATGGGTTACTTGATAACTTAGATATATGTATGGGCATATACCTAAGTAGTGGTTATCCATTGATTTCATAACCTTTGTATTTCCTCATGAATGAGATGGGTTACTTGATAACTTAGGTATAAGTATGAGCTTATACCTAAGTAAGGGTTATCTGTTGAGATCCTTCTTTGTGATTATCCTTGTTGGGTTTAGTGAGACCTTGAGGGTCTCGGGGTCCCTACTGAGTATCGTTATACTCACCCATGCACGGTCTATGCCCACACCTCGTTGTGTTTGATGCAGACGACGGACAACGCTGACAGAGACCGAGTGTGCGAGGACTGGACGGTACCCAGAGGTGGACCTCACGACGAGTCAGTACTCGGAGGTGGACTTCACGACGAGACAGTACTCGGAGGAGGTTGACGGGCGAGAGCATTAGGGAGGCTATTTGTACCTACCCTTCAGGTAGGATCCGTGGTGGATGATCCAGGAGCTGCGCTATCTATAACTACCCTTCATGTATGATTCGAGGTGGACGACCCAGGAGTTGCTTCAATTCTTCCAGCTGCTTATCTTTTCTGTTGAACTTTCTTTCAGTTGTAGTTGTACTTCTCGGTTGGGTTTGTATCCTGGCCCATTTACTTTTCAGCACATTCTTTTGTACTTTGTGTGTTACTTCCGCTTGTACTCTGGTTGGATGTGTTTATATTTTATAAAGGAAATTCCTTTCCAGATATCGGGATTTACGCCTTTGGTGCTAGTCACCAGCCCTTGGCCTATGGAAGGCGGGATTGGGGTAGTCACAGCACGGGCCCCGAGGACGGGTCGTGACAGAATAGTTCCAAACACCTAGGATAAATTAAAATAATTCTATGAATTTTGGGTTTGTATGAAGGGGTCAAAACATGGATGGGAGTCAAGGATAAATTAGGCTAGAGGCATGATCAATAGTATTGATGATAATGGAAATTATGATGGACGATGCCATCCCTTACACATTGATGATATGTAGAATGTGGCTACATGATATTTTATACTCCAGGTCACAAAACATGTATCTTATGAGTTGATTCATTGAGGTTGAATTATTTTATAAGTAAACACATTGTATGACCCTAGTTCACAAACGTTTTCCACAATGGTTGAGTTGATCAGAATAAACACATCTAACATGACATGTAACTATAATGGTCACATAATATTTTTCCCCTAGATGAAATTCCATGTATATAAAAATGAAGGATAATTTATATATAGTTTTTACAATAAATATTTCTACCTTAGCCCACATGCCATTGATTTCATTTTGCATGCGACATATACCTGGAGGGATGGTACAACCAGTTTCAAGTGTAGACATTGAAAAACCACAAGAATCAACACATAGTTTATAATATGTATAGATCATGTACTATTCTACACGACACATACCTATGTAATAGTACATGACCGTCCATGCCTAAATATATGAATATTTCATGAACCCTTTGGGACACATTGTGTATATATTTTCCAAAGATTAATGAGCACTATAGTAAAAAACTATAAATCATGGCTTATCAGTTACACATAGATGGGAAATAATACATGTACTTGTCAATTTAAATTTTTTTCCCATATCAACTCACCCAAATATAAGTTTTGGATTCATGAGTAATCTTTTTTTTCATTTTCCATCATACATGTTGTGGTTTCTGTTAAATTTTTAGATATTAATATTACTATTGTATCATGGATAATCGATGCACAATATTGTAATATAGGTGAAATTTGGATTATCATTGATTGGTAGGAATGTTTTGGTATCCCCCTAATGAATTTATATTAATATGGAATTTGTCGCTAATCTGTGATGTGGAGTTAGGGACCCCTTTGGGGGATTAGGTGACATGGATTCTATTAATAGGGAATTGTTGTTCCATCCTAAAATGATGTGAGTAACCAAATATTGAGACAAGGTGATGTTCCTTTGTTGTATAGGTGGGTTTTGTACTCCCCCATACAATGAGGACCATTTACTTTAACTATTGGAATTTCTATCATGTAGTTTTATATTATTTCTATTCTTCTTACATTAATATTTGGTTTCCCTCAATTGACATGGACTCCTTAGTGTGGTGTTTATACCTTCTTTCATATACCCAAAGATTTCATAGTTGTTACTATTTAATTAAATAAATGTATATATGTTGTATATATTATGTTTAAAAAGAAATTATGGGCATACACAATTGAATTTGAGATAGTAATTATAACTCATCTGTTGATTTTGGGTTGTTCTCAACCATGATTACTTTGGTATATTTGATTATTGTAGGATACAATTCTTCATGGAGTATAAATATTATGAATCAGAATCTCCATTTCCCATTATATTTATAAAAAAATATTATTTTTTATATTATGGGATAATCCTTTTTATTTCCTCCAAAAACAAGGTTTGTTGCTAATCAGTTCTTATTTGTTTTCATTTTTTAGGGGAATCATATGGGATATGGTCATATTCACCCTTGTACAAGCATCCAACATACAGATGGATTTTCAATATAGTTGTTTCTTATATTGGATGGTTTATTAAGATCACACATATAGAGAACCATATTAATATTAGTTGGCGATGGTACATAATGGGATGTGGTGGTAGAAGGATATTGTTCATGTAGATCATGTAGAAAACAATTTTACTCATTCCTCGAGTATTCTACCATTGAAATTTCTTACATCATTTTTATTTTCCAATTCATGTTTTTTCCTTATGATTTTGTACCAATCATTCCATGTATCATTCATGTATTATGTATTATAAGTTCATTTATATCATTCATGTAGTTTTAGATATTTTCATTTTTGTGGTGATGAATTGTCACTATTGGGTGTTGTGAGGACCCCGGTCCACGTGGATGAACACATTGCGTGTTTCCAAAGACTAGGGTTTTTGGAGGTAGTCTGGAGTAGTTAAGTTTCTATGAGCTGGAAGTAGAGGAGAATTCACACTGTGTAGTTTTACATAATGTGAATGAGTTTTTCATGATGTGTAATAAATTATGGTTAGAAATATAAATAAAATGGTGAGGTGATTCATTTCCCAATAGAAACAAAACACAAAGTATTACAAAACGTGAAATGTGATTACATGTCATGTAATTTCCTGATGAATTTTGGTTTTATATGTTTTCAGTTGCTCATGGTTTTCAAACCCTATGGTTACAATGTCTCTCTCTCTCTCTCTCGTTCTTGGAGTCTAAGAAATCGCCACATCATTGTTTTGGGGATTCCATCATCATGAAATTACTTGTAGCTTTTTTTCCATGGATAAGTAGCCATCCATCCTCGATCCAAGGTATGTTCTACGTCCTTAATTGATGTTTCATTGATCTATTTCCCCACAATCCTAGATTTTTTGTGATGGAACTTTATCTCCATGTTTATAATAGAGTTTTATCAGTTGTTTGTTGGTGTGGTTATTCTACAACATCCCCAGGTCGATGTAGTAATTGTGGGAGAGGTGATTGGGAACTTTAGTGTTGGTCATTTCTCGTGGTAATAACATTGACAACCTATTGATTTAGGGGATTCATTTCTTCCATATATATTTACTTGAAATCATAGATTTTCAATGATTTATCCCCTTGGATCGCAATGAAATTGACATAATAATTATCTAAATCGGATTAAATAATTTATATCGATCAAATAGAGATGTTTCTTCTTGGTACAATGAAAAATGATTGCCTCTTGATATATAATATAGTATGACATCTTTCCCTTTATCAGTTCAGCAATTAGATCTTGATGGATATTTTTAATGAATGTATAATGAGAATTAATTAATAATTAGTTGGACAAAATATATAAGTGTATGTTTAATGAAAACGGTTGTTGATGTAGTGACTTTATGATTACCAATTTGATGCAAGTATTAATGTTTTAATGAATTTGTTACTGAAACTAAAGCACGTTAATTATTTTTAATAAAATAATTATAAGCATGTTAAATTAATTGTTTAATTAATTTGTGATATCTTAATATAGGTTATTACCAATGTTTACGGTTGTTTGAACTTGTGATTAATGAACCAGTTAATTCAAGATGGAATAAGAACTAGTTATGTGATAAAAGATATTTCCTTTTTGGACATGATTTTCCCACATTCCTGGTATAACCAAGTTACTTTTACTTTGGATCAGTGGGAGTTCCTTATGTGGGAAGGATGGATGCCTAGTTTTAGGTCCAAGAGACTAGTTGTTATATTTATTTCATTCTTCTGATTAATTGACGTGATTACGGGTTTGCTGAGAAAGGAGGGATGTTGTGGTACATGGGGCCAGGAGGCTCAGATGTGATGTAAGCTTGGGATGGCTTAGCCTAGAGGGCTGTGGTGGTATGTGGGAATAGAGGCCAGGTTATTGTAGTAGTATTTGATGCTCAGGACGATGATATTCACCAATATATTCATGATGGTGTTGGGGAGGACACCAGAGATGATAAAACAGGTTCAAACTGGTCTTACCCATTGATACAAAGCTGGATGATTGTTTGAATCTGCTGATTTTCTAATGGCCATCCTATTTGTATATTTTCATTCTTTTCTGCACTACTTAAGTCAATTGGATGTGACTGGTTGTATAAATTTCTTTGGCATCATAAGATGTTTTACTATTGTACTTGGTAATATGGAAAATAAAAAATGTTAATAAATGATTAAATGCTTAACCCATGGGGTTTAAGAACACTAGGATGCAATGTTAAGGCCATAAAGTCATGGAATCGGATTGGTTATTCCTAAAGGGAATGAAAATTTGTTGTGACTATAATGTAACATAATGAGGAATATGGAAATTCTTAATTAATGGGTTGGAATTATTTAACATAAAGATCAACTTGTTAAAATTAAAAAAAATAACACAATATAGTTCTATAACTGGTTGTGTTCTTATAGGTTATCTGGCCTTAGAAGTGGTTGTTGGGAGTCTGAGATAAAGTAGCTACAGTTGATTCTATGACTAGGTTATGCATGTAGAGTGGTTGTGACATATATTATATCATGGAATTATTTTTTTCTATATGCAACTTCACCCTTTCAGTTAGGGAAACTGACACCCAAAGGGTTCAGAGCCTTGGGGGGGGGGGGTTCCCCAACATCACAGTGGGTGGATGGATTGCTAACTACCCCCTGTTACCCAGCTGTCTTCTATTGGTAGTTACTTGTGCTCGTCTGAATGACAATTAGTTTTTCCCATATAAGTGTGTAGAGGGATGTAATGGATTGTGGTGATTTAACAAAAAAAATTCTATATATTGTTTTCCAAGTACTACTATAGTAATAAAATGTATTGGTTTTGATGGCTTGATGTTTCTTACTCAGTGTATGGGATGTGATGGATTGAGGTATAACACCTGATATATGAGACATGTTGTACGATATGTGGTGATTCCATAAAATACTTGGTTACATTTCATTATGTAGATGTTGTGGTGTGATTCAAAAGGTGAATGTTGTGGTGCATCGCCTAGGTGTATGAAGTCTATAATTGTTAGTGAGAGATTCTCAGGATGCGTGATGTTAGGGAAGAGTGGAAAACTAGTAGGGAATTAGTAGTGGGGTACAATTGATATTATTTAATATATTATATACACATGTATGAAACACTTGGTGAGATAATCCATTGTGTTGTTGGGAAAATATTATACATACATAGTTGAGGAGATAGTTTCACTTTTTGTTCATAGATCAATATAATTCTTTCATCATCTTTTAAATGATAAAATCTGAGGAGGATCCAAAAGAGTACACATTTATACTCACTGTACGTATATATAAATAGTATTTCATGTATTTTGGAGCAAGTTGGAGATCAGGAATGTTACTACTAGCTTTGAGTTTTGTAGGTGTCTTTTAAGCTTCGTGGTTGCTGTATTTATTTCATTGTTTTGGTTATTATAGTTTTTCATTCAGTTGTAGTAGTTCTTGTATGTCACTATATATGTACACTTGAGTTTTCTTTATATTATAGTATGATAAGGAGTTAGTTGGTATATTTATTATCTATCTCTTTCACATGTGTTCTCATAGAGTTCAACGCCTCCCCACTCTATGTTTTCTATACCCTCAGTGCCAGTCACCAACCCGAGGCCTACTATTAGAGGGGCTCATGTGTCACTGCACAATTATCCCCTCTTTCTGATTCCTTAAAGAGGGTTTTCATTTACATTTACTTAAACAAAAATGGTGTGGTTGAATAGGTTGGTTGGAAAATAGAGCCAGCTAAGGGTAACGAGCATTGTAAAAATGGGATACTGGTTGAGACACATTTATTTAGGTCCCACTATGATCTGATCCATGGATCTTTAAGCATACAATCTTTAGTAATTGAAGGGATGCGTATTTTTGGGTAGACATTAAGGAATGTATCAAGCATCATTACTATTTGTGATTGTGTTTGGATGGGTTGATATTTAGATAGGTTAACCTAAAATGAGTAAAAAAAAAAGTCTTACATATTCCAATATTATGAGATCTATCCCTTTTTCTTTTTATGGAATGGCTCTAGGTAGAAATCCTCTTCTGGTTCGTGTCGAATATTTTTAGTAGTTTGTGACATCCATTCTCCATAGAAGAGAACTTTACATTGGATACACATGAAGTAGGATGCTTTAAGAGTACTAGAACCAGAGTGTGCTGAGGTATGAGTGCTTTGTTTCATATGCAGTTACATATGACTAGTTAGAATTGGTTTAGATATCCTTTAGTTCAATATTTTCTCAGAAGGAGCTCTGGGTATCATTTTCTTTGGCGATGCTACATTGGGAAGTGAGTAAGGAGTAGATCATGTTCCCAAGAGATCGTGAGGATTTGGATGTCTCCTGGGAGGAGTTATGATACCAGTTCAAAGGCATGTTTCTTTGTTAGATCTTGAAAGTTATTAGTCCCCTGGAGATACATACCCTTTTATAGGGGAGTTCTAGTGTGAGGGTGTTTGGGATCCATTTTAGGAACCTTCTATGATATGATTCGAACATGTTTCTTGACAAGGAGGACTATTCAAGGCCATTAGAGTAGGATTTACATCCAGAGATACAGATCCAAGTCATCCCATTTATGATGAAGATGAATCATGAGGTGTTGGTGATAACAGAGGCCTTCTGGTGGACATTAACTATAAATATATTATCATGAGATGGGAGACCTTGTGATTCCTCACAAAGTAGTGCTATAGTCTGAGATTCCTAGTTTTTAGGAAATAATATCTTCTGGTCTATTGGGGGTAGGTCCAAGCCCCAAATGTCTCACTTCTTAGGGATCAAGGGATCTGAGGACAACGCTAATGGATAATTTTGGTGTTTCTTAGTGGTGTACATGGTCATAATGGGAAATAGATCCAACCATTTTAGAGTAGTCAACATGTGTTAGTTGTCATGTTTTAGGATCATCTGATGAGGCAGTTCCAGCCGAGGGAGTAGTAGTAGGTTCTTCCAGATTTTGATCAGTTGAGAATAGATGGTGTAAGTAAACGACAACCTTAGGAAACTCCCCATCCTTATAGAAAAGAGAGGAGAATTGGAGTTGGCTATCATCATGGTCAGAGAGGCCATAGAGCATGTCGTAGCAAGCTTCATGCATTAACATTTCCACTTCTAATCAAGAAAGATGTCATTTGAGGTACCCATTGCATGATTTCTACATAAGATCATGCTTTTTGGTCCAGGAGATTCTCATTATTTAATATCATCTCCCCTTTTCTATTCATGGGGACCCGAGTTTGAGAAACTTCAAGTGCCCTTGGCATTGACTACTCTAGTTAGAGGTTGAACTGACTTGATTGATGTATGTATAGACATTGACCTAATGTTGGGGAATCACCACTCATTGGGAGACATTATATGTTTACAGATAAAACCATATGAAATCATTATTGGAGTGAATTAGTTTTATTCGGTGCATGATATCATGGATTTATTTTGGAGGTATGTTGTGTTCTTTGATGCTGATGGAGAGACTGAATTGTTTTTTGGTGAGTCAAACACTCATATGGGTCAAAGGAATGTTTTGTCCTTATCATCCTTGATATATGGGTGTTTCAGATTCTCTTCAACCATGGTTTAGCTCATCGATATGGGAAACTTCGGTGGATGGGTCATGTTGTTGCACTGTGTTCCCACTTTCCAATGGATGATGACACCCATTGCATCTGAGGGACGTTTTCTCCAACATTGGAATGGGATGATGGGATGTCAATCTCTCCATTCATGGGTTCCTCCTTGAATGTCATCACCTAGATCAGGTCTCACTTAATGATTAAGTCATTGTTCATGAAACTCTTCCATGTGCCATGTATTTGCGGATGCCTATTAATTACATTGCTCCTATCATGACATTCCCATGGGGTCAATCCTGGGTAGCGACGTTTAGTCAGGAGAGTAGTCATGTTGGGAATCAATGGCATGTCAGGATGCTGAAACACTGGTACACCTAGATTTTCCCTTATCAGAGGGATTCTCAAGGGCACAGAATCCTATGGTATCCCATGTCAAATGCATGGATTTGGATTCGGGATGCATGTCTCTGTGTTTTTCCTCATCTTCCCAAATTTAACAAGGGTATGCCACATGTTTAGAATATAGAGAAGATGGATCAGACTAATTAGAAAACTTATAAAAGTGGATCAAATGGGTTTATTCCTTGGAGGGATCTATTGGAATGATTATTAGATGGGTGGATCAAAACACCCAATATGGATGGACCAAAGATGGTGCGTCCCACAAAGTGGATGGTTTATCAACATGAAGGCGAATCAGGGTACTGTAAAAGGAGTATCAGAGGATAGTGGGTCCCAGTGAAGGGGACACTAAGGATTACCATTGGATGGGATAGGACCTCATAGAGTCTTCATACGTACCATTATTAATATATAGGGATCAAAATCCTTGTAGTTTGAGAGGATGAGTCATGGAATCGGGGTGTACACAAGGACAACAACCCGGAAGCATGTTGGGGATTATGCTTGGTTAGAGGATCGGGTGCTACAATGTTCAATGAGGTAAATGGGGATTACACATGGTTATCTTCCTGAATGGATGGTGTGATTTCATCAGGATGTGACGGCCCCAGTATAATCAAGATGGATATGGATGAATCATCGAAGCATGGAATGAATAGGGATGGAACTAACAATATTTGTGAATGTAACATTATTTAGATTGAACCTCATGGAGGTTTCCTACATATCCTATTGGAAGGGAATTAATGTCCACATAGTTCTATGTGGGGAAATTATTTGGGTGTGCACAAAGGACAACAACCTTAAGACATGTTGGGGGCTACAGGTGGTTAGTGGACAATCTCAAGAGAGACACTCTTAATTTGAGGAGTATGGATTGATTGAGGGACATGTGCACTAATAAAACCCAGGAACTAGTCTAACGACACTAAGGGGTGGAACAAGGATGTGGGTCTCAAAAAAGTGGACACTAATTTTTCCTAGTGTTTGGGGTTGAACCTCAGGAAGGCTTCCTACGTACCATGTATTATAGATAGGGATAAAAACCCAAGTCATTCGAAATCATAAAGTTTAACATCATTCGATAAAAATGAGACATATATTTTAAAATCATGTTGGAAGAGGGAAAACTGATGTCAAGTGGTCGAGACTGATGAGAGATGGGCTTGAACCTTAGGGAGGATTCATACATACCTTTCTTGAAAATGGAAAGGATCAATGTCCACATAGTTCGATGGAGAGGGGGTGGGACTTACACGCAAGGGTGGCCCAAAGAGGATGTCATGGTCCTTGTTACATTAGGCCCATGTGAGTCATGCTCATTATGAAAAACAAGAGGCATCAATATAAATGATGATAACATTGAGAAATTTGTGTTAGCGAGGAGTAGAGTAGATTTTACGCATGAGTAAATGGCCAAAAGATGAAATAGGGGATTACACTTGGTCAGCAGCCCAGGGAGGGGAAGATTAGGAAACTCCAAGAGGGTGTCTAGATGTACGAGGAGGATATTTGCATCATATATAGGGAAACCTACTAAGGTGTGTTTGGTCTTATGAAAGGACTACCAAGGAACACATGGTGACAAAGCATGATGGGAATAGAAGAGTGAGATGGTGCTACTTCTCATCCCCTTCACAGTCCTCTCGAGTTTTTCACTCATGTGTTGATCACATTTTAACGTCATGTGTATAAGACATGTGGTTGGATGGATGTTTAACATCTTGGATCAAAAATGATGGGGACTTATTCCTTACCCCTTGGACATACATAACATGTACCAACCCGCAATTTGGGAAGATATGGGACAAGTTAGTCCATTTATTAATAGGGTTGTAGAGTGATCCATTGGGGGTCCATGTCATCATGTCTATGTGACAAATAAATATATGTTAGCATGCCTATGTAAAGAATAACATGGAAGGGAAATGAAACATGAATCACTACTCAGGGGACCTTGAAATCACTTAGTAAAAGCCTGGAGGGCCTCACGAGAGCAGTGTGTACAAGACAGGGGTGTTGCGCATAAGACGGGCTCAAACATGGTGCATTAGGGTAAGGAAGAAACTTGAAACACATAATAATGGGTGTGTGAAAGGCTGAATAATTGCGTGTAAGATGTGGGGTTGCACGCAAGATGGAAGCATGCACACGAGATGGTCAGAAAAAATGTGAAAACATGCACATGAGAAGGATCAATTGTGCATAATTTCCTAGGAGTAAAAGAAAATTGGTGTGGGTCAATCCCTAATGGACCTGCTCGATGGAGGACCCATCGGAGACTTATCACTCAAGATTCAGTACCATGAAGCCATATATTTTTCATGGTAGCAGAAGGGATCTATTACACGTAGTATTGCAGAACTTCTTCTTCTAGAGTGATACCCCAAAATGAGGGGGTCACTTCAATTTATAGTAAAAAACTACATCAATGGAACACATGGAGGCAGTTGAGGAAGTGAAGATTAACATCGCATTGGGAATGAATGATGTTTCATGTAGTCCATTTTTTACACACCATCTTGATTTCATTAGTACCTTGGACTTGGCTATTTTGTAGAGGGAAAATGTGGAACAATCCATTTGATGTCACATTGGGAACAAAAGATCTTTCACATTGATTTCATTTTTTCTAATGAGTGTAAAATCTTGCATGCCCCTCCCTTGGGAATATCAGGATCAACCGCTGATTCAAAATACACCTTTAGTTTGTTCAAATATTCTAATCCATGGACTCAAATGAAATTCAGTAACAAAAAAGTCTACCCTTGGAATCTGAATTCAATGGGAACCCAAATGTCGTGTTCTAATGGAAATATTGAATAGAGTATCACATTTCTATTTGTGCACAATAGAACTCCAATTCGGCACCCAAAACCCTTGCACACCCATGGAATGGTCTGTCCATGCATATAAATATGTGAGCGGCCCAAGGGATCCATTCCTTGACTTTCCTGTTCCACAATCGTTCTTCCCTCATGAATGAAAGATTCAATGTTCTACATAAAAGATCTTGATTTTTGTTGGTTCCTTGCATACAACCACTGGTTCTATCATGACATAGTTGGTTTTTGATGTCTTATGACTTAGAGGGAATTCATGCACATTTTTCATCCATATTCCTCACAATATCATGTATTTCATGTTGAACATCCATTTGTTCATGCAAGTCCCTTTGTGAAATCTGATAACATCCAGAGACGGTTAGTGAACAAACTGATGCTGAGAGGGAATATGCCTATGTTGTGTCGAGGCCCGAGATGATCAAGAACCCATTGAATATTCCTGCCAGAAGTGGAGTGTCTGATAATGAGATTCTCTTTTCTATATTATCCCAGCCACCAAAGGACTTCGTTCTGAGTGATAGTCTACCAATATGGAATTTCAGTATTCTTTATGAAGTACTAATGTCGGGATTCATGATGGACATTCCACAGTCATGGGTGATGCATAATAATGGCATTTCATATTATAACATCCCAAATAACAGTCACCCTATTAGAGTAACTCGAGGCATAACAGTGTACATCTTGAATATGAGGACCAGGACTATTTTGGGGAGTGATCTGGTTCCTGTGGAATCTCCATCTCACTATGAGAGAATTTTTAAGAGAAGTATCACCGATGAGACCAAGGGCTGGCAAGAATGGGACTTTATGTCCAGGGGAAGCATTACAAGTGAATGGGAATTTGTGTATTGGGTACACCAAACATTCGAAGAGTTTGAAGTAGAGCTATGACACATATGGTGGTTTGAGGCTATGTGGACATCAAAATTCCATTTCTACCATAAAAAAGACCTGGTTTTGGAGCTATTTTGTTGACAGTCTCCTAATACAAATACATTCCATCTTCTCCATGGGGTGGTCAGTATCATCCATTTGGATCTCCACTATTTTGAAGGCTTTTCCATGGAAGGTTATTAGTACTGTGAGTTTCTACCCACGGAGATTGTCTTTGGATACATGACAAGAACCCCCATTTGGACATGGGACTTGTCGTTGCTGGAAAAGGAGAGGTTGAGAATCAAATATGTTCTACAATACATATTCTATTTTGAGTGGTTCATCATGTTTCTGATGCAAGACGTGGTAGTGATGATTCCACTCCAAGGGAAGTAGTTCCCAAACATATAATAGAGCGGTAAAAGATGGTCATATTCGATGGTCCTAGAAGAAGATGAGTAGAATTCATGGGGCTTTAGTGTGAATGATAGCTGATATCCAAAAATTCGGTGTGGGGGATTCCTTGTTGTGTTCCTAAGTTGGTGTCACCTTCCAGTAAGGGACACAAGGATGGTAGTTATTCTAGGCACACTATTGATGGCTGGGATCATATAATTCAATCATAGACTCAATATGGGGGTGCCAGAGTTGTCTAATATGTACGAATTTTGGGGGCGTATTTCATATATATGTACACATAGGATAATATGTGGAACATTTCAAATTCTTCATTATTGGGTTGCATCTCATTACAGATGATATGACTTTTCAAATTCCATCCTCCCTCTAGGTGATGTTTTGTGACCATCCCTATTAAACATCATTGGGATTAGGCCACTAACACTCAATGAGATATGGATAAATCCCAGGATCAACAACCATGCAATTTCATCTTTAAACCATTTTGAACCCAAGATAGATAGATGGTAGATGATGGGAGAGGCTCACTAGAGAAAAATGAATACTTGAAAAGTATTTGGGGTGGTGTGTTGTTAGCCCAAATCGACGGAAAAATATTTTATGAGCCCTATGTGTTGTCGAGGTTTTCCAACATGTTTGGGAGCATGCAGGGGTGGAAAATATTGTGTATAAAGGGGTTCAAAATAAGTTTCACCCCAGTATCCTTTCCAATTATGGCTCATGTCCATGGATGTTGGCTTTAGTGAAGTCATTTCCTTTCCCCACTTGGATATTAATGTTGTCCTATCAACAATGTATGTAGACCAGTGGATAGCGGTGTATCCAGAAGTGATTCTATGGAAACGAGTTAGGTAAATCAAGGTGGTCAGTGTGGAGTCTGGGAAGTGAGGATGCAGATGAGGTGCTATTGGGGAAGTGAGGGAGGTAATAAGCTCGATAGCTGAAATGGCATGAGATGGAACATTGGCGGCAAGAGCATCGCAAGGTGAGAATGCACCTATGCCTTCTAAAGAGAGGTGGTTTCATGGGAGGCTTCATGGGATAGCTAAGGAACGTTCTAGGAAGAAACTAATAGTTATTCTAAAGTATAAATTTGATTCTATTTCCATATTACTATGGTCTTCCTAGAGGATTTTGTGACAACTGATCTCCACTGAAGAGCTCTAGTAGAGACCGATGTGCATTGGGCTTCATCTAGCAGACCTCGGGTGTATTCAGGTGGTGGATAAGGAGCACATTCATTTCCAACATGCATAACTGATATACATGGATATTTATGCATAAAAATGTGGGAGGTATAAAGAACCTCATCATCTCATTAAACTGATTCTTGTCCAGGAGAACGACCCAGAAAAACTGACATATGAGGATGATGACGATGAGGAAGAAGAAGAAGAGGGAGAGGAGGAGGAAGTGGATGAATTGGGAGAGAATTGGAAAGATGAGAAGGCAATATGTGAGGGACATGGTTATTATTTAAGAGTTGGTGTCCAAGAACCAACTGTTTGTACATTTATTACATAGATATTTAATGTATTTAAATATTAAACATCTTATTAAATATTGTTCAGTGTTCTGTATGACTATGATTTAATAGTTTCCTAGAGTATTTGTTTCATTGATAAGGTAATGGTAGTTCCTGTCTCTGATTAGAAACATGAAATTATATAAAAATATTCTTAAATATTGTTCTACGGTTGAATGATATACTATTATAAGACACATAGCATGATGACCATCATGTGCGAGTACTCGTAAGCAGATGAGACTACCTCTCATGACGCTAAAACATGTTAATCTCCAAGACAATAGATTATGAGAACAGACCCGCATGTAGGAATTCTTCATGTTTTTGTATCATTTTATATTTCTATCTTCGAGCCTGTGTAATGATACTTAGAATTTAATATTATCATAAATACGTGTCAAGACTCGCTCACATTGATTTACTGATGAAAACCATCATGCATACATTAGGCGGGAAGTATGGTATGTTTGGTGCATCACGAATGGCATGTTATTAATGGATAAGTCAAGGTAAAATTTTCCACTTCCATTTATGGAAGTTGATATCTCGTCACTTTGATTGAAATAGAATCGTCATGAGAAATTCCATGGTCATGGTGTAATGATGAGTTTATTTCAGGTAGTCGAAGAACGACGTATCAAGCATAAAAGTTGACGACACTATCATGAAACCTGCTTGATGAGATATTGCGACAAAGGGATTATTTTACAAAATGAGCGTTCGTATGTGGATGTATTTTTTGCAACTTAAAGATCTTTCTCTTAGGGTTATTTACCCTTTTCTAGATAGTACTCTCAGACGTTAGGCAAGCATGCCTAATGCCAACGAGAAAGAATCAAAGAGGGTCACACACTAAGTGTTTCTAGTGGTCTCGGTTAAATTCTATAAGAATATAATTAATATTATTCTCAAGACAGTGGAATAATTTTATTCAATTTAAAATGATTTCCTAAATTAAATAAATATTTATTGACCGTATTGTGCTTAAAATATATTTACTTATATTATTGAACATCTAATAAATAATTATTTACTTTTTTTAAATAAATTTTTTTTAATAGAATAAATTGTTAATTTATTTATTCTGGTGTTCAATATATTGAAGAGGAGATTGAGTGGACAAAGGTCGGTTCGATAGTAAATTTATTATTTTCAAGATGCTAAATAATTAATTAACTAGTTGACACAAATTAAAATAAAGTTTCTATTATTAAGGGAAACAAAATTTTATTTATAATTCTGTTTTTCGCAATTTGGCACACCATAAATGCTGACACGGTATAATTATTAATAGCATGGGTTTTCTATTTACTTAGGAATGAATTTAATTACTCATAAACAATTAAATATTGTAATAGAATCCCTATGTCAATAAATAGACACATACGTCTATTATGCCTTGTACATAACCACACACCTGGTCTATTGATAATTGTTGAGCTAAACAATTTCTCATTGAACCCTCTTCCCTGTCACGACCCATCCTCAGGACCCGTGCCGTGACTACCCCAAGCCTGCCTTTCATAGGCCAGGGGCTGGAAACTAGCACCAAAGGTGTAAATCCCTAAGCTGGGAAGACATTGCCTTAATAAAAAGTAGTCAGACACAATCAGAGTACACAACTAGAAGAAAAACACTAAGTAAAACTGAATACAAAGGTAGTGCTGAAAGTAAGTGGGCCAGTATACAAACCCAACTGAACAACAAGTACTAGTACAAGTAAAAAGGTAAAACAGCTCTTGGATCTTCCACCGGGGAATCCTACCTGAAGGGTATGTACAGAACTCGAACAACTCGTCCCTGAGGTACGTCCCGTCTAGTCCAGCTCCGAGCAGCCTCCCGTCCGTCACCCTCAGCCTCGATCAATGTTGACCGTTGTCTGCACAGAACACAACAAGGTGTGGGTGAAGCCCGTGCAGGGGTGAGTATAACAATACTCAGTACGGGGTCCTGAGACCCCCGAAGGTCTCCCAGAATCCACTATGGATAAACCACAGTAGAAAGATACAATTACAAAGTATCAACCATCCTTACTTGGGTATATTCCCATACATATACCTAAGTTACCAATCACAAACCGGCTCCAACTCTTGAGACCAACCACATTCCGTTCCACAAGTGTAGAAACACTCCATAACGAAATAACAGCACAAGGTGTATCCCATAGGTACAACTCACAGAAGAAAGCCACGTGGGCTTCACCACAACACATCCACAAAGAAACATCCATGAAGAAACATCCACCCTTACTTAGGTATATGCCCATACATATACCTAAGTCGTCAAGAGTACACATCTCATACATGAGGTAAACACGAAGGTAATGACTCATCTCACACCGAGTATACACAACTTAAAATAGAGTAAGAGATGATTAGTTTTATCTAGTAAATAGTCTTTCAATATCGAATGGTAGATATCCGTAGAAACCTAAAATAGAAGTCTGTCGAAGTTGTCGATCCTACGTGGGATCTCGGTAAAAAAGCCGTCGCTGTCGAACCCACGGAGGATTCAGGTCCAGTCTTGTCACTATCGAACCCACAAAGGATCCATGTCCAATCTCTTCACTGTCAAACCCACGGAGGATCCAGGTCCAGTCTCATCACTGTCGAACCCACGGAGGATCTAGGTCCAGTCTCATCACTGTCGAACCCACGGAGGATCCAGGTCCAGTCTCATAACTGTCGAACCCACAAAGGATCCAGGTCCAATCTCGTCACTGTCGAACCCACGGAGGATCCAGGTCCAGTCTCCTCACTGTCGAACCCACAGAGGATCCAGGTCCAGTCTCGTCACTATCGAACCCACAGAGGATCCAGGCCCAGTACGCTCGATTCCGGGAGGGTCCGCTCCTCGAGCCAAGTGTCGATACATCAACTACCATGGAGTCTCAAGTTGATGTATCTCGTAGTTTTGTCTTATCATAAGGAACCTAATGTGACAGACGGTGCATCAATCGGACGCCTGGTCTGTGAGTTATTGGTTTTTCTGTTCTAGGGGCCCGGTTGGTTTTTAGGTTCAAACCAACCTGGTTGTACCCCAACTGCGTCCAAACCTCAAGTGGGGTATTCCAAAAGAACCGTCCTTCTATAAGCCTTCTATCGCCACAGACTGTTCGTCGTCCGGACACACGTAACCCAAAATGTGGGCTAAAAGGTGTAATCAGGCCATGACGGGGTCCGGTCCGACCCAGTCGGACCGACCCCGCCCAACCCAGTCCGAACCGGGGTCTGACCCGGTCCATGGGTCCGACCGGGTCCAAGGGGGAAGCCCGACCCGAGTGGTCGGCCCAACCCGAGTGGGCGGCCCGTCCCGAAGGCGGCCCGGCCCGAAGGGGTGGCCCGGCCCGGCGGCCCGCATGGCCTGGTAGCGGCCCGCATGGCCCGGCCCGGCTGGCCGTGTGGCCCTGCCCGGCTGGCCATGGGGCCTGGCCGTGTGGCCCGACTGGCCGCGTGGCCTGGCGGCTGGTCGTGAGGCCTGGTCGGTTGGCCTCGGGGCCCGATGGCTGGTCGCGTGGCCCGGCTGGCCATGCCGCGTGGCCCGGCTAGCCACGCCGTGGGGGGTGTCGCGCCCCCCGTTAGTTCGTAACGGCCAGTGCATGGCGCCGACCACTGTAAACGCGGGACCCGAAGGGTCCCGCCTGTGTAGCGTGCACCGGCGGCCGGCTCAACCAGCCGCACTCCCCTGTCCACCGTGGCCTTAGGCCGCGGGTCTTCTCTGGCGCCGCGCGCCTCCGCTGCGGCCTGTCGTGGTCGCGGATCTCCTCCGCGTAGTGAGGCGGTGTCGCACCCTCTTGGCGACCTGGCGGCCTTTGAGCCTCCAGTTTCTTTCGCGGTCGGCCCGTCGTCGGCCGCCGTTGTTCACCGTAGTTCGTTCCTCCATCGTCAACAAACAAGATCAATCAAAGGGGGGGGGGGGGGTCGGGCCGTGTTTGTGCGGTCCGAACCCTCCTCGTTACGGTGATATCATTCGGTTCTCAAAGCACACATCATACGACGGGGTACGGAGGGTAATATTCAATCGTAAAATAACCCCTACCTTGCTTGATGATTGTTCGTTGACGAAGTCGCGAGAAAAGGTGGCGTCATCTCGTTGATGTCGGGAAGCATCCAGGGTAGGAGACTGAGGAAGAAACGTCATTGGTGTTCTTCGCGGTAGGTTCGGTTGAAGATCAAGAAAGATGTTCGTTATTTTTCATTGGTGAGGAAGAGGCGTTCCTTGAATTCTTTGGTGGTGAGCTCTTCTCCCCCTCTAATCTCATTTCCAAGCCCTCCCAAAAGATTATGCCAATCCAAAAAGAATAATAAAGCATCACACCTTATTAAATTGTTGGCATAATGAATTCAAAAGGATTTGAATTAAATGAAACCATTCACTTAATTAATGGGTGGAGAGTTATCCAAAATAAATGGTGGGGAAGTTCAAGGGTTTCACACTTAAGTGGGGGTTCCAAGGGTTTCATCACCCGGGTGGTCCCCACCAAAGGATATCCTCCAAAGGGAGGTTACATGCGGGTGGGCCCCACCTCCATAACCTCTCATGGGAGGTTATGGTGTGGTGGACCGCACAACTAACCTCCTCTTGGAGCTTTAACCACCACCAATAAAAATAAAGTTAACACTTTATTTTTATTCAACTTAATTAAAAACTCTAAAATCTAACTTTTACTCAAGTTAGAACGCAACTATAGTGAAGGTCTCCTTAAGTGAATATTGGCGCTACGAGTTCAACAGTGCCCTCAGATTTCAATTCCGAGCACCGATTCAGAAGATATAAAACACCGCTCGCACGTTTACTGAACGTACCTGAAAAAAGGTTCTGAAAATTAATATCAGCCACCCTCGACCCACGCCGGTTCAGGTTAGGATCTGCCTAGGTGAATCATGCCCCAATGAACCCAATGGTACTCTCGTATTTCCAATCTGAGTTACCGTTTAAAAGTTATGAATTTTACAATAAAATAATTGTCACTTAATTATTTTATTTGTGGCCAAAAACTAACTTTCTCGGGTGGCCCTCACTGACCCAAGTTAGTATCTTCTTAAAGAAAGCCTACCCTCACGAGTCCAGCGGTGGTATCAGATTTTTAATCCAAGTTACCGTTTGTGAGTTATAAACATTTGAAAAATAAAATAACTTTAATTATTTTATTTATGGTTATGCCATTTTCGGGTTTTCACACAGGTTGCCCGCACTGACTAAACTTAAGTCACGCCTAGGGTAAACTCGCCATCTTGAGCGCAACGGTGGCCTTAGATTTCTGATCCGAGTAACCGTTTAAGAGTTATTCCACTTTTTCAGGAAAACTGCATACGTGCGTTAATTTAAGCTTAACAAAACTTCGACGGATCATTCTGGGCACTCCGGGCCTCGGAATCGCGCGCCGTCAAAAACTAAAGACTCGTAAATTTCCCATTATTTAAAAAAAATCCCACGGAATTTCCAGGTCTTTACATTATCTCCCCTCTAATGAACAAGAGATGTTCTCCAAGGCTGAAGAACAAGCGATCAAGAACAACCGACACAAGACACTCACTTCATCGTGCTACCACCTGGTGACTAAGTGGTGTCAATTGGAGGGCATCTGGGCACGTGTTGATCACCGCTAGAGGTACTCTAGTTTGGATTATTACAAGTGCAACAAGATAATCTGGAAGGGTCATTCCGGATGATCAGCATCATCTATGAAGAAAATACCAAAGACCCAGGTGTTATTTTCTTTATGAAAATAATTAAATTAATTATAAACATGATTTTAAAGATCCTCTCTAATGGTTTCATGTCTCTTCTTTCTTTATGTAAATATTTTATTCTATTCCATGGAGACAGGCATGCTTCATCGTATTGATCCTGAAATGATCATTGATCATGGTAAAAATTAATGTTGTGTTCTATCCCAACGATGCATCCGTTGCAGCTGAAACCTATAAGTGGTATCAGAGTGGTTA
Organism: Viscum album; assembly: GCA_963277665.1. NCBI lineage: Eukaryota > Viridiplantae > Streptophyta > Magnoliopsida > Santalales > Viscaceae > Viscum > Viscum album. The sequence continues at coordinate 1,171,530,952 of OY728158.1, read as the reverse complement.
CATAATAGTTTATAATTATTTAAATAATTTGTTGTTGATTAAATGTTTAATAATTTAGTTTTCCAATTCATGGTTAATCATTCTAGAAATCAATATTTCGAGATCTCTTCCCCCGCTTTTTGTTTCTTTTTCAGCTTACAAAAATGATCTTTTCTTTTAATTTTGATTAAAATAAAACATAGGATCTCATCTAGAGGTTAAAAAGGTTCCTAGCTGTAAAACACCAGAATACATGGCGTGTAGTTTGATTCACACATCGTTTATCAATGTTCAATGCAACGGGACTGGTCCGCCAAACCAAGCCGCATCGTTGGAGTTTGTCTAAGTCTTAAAGACTCCATGTGTTGACCATGAATAGGTGGCACACAGTTTCTGGATTACACCATGTGTGTCCCACTAGACACGACGTGTAGTCCCATTGGGTTAGGGTTTGACCTTGTACCCCATACAGGGTTTGCCCAGCTTGAGACCATGTATGCCAAATATAACACGGCATGTGCCCCACTGGACACACCATGTACTTTGAAAATTTCTGAAGTACAGTTACACTTCGTATCCCCAGGCGTGTACTTTGGATGGACGATGAATGATAGTACATGCCGTGTAGCTAGAACTACATGTCGTGTACTCATCCAAATTATGCAGATTTATTAAAATTTATTATTATATTATACAAAAACATGATACATGTATCATGGTGCACGCATAAATCTGAGGCACAACATGTGATAAAAAATTTTTATATGTGTTTAATTTAATATTTGTGTAATGTTCATTTATACTCATTGGGATGTTATAAATGAGAATTTACTAGGTTGTGTCCAAGGTACAAGATACATTCAAAGATACGTTTCAAAAAATTTAATTGATTAATATTATGATGGATGAGAATCTCGAGGAAATTCAGAAATGGATTAATATAAAAGGATTGATTAATTAAAGATAATAATAATTCGATTTGAGCCCAATTTATCTTAATAAGATCGATTATTGAATAGAAAAATAGTTTTATTAAATGTATAACTCGTTTCATGTATGTGGGTGATCATGAGCTAGACCGAGACCTTTTTATGTGATTGATTTTCTTTTAATTTATTTATTAAATTAATTATTGGCATTCGAGACATATATCCTCATTAATATGTAGGGCATGTGTGTCCATGGTTTCTTTTATGTAATCTACCTTTTAATCCTCACCTACGTGTGAGTTTAAAAGCATATGTAATGGATAGAACTCCCAAGCTTGATGAGGTTGTTCATTCTTGATCCAAGATGAAAGTAATCCTAGAAGATACAGAGTTGGACAGGTGGAATGCTCTAAACAAGAACCCAAAATGTTCAAGGTGTTTCTCCCCTAGGTTGGGGCTTGTTCATCAACATCTAGATAATCTAACTGTTAGAAAAGCTCATGATCATGCCCTTTTCTTTATTTTATATCTGTCAGTAGCGTGGTTTATCATTAGGGATGTGTTGTCACAATCACTTAATTAATGTATTAAACAGGCATGCAATTGGAATTAAAATAAACAAGGCTATGGTTTAAATATTATCTAGACATGGTTAACCACTTATGTAAGTTCCACCTAATATTAACAATCATTGGATAATTATAATAATAAATTCACGCATAAGGGATAAAAATCCCCCAAATAAAATATTATGTCAGACCACGCCTCCTATTACTTGATTAAGGGAAAAATCAATAAAACTATGCGTTTGACCAACCCTAGTTCATGCACTTACTTTTATACCAGAAGACCTTTGGAAATTTTTTGGGTTGACTTATCCATATTACCTAAAGAGAAGTAGTGCATTCGATACATTGCGTAATATTTGATGCATGATTTGAGGAAATCCAATGTCAAGATTTCAAGTTTGGGGAGACCACTCAACAGATCAAGGATCTTCAAGCTTGTAGCTGGAAAATACCTACCTACCTAAATACCTTAATATATCATGACAAACCCTTGTTGGGGTTATGAAAAGGGGAATATGGATCCCTGCCACTAGTTTGTCATGACAACTGGACAATCTAATTTCAACGGTGAGGTTCCTTGTGACATGATAAAATAATAGGAGAATTAATAAAATTAAATTATTATTTCTCATAAAAATAATGAAAGTACTAATGATTGGCTCTTCTAATAGAAGAATAAAAATGAAAAGATTGTCAAACACACTATACCTGTGATCAGTTATGGATAATGAAAACATCCTCACCAGCAATAACATCCAGGAATGTTTTAGATTCCTTCAGGTTATCCTACGTCATGAACAGAAGTCTTATGTGATGGAGTCATCATTACCTGATCCACCTACTAAAGAGGCGAGTGGTGAAGATTTCTTGTCCTATAAGAAACATATGAACGACACGGTCGACATTCAATGTTTGATGATACCATAACTGTCAAGTGAGCTCATGATGTATCATTAATAAATGGATGCTTATATCATGCTCGAGCACCTCTGTAGCCTTACCAGGAGATAGAAAGATCAGAAAGGTTTGAGATCTCCAAGGAACTCATTCATTGTAAGCTTGGATAGGGTTCCCCAGATGCCCCTTATGTAGTCAAGATCATTGGATATATTGAGTTCCTAGAGGATCTAGGGTTTAATATCCCCTATGAACTAGGCCCCGATCTCATTCTTGCATCACTCCCTCAGAGCTTCCCCAACATTGATGTCAATTTCAACCTGAACAACATTGTGAAGTCTATATCTGATCATCTTATCCTCATTCACCATGTTGACAAAGATATGAAGCATGAAAAGCCTTCTTTCCATGTGGTGAATTAGAGGAAAGGGAAGGCCAAGAGATATAAGCTCAAAGCATCTGCACAACCTTCCAATAAAAGGAATATCAAAGGGGAGAAAAGAGAACATGAGGTTGATTGTTTCGCATGTGGAAAGAAAGTCCACTAGAAAAAGAACTCCACTCCACCAAAGAAGCAAGGGGAAGAATCATGTGTGTTGTTTAATGGATGAAATCTATCTATTTCTAAAAACTGGGTATTAGATACAACTTTGGGTTCTCACGTATGAATTCGTAACCATGTAGATTCATGAAGATTGACCAAGGGGAGGTAGATCTATGAGCAGCCAACAGAGTTAGACTTGTTGTTGTAGCTGTCGGGGACTACCACCTCACGTTGCCAATTGGGATGATTGTGGTGTTAAATGGTTTTTTATTTGTCTTCTATTCCTAAAAACAATATTTCTATATCCATATTAGATACAGATGTATTTGTTTTCATGTTTTGAAATGAATGTTGCTTATTTTACATAGATAGCATTTTTTTAGGAACATTTATATAATGGTCTTTACATGTTGGATTACACAAACCATGTAATGGAAATCAATAACAAATATACTTCACATGACTCATACCACACCCATATTTGGAATCACCAGTTAGGTCATGTAAATGAGAAACGCTTGACAATGTAACATCAAGATGTATATTTAGAATCATTCTAACTAAAACCACTTGGTGTATATCATTCATGTTTATAAGGAAAAATGAAAAAAGCCCCATTTAGTGGGAAAGGTTAAAGTGCTAAATAACTTCATGAATTGGTTCACACCGATGTGTGTTGACCATTTCCAATTGAAGCAATGGGAGGGTACTCATACTTCATAACTTTTACTGATGATTTTTGTAGATAAGGATATATCTTTTTAATGAGGTGAAAGTAATATTCCTTTGATAAGTTCAAAAAAATACAAGAATGGTGTTGAGAACCAAATTGGAATGAAGATTAAGAAACTAAGCTCAGGCCAGTGTGAAGAATATCTTAATCAAGACTTCAATGATTACACACGAGAGTTTGAGATCCTATCTCAAGTCACACATCCTTACATGTCCCAGAGGAATGTTGTGAGTGGATTGAGGAACCACACCCTGTTGGACATGGTGAGATCAATGATGAGTCATGTGAGTCTTCTATTATCCTTTGGGGGATATGCGTTACAATCGACGATGCATATACTAAACCAAGCACCAACTAAATCGATAAATGGTATTCTATAAGAGTTATTGAGTGGAAAGAAATACATGTTATCAAATTTACATGTGTGGGGAAGCGATGAGTTTGTTAAGGCCTCTTCAGGTAACACACATGCACCCCTAAGCACAATGTGAACCATTATAGGATATCCTAAGGAAACATGAGGATATTACCTATTCAACCCCTCAAACAGAATGATTACAGGGGAATGACATGCCATATTCCTGGAGAGGGAGTACATTTCTAAAAGTGAAAGTGTGAGCGAGATAGACTTCGAGGATGTTGAGGCATAAGGTACATAATAATTGGTACAGGAGAAGATTTGACAGAGCCCCATGGAAGAAAGAACTATTCTAGAGACACAAGAACTGTGTAGGAGTACAAGAGAGGATACAGAATCAGAATGGTATGGTTTTCTAGTTACAGAGGATCGTGACTCATTATTAATCGATAATAATGATCCTCTAACCTACAAGGAAGCGGTAAGTGGAAAATAAGTTACCAATTAGAAATAAGCCATGAATTGTGAAATGGATTCCTTGTACCAAAACCATGTCCGGATTTTGGTAGATCCTCCAGTTGATGGAAGACCAGTTTGTTGAAAATTGGTATTCAAGAAGAAACTATACATAGGAAAAGTTAGTACCAATAAGGCACAAATGGTTACAAAGGGGTTAAAACAGTGTTCATGGAATTGACTACAATGAAACCTTTCCACCAGTTACAATGATGAAATGCCTAAGAATTCTATTAGCCATTGCCTCTTACCATTATTATGAGATTTTGAAAATCGATTTCAAAACATACTTTTTAATGGGAACCCTTGGGAATAAGTATACATGACATAACCTGAAGGGTTTATGACTCCAAAGGATTCAAATATGGTATGAACATTGCAAAAATCCATTTATGGATTAAAGTTAGAATCCAGGTCATGTAACATTCTTTTTTATGAATCCATTACAAAATAGGGTTTTACCAAGAACAAATGTGATCCTTGTATCTAAAAATGGTTTCATGGGAGTGTAGTAATTTTCCTAATAGTATATGATGATGGCATGTTACATATTGGAAAAAATACCAGCCTTACAGTCTATTAAGGCATGGTTCAATCAATGCTTCTCCATTAAGGACTTGGGTGAGGAAACATATATGATTGGGATCAAGATCCATCATGATTGATCCAAGAGATTTCTAGAAATATGTAAAAGTTCATACATGGATAAGATACTGAAGAGATTCAGTATGGAACAATCCAAGAGGGGATTATTGTCAGCGTCACAAAAAAATTATCTTTCCAGGAAAATGTTTCCTCAGACACATGAGGAAATAACGATAATGGAAAGGACTCCATAAACATCATAAATTTGGTTATTCATGTATGTTGTTCTATGTAGTAGGCTGGATGTCGCCTATGCATTGAGTGCAGTTGGTAGATATCAAGCTAACCCAGGTGAACACCATTGGATGGCAGTCAAGACAATCCTAAATATCTGAGCATACTAAGGATATGTTCCTGGTTTACGGAGGAGATGAGGAACTAGTCATCAGAGGATCTGCGGTGCTAGTATCCAGATTGATAAATATGACATGATGTCGCAAACAGGATACATCTTCACTTTGAATGGAGGTCCAATGAGCGGGAAGAGCTTAAAGAAGATTGTGGTCACATATTCTACAACATAGTCAGAGTATATTGCAGCATTTGAGAAAGCTAATAAAGCAGTTTGGATGTGAAGCTTTGTCCATTAGTTAGATGTTCTACCTAGCAGTGAAGAACCCATCACACTGTGTTGTAATAATACTGCAACGATGGCTCTCGCAAATGAACCAAGGTCACATCAGTGGACTAAGCACATACTTCGGAAGTATCATCTCATGAGGGATGTTTCTCAGAGAGGTTAAGTTGCAGTAAGCAGTATTTCCAAGAAATATAACATGGCGGACCCCTTGACTAAAGCTTTGACTCATCAAAAACATGATCACCATGTGAGGTCTAGCGGACTGAAAGTCAGAAAAAGTGGGCTCTAGTCTAATTTGAGTTTGTAAGAGTGGGTGTCCTAAAACTAGCTGGTTAAAGTTTGATTATAAGGATATTTATTGAATTTCAATATTAAACATCTTATTACATGTTTTTCATTGTTCTACATTACTATGATGTAATGATGTCCTAGAGTATTTTTTGCATTGATATGGTTTTGGCAGTTCCCCTCAATGATGAGAACCTTTAAATTCTATAACAATATGCCTAAATATAGTTCTACAGTTGGATGACATAATATGATGGGACACATAGCATGAATATCATCATGTGTGAGTACTCGCAAGCATATCAGACTTCCTATCATGAAGTTCACAATTGGTAATCTCCAAGACAAAAGATTATGTGGACAAACCTGCAAGTAGGAATTCTGCAAGATTGGGTGTTATTAGATATTTATATATGCGAGCATGTTTAATGATCCCTAGACTTTAATATTATCATCAATAAGTGTCACGACTCATGCAATAAGATTTACTGATGAAATCTGTCATGCTGACAGTTGGTGGGAAGTAGGGTACGTTAGGTGCGTCATGAGTGACATGTTATTAATGGATAATTCAAGGAAGGATTTGTCTATTCCATTTACAGATATTGATATCTCGACCCATTGATTGAAATTGAATTGTCGCATGAAATTCCATAGACATGGTGTAATTATGAGTTTATTTTAGATAGTCAAATAATGACATATCAAGAATAAAAGTTGATGAAACTATCATGAAACCTACTTGATGAGATATTGCAACAAAATAATTATATTACATAGTGTGCATTCATATGTGGATGTCGTTGTTGTGACTTTATTTTATTTCTCTTAGGTTCCTTGTCTTGTTTCTATATTGTAATCTTGGAATTTAGGCAAGCCCACCAAATGCCAATGAGAAAGAATCTTATAGGGTCACACACTAAGTGTTTCTGGTGGTCTCGGTTAAATTCTATTTGAATTTAATTAATATTATTCTCAAGACACTGGAATAATTTTATTCAAGTTAAAATGATTTCCTAAAATAAATAAATATTTATTCAGCGGATTGTGGGTAAAATAAATTTATTTATTTTATTGAAAAATTAATAAATATTTGTCTAATAGTTTGTATATATAATATTTATTTAAGAGAATAAATTATTTATTTATTTATTCTGGTGTTCAATAAATGGAAGTGGAGTTCGAGTGGACCAAGGTCAGTCCTGTAGTAAAATAATTATTTCCAAGATGATAAATAACTATTTAACTAGTTGACACAAATTAAAATAATGATGCTATAATTTTTTGATGTGGAAGTTAATTTATAATTCTGTTTTGTGCAAGTTGGTTCACCATAAATAATGACATGGTATTATTATTCATATCAAGGTATTCCTCTTAGGTTATGAATGTATTTAATTTCTGTTAAGTAATTAAATATTGTAACAAAGGCCCCATGTCAATAAATAGACACATACGTCTATTGTGTCATGTAACAAATTTCACACCAGGTGAATTGAGAATTGTTGAGCTAACAAATTTCTTTTTCAAATCCTCTTCCATCCCCTCTCAAGAATGAGTGACTTTCTTCAAGGCTGAAGAACAAGCGATCAATAACGAAAGACACAAGACACTCTCTTAACCGTGCTAGCACGCAGAGAATGAGTGGTGTCGATCGGAGGCCATCAGAACATGGGTGGATCAATGCTGGAGGTATTCTTGTTTGGATCCTTGCAAGCACCACAAGATAATTTGGAAGGGTCATTCTAGACGATCAAAATCATCAATGAAGAAAATACCAAAGATATAGGTATTATTTTATTTATGAAATAAATTAAATATATTATAAACATGATGTGAAAGATCCTCTCTAAAGGTTTCAGGCCTCTTCCTTCTTTATCTAAATCATTGGTTATATTCCATAGAGACCGGTGTTCATCGTCGTATTGATCCAAGAATAATCATTGATCATGGTAAAAATAAAAGATGGTTTCCATCCAAACCATGCTTCCACCACGCCTGGAACATACAGTTAAGTACATAGAGTTGAGAGACCTCAGGGAATAGCAGCCCACCAGGGAAGACCATGTGATAGAAGCAAAATCACAAGCTCTTAAACAGAACTGGTCGAACAACTCAAGGTGAGTATCAACTCTTACCTATACTAGTCTTTCTATTTTCATAATTCAAATCTAATGACCAATCTCTACCCTGATCAGGAACACATCTGTGATGATTGTCAAGATGTCCCCCTATAGGGAATGAAAAAGTACCAATGGGCATGGAAGGAAATCTCCATAAACATTCCTTTGGAACCTAGGATGGTGGGGAACTGACAATGGATGGAGCGGGCGGGCGACCAACCATGCCTATATTGGTTAGATGTGAGAAAATATTAGGGGATAAAGTGGTGACCTCAGATCCTCATACATTTGTTTCTATTCAGAAAGAGTATATAGAAATGAACATAGAACCTCGTGTTATACCCACTATCCAAAAGGAGGGGCTTGAAATCATCGTGTTAACAAACAATGAGGGATCTCTAGTGGTGGAAGCTCCTGTAGTAACTCAAAACATTGATACTGCTACACTTAGCTCTTGTAAGTCTCAGTCTATATGGACCTACATCTATTACTATGGAACTCAAGTGATCAAGGTACCCATTACCTTTTCAGTGATCATAATATGGGAGATTCGACAAACTGTTGAGTCTGGACCATCTGCGAGAGACTCACCAGTGATTGTACCAGTCAGCATAGAAGCAACCATTCAAAAAGGTCCGGTCCTGGCACCCAGTGAGAAAGATTCTGCAATTACAAGTGATGTTACTACCATGGTTGAGCTTCGGGCTGATGGGAGCGATGTCACCAAAGAAAAAAGGATGCCATAAGAGGATCCTACTATAGAACTCATGGCTATATTTGCTGAGTACCGGCACACAGATCCTAATGTTTTGGAATATTCTGACTGTAATGTCACCCAATAAATCCACATGTCATGGTGCAAGGCATGGGCATGCATCAAACGCTTTGTCGGTCAACCAGAAGTGGAATGGCTGAGTCAGATGGGGTCACTTCATACTTGGATGCACATTCAATGCACCGAAGTGGTGGATGCCCACCATATCCACACAATAATATGCGAATATCTAGGTGAGATGAATAAGGAGAGTAGCCAATGCTCCAAGTTTTTTGGTTTCGGAATGAATAAGGGAATATCTAGAAGATTCTTGAAGATGGGAAGGATGTCTGATGCCTTGAAGACCAGTAAAATGAATGGATTTTATTTATTACAAGCCAATCTGAGCTCATTGAATAGATGAAAGTCCAACTGGTGGACTCCTAGGAGAAATAAGTACAGACAAGCCATCAAATTATTGATTCGAAGCCGAGATGGAGCGAAAAAAAGGGTAAAAAGTGTGGAGATGGAGTGATAGGATGTTTGAATATATTCCAACACTCTTGAAACTACACTACCATGATGAAAGAACATAGGGTGAACATATTAGCAAGAATCAAGAAAAAAACTATTTTTTTCAGTTTCACATAATGAAAAATAGGATGGTAAGAACGGAGTTTAATGTCATATCATAATGATGTGTGGAACTCTATGGAGAAATGTGTGTTGTGGTACATAACCTAACATGAATGTGGACTAAATAAGTCTATATGCCACACCTCACATTCCTGAAAGGGGGTCGTCATTCATGCCATTTCTTTTGCCAAGCTTCACAACTGGAACTACATCTGGATTGAGAGCGACTCCACTACCATCATTCAGGCTATTTGGAACGGTACCATCCACCTTGCTTGGACTCTCACTTCACGTTGGATGGATTTCTTGAACTCTCTGGCTGGTCTCAACTTCATTGCCACCCACACCTGCCGTAAAGCTAACAGGATTGCTGATGGGTTTGCCAATTTAGGTGTTACCCATGATCTGCATTGGAGGGATGATCTTCCTCCAGATTTACTCCCACTTTATGTTATGGATGTTACCAAAATTCCAAATTTTAGACTTCTGTAACCTCTTTTTTTAATAATATTTGGTGTTTTGGTCATTGACCAGAACACTACCTTGCTTTAGATATAACCAAGATGAAGAATCTTGGCATCACAACATATACCACAAGAATGGGAATCATGTCATTCGTAGTTCTTGAGGACGATATTCAATATGACCAATACCAAAAAGATAAAAATCATATTGGGTGTGGGAAATCATAATTATTACACAATATAAGGTTATGAAAACTAGGAAACTTGAAATATTTGTTTAAAGGTCATATAGTTCAGACCGTATGGGGAAAAGAGGTGCGATATAGCATCACGAGACAACCTAATGTGAGTGATGGAAAAGGAAGCCCACACCAAACCGCATCCTTCCAAAGAGGAAAACCCATACCAAGAAAGGGATAAAAAGGTTCATGACTCAACAGCTAGACCTGAAGGTAGTGTACTAGAGAATTACTACCTATCTCACATGGGAAAAAATCAAGCCACACATAGTTTTGGAATGAGACATGGTAGAGGGATGATGCCAAAGGGTAAATTTATTCCTGAATGAAGATGTCCTAAAGCCTTGTAGTTTACTTGTATACAACCTGGATTTAAATTTTTTAGTTTTTAAATAATATTATTTGGACGCTAGAGATCCTAGTTTATGGTTAAAGAGCTTAGACTATAAGGATGCATGATTCCTCCAGGAAAGCACAAACTTTACTGATATCCCTATGCCCACACGTGCCATGCTCGGTGTGGGAAATATGGTCGGAGAAGATCTTACAACACATGGGAGATCATTGTAGAGAATGAAGGTTTAGAATTAAGAATGACCCCACGATGATAGTTCATCCTATCAATGTGAAAATGTTCATGGAGGAATAATACCTAGGGTGTTAAGATTCTGTTTGAACATGATGAAATGGAATGGACTGTGAATCACGAAATCAAAATTTAGGGCATAAAGAGGTTAGTGTAACGATGGAGGATAATTTTTGACCACATTCAAAACACTAGATCAATATCGTGTGACATGAGATGGGAAAACATGTGAAGGATGGATGCTGGCCATATTCACAATAGGGGACTATGTCATTCGAGATATTCCATGATATTTTCCAAAAAAGGTAGGTGATCCATAAGTCTGGGCATCCATACTAGTTAAGGGTCCTTTCAGATGTGACAGATGATGGAGACCCAATCAAATGGGTGCATGAAGCATGGAAATGGAATGATAGCATGTCCATAAAAAACCAACACCCTAATTCCTATAACATAGTGTGTATGAGTGCATTTATGGGGCATAATAGAGGTCAATGGGCCCCATTAAGAGTGGATTAATCGAGAAGACGAGTTTAGGAAAGGGGGAAAATTGGTTGATGAACCTGGGACTGGACCTAAAGTCATAATGTCTGGGCTTTCCTATATATTGCATAAGGATGGGAATCAAGCTGTATGTAGTTCTTAAAATGCCATGAATTATAACGTAATGCAGTAAGGACGTCGAGAGAGATAGAGGTATCCCAAAGGGGGTGTGTATAGAGTTGCTAAATGACTCATCTTGAATGAATACAATGAATTTCCACCCCACACCACACACACCATTTCCAGAGAGAACTCAGTCTATGGAGCTGGATAGAAGGAGTAAAAGAACCTGGGGCTGGAACGAAGAAAAAAATGTCCAGGCATTCCTACGTATCCTATAAGGATGGGAATCAAGATGTAAGTAATCCTTGAGATTTTGTGCAGTTTAGCATCATGAGGTGAGGATGAAGATGAAGGGAGGCATTCCTAACGGAAACATATAGTGCAACTGTTGCAAACATGACATGAATAAGGAATGAAGATGTATGCACCAGACCATGTGCTCTTGATGGGAATCTCAGGCCATAAGACCCAAAATGGAGATCTTGGGGATGGACCCGAAGAAAACATGTTAGGCATTCCAACATATCTCATAAAGATAGGAGTCCATTCATAAGTAGTTCTAAAGCTTGGTGTAGTTTATCGTCATACAACAAGGATGATAATGAAGGGGAAACCCCTATGTAGGTAGTACATGATGTGGCTACTGAAGACCAGACATGAATGAAGTCCAATGAGTCCTCATGTCACACCACATAATCCTATAATGATCAGGGCCAAGAGGCAAAGCTAATGATATGGTCAGGAAGAATGGGGCTGGACCTAAATATGAAATGTCTGGGTGTTCCTACATATCCCATGAGGATGAGAATCAAGCAACACTTTGTTCTGAAAATGATATGTCGTTTAACATCATGCGGTAAATTAGTTAGTGTAAATACTTAATGTGTGTTGCGGATGGACTCATGTTCGTAGATTATGGTGTCACTATGTATCTCATAAGGATGAGAATCAAGACAGATGTAGTTCTCGAAAGGATATGTCATGCAGGTATAACCCATGCACAGAAAGAGGAGGCATTGGATGTATCTTGTTTTTTCTCCTTTTTTTGAAGAAAAATCCAATATGAGGAGTCCATGTGTCACTGTAGAAATAAAACCACATGTAGGATTTGAAAAATATCATGGTGGAAGACCAATTCCAATTTTGATTCCCTCTCAAGAGAGGTCACCAAAATGTGGTGATATTTTTTTGTGTGTCCAGGATGATAGTGTTACAGTTTAAGGTCACATCATAGGACCTACACATTCCCTTAGACATCATGCTGAAAGGACGCAACATTTTAATCTCATGTGGGGCAACGAATCATAGTTTATATTCATATGATCCGGATGGAAGAGATATTGTTTTAGATGAATAGAGCTCAGACCATACATGTGCTTTCCATCTACAGTTTAACATCATGTACGAAGTGGCGACAAAGAAATTCGTAGTTTAATGTCATGCATGACACTTTTTTAGTTTGACATCATGCATGAAAATGTTGTTGGGTGGTTTTTCATCCTTCATCCTGGATGGATTGTGCAGTTTAACATCTTGCAGTGAGGAAGAGAGAGGTCTTAGTTTAGGGTCATAGACCTCGAACCATGAAGCTTGTTTGTTGTGTATAGGTTAACACCATAGAGGATGAAGATGAGTAGTTTAACATCATGCAGGATAGAGGCTCACACATGTGAAGTTCTCCTTGAATAATTAGGCATTAGTGTGAGGAGTAATATGCTCACGATCCATAGTGACTAGGGAGTATGCACCATTGGGTTAATCCTTGTAAATGATATAAGGTCCCTCCCATTTGGGTTCTAACATTGTTGGCCTCCTTCCAGGTATCATTGAGATCATGAAGGCCAATACCATTGTCACCTTTATGTAATGAATGGAGATGAAAATACTTAATGAATACTCATGCTATCTTGTTCTCATGCCTCTTCATATTGTGCAAGGCATGATGCTTATTCTAATCGATGGATTCCAGTTGAGATAGACGAGCTTATTCTACATTTTATGACATCTTATAATCATAGACGGCTATGTGGAGTGATGGTAACTGAATCTCAAAGGGTTGGACTGCCTCTATTCCATACACCATGGAATATGAGGTCACATGGTTGGAATTATGAGTCCTTTTCCAGTAAGCCCATAGGTCAATGGGGAGTTTGTCAGGCCAACTCTTCTTGTTCTGGCCAACCATATTCTGGAAGATCATAGAGAGTGTTTTGATGATCTACTCGATCTTCCCAATGTCCTATGTGTGATTGTGATATGTAAGATTAATGCAGATATTGTATTTGTCATGCAATTTCTTTAGCTCGGCTTCCCAGATGTTGGGGTCAATATCGATAAGGAAAGCGGGATGGACTCTATTCGGGGGATGATATTGGAGCTCATGAAACCAATGATAGAATAGGCCTTGACTTCCTTGACCCGAATTTCCTCTGCTCACATGGAAAATAAATCCATAGCAGCCAGGATGATCTTACATTGGTGAGTTGTGGTTGGTGGATATATTCCCATGACATCAAGTCCTCAGACAGAGAAGGGCCATGAGTACATTATAGTATCAAGAGGCACTAGCAGCCGATGCACAAAATTAGCATGGATCTATCACACATGGAACCAATTGGAAAACATCATACATTCATGGGCCATGGTGGTCAAAAAATAGCCAAACATTTGGATCAGATGAGAGAGTTTCATGATGTGCTCTATGAATTTGTTTGAACATCCTGGGAGACCTGGGGAATCTCATCTCCCTAAATGGAACAGAGGAGAATCCCATCAAACCCGCTTCTGTAGAGAATCTTCTCATGTATGTGACTGCTCTAGAGGGTGAACTGCACAATGAGATGTCGTATACACTCACGTTCATCTATATCTGTCTGGAGATTGACATGTGGGAGGTACTCGAAGAATGGATTAATCTAATCAAGGGTCTATTCTAGTATTGTGGATGGGGGGCCTGGAAGTCTTTATGAAGAGGAGAAATGGTAAGTTATCCTACATGCTGATAATAATTTTCATCCGGTTTGACTGGAGCTATGACTCTTCGATGCGCCATATTAATAATCAAATCGTCCTGGACATGCTCTACGAGAGATAAGGTAAGGCTGGCCAAGGCATCGAATCGACCGTTCTGTGATCAAGAAACATGAATGACCTCGGGTCGGGAAGGGAATTGGGCCATTAACTAGAGAGTGTGCTCTAATAGGGGTACAATCTCCGGATTCCTGACAACGTAGTCGTTGTTGATCTGCTTCATGATTAGCTTAGAGTCCCCGGTCCTATATAGGTGGGGAACATTATTCTCAAGGGCTATTTCAAGACCAGTGATGAGGGCTTGAAAACATGTCTTGTTGTTGGTGCATCCATATGAAAACATGAATGAATAAGACAAGACAACATGTGTATTCATGGGGAAGACGACACCCAGGCCCACTTTGTTAGGCCTAGGATCATTGATTCTGTTTCCGGTAGGGCTTCATGAAGCACCGTCAATGAGAATCTGCCAAAACTGTACGACTTGATCGACCGAAAGGATGTATTTTTCTACAATATCCAGATACAGAGACTTCTCAGTGGGGGGCAAGATTTACGGAAAGAACTTCTGGTAGCACCTATCCCTTGAGGGCTTTTTGTAGAATAAACCTGATTTCAAACTACTGAATAATCATTTTCCCAACAACATAGATGGCCTGTCAACATGGGGTTGTTCAGAATATACATTATTGAGACTATGTGAGGCACTAGCTATATCTCATGGTGATTAATGTAATATCACCTTTTTGCACCATGAATACCAGTGCGAGACAACACATCTCGATAGAAGAACACATGGCCTCATTGTTGAGGAGCATATGGTTGATTTAGTATAAATTGTTTTTTATTCCCTCATACTTCATCTGAGTGAGAAGGGCATGGAGGGATTGTTCCAAAGAAGTAACATATAGGAATAGAATCTTTTCAGAGATGGGTGGAATCAAAACATAAGGCTATAGATGGTACTTCGTGATCTCCTCAAAATCATCCTGACACTCTTCAGCCCATTGGAAGTCAATACCTTTTTTATATGTTAGGAAAAGGTGTAACACTTTCCAGCTAGATTCATAATGAATCGACGTATATTGGCTATGTGGCCTCAAAAGCCTTGGATCTCCCAAATGATGCTGATATGAGGCATCTAAATGATGGTCATGACCTTTTCTAGATCGATCTGTAGGCCTCTATATCTAACGACAATGCCTAAAAACATTCCATGGGTAAACCTGAAGGCACACTTCAAGGGGTTCATCATCAGATAGCGGGATCAGGGGAAGACAAAAACGTTCTCAATGTCTCTAAGATGGTCCTAATTCTAGTAGAATTTGTCCACCAAATCATTCATATAGAATTCCCCCAATTTCTCGAGGATCGACCTGAAAATGTGTTGCATGGAATGCTGATAGGTGGAACCCACATTTACCAAATAGAAAGGAATTACATCATAATCCATCATACCTTGTGGTTCCCTGAAGGTGGTTGATTCTTCTTCCTTAAGATCCATTCATATGTGATTATATTCCGAATACATGTCCATGAAGGGGAGATCTTGGAATGTAGCAATAGCATCGATCAATAACTCTGCCACAGGAAGGGGAATGTCATCTTTTTTATAGTAACATTTGAGATCCCAGAAGTCGATGAAGACTCTGATATGTCCATTCATCTTTAGAATGGGAATGATGTTGGCTAGACATTTGGGCACTAGAAATCCATTAACAACATGGCTTTAATGAGCTTATCAACTTCGACCTTGACCATGCCACTGTGAGAGGGGTGAAACATTCTGGGAGGTTGTTCGAACATGTGTTGGTTTATGGGTAGACCAATGTGGTGGATGGATAAATGAGGATCCCATCCCAAAATCTCACCATTGCTCTAGGTAAATACATATTGATGTTTCTGTATAAAAACAACATAACGTTGTTGTTCTTCTATAGACATGGTTGTTTTGATCAGTGTTGGTTTTGGGATCTTCCTCGGTGTTGAGGTTCACCTATGCCAACTCATCAATGGTGGGGGAGATACCTTACTCAAATGCCAGAGGGTCTTCTTCTAAATCCTCTTCATCATCCAGAGTGAGGGATTCATCAGTATGAGCAATTCTTCTAAGTTGGCCAACCTTGGAGGAATGTTGGGGCTGGCCTGAGTTGCAGTGGAATCTTCATTAGGGGAATCATGTGCTGCTGAAATCATAATGATGAAAGTTTTCTATATGATTCCATTAGTCCTTCGACCAAATGGGCCACACATGATAGTATCAAAGCAGTAGTGGTATATCAGATTGAGTCAGTTCAACCCAACCCAGATAAAACTGAATGTATGGTGTACTGTTGTTCTATGGGTAGAACATCTCGATACCTTACGAGGGTAAGGGGTTTGGGGATCACTCAAGCCTGTTTTTTTATGAGTAAGAAGTGATCTTACTTCGTTCCCTGCACATGGGAATTCAATTTTCCTTTATCCCATAAATGAAAAAGCAACATCTCAAGTTTGTGTTCCAATCAATGAATTGGGAGGATGTAGGAATCATCGAAGTCTGTCCATCAGTTGGAAACAATGGTAGAATGTTAAACTTCATTGGACTCAACCTGTGTTTCCTTACTGATGTAGAAGTTGGCATCTAAGTAGTTGGTTCACAGAAGACAAAGGGGGGGGGCATCACCTTGGAGCACACCCACTCAACTACTAAGGGAGTACATGAGGCATTAGTGATATGTGGAGGGGACTGTTGCGTAAAGATGGAGCTAGGGTCTACCCATCAACATGTTGTAGGTTGTGTCTTATTCGACAACCATGAACTATGTGCTAGTAATCAGGCCACATAATAGGATCTTAAAGCAAATTTTTTCAACATGCCTCTTCTCTATCGTTTCATAACCTGGAATCCTTAGGTCAAAGTGATCCAGATATGCTTTGGACAATCCTAGCTTACAGAGCGTCCGGGTTGGGATAATATTTATACCAGAACCTGTATCAACCAGAAAACAGATAACATCCATTCCATTAAATTGTTCATAGATGTACAAGGGGTGGATTATCCCCTATATGGGGGAACCTTCATATTCTTAATAGAATGAAATGATGTCATGGCAGTCATCAGGGTAAACTTCCTCAGCATGGAAGGCTTCTATGGACACAACATCTGTTTCAAACTAGAGGTGTTTCTTAAAGCCTCTATGAGGGCTTCACGCATGTCTGTAGACAAGAAGAGAGCATCGAGGATCAAGATCCTTATGGGAATTTAGGAATGGTGTTTACGTATATCATACATCTGCAAGAGGTGAACACTTTTTCAAACAAAACTATTATCCAGGGAAGGAGTTATAGAGGACACTATATGACGTATCGGAGGATTTCGGCTTGTGATAAAGACATCCCACTTCTCACTAGTCGAACCATTAAAAATGACTAATATTTGATGGTCAGATG
The DNA here is from genome assembly GCA_963277665.1 of Viscum album. Taxonomy (NCBI): domain Eukaryota; kingdom Viridiplantae; phylum Streptophyta; class Magnoliopsida; order Santalales; family Viscaceae; genus Viscum; species Viscum album. The sequence continues at coordinate 1,171,513,044 of OY728158.1, read as the reverse complement.
ACTACGGTGTGGCCTCAGCAGCACACGGTCGCGATGGATCTGCTTGGTCGAGAAGCATAAATAGAGGGGGTGTGGATCTGATGAAATAGGGTGAGAGGATTGTGCATGTTATGTCCTTCCCTGAGCCTATTTTCTAGTCTCAGTGGTGTGCATGTCATGATAAGAAGTGATGGTCGACACATTTTGATGGTTCACACACCCATGGTTTTGTTGACGATGGCATTCAAAAGGGAGATTATGAGGGTTTTCCTGAAAATCCTCTTATTAGGAAACCATGTATGGGTCCACCAGTTCAATGGTGTTCACTGAGCTGTACTCATGATCATCACATTTGGAATCAAAAAATGTTGGGTGGTTCCTAGAAGCACTCCTTGTCTCAAGGGACATTAATTCACCAAGAGTAAGGAACATATTTAGAACCAGCGAAGGGATTTTATGTCCCTTGCGTTTTTAGCGCTTTCTATTCAATGAGGTGGATGGCTGATATGTCTATGTGAATGTTGTAGCATGAGGTATAAAAATGACATCAGATGGCTCAGATTGAATTATATTGGCACAAATAACACCATGGTCCTGAGAAATTACTTATGTGCTATAAGGTCACCATACTTTTGAGACCCATAGTGAGAGACATGATGTCGTTCACCCTCACGGTCAATATCCATCCTTGCAGGAACACATGACAACTATGCCAGGGTGAGACCCAATCTGACAATATTGTTATCAACCTAGTCCAAGAGTTAGTCTTTTAACACCTAACAATACATGAGATTGTGTCCTTGAAACCAATGATACAGTTAGTGATTGGGATGATCCGTGATATTTTCCTCTTCAGGCCTCTAGCATTCAGGTAACCACGTGATTCTCTGGTCCAAGGAACTCTAGAAATAACTAGGGACCTGATCCTCATTGAATGAGTATGGCCAGTTTCTTCAATCTGGTAAAGGGGGTCTGGAATCCCGGCATTAATGAGGGGATAGAGCCTAGACAGGAGGTATAACGTATTTATATCACCTTGGTGGTGGTGGTGCGTTATGAGGTGGCGCTTGCTGATTTTGATGTGGGTGATTATGAGCTGGAGACTGAGCATGTGGAGGTGTCCATCAGTGAGGCTGTGAAAGTGGCTCTTTCAGTAACAATTCTATATTTCTAGGGGCCTCTATCTATGAAATAGTAATAGTATCACCCTTGGAGTCTCCTCTTGTGGGAGTTGTGGGAGGAAATAAGCAAGCCTTTATTCTTGTTGTAGGGAATCCTCTAGACGCCGAGCCTTGTCAAATAAATCCTATAATCAACCTGGAAAGTTATGAGTGATTATATAGGGGAATAATTTAGTCGCCACATTTCCCACACTCATGGTTAGCAGCTTCTCCTGAGTCAACGGCATATCGAGTGAATATGGGTGGCCCTTCCACCTGTCGACAAAGTCTGTGACACACACATCCAGCCTTTTCATGGACTTTAAGGGGTTGTAAATACTAGCCATGTGAGTGGAGAAATAAAACTCTTATAGAAACTACATGTAGAGATCCAACCATCTAGTTATTGACCAAATGGATAATTCATTGTATTAGATGAATGTGGGCCTTTCCAACATATGTACGAAACACCGGAGTTTAGAGGCCTCTTGCAATGATACAGTTCCCAGTATGGGTCCACATCTTGAAATGAAGTGGGCCAGATACTATAGAGGACCTCCCATCCCTTTAAAAGGGAATAAGGTAGGATTCCCGAAACCCAGGGGTACTGGTTTATCATCCAACCATGCCATATATGGCTTGCCATCAGGTGGGATCTCCACCTATCAGGTTTCAATAGCCTAAATGTGATCGATAAGAGTATCCATTGGATAATCTTGACAAGGATTCCTAGATGGGCAAGGATTCATAACTACTAGAGCATTGGAAGGTTCTTCAATGAAGTAAGATGGATGAGAAGATCGTGGAGCGGCTAATGGAATGGCCCAAGAGGCCAATGGATACACCTGCAAAGTAGCCAGTAGACCTGCGAAGAGGCCAATAGAACCTGAGTTGGGTTATGAGAAAGGTTTTCATGCAACTTGGGTGGATTCAGTGATGCATACCTAGGTATTTTTCCATAAACACCGACCTATACCCTGTCTAGATGGGAAGGGTTATCCATATCCCTAGGGGAAATTCGTTGGGGATGTGTTACCTATCCCTATTGCCCAGGTGGAGGACGGTTGGGATCATACTGGGGATTTCCATAACTCGGACTTCATTCCAAGGCACGCTCAATGAGGAGATCATCGATGATCCTTCTCTATTACAGAAGCTATTGACACAGAATGACTGTTTAGGGATCCTCTTCCAACTTTTGTACTAAATTCGATATGTTAGAGGGCTGGATTTTTCCCTTCATGTGTTTTTCCCTTACTAGGACCTCAATCGAGTGGAAATGACTCGGAATGTTCAGGAAGGCCAAATGTTAGTATTTAATGGAGAGTGTGGACACCTGTAGGGTCTTCTGGCCTTTTTTTGCCCCTGTGGGATGTTCATCTTCTCGTGAACCTATGCAGATGCCCCCTTCCAGGTATCTCTCAGGGACGACCATGTTTGATATGGTAATGCCCAAAGGCATATCCTCGATATCACTCGATGATCCAGCTAGGAATATGATATGACCTAAATACATGGTAGCATACTACCCCTAGCAAAGGATCCAGACATGTGTGGAAGCCTCTTTCATAACTAGACAGAGCATTATAAATCTCTGAATGCATCATCGATGGATGGTCTGATGTTAACCGGTCAATGAAAGGTGTTGAGCAATAGGGAGTGTGGAAAACTCAACTATGTGGCATAGCTGGTCAATGTCGTCGAAGTGTTCCTATCTTTTAAGGCAAGATAACTATCGATTACATAGATATAAATGCATCGTCCCAATGGTTCGATAGAAATACACAACCTCATCATGGGTGACAGACTCCTAAATATTGAAGCTAGCGGTTTCAATTTTCCAGAAAATTTCAGGGGTATGGTCCGATGTGAGAATGTCCCAAAAAATTCTCATCTTAGAGTCATGATATGGACCTTGGTTTCCCCATTCATCAACTGATGGCGATTGAGGGACCAGTAACAACACTGTTGTGGACAATTGCAGTGGTAGACTGGTCAGTGGAGAGTATGGTGTGCGAAATGACAAACCACTGCATCTTGTTCCATCATCTAGGGAATGAAGTGGATGTATCACCACATCCCTATAAGAAGGGGTGTTAACCACTACTTCCAACACAGGGCGGTGGTCATTGGCGAAGGATCGGGTTGGTTCTCATCATCGGTTGATCCCAAAACAATTATATGTGATCTCTTTTCAATGTAGAGAATGATCCAAACAAGGAAAGAGATTATAACACTTCATGACCCCAGAAAAGAGACCAATCTTCCTCATCCTATATGTATCTGCGATCGAATTCAGGGATCTGATTCATCTGGATTTCCATGTAGAGAAAGCTGATTCACCGAGTTCCTGCTCGAGACACCGATATAACGAATAAGGGTGATGGTTCCATCATCGATTCACACTCTACTTTAGTGTCTGAAAATCTGATGGTTTTGACCATGATTTGAGGCTTCTCAAGGCCCATCCTTTGGTGATGATGACCCAACCACCTGTCCAGGGGTGGTTCTTTAGGATAGGCTATATCTTCGACATGCGGAGTACATCTGCGTGGGTTGATGTTGGAGCAAGGAGGTCCTCCATGTTGATGGGTGAAAGGGAGAGGAGGACTTTCTCTATGATTAATTTCATCGTGGGGAGGGTCCCCACTTGAGTTGGTGATAATGCAAGGAGGAACTTTACATTGATGACCCAAAATATCGGTAAAACCTCCCAAGGAGGTATTGTGAGCACGGGGAGGACCGTCATGCTTGACATTAGCCGGACGAGGAGCACCTCTGCCTTGACTGGTAACGACATCATGGGGAGGAACTAAATTCTGAATGCATGAGTATGGAGAAACAACACTCTAGATAACGATGGAATGGGGAGGACCTCCGTATTCAATATCATCATTGTGGGTCGACCCGCGATGGCTACAGCTTGCATCGGTGACTGGGAGAGTCATCCCAGCCTACCCGTGGGGCCGATGAAGCCTCAATCCTGATCAAGTGTTGAGGTTCCCCTATTCTGTAGGAATTGGGAGGTGATAGCACACATCAGTGGTGTCTTAGGCCACTGATTCCATAGAAGATGATGCCCCTTGATGGGCATCCTTCTGAGCTTGCACCCTACGTTGGCGTCAAGTTAGCAGAACTAGGATTGGCTGTGCAGGGGTATGGACCTCTTTCTCTTCAATCTACTGGACTGGCTAGCGTCATTTTCGTGGACTGGGGGGAGCCCTCCTTGAGGGTCCCATGGCCATAGTTGTAGCTGGGAGGACTCGTACACTCCTTAATTCGTCGACATAAGGGAGTGAGTGAAATGATCATTCCGTGGAGAGGCACCTTAAATGATTGAAAATTGGAGTGTGGAGTAGTGGATCCCTGTGTGGCCCTTGGGGGTGGAGGTGATTATAAGGCTCAAGCCCGTGCATCCGGAATCAGTGCTTAAAAATTATCTGTGATGTTTTTCTTATAAAATAAACTAAGTAATTATACAACAAAATACACAAAGATGACCTTTTACATGTCTAGGTTCTGGAGGATTAGACAACACCATACATTTATCTGAGTCAACCAAAATTTAACACATGCCTACTATGCTTCCAAGTGCACTAACTCCAAAAGTCAGGACATCTGATTTGAACTTTTACGATACATGTGAAATTCATTTTAAAAACAATTGGTGATCACTCAATTTCCTAATAGGGAGTATTGACTTATTTATATAGTTTTGAGAAAATATTTCATTAAAAATAACTTTTAGAAATTCCTTTGAAGATAACATAAAAATACATTTCAAAACACCCTTTGAAAAACATAATAGAAATTACATACGTTTAAAATAATATACCACTTTTGAAATTACTTACGTACAAAAATTGCTTTAAAAGTAATCTAGTTATTTTTCTACAAAAGCTATGAAATATTTTGAAAAAAAGAACTATGGTTTATGGAAACATGAAACATTGAAGGATATCTTGGGTCTACCCACTTGTTGAGGGATTAGGTTCAATCTCATATTCCCTACAATATTTACAACATTCAAGTGTCAGATTTTTTGAAAGCATTTTAAGCTTGCTTTACTTATATATACATTCACTAGTGTTTTTTATTTTGAAAACATGTTACCGCATTCAAATACACATTAAATTTTATATTTATCTATATAAGTATGTGCATACTTAAATATATGAACATTCATCACATACCACTCACGAGTGCTGTTCCACTAAAATTCATGCCACCAGACATTGCTGGAAGTGTCCATGCATTCAGACTTTCTTTTATGAAATACATTTTCTATTTATATCATAGTAAATATTTATGTTTCACACATAAGATTATCAAAGAAATAATTTTAATAAAATATTTGAAATCTTGAAGAAATAAATTTTTTTAATAATCTCAAAAGTAAACCTTTAATTTGAAATCATGATTAGAAATGCAAGGTATGTAGTTATGCATAATCACATGCCCATATTTATATGCAGATGCGAGGTCCCTAATTTTAATATATCATGGAGACATGTCATGTGCATTTCTGAGAAACATGGCGATAAAATTATAACATTTCTATAAACATTTCATCCCATTCCCATGAAAATCAAGTTTTTGTAAAGTTTATTCAATGCTCATGTATATATTTATATTCATATATATATGCATGTATATGATTAAATTACGGTATTCAAAAGTTCATAAATTCATACTTCAACTAATACATGGCTAATAATAATTTAATTAAAATGGTTATATACTTGTAAATTATACAATATATATATAACATAATAACATAATAAATTCATGTTTATAGAAACGTCGATAAATAAAATTATTCTTTGGCAGCATTAGCAAAACATCAAATTAAAACATAAGCTTTGATATATATATATATATATATATATATATATATACCAATCACAAGTAATAATATCATCCTTCTGAAATAAGATTTGAATTATAAAAAAAATTAAACAATCTAAAAGGTTTAGAACAACAGCTTATTAAAAACTTATCAAAATTTTCGAAAGTTCAAAACATGTTTTAGTTTGATTTCATGAAACCAACAATCAAAATCAAGAAAAATAATTTTCCCTTATGAAAGACTAAAACATAGAGATTATAATATTAAATAAATAAATAAAAAACAATTCCCTTAAAAAACATAATAAATTAATTTCCAGCGAGAATAAATAAACTAGCAGATATAAATTTCTTTTATGCATAATCATAAATAAATTACTTGAATTTAGAAAATAATTGATCTCATTCTTATTTTAAAATTGATACTCGTAAGATGGAAAATAGAATAAAAGAAAATATATCTATTAAGCCAAACCATAAAATATAGATTACAATACTGAAATAAATAAATAAAAATCTCTTGTGAAAATAAAAGTAGAATTTCACTGAAAGTATAAATAATCGCTTACCTGCCCCCAGGGTGTAGCTCAGTTGGTAGCTGCTCCTGTGGGTCTCGGCGAGGTCTCGAGTTCGAGTCTCGCCGAGTTCATCCCTGTACTGGTTGTTGCATGATTTTCTTTGTACTGTATCCCCTTTTCTGAATAAACTGAGCCTTCAGCCTCAACTTTTTATAAATAATCGCTTACCTTTTATGTGGAGAAAACACATCTTATTCCTATTACGACATTTTTCCCTATATTGCAGGGACATAAATAAAACAGAAAGGTATGGGTATGGATTACTATATGGTCGGGCATCTCTTATGTTTTCATCTCGTGCTGGATGAGCAGCAAATAGAGTACCCCAACATTAAGTAGGGGGAGATTCTATTTAAATACTCACGGAAGTTTCGAAAAAAATATTTTATGTCAAGTTGTCAAAGATTCGGTAAATTCTCTAATTGCATATATACAATTATGTAATCATCTTCTTCTGAGGCAAATACACAAGTGTACCTCATATTGATTTGAATTTGAATTACAGTAAAGATGTCAATGTTGAAAATAACAGCAAGTGGGGGGATTCAATGCATCAACGATGTAGGAATCCAATTGCAAAAAAAACCCAACAAAATAGAATTTAATTTGTGATTGTGTGGTGCAGATAACGAGTTTTCCAAGAAAGCATAATCCCTGATAGAAAATATAGGCATATATTATAAACAAAGCGAACTGATTATCGAGACTATCATACTGAATTAAAATTCAATGTATCGATAAGAAAGGATAACATAAGACAAAATCAAAGAAGAAAATACAGAAATGGACAGAACAATGTAGTGATTAGATGATTCTAGGTGATTGGGATAACAAAAATAAATTAAATAACACCTACTTTTAGATTTGCGAATCTGAGAATAGGATTAAGGTAATGAAGGAATCTCCATTCCGCTCGAACCTCATCCATCAGTTGAAACCCTAAACAGAGCTCGAACTCAATGGTGTCACACGACCGACAGAGGACTCTTAGTATTAAACTCGGCTCGGATCGACACCCTTGAAACTTGCGGACGATCCATTCTCCCTGGTCTTCGGCATCCTCCACATACTCTCAAAACGAAGCCTCTTCCATGCCCATGGGTCGACACAGCAGAACCCAATGAGGAAACCTACACCCCTTAGAACGATGTCTCTCGACTCCCACGAATCCCTTAACCCACATTTCTTTTTTTTAATGGAATAAATATTTTATTATTATATTATATTTCTATTATAATATCATTATTATTATCTAACTAATTTCTTTAACAAAGGTTAACATTATATAATAATATGTGTTAAATTTTAAAACCAAATGAAATTTAATCAAAATAATAATATTCACCTTTACAAATACTCTAATTAAAATCAATAAATTTTCATAAAATTTTATTCAATGTTTAAAATATAATTTTATTAAACAAATTTTGTAATTTTATAAAATGTTATTCTAATTAATGTTTATAATTTATAACTAAACATTATAATTTATTATATATAGATATATCATATTTTAGAAAGTAAAACACTGTCAATTTTATAACAATATAATTATTCAAATTTTAGATTAAATAATTATTAGCATATATGTTAAATGTGAACACTAATAGTGAAAATATATTCGAAACATAATTTAGTATTTATCAAAATAATTATAATTTTCAATTCATTTAAAAGATTTTATTTAAAATATTTTGGATAGAAAATATTGTTTTTTTCAATTTTAAATAGATATAACAAATTTTTATTTAATTAACTAAAATACATAATTTAGCATACTGTTTTAAAATAAAATTAAAATAAATATATATTTAGATTCTCTTAAATATGAAATAATCCATGTAATATAATATTTATACTAGGTATGAGGTTATGGTCTTTACATTAATCCCCCATCAAAAGAATTGCAGCCTAACAATTCGTTTTGTCGAACTAAAAACAATTCTGAATTTCCATCTTCAGAATTAATAAACTCTAGGACAACTAAACCTATAAACTTGAAAACATGTGATCTCCAAAGTTTTCTATACCTTTCCTTTGATATCAATTATAAGACCATGATCTCATGCCTCCAGATTCAGTTCTTAGAAAGGTACAATATTTCTTTTCTTAAAAAATTAAACCGAACTATTACACAATAAATTACACATTCAATGACCTTTTACTAGTTTAGGTTCTGGAAGAATAGAAAACATATTAAATTTATCAGAGTTGAGACAAAATAAAACACATTCATACTACTCTTCCTTGTGGGCTAACACCAAAATCAACGAAAATTAATTTTAACTTTTAATATACTAGTGAAAATGATTTTAATAACAATGGTTGTTATTCCAATTGCCCAGTAAGGAGTATTGAAATTGTTTATATACTTTTTAGAAAATATTTCGTTAAAAATAACATTGATAAATTTATTTGTATATAACATAAAAATACATTTCAAAACACCATTTTAAAAACCAAATTATAATTATATACTTTTAAAATAATATTCCACTTTTGAAATTAACTACATACAAAAAATTGCTCTGAAAGTAATCAATTGATTTTTCTACAAACACTACGCAAGGTTCTAAATACAAAAAATTATGGTTTATGGAAACTTGACACATTGAATTCTATCTTTGGCCTACTGACTGGTTGAGGGATTGAGTTCACTCCCCAATTCCCAACCATATTTAAAAAATCCATGTGCCAGATTTTCTAAAAACATTTTAAGCATGATTTACTTATATATACATTCACTGTATTTTTTTTCATTTGAAAACATGTTATTACATTAAAATACCCATTCACATTTATATTTATATATATAAGTATGTGTATACATAAATATATGAACATTAATTGCATACAACGCAGGAGTTCTGTTCTACTAAAACACAGTCTATAAGACATTGCATAAAGTGTACATGCATTCCAATTTTCTTTTATGAAAAATATTTTTTGTTTATATCATAATAAATATTTATGTTTCAGACATAATTTAATAATATTTTAAAATAAAATATTTCAAATTTTAATGAAATCATTTTTCTAAATAATCACATATGTGAACCATTAATTAGAAAACATGATTATGAAAGCAAGATGAGTAGTTTAACATCATGCAGGATGGAGGCTCACACATGTCAAGTACTCATTGAATAATTAGGCATTAGTGTGATGAGTAATACGCTCACCATCCATGGTGACTAGGGAGTATGCACCATTGGGGTAATCCATGTTAATGATATAAGGTCCCTCCCATTTAGGTTCTAACATTGTTGGATTCCTATTAGGTATCATTGACATTCTGAAGGCCAATACCATTGCCACCATTATGTAAAAAATGGAGATGAAAGTACTTAATGAATGCTCAGGCGATCTTGTTATGATGCCTCTTCAGATTGTACAAGGCACGATGCCTATTCAAATCGAGGGATTCCAATTTAGCTAGATGAAACTATTCTACTTTTAATGACATCTTCTAATCATGGATGGTCGTGCGGAGTGATGGTAAATGAATCTCAATGGGTCATACTGCCTCTATTCCATTCACCAAGGAATATGAGGTCACATGGTTGGAATAATGAGTCATTTTCCAGTAAGCCCATAGATCAATGTGGAGTTTTTTAGGCTAACTCTTCTTGTTCTGGCCAATGATATTCTGGAAGATCTTAGAGTGGGTTTTGTTGATCTCCTCGACCTTCCCATTCTCCTATGGATGATTGTGAGAAGTATGATTAGAAAAAATATTGAACTAGTGATAAAATTTCTTTAGCTCAACTTCTTGGATGTTGGTGTCATTATCGATAAAGAGAGCATTTGGGACACTATTCGGTGGATGATATTGGAGATCATGAAACAAATGATAGAATAGGCCTTGACTTCCTTGGCCATAATTTCTTCTGCTCACATGGAAAATAAATCCATAATGGTCAGGATGAACTTCCATTAGTGAGTTGTGGATGGTGGATATGTTCCCATGACATCGAGTCCCCATACCGAAAAGGGCCAAGAATACTTATTAGTATGAAGATGAACTAGTGGTTAATGAACAAAATTACCATGGATATATCACACAAGGAACCTATTGGAAAACTCCATACATTCATGGACCATGGTGGTCCAAAAAATAGCCAAACACTTGGATTTGATGAGAGTGTTTCTGGATGTGCTCAACTAGAATTGGTATGAACAACCTGGAAGACCTGGGGAATCTCATCTCCCTAAATGAAATAGAGAAGAATCCCATCAAAACCATATATGTAGAGGATATTCTCATGACTGGGACTGCTCTAGAGGGTGAACTGCACAATGAGATGTCAGATACTCTCACGTTCATCTATATCTGTCTAGTGATTGACCTGTGGGAGGTACTTGAAGAAAGGAGTTATCAAATCAAGGGTCTATTCCATTATTGTGACAGGGGGACCCGATGTCTTAATGTAGAGGAAACAACGGGACACTATCCTACATGATGACTATAATTTTCATCCAGTTTGATAAGAGCTATTACTCTTCGATGCACCATATAGATAATCAAATCATCCGGGACAGGCTCTGCGAGAGATGAGGTAAGGCTAGCCAGGGCATTGGCTCGATCGTTCTATGATCGAGAAACATGAATGACCTCAGGCCGGGAAGGGAATTGGGCCATTAACTATAGAGTGTTCCCTAATAGGGGTACAATCTTCAGATTCCTAACAACGTAGTCATTGTTGATCTACTTCATGATTAGATTAGAGTCCCCTGTCACATGTAGGTGGGGAAGAACATTCTCAAGGGCCAGTTCAAGACCAGTGATGAGGGCATGAAAATTTGCATTGATGTTGGTGCATCCATATGACAACATGAATGAATAAGACAGGACAACATGTGTAGTCATGGTGAAGATGACACCCAGACCCACTTTGTTAAGCCTAGGATCATTGATTCTCTTTTGGGTAGGGCTTCATGAAGCACCATCAATGTGAATCTTCCAACATGGTACGACTTGATCGGCCAAAAGGATGGATTTATCTAGAATGTCCAGATCCATAGACTACTCAGTGGGGGGGGGGCTAGATCTCTGGAAATAAAATCTGATAGCACCTGACCCTTGAGATCTTTTTGCAGAATAAACCTCATTTCTAACTACTAAAGGATCAATTCTCAATAAGATAGATGGCATGTCAAAATGGGGTTGTTCAGAATATAATTTATCAGAACATTTTGAGGAACTAGCTATATCTCATGGTTATTTAGGTAATATCACCATTTTTGGACCATGAATACCAGTGTGAGACAACTTATCTTGATAGAAGAATACCTGGCCTAAGTGTCAAGGAGCATACATTTGATATAGTACAAACAAGTTTTTATTCCCTCATACTTCATCTGAGTGAGAAGGGCATGGAGCGATTGTTCCAAAGAAGTCACACAAAGGAATAGAATAGTTCTAGATATGGTTGGAATCAGAACTTGAGGCTATAGATGGTACTTTGTGATCTCTTAAAAAAAATCCTGACACTCTTCATCCCACTGGTAGTCGAAACCTTTTTTTATAAGTTAGAAAAAGGAGTTACACTTTCCATCCAGATACATAATGAATCGATGTATATTGGCTAAGTGGAATTAAAATCCATGGAGCTCCCAAATTTTGTTGAGAGGAGGCATCTAAATGATGGCCTTGAACTTTTATAGATCGATCTCTAGGCCTATACATCTAACGACAAAGCCTAAAAACATTCCATAGGTAAACCTGAAGGCACACTTCAAGGGGTTCATCATCATATGGCAGGATCAGAGGAAGACAGAAACATTCTCAATGTCTCTGTGATGGTCCTGATGTTAGTAGGATTTGACCACCAAATCAACCATATATAATTCCACCAACTTCCAGAGGATTGGTCTGAATATGTGGTGTAAGGATTGATTATCGGTGGATCCCGCATTCACCAAATTGGAAGGTATTACATAGTAATCCAACGTACCTTGTGGTTCCTTGAAGGTGTAAGATTCTTCTCCCTTAATATCCATTCAATTGTGATTATATTCAGAATACATGTCATTGAAAGGGATATCTTGGAATGTAGTAATAATGTCGTTCAACAACTATATCCCAGGAAGGGGAATGTCATCTTTTGGATAGTAAAATTTGAGATACCAGAAGTTGATAAAGTCTCTGATATGTCTATTCATCTTTTGAATGGGAATGATGTTGGTTAGAAATTTGGGCACTAGACTTCCATTAAGAACTTGTCTTTAATGATCTTATCAACTTCGGCCTGGACCGTTCCACTATAAGAGGGGTGAATCTTTCTGAGAGGATGTTCGAACATGTGTTGGTTTACTAGGAGACCAATGTGGTGGAAAGATAAATGAGGATCCCATCTTGTACTATAACCATAGCTCTAGGTAAATACATCTCTATGATACTTTAGAAAATCCACATACTATTGTTGTTGTTCTACAGAAATGGTTGCGCTGATCAGTTTTGGTTTTTGGATCTTCCTTGGTGTTGAGGTTCACCTATACCAACTCATTAATGGTGTCGGAGATACCTTACTCAAATGCAGGAGGGGAATCATCCAAATCCACTTCATCATCTATATTGAGGGGGTCATCATCATGGGAAATTCTTCTGAGTTGGCCGGCCTTGGAAGAATGTTGGGGATGGCCTGAGTTGTAGTGGAATCTTCATTGGGTGAATCCTGCACTATTAAAATCATAGTGACGGAAGTTGTCGATCTGATTCCATTAGTCCTTTGACCCAATGGACCACACATGATAGTATCAATACAATAGTGGAATATCGGATTGAGTCAGTTCAAACCAACCCAGCAAAAATTGAATGTATGGTGTACTTTTCCCCATGGGCAGAACATCTTGATACCTTAGATGGTAAGGGTTTCTTGGATAACTCAAGCCTAATTTTAGTACGAGAACGAAGTGATCTTACTTCATTCCCTGCACATGGGAATGCACTTTTCTTTTATCCTAGAGACGACAAAGAAACATTCTATGTCTAGGGTTTTTTCCTCTAATCAATGAATTGGGAGGATGTAGGAATCATACAAGTCTGTTCATCTGTTGGAAACAATGGTAGTATTCTCAACATCATTGGACTCTACCTGTGTTTCCTTACTGATGTAGTAGTCGACAACTATCTAGTGGGTTCACAGAATACAATGGTGGAGGCATCACCTAGGAGCACAACCACTCGACCACTAAGGGAGTACATGAAGCATTAGTGATATGAGGAGGGGACTGTTGCGTGAAGGTAGAGCTAGGGTCTACCCATCAGCCTATTGTAGGCTGTTTCCTATGTGAAAACTATGAACTATGTGTTAGTAATTAGGAAACATAATTGGATGTTCATGCAAGTTTTTTCAAAAAGCCTCTTCCCTATCCTTTCATAACCATTATTACATAGGAAAAAGTGATCCATAAATGATTTAGACAGTCCTAGCTTGCAGAGCATATGGGTCGGAATAATATTAATACCAGAACTTGTATCAACTAGATAGTGGTGGACATCCATTCCATTAAACTGATCATAGATGTATAGTGGGTGGATTTTCCACTGTATGGGGGAACCTTTTTATTCTCCATATAATGAAATGATGTCCTGGAATTCATCAGGGTAAACATCCTCAACATGGAATTCGTCTATTCCCACAACATCGGTTTCAAACTGGAGGGGTTTCTTGAAACCTCTTTGAGGGCTTCACGCATGTATGTGGACAAGAAGAGAGCATCGAAGATCAAGATCCTTATGGGAATTCTGGAATGGTGATTATGTATATCATACATCTTCAAGAGGTGCACAATTTTTCAAATAGAATGATTATCCATGGCAGGAGTTATGGAGGTCAGTATATGACGGAACATAGGATTTTGGTTAGTGATAAGGACATCCCACTTCTCACTAGTCGAACCATGAAAAATGACTACTAGTTGATGGTCAGACGACTAAGTTGTGGCCTTAGCTACACATGATTATGATGGCTCTTCTTGGTCGAGTAACATAAATAGTGGGGGATGTGGATCTGATGAAATAGGGTGAGATGACTATGCATGTTGTATCATTCCTTGAGTCTATTTTCTTGTCGTAGTGGTGTGCATGTCTTGGTAGGAAGTGTTGGTCATCACACTTTGATGGTTCGCATACCCATGGTTTTTTTGAGGTTGGCATTCTCTATGGAGATTATGAGGGTTTTCAGGACATTATTATCTAAGGGAACCATGTATGGGTCCAACAGTTCAATGGTGTTCATTGAGCCATACTTCAGATCATCACATTAGGAATCAACAATTGTTTGGTGGTTCCTAGAAGCAATCCTTGTCTCAAGGGTCATGAAGTCACCAAGCATATGGAACAGATTTAGAACTGGAAAAGGGATTTTCTCTCACATGAATTTTTAGTAAATTCCATTCATGTAGGTGTATGGATGATATGTATTTGTGTAAGTTGTTGCATGAGGCATAAAAATGACCTCAGATGGCTTATATTGACTTATATGGTCCCAAATAACACCACGGGCCAGAGAAAATTCCTTATGTGGTAAAAGATCGTCAAACGTTTGGGACCCATAGTGAGAGACATGTGGTCATTCAACCTCATGGTCGATATCCATCCTTGTAGGCACGCATGACAACTATGATGGGGGCCCGAACCAATCGGAAAATATTGTTATCATCATAGTTCAAGAGATATTCAATATACCCATAACAATACTTGAGATTGTGTCCATGGAACCGATGATAAGGGCCATGATTAGGATGATCAGTGAGATTTTTCTCTTCAGGCCTCCAGCATTTAGGTAACCACATGATTCTCTGGTCTAAGGAAATCTAGAAATTACTCGGGACCAGAGCCTCATAGATTGAGTATGGATAGTTTATTGAATCTTGTAAAGGGGGTCTGGAATCCTGTCCCTAATGAGGGGATAGAGCCGGCACAAGAGTCTGAACCTATTTATACCACCTTAGTGGTGGTGGTGTGTTATGCGGTGGCACCTATAGATTTTGATGTGGGTGATTTTGAGCTAGAGACTGAGCCTGAGGAGGTGTCCCTCAGCGAGGCTATGGAAGTGGCTCTTTCTGCAACAATTATAGATTTCTAGGGGTCTCTATCTATGAAATAGTAATAGTATTAACTGTGAAGTATTATCTTATGGGAGTTGTGGGAGGCAATGAGCAAGCCTTTTTTCCTACTACAAGGCATCCTCTAGATTCTAAGCCTTGTCAATGAAATCCTATAATCCACAATGAATGTTATGAGTGATTATATAGGAGACTAATTTAGTCTTTACATTTCCCACACACATGGTTAGATGATGCTCCTGAGTCAATGGAATATCAAGTGAATATGTGCAGCCCTTCCACCTAGAGACCAAGTTTGTGACTCACACATCCATCCATTTCATGGACTTTAAGAGGTTATCAATACTAGCCAAGTGAGTGGAGAAAAAAAATCTTATAGAAAAAACATGTGGAGATCCAACTAAATAGCTATGGACCAAATGGATAATTTGTCGTAGTAGATGAATGTGGGCCCTTCAAGGATCTATACAAAACACCAGTGTTTTGAGGCCTCTTTCTATGATGGAGTTCCCAGCATGGGTCCACATCTTCAAATGAAGTGGGAAAAATGATGTAGATGGCCATCCATCCCTTTAGAAGGGGATAAGGTAGGATTCTTGAAACCTAGGGGTACTGGTCTATCATCCACCCAGGCCAGATATGGCATGCCATCGGGTGGGATCTCCACCTATTGGGTTTCAATATCCTCAAGGCGATCGATAATATCATCCATTGGATAATCCTCACTAGGATTCCTATATTGGAAAGGATTCATAACTACTAGAGCATTGGAAGGATCTTCAATACAGTAAGATGACTGAGTGGATTGTGGAGCAGCTAGTGGAATGAACCAAGAGGCCCATAGATACACCTGCAGAGTATCCAGTAGGACCTGCGAAGAGGCTGATAGAACCTGAGTCGGGTTCTGAGAAAGGTTTTCGTGTAGCTTGGGGGGATTCAGTGATACATACTATGGTATTTTTTCATAAACACCGACCTCTACCCGGTCTAGATCTGAAGTGTTATCCAGATCACTTGGGTAAATTCATTGGGGTGTTTTACCTATTCCTATTGCCTAGGTGGAGGACTGTAGGGATCATACAGGTGGTTTCCATAACTCAGAATTCATTTAATGACATGCTCAATGAGGAGATTTTCAATGATCCTTCCCTGTTCCACAACCTATTGACATAGAATGACCTTTTATGGATCCTCTTCCATCTTTTTTAATAAATTAGAAAGGTTAGAGGGATCCATTTTTCCCTTCATGTGCTTTTCCCTTACTAGGATCTCAACTGAGTGGAAATGGCTCGGAAGGTTCTGGAAGGCCAAAAATTTGCATTTGATGGAGAGTGTGGACACCTGGAGGGTCTTCCAACTATTTTTTTTCTCTTGTGGGATGTTCATCTTCTCTAGACCTTATGATGATGCCCCCTTCTGGGTATCACTCAGGGAAGACCATGTTTAATATGGTAACACCCAAAGGAATATCCTTGATATCACTCGGTGATCCAGCTAGGCATAGGATATGACATAAATACATGGTATCATACTGCCCCCAGAAATGAATCTAGACATGTGTGGAATCCTTCTTAATAACTTAATAGAGCACTATAAATCTCTGAATTCATCATTGATGGACGGTATGATGGTAACCATTCATTGAAAGGTGATGATCAACATGGAGTGTGGAAAAATAAACTAAGTGGCATAGCTGGCCAATGTCGTCAAAGTGTTCCTGTCCTTTGGGGAAAGATAACCATTGATTACATAGATAGAAATGCATCGTCCATGTGGTTTGGAAGAAATACACAACCTCATCTTGGGTGAAGGACTTTGGAATATTGAAGCTTGCAGTTGCAATTTTTTAGAACATCTCAGGGAGATGGTCCGATGTGAGAATATCCCACAAAATTCTCCTCCTAGACTCATGATATGTCCCTTGGTTTCCCCATTCATCAACAGATGGTGATTGAGGGACCAGTAACAACACTGATGTGGTCAATTGTAGTAGTTGACTGGTCAGTGGAGAGTATGGTGTGTGAAATGACAAATCGCTG
Source organism: Viscum album (assembly GCA_963277665.1). Lineage (NCBI taxonomy): Eukaryota > Viridiplantae > Streptophyta > Magnoliopsida > Santalales > Viscaceae > Viscum > Viscum album. The sequence goes on along the minus strand of OY728158.1, from coordinate 1,171,495,368 downwards.
CATCTTGTTCTGTCATCTAGGGAATGCACTGGATGTATCACCGCATCCCAATAAGAAGGGGTGTTGACCACTACATCCAACACATGGGGGTGGTCATTGGAGAGGGATCGGGATGGTTCTCATAATTGGTTGATCCCAGAACAAATCGCTGTGATCTCTTGTCAATGTGTATAATGATCCTGGAAAGGAATGAGAAGATAAAAATACATGACCCAATAAAAGAGACAAATATCCCTCATCCTGTATGAATCTGTGGTCGAATTCAGGGATCTGATTCATCTAGATTTCCAGGTAGATAAATCTGATTCACTGAGTTCCTACTCGAGACACTGATACATAGGCTTAGGGTGAGGGTTCTATCACTGAGTCGCACTCTACTTTAGTGTCTGAAAATTACACGTGTTTGACCATGATCTGAGGCTTCTCAAAGCCCTTCCTTTGGTGATGATGACCCAATCTCCTGTCTAGGGATGGTTCTTTAGGATAGGCTATATCTTCGACATGTGGAGGACCTCTTCATGGGTTCATGTTGGAGCATAGATGACCTCTTATCAGATGAACTTGTCCGTGGGGAGTATATAGGAAAATATCGAAGGTAACACAGGGAGTACAACCAAGTTGATTGGTGAAAGGGAGAGGAGGATCTTCTCTATGATTAAAGTTATCATGGGGAGGTCCCCCACTTGAGCTATTGATGATGAAAGGAGGACCTTCACATTGATGACCTGAAATATCGGTAAAACCTCTATTCATAGTATTATGAGCATGGGGGGGTGGGGCGTTATGCATGACATTAGCAGGATGCGGAGCACCTCTTCCTTGACTGGTAACAGCATCATGGGGATGTCATAAATTCTGAATGCATGAGTACGGAGAAACTACACTCTACATAACGATGGAATGGGGTGACCTCCGTATTGAGTATAACCATTGTGGGTTGACCCGCGATGGTTACTCCTTGCAGTAGTGTCTGGGAGAGTCATCCTAGCCTACCCTTGGGGTCGATGAAGCCTCAATCCTAATCAATTTTAGAGGTTCCCCTGTTCTATAGAAATTTGGTGGTAATAGCACACATCAGAGGTGTCTTATAGAATATGATGCCTTGTTTTGAGAATCCTTCTATGCTTGCGACCTACATTAGCGTTGAGTTAGCTGAGCTAGGGATGGTTGTACAGTGGTATGTACCACCTTATCTTCAGTCTACATCACTAGATAACATCTTTTCGTGGTCTGGTTGGATCCCTCCTTGGTGGTCCCATGGCCATAGTTGTAGCTAGGAGGACTCGTACACTCCTTACATCATCGACATAAGGGAGTGAGTCCAATGATCATTCTGAGGAGTTCAACCAGACATGATTGAAAATTGGAGTGTGGAGAAGTGGATCCCCGTGTGTCCCTTGGGGGTGGCAGTGATTATAAAACCCAAATACCATGCTTCTGAACTCAGTGCAAAAAAAATGATCCGTAATGTTTTTCTTAAAAAATACACTAAACAATTACACAACAAATTACACAAATGATGACCTTTTACATGTATTGGTTATGGAGGATTAGACAAAACCATGCATTTATTAGAGTTGAACTAAAATATAACACATGCATGCTATGATTTCATGTTCACTAACTCCAAATGTCATGACATCTGCATTGATCTTTTTTGATTCCCGTGAAAATTATTTTAAAAACAATTGGTGAGCACTCAATTGCCATGTAAGGAGTATTGAATTATTTATATACTTTTTGGATAATAGTTCTTTAAAAATTACTTTGATAAATTCCATTGAAGATAACATAAAAATAAATTTTAAAATACACTTTGAAAAACTTAATTGAAATTACTTATGTTTAAAATAATATATCACTTTTGAAATTACTTATGTACAAAAATTGATTTAAAAATAATCTATTAATTTTTATACAAACACTATGAATGATTTTTAAAAAAATAACTATGGTTCATAGAAACAAGAAACATTGAAATATATCTTGGGCCTACCCACTTGTTGACAGATTGGGTTCAATCCCATATTCCCTACCATATTTACAACATCCAAGTGTTAGATTATTTGAAAAAAATTTATGCTTGCTTTACTTATATATACATCCACTAGAGTTTTTTATTTTGAAAAAATGACACCACATTAAAATACACATACACATTCAAATTTATAATTATATATAAAGTATGTGCATACATAAATATATGAACATTCATCACATACCACTCACGAGTACTGTTCCACTAAAACTCAGGACACCAAAAATTACAGGAAGTGTCCATGCATTCACACTTTATTTTGTGAAATAAATATTTTATTTATATCATAGTAAATATTTATATTTCACACATAATATTATAAATGAAATAATTTTAATAAAATATTTGAAATCTTCAAGAAATAAATTTTCCTAATAATCTCAAAAGTAAACCTTTAATTAGAAATCATGATTAGGAATGCAAGGTATGTCGTTATGCATAATCACATGGCCATATTTATATGCAGATGCGATGTCACTAATTTTAATATATCACAATGACACATCAATTACATTTTTGAGAAACATGGTGATAAAATTATAACATGTCTATAAACATTTCATCCTATTCCCATGAAAATCCATTTTTTGTAAAGATTATTCGATGCTCATGCATATATTTATATACATATATATGCATGTACATGATTAGATTACGATATTCATATGTTTATAAATTCTTACTTTGACTAATAAATAGTTAATAATAATTTTTAAAATTGTTATATACATGGAAATTATACATTATATATATCACATAATAACCGAATAAATTCATGTTTATAAGAAACGTCGATAAATAGAATTATTCTTTGGCAGCATTAAGATGAAATCAAATTAAAACATAAGTATTGGTATATATATATATATATATATATACACCACTCACATGTAATAATATGATCCCTGTGAAATAAGTTTTGAATTATAAAAAAATAATTAAACAATCTAAAAGGTTTAGACCAACTACTTATTAAAAACCTATCAAAATTTTTAAAAGTTCAGAACATGTTTTATTTTTATTTAAAGAAACCAACAATCAAAAGATTGAAAAATATTTTTCCCTTATGAAAAACTAGAACATGGAGATTATAATATTAATTATATAAATAAATAACACTTCCCTTAAAAAACATGATAAATTAATTTCCATCGATAATAAATAAATAAGTAGATATAAATTTCCTTTATGCATAATCATAAATCGATTAATTTAATTTAGAAAATAATTAATATCATACTTATTTTAGAATTTATAATCGCATGATGGAAAATAGATTAAAGGAAAATATATCTATTAATCAAAACTAGAAAATGTAGATTATAATACTGAAATAAATAAAAAACATCTCTTATGAAAATAAAATTGGAATTGCACTAAAATATAAATAATCCCTTACATTTTATGTGCAAAAAAACATCTTCTTCATATTACGACATTTTGTCCTATATTGCAGGGACATTAATAAAAATGAAAGGTATGGGTTTGGATTACATTAGGGTCAGCCCTCTCTTATGTTTTCCTCTTGTGCTGGATGAGAAGAAAATAGAGTACCCCAACATTGGGTAGTGGGGATTCTATTTAAATACTCTCAGAAGTTTCCAAAAAAATATTTTATGTCAAGTTGTCTTAGATATGTTAAATTCTCTAATTTCATATTTACAATTATGTAATCATTTTCATCCTAGTCTAATACACAAGTGTAACTCATTTTGATTCGAATTTGAAATAAAGGAAATATGTCAATGTTGAAAACAATAGCGAGTGGGGGGATTCAATGCATCAACAAAGTAGAAATCCAATAACAGATGGAAACCACAACAAAATTTAATTTAATTTCTGATTGTATGGTGCATGTAAGGGGATTTCTCAGAAAGCATGATCCCTAATAGAAAATATAGATATATATTAATATAAAAATTGAACATATTATCGAGACTATCGTGTTGAATTAAAATTCAATGTATCAATAAGAAGGGGACTGCATATGATAAAATCAAAGAAGAAATATATAAATGGACAAAACATGGAAGTGATTAGCCAATTCTAGAAGTCTGGGATAAAAAAACTAATTAAATAACACCTACTTATAGATTTGCGAATCTGAGAATAGGATGAAGGTAATGAAGGGACCTCCATTATGCTTGATCCGCATCTATCAGTAGAAACCCTAAACAGAGCTCAAACTCATTGATGTCGCACGACCTATAGAGGACTATCATTATTCAACTCATCTCGAATCGACAACCTTATCACTTCAGGACGATCCATTCTCCATGGTCTTTTGTATCCTCCTCATACTCTCAAAAAAATACTCTTTCATGTCATTGGGTTGACATAGCAGAACCCAATGAGGAAACCTGCACCACTTAGACCAACGTCCCTATAGACTTCACCAAATCCCTTAAACCACATTTCTTTTTTATTTGATTAAATATTTTATTATTATATTATATTGTTATTATAATATCATCATTATTATGTAATTAATATTTTTAATAAAGGTTATCATTATATAATAATATAAGTTAAATTTTAAAACCAAATGAAATTTAATCAAAATAATAATATTCATGTTTATATATACTATAATTAAATGCATTAAATTTGTATAAAATTTTATTCAATATTTAAAATATACTTTTATTAATCAAAATTAGTAATTTTATAAAATTTTATTCTAATTAATGTTTATAATTTATAAAAAATTATAATTACGTATATATAGATATATAATATTTCAGAAAATAATACACTATCAATTTTATAACAACATAAATATTTCTATTTTAGATAAAATAATTATTAGAATATATTTTAAAATGTGAACACTTATAGTGAAAATACATTCAAAAAATAATTTAGTATTTATCCAAATAATTATCATTTTCAATTCATTTAAAATATTTGATTAAAAATACTATTGATAGAAAATATTGTTTTTTCAATTTTAAATAGATATAACTATTTTTTAATGAACTAAAATACTTAATTTTGCATACTATTTTAAAATAAAATTTAAATAAATACATTTTTAGATTATATTTACTATGAAATAATACATGTAATATAATATTTATACTAGGTATGAGATTCTGTTCTGTACATTACTCCCCCCATAAAATAATTGCATCCTTACAATTTGTTTTTCTGGACTAAAAACAATTCTGAATTTCAATCTTTATAATTAATAAACTATAGGACTACTAAACCTCTAAACTCGAAAACATTTAATCTTCAAAGTTTTCTAGGCCTTTCCTTTGATATCAATTATAAGACCGTGTTACTGTGCCTCCGAACTCAGTTCTTATAATTGTAGTGTAATTTTTTTCTTATAAACTAAGCCAAACAATTACACAATAGAATATACAAACAAGGACCATTTACCAGTCCAGGTTCCAGAGGACTAGACAACACCTTAAATTTATTAGAGTTGAACCAATATAAAACACATTCCTACAACTCTTCCTTGCATGCTAACTCCAAAATCAATGACATCTAATTTGAACTTTTAATATACTTGTGAAAATGATTTTAATAACAAAGGTTGTTAATCCAATTTCCCAGTAAAGAGTATTGAAATTGTTTGTATACATTTTAGAAAATATTTCATTAAAAATAACATTGAGAAATATATTTGCAGATAACATAAAAATACATTTCAAAACACCCTTTAAAAACCTAATTGAAATTGCATACTTTTAAGATAACATACCAATTTTGAAATTAACTACGTTGAAAAAATTTCTTGGAATGTAATCCATTGATTTTTCAGCAAAGAATATGTGAGGATATAAATAAAAAACACTATGGTTTATGGAAAATTGAAAAATTGAATGCTACCTTTGGCCTACTACCTGGTTGAGGGATTGGGTTCACTCCCCAATTACCTACCATATTTACAACATCCATGTGCCAGATTTTATAAAAACATTTTAAGCATGATTTACTTATATATATATTCACTATATTTTTTTTTTATTTTGAAGACATGTTACTGCATTAAAATACCCATTCACATTTATATATATATAAGTATGTGTATACATAAATATATGAACTTTAATTGCATACAACTCACTAGTTCTGTTCCACTAAATCACATTCTATAAGTCTTTTCATAAAGTGTATATGCATTCATATTTTATTTTATGAAATACATTTGTTGTTTATATAATAATAAATATTTATGTTTCAGTCATTAGTTTATAAAATATTTTTTAAATAAAATATTTTAAATTTTATTGAAATAATTTTTCTTAATAATCACATATGTAAACCATTAATTTGAAATCATGATTATAAATGCAAGGGAAATCATTATGCATAATATCATGACCATATATATATGTATATGTGATGTCCCTAATTTTAATATATCACGATGACATGTCATGTGCATTTTTTAGAGACTTGGTGATAAAATTATAACATGTATATAAAAATTTCATCCAATTCCCATGGAAATACATTTTTTAATGTTCATTCAATGTTCATGCATATATCTATATACATATATATGAATGTATAAGATTAAATTATGATATTATTACTTTTATAAATTCATACATCAAATAATATTTAGTTAATCTTATTTTATATAATATAGTTATATACATGGAAATTATACACGTATATATAATCTTATATCACATAATAACACATAAAATTCATGTTTATATGAAACGTTAGTAAAGCAAAATATTTCTGGGAAGCATTAGCATGAAATAAAATAAAAACATAAGATTTGATATATAAATATATATATACCACTCACATGAAATAATATGATATTTCTGAAATAAATATTGAATTAATAAATAATAATTAAATAGTATAAAAGGTTTATAATATCCACTTATTAAAAAAATATAAAAGTTTTCAAAACATAAAAAAATGTTTGATTTTGATTTAATGAAACCAACAATCAAACAGTTTTAAATTAATTTTCCCTTAAATAAAACTAGAAAATGGAGATTATAGCATGAATTAAACAAACAAATAAAATATCCTTTAAAAATCCTAATAAATTAATTTCCATAAAGAATAAATAAACAAGAGGATATAAATTTTCTTTGTTCCTATGAATAAATAAATTAATTTAATTTATAAAAGAATTTATCTCATACTTATTTGATAATTGATAATCGTAAGATGGTAAATAGATTAAAAGAAAATATATCTCTTACAAAAAAAAAGAGATTACAAACCTGTACTAAATAAAAAACAACTCATAAAAAAAAATTCAAATTTCAATGAATGTATAAATAATCCCTTACCTTTTATGCTCAAAAAATTTCTTCTTCTTATTTTTACATTATGTCCAATACTGTAGGGAAATAAATAAAATATAAAATTTTGGCTATGGATTTGTACAGGACCTAGACTCTCTTATGTTTTCCTCTAGTGATAGATGAGTAGTAAATAGAGTACCCCAATATTGAGCAGTGGGGATTCTATTTTAATAGACTACCATAAGTTTCAAAAAAAAATTATGTCAATTTCTCTTATATATGTTAAATGCTCGAATTGTATATATACAACTATGTAAAAAATTTAGTGTGAGAAAAAGGCATATGTGTACCTCATTTTGATTCAAATTTGAAATAAAGAAAACATGTAAATGTTAAAAGCAACACCAAGAGGGAGGATTCAATGAATCAAAAAAGTGGGAATCTAATTTCAGAAGCAAACAATAACAAAATTGAAAGTAATTTTTGATTGTGTGGTGCACATAATGGGCTTTCCGAGAAAGCATGATCTCAGATAGAAAATATAAACATATATTATATACAAATAAAATAGAAAATCGAGACTGTCATGTTGCATTAAAATTCAATGTATCGACATGAAGGGGACCATAGATGACGAAATTGAAGAAAAAAATGAAGAAATTAACAAAACATGGCAATGTTTATCTGATTCTAGGATATTCAGATAAAAAAATTTTATTACCTAACACCTAATTGAAAATTTAAAAATATGAGAACATGAATAAGGCAATGATGAGATCTTTATTCTGCTCAATCCTTATCCATCAGTAGAAACTCTAAACCGAGCATGGACTCATTGATGTCACATGGCCAACATATGACTCTAGGAACTCATCTCAACTTGGATCAACACCCCAGGAACTCATGAACGATCCCTTGTCCCTAGTCTTTGTCTTCCTTTACATTCTCCCCAAATGAAGCCATTGCAATTCCCTTGGGTCGACACAGTTGAACCCTAAGAGGAAACCCACACTCCTTAGGTCGACTTCCTTACGGACTCCCATGAATCCCTTAGCCCGCATTTCATTTTTTATTTGTTTTCTTCATTAATTATTATATTTTATTTTTATTATAATTTCATTATTATTAACTAATTAATTTATTTAATAAAGTTTAACATTATATAATATTAAATTTTTAATTTTAATACCAAATTAAATTTAATGAAAATAATAATAATAATCTTTATTAAAACTCTAATTAGAAAAATAATTTTTTTCAGAATATTTTATTCAATATTTAAAATAAATTTTTATTAAAAAAATTAATAATTTTATATAACTCTATTGTAATCAAAGTTTATATTTTAAAACTAATAATTGTTATTATATATATATATATATATCATATTTGCGAAAATAAACCCCTATTAATTTTATAATAACATAATTATTCATATGTAAGAATAAATAATTATTAGTATATATTTTAAAATGTAAACAAAAATAGTGAAAATATATTTGTAACATAATTTAGTATTTATAAAAATAATTATAATAGTAATTTTATTTAATATATTTTATTAAATATTATTTTGATAGAAAATATTGTTTTTTTCAAATTTAAATAGATATAAATTTTTTTAATTTAATTAAAAAAAACTTAATTTCAGTAACTATTTTTAAATAAAATTATAAATAATAATTTTTAGTTTCATTTAACTGTAAATTAATCCTTATAATATAATATTTATTCTAGGTCTGATATTCTGGGATTTTACAGAGATGACAAGCTATGAGTCATCTATATCTTGATGGGACAAATCCTTCATCGAGATGACCCCCTCCTATTCATATAGACCAAAAAAATGTCCATTACCCTCCATTGGACAGTTCCATAAGGTGATACCTAGCATGGGTGCCCTGTAGTTATTTTGGTGGATGATGACATGGTGTGTGTGGAGCCATGTAGGATTGCAGCATCGGTATTGCCCCTGCCCCTGCCTCTATATCTATGGTGGGAGGTGATTCGTTTCCTATGATTCTAGATTAGGTAATGAAAATTAGGAATATTCAACCATTATTTCAGATAGCAGTAATTCAATTCCCTATGCCCCATTGTCATTCATTATTCCATGGATAGATAGAAAGATCCATTTGAACAACGTTGCAAACCAGGATGACCAATGATTAACTACCCCAAATCCTGGTGATATTCACGCTAGGTCCACTACTTGCTTGGTGAGAAGTAGTGTCAGATTGCTAGATCTGGTGACACACATATCTATTGATGTCCCTAATTCTACTAAACCCTATATTGAGGAGATGAATTTCAGATCAAGTTCACCATTTCTGTTTGTGACGCTCTTTGGTCGGGGCATGCCTCGTCATGCCAGTACATGGGATGCTTCAGTTGGACAGGTCACGTTTTTTCCCCGCGTTCCCACTTTCCAATGGTGGGAAGAATTTGTCACCTCTTAAGGGATGTTTTATCCTTGATCAAAACAAGATGATGGGATGTTGGTCTCTCCTTCAATGGGTTCCTCCTCGGAACTCGTCAACCATTCCGGGTATCCCTTCAAGATTAAGATGTTGTTTGTGAAACTCTTCCTGATGTCATATTGTTGAGGATACAAGTAAAATATGTGGCTCCTATCATGAAATTCACAAGGGGCTAGGTCAGAGAAATAACCTTTAGTCATTAGAGTTTTCATGTCAAGTATCGCTGGAATGTCTAGACACCGAAACACGAAAAGACCTAGATTTTCCTTTATCATATGGCTTCTCACATTTGTGTAATCCCATGGAATCGAATTTCTAATGTGGGGATTAGGAAGTCAGAAGCATGTATTTTGGGTTTTCCTCAGCATTCCATGTTTAAAACAGGGTATTCTGTGAGTTGAAAGTCTAGAAGAGATGCATTAGATTGATCGGAACACTTATGAAATTTTATCAAATGGGTGTATCCCCATGAGAGACCATCTGGAATGTTTACTACATGGGTGGATCAAAACACCCAATAAGGATGGACCTATGATGGTGTGTCCCAAAAAAGGGGAATTATTCACACAGTGAAGGTTGATCTGGACACCATAAATGGTGGATTAGAGGATGCTGGGTCCCAGCTATGCTGATAGCAAGCTTTACCAATGGCTAGGATTGAACCTCGTGGAGGCTTCCTACGTACCCTATTTAGGAGATAGGGATCAAAATCCGCGTATTTCTAGAGGGTGATTCCTAGAATCAGGGTGTAAATAATGGATAGCAAACCAGATTCATGATGGGGCTTAGGCGTGGTCAGTTTCTCAGTTTCTACAAAGAGAGATGAGGTGAATGGGGCTTATGCATGGTTAACTTCACGAATGGATGGCGTGATTTTATCAAGATGTAATGGCCTAATTAAAATCAGGATGGATATGGATGAATCGTTTAATGGTGGAATGAATGGGGATGGAGCCATTAACTGGTGTAATGGTAATGGTAGTGGGATTGAACCTTAGGGAGGTTTCATACGTATCCCATTGGTAGGGAATCAAAGACCACGTAGATCTCTATGGGGAATATAAAAGAGAGTACACAAAGGACCAAAACCTAAAGACATGTTGGAGGTTACATGTGGTTAGAATCCCATCACTAGAGGGACATCCATTGTTGCAATAATATGAATTGAGTGTGGGACTTTTGCACTGAGATGGCTTGTGAACTATTCTAACACCACTAAGGGGTATAACTTGGACGTGGGTCTCAACAAAGGGGACATAAAAGTTTATTGGGGTTTGGGGTTGAACCTTAGGGAGGATTATTACATTCCATGTATAGGATATAGGGGTAAAACCCCACATAGATTGAAAACATACATTTTAATTCCATGAATGATGAATATGGAATACATTTTAACGTCATGCAGGATGAGATTAAACTTATGTGAAGTGGTCAGGACTAATGGGTGATGGACATGAACCACTAGGAGGCTTCCTAGGTACATTTCAAGAAAAGGGAAAGGAAAAAAAGTCCATGGATTTTGGTGGAGAGTTGTATGGGGATTATATTATAGTGCAGCCTAAAGAGTAGGTCATGGTCAATGATTACTATATGAACACATGAGTCTTTCACGGTGTGAGAAACAATATTCAGTGATAAACTTGTCAATCGTGTTGTGAAAAGTGTGTTTGTGAGGAGTAGTGTGGGGATTAAACATGATTAACTTCCCAAATAGGAAACAGAGGCTTACTCATGGTTGGCAGCCCAGGGAGAGGAAGATTGGGAAACTCTTGGAGGGTGTATGGATGTAAAAGGAGGATATGACCATCATATTTGGGGAAACCTACCAAGGTGTGTTGGGGATTACAGAAGGGTTTCTTGAGGCACACTTGGTAACAAAGCGCAACAAGAGAAGAGGAGTGGGAAAGAGATGGTACCCATTCCCATCATGGGCATCTTGCATTTTTCACTCTTGTAGTGACCGTAGTTTAGCATTAGGTGTTAAGGAAATGTGGTTGCTTGGATGTTTAACATCCTTACTCTCAGATGATGGGGACTTGATCCTTACACATAGGACATACATAAATTTTACCAATCCACACATGGGGAAGGTAATGCACAAGAAATTCCATTTATTAATGGGGGTTTTTAGTGATCTATTGGGGGGTCAATGTTAGCATGTATCTACGACTAAGAAATAGCTGTTAGCATGTCTTTGTGAAGAAGAAATAACAGTTAGCATTCCCATGTTAAGAAGCACAATTAAGCGAAACATAATACTACACTCTTCTTGGGGGACCTATAAATCACTTCAGAAAATCATGGAGGGACACACCTAGAAAGTGTACGCAAGATAGGGGTGTTGCACATAATAGAGGCTTGAAATGGTTCCTTAGGGTAAGGGAAACACATAGAGCACATAAGAATCCTGAAAGAAATGCTGAAGGATTTCATGCAAGATGAGGGGTTGTGCGCCAGTTGGAAGCCTGAGGGCATGATTATTACGATTGAAGGGAAAACATTCATGAAAGAATGATATTATTCATGAAATTGACTTAGAGTAAAAAGAAATGGGTGAGGTTCAAGACAAAGTGGGACCACCCAAAGGAGGACCCCTAGGATACCTATAGAATAAGATCAAGTACCTTAATGTCATGGATTTTTTACAGTCATGGAATGGTTGTCATATGGACAGCAAAGTGGGATTTTGTCTTTTGCAGTGGTACTGAACAATTTGGTGGGATGCTTCTATTTATAAGAAAAATCATTAGAAGTGTTACACAAGGAGGCCTATGAGGATGTTACATTTGACACCGCATTGGTTGGACAATATCTTACACATTTTACCTTTTCATGTGAACCCGCTTGATTTCTATAGAACCTCGAACATGGCCATTTTTTGGAGGGACAATGAAGAAGAATCCCTTTGAAGTCACATTGGGCATGCAACAACTTGCGTGCAGATTTCGATCTTTCCCACATTACTCTAATATTGTGTGCACCTCCCTTAGGAATATTTGGATCATCACCTGATTCAAAATATGCCTTTGGTTTGTTCTAACATGCTGATCCATGGCCTCAAACGAAATTTGGCACCTACATTGTGCTAATTATGAATTTTTTAAAAGTTAATTATTTGGTGTTTCTGGGTTACATAAAAGGGGACCCTGATGTCCTTCTATAGGAGGTTGTAACATTAATCCCTTTATGAGATATCTAGTTTGGGATTAATGTACAACTAGGAATGTCTCATGTCTCTATGTCTCTATATAGGATGGAACCTAATGAGTTGTGATAGCTTTGTAAATAGCTCAATGGTCTGTTGTAGTGTGTTTTTGATCAATTGAGTGTGTCACCATGGACTGCACTAGTTTTTTCGTAATGAATTTTGATGGTAGATTCCTGTTGTGTAACAATTAGCATTTCTTAAACCAAGTGAAAGTGAAGAGATGATATCCTCTTCCATGAAATGATTATTTGTTCAAGAAACTAAAGGGTTAAATTTGGATTTTTTATAGTGTGATGTAGTTAGTATGTCATCGGATTTTCATGAACAATGAGTATATCCCAAAAACAAATATATGTTTTCGTCCTGGGAATTATGAATTCATTGTGAAGTCATCTGGTGAAAAACATTCTACAGCTGTATTCATGGGGTTAATGAAAATGTTTTTTTGTAAGTTCTTGTACATGTTCTTGGTGGATTTCATCGACAAAATACTTGTGTACATTATATTCGAGGATGAGCATGTAGAGAATCTATATTCCATTTTGGTAGTTCATTTTCATCATCAGTTGTTTGGGAAGTTTCCAGTGTTTGATTTTTGGTCTCAAGATGTTTTCTTCATGGAGAATGTTTTATCCGAGTAGGGAGTATCTGAGGACCCATCAAATATATTAGAATTTGTAACTTATGGAGTTACCAAGAAAATTTTAGAGGTGGAATGTATCCTTGGTCTTGTAGATTTTTATAGTAGGTTCATAGATGATCTCTCTTGGGCTATGAAACCTCTGATGGTGATGACCTAAACAGATCTGGTGTTCTTGTGGAGTCATTATTTTCAGGTGTCTTTTGACCATCTGATGGAGAATTTGGTCAGTGGTGTAGTTAATTTTATTCTAATTGAATGTGCTTATTTTGATTTTTTGTGGTGATTCATGTCATTTGTAGGTCTATGTTCTTATTCAGTATAGATCAGTCTTTTATTATAAGTATCATATGTTTGGTCCTCATGAGCATAACTATGCCACCAATGATATCAAGTTGAGTTTGATTGTGTCTTCCCAAATTTTTTGAAGACATTACATCATTAGTGAGTGCTTTGTGGTCCTCACCGAGCATAAAAACCTAAGGTATGTTTTCTCCCAACAAGACATGAACTTGTATCAATATCGGTGGACAAAATTCTTATAGTATTACGTCTTTGATATTTCGTATCCACATGGGCTATGATTTTTTTGGATGATGCGTTGATCTAAAAGTTTTGTATTGATACAGTGTGTGAATCCATATATTCATGGATAGACATGGAAGAACATTCAATATTACATCTACATATGGGAGATGTTGGTGGGAGAGGTTGCCTTTTTTAGATAATGGTGCAATCATATCTAATACAATGACTGTAGGAATACCTATTAGGGGATCTTGAGGTGGAGTCCATAAGAGATTGAGTTTTTTGTGATTAGTACATTGATGTTTGGTATGAGGATGAAAAACACCATGTTTTATTTCAAGGAAGTCTTTTTCATTCATTTAGATATGTATGTGTTAGTTATTGGGGAATTTCATAGTTTTCTATTAGTAGTACATCATGGAATGAAAAATATGTTTCCAGGATTGATAATTTATTTTTGGTGGCCTAGGTGGAAGTATGCAATTATAGGGTTTGGGTATCGATGTTTGGACTTCCCTAAGGAGAAGTACAAGAACCATGTTCCCAATGGTTTTCTCTATCCACTATATGATCCTAATTGAAAGTGGGAGGACATCTCAATGGACGTTGACTCTTGTTTTCCTCGAGCTCAGGGAGGCTACGATGCTCTATGGGTTGTGGTGGAATGTTGGAAAATGTAGGTCCAGTTTTTAGGGATTAATTAGTCATGTTCAGTGCAATTTTTTTTCACAGATGTATCTGGAGGAGGTGGTGAGACTACATGGGGTCCTAAGGATGGTCATTTCTGATCACGATCCTCATCTTACAACTACGGTGTGGAGAGGTCTCAAGAATTATTTAAATCGCAGCTAATTGTTATAACTACTTTTCAGGCATAGATGGATAGTCAAACTAAACGAACTATTCAGACTCTTGAATAAATGTTTTGATCTTGTGTCCTAGATGTTGGAGGTTCTAGGATGAGGCACCTTACCTTGGTAGAGTTAGCTTATAGAAATTGATTCCACTATACCATTGGTATGGCATTATTAGAATCCCTGTATGTACAACCCTTCCATTCTCTATTGGGCTAGAATGGGGTCAGATACTCCTCAATTATTATCTTGGAACTACTATAGAATAAAATCAAGATGGTTTAGGTTATTCATGAGAGGATGAAGGTAGTGAAATATCATCATAAATCCTATATCAAACATAAGAGGAGACCTCTAGAGTTCAATGTTAGTGATCATTTGTCCCTAAAGGCAACTTCCCATAACAGGAAGTGAAGGTTTGTTCAAGGGTGTAAGATTTATCCTCAGGTTTTTGGGCCTTTTGAGGTGTTGTATTATGTTGTAGATGATGATTAATATATAGAAAATCCCCCATAGATGTGTTGGATACAAAATGTTTTCAACTGTTAAGGCTCTGTCGTAATCTCCATGACGACTATAATTTCATTGTTTGGGGTCAGATAGAATTTTTTATGATGTAACCATTACATAACGTCCCAGAGATTTCCAGGACCATCAATAAAATATTTTTGGTGGTAATTATTTCCCATCGGTCTGTGTATTTTGTTGGCATAGATGCATGGAGGAGAGTACTAGGGAATCTGATTTTCAGGTACATTCTCAGTACTCTAAGATGTTTGATGTTTATATCTTGTATTGTAACACTGTTTGTTTTGAGGTTGTAGAAATTTTTCTAGTTTATGAGATGGATATCATTTATGTTAATTGTTCGGGATTACTCTCTTTACATGGGTAGCAATGATGCATATGGTATGCTATATGCTTTCCGTGTTTTGGTTCCTGAGGATATATGGGTCTACTCTCCTGCTATAGGTGGTGAGGACTCAATGAGTATTTCATTTAGTCACTGTATCGAGCCCCTTCATCATGGATTGGGTGGTTATTCTCCTATGATGGAGAAATATTTGAGAGGTATCACTTGTGGAAGATTCTTGGAAACTCCTTTTTTTTGTTTCCTCTATGGGTTTGTTTTGGATTCTTGAGGACGATAATGTTTTGAGGGGTATATAATGTTAGGGAAAAGATATAAATGGATTTAACCTTTAAACATTTTCAAAGACTAGGGTTCTTAGAGGAGGCTCGGAGGATGTCTGCTATAGTTCGGTTGCTAAGATCTGGAAGCCTAAGAGATTTCATTCTATGTAATATTATATGATGTGAAAGTGGGTTTCATGATGTGTAATGAATTAGGTTTATAAAAATAAATATAATTATGTGGTGACACATTTTTTTTGTGGAATCTAAAAATTTCAGATTACAAGAGATTAATGGGAATTACATGTTAGGTAATTCTCCAAAGTAGTGTTGTTTTAAATATTTTCAACTTCCCACATTTTTCAGACACTATGGCTACAACAGATCTCTCTCATTACAAGTGATCTAATTAATCCATCTTAGATATTTAGGGGATTCCATCATCATAGATTGATTCCTACCTTCCCTCTATCAATATGTAGTGATCTATAATTGATCTAATATACGTTTAACCACCATTATTCTTATTTCATCGATCAGTCTAGTCACATTCATGTTTTCCATGTGATGTCTCTTTATCTTGATGTTTCTAATGGTAGTTTTGAGGGGTTTGGTTAGTGGAGTTGTGCTGCGGCGACCTATGGTGGATAAAGTTATTTTAGGAGAGGTAAGAAGGATCTACAATGTTTGTACATTCATGTTGGAAGAATGTTGACACCCAGTTTAGGTATGGAATTCATTTCTTCTCTATCTGTTTAAATGAAATCACGGATCTAGTGTGATTTTTCCCCTTGGATGACAATGAAATTGGACTAATAATTATCTGAACTGGGTTAAATAATTTGTATCGATTGAATAAAGATGTTTTTTCTTGGCACCATGATAATGTTTTCTGACATGAGTTTTATGATAGTGTAATATATATACATATAATGGTTTATCATGTTGTTCTTGATGGAAATTGGTAAACAACATAAAGTCAGAATTAATTGGAAAAAAGTTTTAAGAGGCATGTTTAATGAATCAATTTTTTTATTGTTATAATTTAATGATGATCAAGTTTATGAATGTAAGCATGTTTAATTGAATTAGTTAATAATATTAAATCATGATAATTATTTTGGATAATGAAATTAAGGGCATGTAAAATTAATTGTTTAATAAATTTGTGGTACATTGATATAGCTTTATTCTTTGATTTCCTGTAGTTGGAACCATAGATTTATGAATCTGTTAATTAATGATGGGATAAGAAGTAGTTGTGTTATAAAAGTTAAATCCTCTTAGGGAATGAGTTCTTCACATTCTTGTTATGAACATGTGACTTCTTCTCTAGATCCATGAGAGATATTTTTGTGTGATGTTTGAATTCATTGTTTTAAGGACAATAGTTTGGTTGTTATATTTGGTTCATGATGCTTCTGGCAGGGCGTTTCCTCTGTACAGATAGTAGAACCCGTGTGATGTGTCACCCAATATCTTTGAGGATCTGTGTCAAAGTCGACGTATCCAAGGAACCTATTGAGTCTTTCTGGATATCCGTGGGAGAAGAATTTCATTATAAGAATACTGTTATATTTGAATCATGGAGTTAATACTATTCTTCATGCTAGCTATTAGGTCATATCTTGGCTATCTACAGGCATAGGGAGAGGCATCTGGATGATGCTCCTGAGGTCCAGGTGGACAGGGTCCAAGGCGGTGCTTTGGGTGATGTTGGCAAGCTTTTAAATTCATTCGGTGAAGGGCATGTGGAAGGCTGTTGTGTTTCTGGCCATGGGCACGACAAGGAAGAGGACTCTCTGTGCTTGAGTGGAATAATCATTCAGAAAACAATTAAGGATCCTCCTTCTGAACCTAGTGTAGTTGAGATTTTCAAAAGACTGTGGAGTGATTTGGAAAGTCCATTTGGACAAATAGAAGTGGGTGTCTAGGAAAATGCTGATGTGGAAGCAAATCAGGAAATTACTAATGATTCTTATCAGGCTCCAGGGGTCCCTGTTGGATTTTCTAGTCTAGATTATGTTCTAACTTTTAAGGGTGGGGTAGGCCAAAACCCATAGTCCCATAATATGGATCTGCATGATGGAGGAAGCAAAAACGCTGAAGGGGTGACCCAGAACTCTGGCAAGATTATTGATAAGGATGGGTAGGAGTGGAAGCAAGCTTCATGTGATGCTCGCAAGCTGATGACTACCAACCATGGAACCAATCCGAGGAGGTCTTTGCCCGGTCTGAATTTAAACAATTGGTTTGAAATCATGAGTAATGAGGGAGGGATATACGGATATTCCAAGTGTCTCTCTACGACCGAATCTAATGAATATTATCTTCACTCTTATAATAATAGACCGGGTGAGGATAGAATAGGCCTGCACAGACAAAGAAGTAAGAAAGGTATTAAAGAAAATAGTGACTCAGGGAGCTGAATTGTTTCTTGGAAGCCAAAGGTTAAGGGCTATAAAGACTACTCCTACCTCCCTAGACCGATGGAGACCCAGTTGGACAAAAAAGAGGGGAACCTCAAGGAACACAAGATCTAGCAAGCGACAGGAAAGGAGAGTCATAAAGATGAGGTAACCCAGTCTCATAAGCAAGAGAATGAAATTTCAAAGGCAGAAGACCAACATGAGGAGATGAACATGCAACCTGAGGAGGTGATGATGGTAGTGGAGGATCCCTCTCCCCTAGAACAGAGCTGTGAGGTAGGGTCTCTTGATGGATTTCATCGCCAAATGAATGTGGATTTGGAGGAACAGATGGAACTACTCATACATTCTGGGGAATAAATTAAGGAGGAAGTCTTGGTGATCAAGGCTACAAGGGAAGAGGCCAATCTAATGATGGGAAGACCAGTTAAAATGGAAGTTACCAGAGAGCAAGCAGAATGTATTGAGAAGCAAAATCCTATACTGATTCGAGGATTTAATATGGATAAGATTAGCAAAGATGAGTATATGAAATCTTTGGATTATCTATCAACACATTATGAATAAATTCTAGAGACCGATCCACACTACCAGTTTAGTGCCTTTTCCTAGAAACTATTTAAGGAAGGAGATTCCAATAGACTAAGAAATGTGATTAATAAATCAGCTGCAATATTTGAATCTTAAGCTGTTTTACTGTGAGGGTTATCACTTTCACCTTAAATGTTTTGGATAATAAAAATGATAATTTTGAGGAGAGAGATGCTCAGGACGAGTGATATTGGGGATGAGAATCAAACCAGCGGGGATGTGGTAGTGGGATACAATTGATATTCTTCTTTATATTATAATATATTTAATTGGATAAATGGTGGTAATAGCTATGGTGAGGCTAGGAACATTGTATATCTATTTAGGTTATAAGATAGTTTCACTTATTGTTCATTTTACAGTAGCTTGATTTATATATCTTTTGAACTAGAGGCTTTGGGGATGATCCTACTAATAATAATGTTATACTCACCCTAGGTCTATATAAGAGTTTTGTCTTGTTAGTTAGAGTAATTTTGAGATATGCCCGGTAACAACTAGCTTGGGTTTTTGTAGGATATTCTTGGGCTTCATGGTCATTTTCATCTGTAATATATTTTGGCAGTCACAATTGTCCTTTTAGTTGTAGTAGTTCTTGTATATAATTGTATATGCACACTTAGGCAATAATTTATATTGATGTATAAGAATAAGTTGGCTGGTTTATTTCATATATATCTCTTTATAATGTGTTCTCATTGATGTTAATTACTCCCATATATGTTTTTATTATAGCCTCAATGCTAGTCTCCAACCTGAGGACTATTGGATGCAGTACTTGGGTGTCACTATATCTCTTCTCCCATTATTAGTTGAGGAAGGGTACACCTTGTGGGGTGGGGGTCATGAAAAATGGTATTACATAAGAACTCTATTGTATGTTCATGCTTATTTTACTAAGTTTCTATCAAAAAAATAATAATGGAATGATTGGGTTTTCACATTTTTCTTTACTAGCCAAATTAGAGGGGTTAAAGTGGGTTAGGCCATGTTACTTGTACTGTATTTCAGGATGATTTTAGTACATGTATCTTATGAGATGATATCAATCCCATTTTATTATGTATTTTTAATCATATTCCATTATCATTGAACAAGGTATATTTTTATACCGATATAAACATATTATATTGAATACTTAATAAAATATAGTAAATATAATATTGTTAATTGTTATGATAAAATTTTATGGAATAAAATATATATAATTTATAAATTCCATTCTATCTTATTGTACATATTGTAATATAATGACCACATGCATCACAAAATGAATTTTATATTATTATTTTTTAACAAACACCCATGCTTAATAGTTAAAATAAATTTAATCATTTATGGATTCTATTTTTTTATAAAAATGAACTTGGAAAATTTATATCAAACCCATTTTTCTCATGATGGAAAGAAATTTATCCATTATATACTTTATATATTTTATAATCATTCAAATGAACTATTTTTAATGTAATATAATTCCAAAATCACTATACCTGATTTTCACATTTTCAGAGAAATGACCAAAATGCTATTAAAATTTTTGAAGCCCCCAAAATGAATGTAAATGGGTGGAATTGTACTTAGATTCATGGTTTAAGATTATTGACGCATTCCTATAGTGTGTCTAAATGATATTATTTATTTACTATTTATTAAAAAAATATATCATGTTTTTAATTATTCATTATTTTATCGTTTTTAGTATAAAAATACAAACGTTATTATGAAAATAGTTAAAACATTTCATTTTTATTATGAAATTTTCAATGAATATAATTTTTTATTCTATGAGTTTTTATATTGATAATTATAGTTTATATATAATTTTAAATGATAAATATTTTATCTATCTATGAGATGCTGGTTGTATATAAGGATGGGAAGAGCATTCATGTGAGGTTAGCGATGATGATATGGAGTAGTTTGGTTAATTACATGTTCTACAATTCAATCATGTTTTTTTGGGTATTGGAAAAATATTTTTTGATTACTAAATCAAGAATTTATAATTTTATATTATTAAAATTATATATTTATATACAATTTTATAAATTTTGGAATAGATTCAATTTGAGTAAACTAATTTGGTCTATATTCTAGTTGTCATTTTTTCTATATTAATTATAAATGAGTAGGTGTGTGATTTTCAAAATGTTATTTATATATCATGAAAATTTCATGCACTACAATAATTTTATAGAAGATGTTTAAACCATTGTAAACTAGGATTTAGATATATAAGAGGTGATTTAAATCATATCCAATTATATATTGTTTATTTTGTTAAATTTAAATCTAACCAATACTAAATAAATTATTCTTCGAAACAAATTAAAACAAAAAAATTTATTATCAACATCTATTGAAACCCAATTTTTTTACGGGGAAAGAAACACACAAGTATCAACTGTTTCATGATTTATTCATTGAAAAAATTATCTACTGTGGTTTTAAAAACCCATTTTTTAAATACTAGTTGTCATTTAAAATTCCAGTTTTTAAAGGGAATATAAAAATGAATTTTTATTATTTTGTATAATTTGGAAAAATGTATGGATGCTATATTTTTTTTAATTTTCTAATAATATGATTATGGAATAAAAAAAATAATATATAATTTTGATGAAAAGATTAATTATTGAAAAGGGAAAAAATAAGTATAATTAAATGTGGTATGTTATAAAATATATAGTGAATATAATGTAAATTTATAAAAATACAGATGAAAATTTATGTGTTTAGTTAAATGACTATTTTCAATTCAATTGTTTTGAAAATTAAAAGACACATTATTCATAATTTCAATTGACATGATATTTTTTTGTATAAATTATTATTTTTTAGAAAATAATATATGATTTTTTTATGTTTGGGTAAACTATAGTGATCCATTTTTTTCTTAAAGCATAAGATATCATAATGAAATACATATAATGAGAGATTTAGCTGATCCATTTTTATTACGAACTGACAAGAATATAATAGATGCTTTCAGTTGAGTTTTTTAATAATCTACTTATTAATTGAATAGTCATTCTGGGAACATAATATTCATGTTACATGAGATACAATCAAATATGTTCTACCAAATCTGAATGGATTTGTACATCAATAATTAACTACTACAGTGATGGTTTGAGTTTATCTTGTAATATTTTATTTCGTGTTATGTTGGAGATTTTAATTTTCTTGGCTATTATTGAAAAATCTCAACATCATTTTTGTTATAATATTTTCATGAATGATTTGTGATCAATAAAATTATAGAGAAGAAATCATCCTCTTTTGAACATTATGTTCGATTACTATTTTTTGTGTATAAATGAATTATTATACTAATTACAATGGGGAAAAACAATAGAGTCATATATTTTTATAGGTTTGTCAAAGATATTCATTATTTTGAACTTATATATGAGGGGGTATTGAAAATAGGTTACTTATAAAGAACATGTTTTTTTCAATTGGTTTTTTGAAAGGTTCCTTGGGTAAAATCTATATACTATGGATTTGGTTTCTGATCACTATAACTCTTAGTGATAAAAATGTAGTGTTTCAGTTAATTGGAATTATTTTTATTAATTTCCATAATAGGATATTTTAGTATGTCATTTATTACTCCATATTTTATTTATATCACATTGTACCTAATTTATGATTATATTGTATATCCCATCATAGTTTTTTAATATATGATAGTGTTTTTTCACTTTATATACTACATTAATATATTATACTAAATTAATTATTGATATTATAACATCCAATAAATTCATATGCTTGAGTGTGAATTTTTTTTATTAAGGTATTATCTTCAATTATTCCACTATAGAAGTTAGAATTCCCTAATTACATAATATGTTACATTGTGTCAGTATGAGAGTATTTATTTTTTTATGATACAATTGATAGAAGAAATTTAGTTCATAATCTTATGTTGGTTTTTTTGGGAATGATTACATTTCATTATAGTAATCATCAGAAGAATAATGGTCCACAATTTATTATAAAAAGTATAAAAATACAAAAAATATTGATTTTTAATACAATATAACAACACATTTTAATATAACATTTTATAAACATAGGATTGACTAGAAGAAGAAATTTTTATTAATAGTGTTGTTTACCAATATCAAAGGATGAGTGGAAATTTTAGATTTCATTTGTAGGATATTTTTTGTTTCACTCATGAGGATATGATTATATATTTTGATAATTATAAATTTCATTAAACATTAAATTTCTCAATGTTGATAAATATCTATAATAAAATTTATTAATGTAAAAATATAAATGAATTTAAATAAAACTATAGGTTACCCATTTTATATCATTAATTGTTTTTGATTCTAGATGAACTATTCTTCATGAACCTTTTTGATAATTTATATTTATAATGGATAAATCCATAGAAAAAATGCCCCTGGATATTATGACAACAATTTATTGGATGTAATATCATTGTGAATAAGAAATTATAGAGGATTAGTAGGTTGAAATATTTGTTGATATTTATATAAAATAATTTGAATTTAAACCAATATCTATAGATGATATAAACTTCGTATGAAGATTATTCGTGGAGTTTTTAAAGTTACATAAAAAAATATGAAGAATTATTTAATTATAAATGATAGCAATGAGAATTTGGGGATTGGATTTTTTTAAGAAAAATATTGATACATTAAATTCTATAGAACATATATTAGTTTCTGTAACAATGAATAAAATATATTACTAACACCTAGATGTTTTCCTTTTCAAATTTAGTATATGGAATTATGTATATATTTTCATATAATATGGGAGGAATTATCGAGTATAATAACATCAAATATTATCATAAGTAAGAAATATATGAAAATAGTAGAACAATTAGTGATGCTTTAGATGTTATATATTATGAATAAAATAAATTAGTGAACATTATACATAATTGTTATATATTATATGGAAATGAGACAGATTCAATAGAAACAAAGAAGTGAAATGGATGAATTTCCATTATAATTATGGTTGGTATACAGATATTACATTAAACTTCATCTTCAAATATATATGTTTGTTTATATAGTTATGATTGATATATTATTAATGATATCTTTGAAAATAAATATAGAAATAAATATTCCTACTATGAAAGGTAACTGTTTTTCCCCATATGAAAATAAAATTGGATTTTGATTATTATTTTTCATTAGATGTTAAAGAAGGATATCCTTAAATTGATGAGATTAGTAAATATTTTAATATTTTGGTGAAGAAAAATAAAAATTATGAGTAATTCCTATGTCATAGGTAAGGTATATCTTTATTTGTCTATTGAAATATTTTCATAACATTATTCTCAAATGAATGATAAATCAATTCCCATTTTAACAATTAACAATTAAAATATTTTCATGAAACTAATGACTTGTGGTTAAATTATTAAAATTTGTAATTATAATTTTATATCAAATGGGGAGAACATTGATAAGATATTTAAGTAGTTATATATTTATAAATCCAATTAAATAATTTATTTATTTCTAATATGTGATATATGTAGTTCATATATTTCATTAAAAAATGTGCCAAATATTGTATGAAATTTTAAAGGGTTGGTCATTAGATGAGTAATTATTTCAGACAACTCATCAGTCCTTTACAAAATATAGATCCTCAATTGTAAAATATGTTTCAGTTATACAGAAAAAGCGTTGGACCAATAGTGGCTCTGAATGGTCACTTTTACATAATTAATGAAACCAAACATGTTAGGATACCAATTATTTTCAATAATTTTTTTTAGAGAAATGAATGAAAATTAGTTGAAGAAATACATTGTATATGAATAGATTTTATATGAAAGAAATTAAAAATACATTCAAAATCCAATGCATTATATTATTATTCAAAAAGTATCCATAGAAAATGTAATTATCTTTTACTTCACCTTCATGATTAATTATCCTCATGAAATAATAAAAAATTACATTTACTTTAAAAAAAACATCAAAAATTTATTCATAGAGATATTCTACAGCTTGAACATCACAACATCATATATTGAAATAATCATTAAATAAAACAATAATGTTAATTGAATTTTAAATCCTTAAAAATCATCAAGAATGTTGTACAGAATGTGTCAATATACCAACACTATTAAAATATATATCTGAAATTAATAATAATTCCTATATTATCATATTTATTATTTTCAAAAATTCATAAAATTCCCTTGAGTTATATAATCTTGTAGAATCCAATTTCTTTCTCATATACATATAAGTACCTTAATCAACATATTTACATAAATGGATACTTTATTAAATAATAAATACAATTTATAAATCCTTATTAGATTATCATTTATGGATTCATCATATATTTAATTTATGTTGTATTGAAAACAAATACAATATACATTCCTCAATAGTCCACTTTTTCTCTTAAATATCCAAATTTTATTATGGCATTGATACATATTTACATCAATAAATCAGAATTATACACTTAATTGTATAAAATAAATTCAATGGTATAATAGGGTATTCTCATGTCATCACTATTCATATGAAATCATTTAAATCCTCATACTTAAAAACTATTCAGAGATGGATTATATCAAATTCATTTCCTTAGAAAAGAAACATTATCTTGAAAAATCAAAGATAATTTTGAAATGCAATTTTCAAAAAACAATATATTATAACCCAGGTGATCAATGTATTATTTAAAATATTAATAATGTGATAGAAAACATAGACAAGGAACATAATTCATGTTTTTGGGCCACATAAACAATAATATAAAGTAATATACTATTGATTTCATGTATCTCATGAAAAAATACAAATACTTCTTTTACATAAACATATAGATCACCATTAATATCCCAAAATAATCTTCCATTGATAATAGTTCCAAATTAATTTATATTAGGGAAACGTTATTAATAGACATACCTTATCCTATAATTCCTAAAATCTATTCAACACATCCACATTTATTCTATTGTAACAATTTAATAACATTAAAACATCAAAACTATCCATCATAGTATGAAAATATATCTATTGATTTCCATCATGTCGGTAAAATTTAATATATATATATATATATATATATGGGAATTGTGAGGGACCTATTTATTCAATATAAAATGAACTCATGATAAGAGTATTTACTCAAACATTCCATATCATTTTCCCTTTTTACCGTAGATTATAAAATAATTTTGTTCTAGCTATCATCCTTTGATTAAACATGCCTAAGTTTTTCTCGACAAGTACTTAATAATGCGAATTTTTTTATTTTATACTTGTTGTAAATATAATTTCCCTTTTCATGAATTACACATATTATTCTCTCTTACATGGATATAAATTTTTTATTAATATTTGTTTTCAACCATAATTTTTCATAAATTTTAGAAAAAAATATTTTGAATATACAAACCATTATACACTGAAAATGTATTATAGAGTTCAATAATTCATTTGGAAAATAAATACATTGCCTCATCTACTTAATCATATTGATATTAATCAATTATTTATCCAATATAAATATATTTAACCAAACTATATAACTTTCATTATTTTATTGTTCATCCTTTTTTTGTTCCTCACCTTTCTTTAAGGAATCATGTGAATTATAACACAACTTATTCAGATTTATCTTCCATTAATTATTATATAGAATTATTTTGGGAAATTTTCTTATAAAATCATTATAAATTTGGCCCCTTGAATGGAATATTCCACACACTTCAACAGGGTAATCATGCCTATTTGTTTTAGCATCATGGGTCAATTTTTTTATCATTACATTATTTCATTGATAATCTATAATCATCAATACTCCAGAATCATTATTGATTCAAGCATTTTTTTGAGTAGTCACATGTCATACCTATAATATTATTATGTATTTATATGTTTCCTACATTAATAGAAAAATCTTCAAAACTATGAAAATTTCATTTTCTAATAACCCTATAATGTTAGTAATTGATTTTATATTACTTTAAACTATGATTTCATTTCCATTAAGGTAAATTGTCTTCCTATAATCTTACATTCATCATTTTAGTTTTTGGAATGCATCTCTATTGACTTATTTTTACCAAAACATTCAAATATAATATTTATTATAATATATCTATTTTGAAACTATTTTTTACAAGATATACATTTTCTGTATGAACCTTTCATATCATAGACATTTAAAGATCCTAATTTATGAATAATGGACATAATATTGTATACCCCGACTTTTTGACCACATTTTTAACCAAAAACCTGTGATTGTGACCTCCAAAATTGTTCTTCCTTTGAAAATAGATTATAATAAAAATGATGAAATGTTTTTCTTCATCAACATCATAAATATTTTTCCTCTTGATATTATCTACATTGTTATTTTCATTCATGATTAGTTATTCCAATTCTATTGTTTCCATGTTATCATCCTTCAATGATGAATAATTTTATTTTTTAGTATTTGTTATTTCATCAAAAAATGCTTCAAAATCAATATTCAACTAAAATTCAAAATCATTATATCATCATCACTACTTGATGAATCAGTTGTTGTATCGAATTTAGATAGAAAATTAACAATGTCAATTGAAGGGATAAATGAAGACGATTCATCAATTAATTATCTACTCATAGTATCGATCTTCCTTCTACTAAATGTATTCATTATTATTTTTTATTTTCATTCAAACAATGTTTCACCATTTCTAAAAAATCTAACATTTAGTTATCCCCATAATTGGAAGTTCATAAGAAATATGTCCAACATAATTAAAATTTCATAATAATTTTTATTAACATCAATTTAATTTCTATGTAACATTTTAAAATCCTATTTATATAATGAAAATCATTTCACAAATATATTCCCCTCACTAAAAATCATAATATTAAGATTCTAAAAAATATACTTCTTTATCTTTTCATACTTTATAGGCTTCAAAGGTAATTTAAGCATCTAACATGTTAGTCATGGTTGGGGTTTTACTCAACCCGTATTATATGAAAATATTGTGTCACTAATCTAGTGTAAATATTTTCTTTCATCCAAATATAATATTTGTAAATAAAAATGACCTATAAAATTTCCCATCAGTTTTTTTTTGGCATTTTAGATTCATCTAGATTCTCACAGATTCATTGAATTTTTATTAATATATATTTTACTCTTGAAAAAAAATCATCAATACATCCACCATACTTAATTTTGATGTCCCCAATCTCATTCCTATAAACAAGTTGTTTTGATTCCTTAACATGGACAATATATTCACTGTAACATATCAATTTATCCTATATTTCCTCCTACTACAGATTCCCAATAATAGTTTATAGATTTTATATTATTGAGACATCATGATGGAAATTTTATACTTTCCCTAAAAATCAAATTTTTTGTTATCATCTAATGTAATATAAGATCCATCACCATTTATTTGGAAAAAAAATATTGTTGCATCTCATTATCACAGTCCAACTAATAAGAGATAAAAAAACATCCACTTCATCAAACTGTGATTATTATTCCCAATGAATATGGGAACACTTCAGCTATTAACTTAGTTAATAATATTAATGTTTTTAAATTATACATAGATCATTCGCGGGAATAAATTCTCTAAATTTTTTTCCCCAAATCAGATAGACTATTGAGAGTTTATGCGTAAATTAGTGGTCTCATTTTATCAACTAAACAAATATTATGAATTCACCCTCATAATGACGTTTTAGTTTTCTTTTTAGTTAATTAATTATATCAATATTACCTCATGTTTTGTAGTAATGATGGAGAAAATGTAATAGACATAATTTATAAGGTTTTTCTAGAAATCGTACACCTTTCCATATTGGGTTGCCTTTGTGAACATGATTATTCACTCTTCCCACAAGTGAAAAAACAGGTTATATTTTCCTATTACAACCTCTAAAAAAATTAGACGCCCCAATTTCTCCTCATTTTATTAGTTAGACACTTCAATCACATGCATAATGTATATATCTATTCATTCTAACTTTGAGATTCTTCTTCAATTATTACCCATTGATTGAATGATGTTATTCTTAAGACTGTAACCCTATATAAGGAATAAGGATTACCTTTACATATGCACTCCTTTAAAATCATCTACAACTATAAGGAATAATTCTTTTTTTTCTTTAACCTACTTCATTGAAGATTTAACATGATCTAATTCTTCGAAGTAAACTGAATACTTAAACATGAATATAATCTTATGTAACTATCTTCTAGAATATATATAAAATGCTTGATAAGGATTTTTATTCTAATTATGATTATGTTTCTAGACAAAGTAAAATTTATAAAAGTGAATAACATAATTTTTTAATATTATTTTGGATAGAATGAAATAGATCACAATTCAGGAAACATGATACTAAATACTCAACTCAATCACACTAAATTTTATAACAAAATTATCCAAATCGATATCATTTATGGAAAATATAATACATGGTGTATGATATTTGAAAAAACCATTGAACATAATAATTTTTAAAAAAATTTATTTTTCATTATACTTAATGTGTCTCGGGTATATCTCAATTTATATATGAAAATGTGATTTTTGGGTCCTGAAAATTTCTTATTAAGAATGTAGAATGTTCCACCAGACTATGTAATGCGTTGAAATAAATAATTGAATATATTTGAAGAAAATATTCAAAAATGGTCAAAGCGGTGATGGATGACCTGATTTTATAAAGTACAAATTTCTTCATAGAATACTGCTCTGTGTGGCGTTCTGATTTTTTTGCAAGGTTTCCCACAAAGAAAAGACAATCCATTTGAACTAAATTATTCAGAATATGAGGTGGTAATAATGGAATTATCAAATGAAAATATGTCATTTTTAGGGTTGGGTGGAAATTTCATCCCTAGTAAACCAGCATCCCCACACACTAAGAAGTTCATGGGATAATGAGGAATCTCTAGCACCCACAAACCAAGGCCCCCACATACTATGTCCTCCATGGGATTCTAAAAGGTATGTTGCACAGCCCACTATAGTCATCTATAAATAAACCCCCCAGGTGGACCGAGGTGCTTGGGAAAAAGGGGAAAATCATGGAGAAAAATATAGAGGGTGCTGGAGAAATCCGTCTGGAACCGTCAACAGTTCGCAGGATCCATCCTGCGAGCCATATATAGGTGGTCCGTCATGGAAAACCTCCTGTGAACCATATGTAGAAGGTATTAGACATTGGATTCTATGCTGGGGTAAAATTTTTGTGACAAAGATGTGTTTTTTTACGATGACACAAAAAATTAAAATGACTCCACAAAAACTCGAACCGTAAACTTTTTTGGTTGGAGTGATGAAATTTTGGGTTCTACCTTTACGCCCACAATTATTATATCCCTTAAAATACAATGATTTGACCTAATCATCATGAAACTCTTAAAACCCCATCAGCTACCTCCTATTATAGGTTGATAATGAACTCCTTGGACAAATATATTATAAATGCTTCTATAATTCATAGACACATCCTTTTCATTAATCAAATTCTATATCTAGAGAAAATTTAGATCCTTATAAACCTCCTCGACCATCAGAAATTGAAGGTTACTATCCTGAGGCCACTATGGTTTTAATATGCACAAATTGCTTTGAAAACTCAGCAAATGTTTCCAATAAAAAATGATTGTTATCTAGAGAAAAATTATTCCCCAATATAAGATTTTACTACCTCTATACACCCCAATAGAATCCATGCCATGTATCATTTATTCGGATCTAAGAATCATGAGATCATGATTTACACTTTCCATCCCACTCTTGATTGAGGCATGTCATGAAATCCTAGTCCAGTTATCCTCTATTTAATAATGGTTCATAAAACAAGTGGTCTCCATCATATGACATTAAAATGAAAGACTATAATTCATCCTGAACACATGATGTTAAACTATATGGAACTTGACCTAACCCCATGAATTTAAATTGTACTATGTTAGACCCAACAATATAACATTAAACTATGATTCTATAATCTAAACTATATTACTTAATAATATTTTATACCCCATATGACATTCAATAATAAATTTCCATTAAGGCAAGCCTCTAGATTTTCTAGAATAGGGTTGCACCTATACTCCTCTTTACCCTTGCCCGAGACATATCTAGATTGGCCACCAAATATTACTATTCAAGATATGAAATAAAATGAGGAGATGGGCATACCGAAAGCCATTACTCTCTCCCCTTAGACTCCAGTATCATATATCAGTAGATGATATGAGATGTGGGATCTATAGATCCACTACCTCCTCTTGTTTCTTACACCGATCATGACTCATGTGTACATAGAGGATTGCGGTGATCATAACATCTACATGGTCCCAAATAATGGGTCTTCACTGTATATATAAGCCCAAAAATCAATCTAAAGTACCAACCTTCTCTATAGATGTAATCCCTCAATATGAATCCAAATCATTGACCTTACCCATAAATTTGACCCCTAATATCAAAAAAAAAGAACATAAATTCTCCATAAATGTAAGTCCCAATATCAATCCAAAGCATGGGCCTTCTCGATTATGTAATCCCTAAAATAAATCTAAAGCATGAGTAATATTTATAGATGTAATTCCGAATATCAATCCAAAGCATGAGACTTTTCCATAGATGTAAGACACAATATCCATCCAAACCACGGGCATTCAATATTGGTGAAATCTCCAATATCAATCCGAAGAATGATCCTTATCCATAGATATAAGCCCAAATATCCATCCAAAGAACAGGTCATCTCAATATATGTTATCCCCAATATCAATCCAAAGAATGGGAATTTTTAATATATTAAAACCCTAACTGAATCTCCTCAACTGGGTATCTCCCATGCATAAGACCTAATCAAGTTTCCTTTACATGACACTTCTAATGTGTAAGTTTCAGCTCAAACCATACTACAAGGACATTGATTACCAAGTAACTAGGATAGATATGATCCCTCCTTGATGTCCATACCTGACATCAAAATCACCCTAATTTTTTCCTAACTACATTCCCATTATTTTCACAAACACAGAAGAGACCATATCCCTTCTTGGTACCTTAGGCCTCTTCGGCATAAGTCCTGCACCACCCATAACTAGGATACCTTTCACCGGTGTGTTCTTGTTGCATGACTTTAAACTTCAAGGTTGGGTCCTTGTCAAATGGCCATAACTGGTTATGAGTCAATTAAAGAAATAGAGAACTACATGGGTTTTTAATCCTCTCACAAGGATATGTAGAAATCTCATCTTATGGGTTCGATCCCAACATCAAAACAGTTATAATCTCTCATGGATGATGATAAACACTAAATAACTATCGCATATGGCTTGAAACTAGAATTATAATAGAGAATGACCAAATCATCCATGATTTATCCTGAAAAGGGTATCATTGATGGAGACTCTAAAATTCATATAGATCCTTCCATCAATTGGGAACCTCACATACATCCCTATGATTCCAAACCCATGCATAGTCATTCTTTATTTCTTCCCCAATGATATATCATAGACACATTATTTGGAATGAACCAAGGATTCACGAAAATATAAAAATATCTCAAATCTATAATATATTCCTAAAATAAGAAATTGTCCCCCCCAAATGAATAGATGATCCTAAGTTCCCATCATCTCGGCCAATGTGATATTTTAAATGTCATTGGAAAAATCAACCAATGAACACCTGCCATTGGAATTCCGGTGCACGAATCATGGATGAGAGAGTTGTTGGGTGTTTCTGGCTCCTAGAAAAAAACCCGTCTGAGACATTAAAATTTTATAACAATCTCCAGAAATTTCACACCAATTAATACACTACAATCGAACCAATGGGCCACATTCCCCAAAGGAAAAAACAGTAACATTTTAATCAGAGACAAAAATGAATTAATATAACCAAACTTATCCATATTAATCATTCATTTCATATAAAATGGTTTTAGGTCGAAACCATAATATTGCATGAATGTTTTTTAAATATTTATCTAAATTAAATTAGACATTTATATTATTATATAATTAGTGAAGTATTTTATTTTTTTCTCAATCAGGAATACACTACGTCACGATAGATATCATCCTCTCTTTGTAAAATCAATTATTTATAAAGACTCTTAATTTATTCATATAATTATATCATGAAACATAGTAATCTAACGAAAAATAGTTTAACAAATATTATTCTTCAAAGAAAAGAACAAAAATTAATTTTAAAATGTTTTTCTTTATCAAAAAAATAATTTGTCAAATTTTTTCATGAAACTATGTAGGATCACATATTCCTCATTAATATATGTCAAGGAATGGTGATTTTATATAATTTATCATAGAAATGAGGCAAACAGATCGTGGGTTTTTTTTAAGTGAGAGAAATAGAGAGATAAAAAGTCACGAATGAAACTAGTTAATAAATACAATATTTCAACAATATTAATCATTTTTATGTCAAAAAAATATCCACTAGGATTCATGGTGAGTCAAGGGTATATATGAATATTGAAAAGGCATAGTTTAATTCTAATATAATATATTTAATTTATGAAAAAAAATCATGGAGGCTCTTTTTTGTGAGATATATTTTTTAATTAATATTTAAGTTATCATATAGACCTAATTAAAATAACATAAATCAACTGCATAAAATTTATAAACCATAATTTTATAATATTTCAATAATTTTGAATTTTGAAATTGTTTACCATTTTATAGAACCATTTATTTTAAATTATCACATGCATGTAAAACATTTAATTCTTGAATGAATTTGGGATGATCACACATGTCACACATAGTCGTTATTGATTTAGTTTGTATACATATCAGATACGATATACAAAATAGAAATTTATAATTTGTTTTGATTCCCAATTTTGATATAGATATGACTATAGGAGTTTGAAGATGACACTCGGTGTGATCAAATGGTGAAACTGGATTGGACTTTTTAACTTCTATTTTATTTTTAAATTTTTATGGGAGGTGAATAATCTCTTGATTTTTATATCTCAAAATTTTCATCCAAATATCTATAATCAAATAAATATGAAAACTCATTCTATTAATTGGTTAGATATTAGTGATGTTGTCCACATGAAGCTTCCACTAGCACATGCCCATGCTAGAACAACCTCAATGTCATGCCACCCTCTGTGATAGTGACACTTCTAATCCTATGTGAACTATACATATAATATGACATCATAAATAACAGGTCTTAAAAAATACTTCACTATGGGTTCTATGTTGATATACCTCCCTCATGGTCAATCACCAATTACTTATATGTGTACTGTGGTTGGTCCTGGGTTTGACAAGGGTTAACCACTATTTTGTATAAGGACTATTCAAAATACATAATAAATTTTAATGAAGTATTATTTTAAAAATATTATTCATGAAATATATATATATATTTATTTCATTTTCGTAAAAATTAACACCCATATAGAAATAATATAATGTTTCAACTCCCTTTTCAATTCCACTTATTCACCAAATTATTCATGAAAATATTATTTATGATGGTCTTCTAAAAATTATCTTATAAAACAATCATTAAAAAGTAAATATTTATAACGTCCGATGATTTTGATAAATTATTTATTCAAATAAATTTAATCTTTTAGTTATTTATCATTATACAAAAAAAATATTTTAGTTTGCGTTAATGGAACAATGAGTTAAAATGAAATGTGATACAATATTAAAATATTATTATTTTAAATGATATTTTTCTCAAATGATGTTGGAATGTAAGAAATGACTACGATTCAATAAATTATTAAAATATATGGTTTAATCTACTGTTGAATATGAATTATTTTGTAAAAAAATAATAAATGTAAATAAAAACTATTTCGATACAAAGGAAGTATTTTCTTAGAGACTATTTTTATGAAAACAAATACATTTTACCTTAATAAAATAATGAAGCCAATTTGTGTCATTTATATTTATTGAATATATATAATAAATATTCACTCATCTCATTAAATATCATCTTATGTTTTTATAGATAATATATAAGTATACATCCAATTTTATGATTAATAGCGTATTTTTCAAAAAAATTAGTTTTGTTGCATTTTTTCGGATATTTTTTTAATATTTGTTTTTAAAAAATATTAAAAAAATATTTAAAAATTAAAATTATTTCATAAAATAATAATATAAGAATTTTTTAGGGTGAATATCTACTAAATTTTTTAAATGATTAATTTTTTATGAATTCTGCAAAATTCCAAATTTTAAATGAAAAAAACCTTTTTATTTTAATGATTTTAAAATGTAAACTATATTTAATATTTATTTTTAAGTAAAGTTATTCTATTTATAAATAAATTAATCTAATTTATGTCATTGATTTCAATTTATTATTTATATTGGATATTAAAACATTGTAATAATTTTATCATTTTCTCTTTGAAAACCCAGTTCTTCGTCACATCTACAGGATTATCTTTAAGATAAACATTTCCATTTATATGAATTGACATTGGAAAAAATGGATTTCATATTTTGAATCAGATTAATTTATATCATCTAATAAATTCTACATAATTGTTTTAAAAAATTAATATTAAAAACCATAAAAAATATTTACTCAGGCAAAGGTAATAATGGATTCACATGGGGTTAGACTAAAATGATAGGGGTTAAAATGACATAAAAACATTTAGAAACAATTTAATGGAAATATTTAAATCATATATTGTATAAATTTATATAATATTCTATTCTAGAGGCTTTTATATTTTGATAAATATAGTTATACCTTTTCTTTTTAAAAAATTACAATTGTGCCAGTCGCCTCACTTATAAAAGTCCATCCTCTCTCTTATCTTATTTGAACCTTCAAACACTTTCTATTCAACCAATACCACCATGAAAATATTCCTAAATTACCTTATATCATACTATAATCATTAATTTATGATTAAATCCAACTTAGGTTTGTTTTTGGGTAAATCCTATTATGGTTACCTGAAAAATATGTTGTGTTCTTCAATAAGTGTCTTTATTTTATATCTTCCTCTACATACTACTATTTTCAATAATACATTATGAAATTAAAAAATATGTGTCTACCATAAAATTATATGTTATTACATAATATTTATGACATTAAGAAATATCTACTTCAATAAAATGGGTAACATATTCATTGTTCATGTGTATAGTAGATTACCTCCTCACAAACTTATTTCATTCATTTTTCCATTACCAAATGAAATTGTTTGGTGTGATGATGAATATAAAGTATTTATATAATATTTAAAGAATAATTATACATATTTATTCATTATATGATAAGATAGTGTTTTTACATTTCATTCCATAGAAGACATAATAACATCGTCAATGTGTATGGAAGACTACCACCTCCCAAATCGATGTGTTTTATTCTCACTAACACATTATATAAATGATAATAGGTATATATTAATTAATAAATTTGATATTCATAAAATAATTATGATATTTATAAAATACTTATCATTATAAATTTATAATAAATCGTTATATTTCATAACATTTCACTCCCTGAATGATGATAATGTCGTCAGTGTACGTGTGGACTACCAACTTCATGACGCTATGTGATTCTATTTTCATCACCATACAACTTGGATGATAATTATACAAATATTAAAATAAAAAATATTATATTTATAATTTACTTATAATTATGTAAATATAATATATTACTTTAACCATTTCCTTAAAAAATGTAGAAAAATTGAAATGTTGCTAACACATACATACGACCTACCATTTCCATGATTAAAACATAATTAATTTCTCAAAACATTATTTAATGATTGTTCTTAAAAGAATAATTTATGTTTTAATATTATAATTATGTAATTATTATTATTATCTATATTATGGAACAACGACTATAATATGAATACTCATAATAGATATAAAAACGTATATAAAAAACAATGCGGTTATTAACCAAAACCCAACTTTTACATGGAAGTGTTAATAAATAGGTAATAAAGGGACATATCTAAAAAATATATCAAATTACATAATAATTTTTGTAAATATAATATATTTATAATATAATAAAATTTATTATATTGTATTTTTAAAATATTTTTATTTTACTTGAAATTTTAATGTTAGGGGATTTTTTCCTAAAATTTATTTCTTAGATATATGTTCCATATTTAGAAGTAATTTCTTTTATATTATTTATATACTACCACATTGACATGTATAAGAATTAATATAAAGTATTTATTGATACTTAATATTTCAATTTAAATTATTCTTTCCTGGGTCTTACGATTCCAAATTTACTCAACGAGTAAGGGTTTTTTTTCAAATTTTACTTCTTTATTACATAAGTTGTGTTATGAAACTACATTCTCCTATTAGTTGTATAATTATTCCGTTGGAATGTTATTTAACGAATATAAATATCTATTTGATATTTAAATCCTATATATATGTTATTATAAAATGCTTATTATAATTTAAATGTTACCAAAGTTATAAGGGTTTGATGGTACGATTTCATAGTTTATTTTAATTGTTTATGATTATACTTTTTATGATTATATGTTATGATATATAACACATTTACATCATGTATCTTAATATAATCCTTCCATTCATGAAATTTACAATTATATTACCAGTTTCTACTCTTTGGTAGTTATAATTATTAAGAATTTGTTTTTATGAAAATAATATTTTATTTATCTCTTTGGTTGGAAATCTGTTTCCATCAAAAACCATATTTTCTAAAAATATATATTAAAAACTGATTTTCATTTTATTCCAGTGGTTTATTAATGATTCATTTAAATATGTTTTAATATTTAATGTTTCTAATGGAATCATCATGCCATTTTTTAAATGATATTGGGTTTTCTTTTACAGTAAATGTGAAAATAGTTTTTTAACAAGCACGACATGGAAAATATTTATCACTTTCAGAAACTCCCCAATATTTCAGTCAACCCATAAAATGTTTCATGGTTATATTCTACATAATTTATTTTGATAATGCTTTAATATTTTGAAAATTTTATTATCAATGAAAATACATTTTCATCAAGAAATGATTCAACATATCTTTTAAAATCCATATCCATCAATAATGGAATACCTTGATGTGTCTTATTATTTACCTAGGATATGAAAAAAGTACACCAAAATTATACATTCAATGAATTTTCATGATGAAAATAAATTTATTTAATGAAATTATATTTCCATTGGTTATACATATATAAAATTCTTATAAAACCCACTTCATTTCCATTATTCATGATATGATGAAATAATAAAATGATTAAGAAATTAATATGTTTTCCACAAGTTTTTATATGAAGAAATTTTAATGAGACCCATTTCGTTTGATGGGATATGATATGATGAATTTTATATTATATTTTGCCCCATATGTGTATGACTTTCATTTTGTGATGTGTAATATCAATATCCCCCTCAAATGTGTTGGGTAATGATTGCTATTTTATGAGATCAAATGGTGTATAGGAGGTTATCCAAAGCCTGAAAAAGGATGGTACATGGGAGGTTATCCCATGACTAAAACAATAGGTTACATATGAGGTTATCCAAATATAGAAAAAATAGGGTACATGGGAGGTTCTTCCAATCTCCAAACAAGATTGTGCATGAGAGGTTATCAGTAGAAAGAAATAAGAAGGTACATGTGAGGTCATCTAAAGCCCAAAACTAAACAGTATATTGGAGGTTATCCGAAATCCTAAGTATTTTTAGTGTTTTTATTCCAATCCTAACATGTTTTGAATGTATTTTCATATATCCATGAAATTTTAATTTATATGGTAATGTGTATACAAAAATTCAATATCTTATTCCAATTTTATTACCACAATGATACTGTTATTTGATTTCCTTATGAATTGTGTCTTATTAACATCCAATAATTATTGTATTACTCAATATTAAATTATTTTATTTTCAAGGTATGGATAATAAATTTTATACTCATGTTCTCTTACAATTATTATTATATAATTCTTATATATCTTCCTTGTTTACTTTTATTGAGAATCAGTGGTCACCCATCCAGAGGTTTCTTTTCCCACAGTTTTAAAGAATGATTTTATGTAAAATTACTTAAAAGGGTGATATTTATGGTTGTAATTTAATATTATTCAAGAATTAAGGATATTATATTCCATGTTTCCTAATACATGAATCTGTTAAGACCATCTAGTGTGTGATTGTGAAATATAAATAACGTTCGTCTAAAAATATGTAATATCTATGTATAAGAAGCTCAGGTCTCTATAGTTGGTGTACGTGGAATGGATTAGTTAATCATTAGAGACAAGGATGATAAATTTTGTGTGATCCCTTGGGATATTTTTGAGGATAATTTTATGTATGTCTTTATGGATTAGGCTAAGGATGATACGTAGTGTAAGAATGTTTCATAGATGTATGGTGAAGGATAGATAATGTGTTTAGTATAAAAATACATCCATTTTTGGAAAATAATTATTGATATGATTGGGGAATTGTGGTACCTAGGGGTGATAAATATGAAAAAGGGTAATAAATATAGACTAAATCATCAAAATTTTAACAAAAAAGGGCTATTATGCACACCTGGTATGACACTCTTGTGGTATATGATTTGGAAAATCACCAAGCCTTCATGATGCATCATAAATAATTTAAATAGATGATGACTATGTGTAACACGCAGAGTTTTTTGAAAATGAAAACTTATATTCTATATAAAAAGGTAACATAATAATAAATTCATTTTATAAAACACACAACAAAGAGTTTCTTCAGTATGATTCATCTCACTCAACACACTATTTATCTCATTTTACAAACAACACTGTGTTTTTTTGTTTAACAAAATATTATACAAACAACACCAAACATAAATGACCCGTTATATATATTACCATTTTAAACTATCTAGTGAAATCATAATTATTAAAATGAATTTCTGAATTATAAAAATCTATTATTCACACAAGTAGGAAATTAATTAATTTGTTACCAATTTATTATAAATGAAAAACACCAATTGAATATAGAGGAATTGTTTTTATAAAAATCTATATTTACACACCCAATAAATTTTATCTTAATTAATTAAATTAAGAATTGTTATTAAATTATATTAATAAAATTTATAAATGATATATTCAATCAATTTTTTTTTTAAATTTATATAACATATTTGATATTAATACGTTTAGAAGGAACTCAATTTTGTGCATAAAAGTCCATTTTTTTCAAAAGTCGTATATCCTCCTTTTTACGGTACACTTATTTTAAAACTAATTTTCCACATTTTTATATTAGTTAATTTATTTTAAAAAAATTCATGGAATAAATATATTAAAATTAATATTGTGTGAAATATTGGGATTTTTTTTAAAAATATTTATTTTTCAGTGATTAATGAAAATTATTGATTTTTATAAAAAGTCATTTCTTTTTAATAAATTATTTATTTAAAGAGTAAAAATATGTTTTAAATGTTTTATGAGTTGAATATTTATTAGTTTATTATATATAATACATTTTATTAAATTATAGTTCTCCTTATATTGGTTTTTAATATATGTTTACTTCTGGGATTAATGTCCAATTTTTCTAAAGTGGGTTTTAAAATGCATAATGTTTATCATTTGAAAAAATTTAAAATAATACATAATGGGGAATGTTTGAAATGTAATTTTTATATTATAAATAATGATATATTATTTTTTTAATGAAATTATAATAATTAGTCATGAAGTTAATATTTAATCGCTTTTTACTAAAAAAATTACTCTTCTTAAAAATCATCTTTCTCTCCGTGTCTAAGGGATTAATATGAAATTATATTTTCCTATATTTTTATATTTATTTTTAAAAATGGATTGAATATTTTTAAATATATTTAATTTTAATATCTAATAAAGATAATTTAGTTATTTATCAATGGGTTTAGTGAAAAAAATTAATTTTAATTACAACGATAAAGATAAAAATGAGGTTACATAATAGTTAAACAGTAATCTTAAGGTTTCTAATGAACAATAAAATTTATAAAAAACCATTTAATGGTGATATTTCAACATTAAACCCTTTATTATTGATACTAGCGCATTATTTGAGCCTTTTTATATGTTAAAATAGGCATTTAACTGACAATATTATGAAAATTACCAAGTGTGTCCTCTCTCACACTTATGGAAGGCCACCACCAGTCCACCTCATGTCACAAATTAAAAATTATTATTTTTTAAATACCAAATAATTTAACTTATTCAATTCACTTATATAATCTTATAATCAATAATTATTTCA
This sequence comes from Viscum album, assembly GCA_963277665.1. Taxonomy (NCBI): domain Eukaryota; kingdom Viridiplantae; phylum Streptophyta; class Magnoliopsida; order Santalales; family Viscaceae; genus Viscum; species Viscum album. The sequence goes on along the minus strand of OY728158.1, from coordinate 1,171,453,831 downwards.
CAAATCCATCCATGGACGGTTGTTAGTGAAATCCAAATGGAGTTACCCAATGTTGAGGTAATGTTCATCAACATGTGTTTTTGTATTTATTCATTGTACATACCCTTAAATTATAATTTTATATTTTTAATAAAATAATATAAGTTTCATAAATATACTGATATGTTTTTGTGTTAATGGTATTACCTGAAATAATAGACCGTTACATAAAATGGGTCATGAAATCATTATTTGTGTGTACGGTGGACTATCGCCTGAAGAAAATATTATCATTCATTTTTCCATTACCAACACACATTGGTAAGAATAATGATTACCATATTATATATATACATATGATATTTATTATATAGATAAAAAAATTATATATTTAGATTAAATATATCAAATAAATTCTTTTTTACATTCCATACCATAGGTGATATGATAATATCGTTCGTGTGTATGACAAAGTACCACCTCGTGAAGCGATGGATAGTGTTTTTATCTAACATGTTATATGAAAGGAAATAAGGGTAACTATGATATATATATATATATATAATATAAATTATAAGAATTTATATTCTTGAAATAAGTATATTTCATCAAATATAATATATGATTTTATTCAGACTTTTTAAAACACTGAAAAGGGGATAATGGTGTTTGTAGATATATTGACTATCGCCTCCTCCAGGTGATTAGATTATTTCTTGTACATATAAAAAAACAAAATAATTATATATAAGCATTTAAAATTAAATATAATTGTATTTATGACATAATGATCATTCTAGAATAATAAATGTTACTTACATTCATTCCATAATTTTCATTTGAATATGGAAATGTTACTCATCTTTATAAAAGATATACCATCCATTTTATCAAAACATTAGTTAAATATTCACATTTTTAATTTAATATTGGTATTAGAATAATAATATTTCTATAAATATGATAATTATTTCATAATTATTATCATTGATATTTTAATATAACAACGCATCGATGACAGTCAACCCACTTGTGTTATTTTTGACACATAACCCAAATATTATCAAAACATATGACTTAAACATAATATATTAAGTTATCATATATAACATTTCAATTAGTAAAATATAAAATATTAAAAAAATTTAGAATTGTTATAAGGAATGAAAAAAATTATCATAAGTTTTTTATTCAGACAAATAATGAATAAATTTGACAAATCAAAATCGAGTTACGAGTTTTTGTCATCTCTAATTTATTTATGTGAGATATTTGTCGTTTTAACCACTTTTTTATTTTTTTCTTGTATATTATAACCATGAATATATTATATGATTATTATAGTAAATATTATTTTTATATTTATTTCTTTTTTAGGATCTCTCATTCATGGGGTTTACATTTTTTAATGTTACCAAATTGGTAATTAATTTTTGTCACAAATTTAATCTTTGATATGATTTTTACATAATAATACGTTATTATTTTAAGAGGTATATATATATCCCCCTTGAAATGAAATATATTGAATCCCATTATTTTAATGATATTATACATTCAAATTAATATTAATTTTTCGTGGGGCTTATAATTCAATGTTACCAAAGTTGCAAGTGTTTCATGTTCTATTCTCATAGTATATTGAGATTGTTTTAAATTAATTATATAATGATGAAATATTATGACATAAAATCAATTAATTCTCATTATTTTTATTCCGCTGTTTTAGTTTCATGATAATAAATGGGTTCCCTTCATTTTATTCTCTTTCTATAGTTATTATTTTAAAAGACTATTTTAAGAAAAACCATTTTTTTAGTTAAAAATTATTTTTCTTCCGAAAAAATGCATTCTTTAAATGTTCACAAAAAAATAAAAAATAAATTTAACCTATCTAAATGGTTATTTTCACAATACTTATTTATACATTTTAATAATATCCTTTATATGATTTCAAGGTTATTTAAAAAAAATATTTTCTATATGATGTATGTTCTAAAATTGATTTTCATTGTTAAAATTGTAATTAACGTTAAATATTTTAAATTATTTTTTAAATGTATTTCCATTCACCAAAAAAAACATAACTTTATAATTATTATCAATTAGGTATATTTTTTAATGATACCATCCACATTCCATATTCTGATGTATTAAGATTTTTTCATTGAGATTATTATAGAATCCATTTCCCATCAACGAGATAGCCTTGTTACAAAGTGTTTGTTGTGGAAATCACTTAATTTACACATGATAAATATGTTTTTTAGAAATTTTTATTTGACCTATATCTTTTTTATGGGATAATAATGTTTCAATGCAACTTTTATTGAAATTGTTTTTTCATGGGTAAATTCATTTTCAAAGATATTGATATTAAACCAATTTATTTTTTCCATTGGTTGGTTTAGTTTTAAATAAATAATGATTGTTTGAATTATTTTTATTATGAAATATATATTTAAATTGTTTATTTTTGGGATCTTGATCATTATAAATGAAGGGTTTTCCTAGATAGCATCTGATGATCCCATTAATTCTTATATGGTGGGTGTGCAAAGATAGAGCTCTACTATAATGGGTAATGCATATTTTATCTAAATAATTATATTTTAAGTCATTAGTATTGATTTTTTAATATTAAAGGGTCATAAAATGGGTTTTAATGCTTCATCAAGATAATACTATAATATTTCAATATCTTTTATCTATACTTTTTATGGTTTTATTATTTTTAATTTGATGATGTATGATATCACATAGAACATGATTGCTAGGTAATTTTCTATTATTAAATAATTATTCCATGTTTTTGTGTTTAATGATCAATGTATTGATGGGTATGTATATTCATATATTATACTCAAGAACATTGATTATGTTATCATATACTTATGTTCTTATTATCACTGATAGAATTGTTTTGTTAATTCATATGTTTTACATTATTGAGAATTTGATCCCCCCTTCTTATGTTTCTTTTTAATGAGGATACAATCATATAGGATGAATGGTTTATTTCTATGTGTGGTTTATATGGATGATGATGATTAATTAATGTAAAACAATAAAATAAGGTTCAAATGGATGAAATGTGCATTTAAAGGCATGGATTTTTTTATGTGAGTGTATAAATATTATAAAAAACTCTAAACAAAAAATTCCCTCAAGAATAAAGGTTACCTATGTTTTTCATTATATATAATAATTTTTTTTAGAAAATTGGGCCAAAATTAACTGCATCAAATACTGAAATTTATAGATTAATATTTAAATAGGATATTTAGGATAACATGTTTTGGGATGTTATAGTTGGTATCAAGTAGAGGTTTTCAAAATATTTGAGAATCATATTTTTTTCATGATAATTTATCTTAAGAGTTATGGATATCTTCATAGGTCAATAGACTTATTTATTATCATATGTTCAATCTCATAGATTACCCATTGAAATTTTATGTGATGAGTTATTAAAGTAAATAATGAAATTTTTAGATATGATATATTGGTTTCAATATTGCAACCTATAGGATCAATATGAAGAGGCATATATAGAGTAATAATATTTTATGGTTAATAAAAAAGAGATAACCCATATGCTGGATGACAACACGTCGTATCCAGAAAGTAGTTGGGGCTTTAACCCATGAATAATGAACATAAATGGTTTCACCCCTACCACTAGCCTATATGATTTCTTGGATAGTATGAACATTTTTAAATTTATAGATTAACATTATTTTGTAATCAAATGGGATATTATTTTAGTAATAACGGTTGATTTATCATAGAATAATATATGATCAAATCCTTTTAATATTTGGTTTTTGAGATTAATCATATAAATCATGAAGAATTTTACAGACAGTCATTTATGGAATGATTTAGTACAAAATTAAATTACTACTAATTAATTTTCATGATTAATATATTATATAAAGGTTTATACATTTTTGACTTATATTACAACGTTCTTACCAAAATTACGTTTTGGATAATGTTTCAAGACACGGGGAATAACTTATTATCCATTATATTCTTATGTAGTATTTAATAGGTATTCACAGTGAAGAAGGAATTAAATAATCTTCTTGAATATTCATATTTGGGTGAAAAATATGAGATTCTATATGAAATAGGAAAAAGGATGAATTTTTACCCACCATTACATTTTTTTTAATTCTCATAGTCTAGATGATAAGATAATTTGTTAACTCTTTGAAATGGAAATTGAAACAAAACATATTTTCTAATACCTTAATTTTTGATGACTCAATGGTATTTTAGATCATAGATGAATTTTTTTTATAACCATTAACCATATACTTTCCATTGAATTATATGTGATCAATTTCCTCAATCACTCCATATAATTATTTTGGATTTTTTTTCATTCTTTTCTATATTCTCATATTTGGAAATACAGTTATGTTTTATTATATATGACCATTGCACACAATTCATTATCTTAACAATATAATGATTTATTAAAAAGTTTTATGTCATGTTGTTTAAGTTTTTTTGTCAAATTAATATCCTTTAATTATAGAGAAATAGTTAAAATTTCCATGAAACAATTTATTAAATGGGACATGATGCAAGAAACAACGTTTTTTAAAAGAATAAACTTTTATTAAATATAATAATGGTAAAATAACACAAAATATATCTTAAGAAACATATAAAATTTTGTTTCATTTGTAGGATGTGTTGTATGAATCATTGAGTTTTTCTAGCATTACATACAACTCCTAGTATTTTTGTTTGATTGCATATTCAACGCGCAACTCCAAACATAAAAGACATGTGGAATTTTTAATAATTATAACCTACCCATTAGAATGGTAGTTATGAAAAATAATATATAAATTTGTAAAATATACAGTTTACATAAATAGGGAATTAATTCTTTAGTTACTTATTAATTATAAATGAAAATAAAAATGAATTTAATATAACGGAAATGTTATTCTAAAAAACTAGTTTTATGTGCCCCTAGGAATTATATCCTAATAAATTAATGTAATTTATTATATTTTATGATATTAATGATATCTATATATTATAAATTCAATAAATTGTTTTTATGTTCATCTTATATATTTTATTGGAATATGAGAAGAACAAATCAAATTTTATGAATAAAAAGGTATTTTCATAAAGAATGTTTTGCATCGTTTTAATGGCACATTTATAATATTATTTTTAATTTTATAATTATAATTTTTGAAAATGAAAATATTTTCTTAAACTGATATGTTAAAATTTACATTGGTATAAATTTTTGACTTTTTTGGAAAATATTGAAATTTTAGTTAATAGTGAAAAATACTGATTTGTATCACTACTAAAAAATCGGGCAATAGCAACCGCCATTGGCGGTCGCTATAGGCCTCTAGAGACCGCCATTGGCAGTCACTTTCACTTCGTCGCAATAGGCCAACAGTGACCACCAATGGTAGTCGCTCTAGGTGGCCGAAATTCCAGCCTAAAGTGATCGCCTGACGGTCGCTCAAGGTGGCCTGCCTGGTCACCATTAGCGACCGCCAATGGCAGTCGCTGTAGGTGACCGAAATTCCGGCCTACAGCGACTGCCAATGGCGGTCGCTCATGTCGCCCGGCAAGCAGCCTAGAGCGACCGCCTTTGGCGGTCGCTTGTCTGGGAATTTTTTTTTTAAAATTCCTAGTGAAAGAAATATATATATATATATATATATTAAAGAAATATATATATATATATATATATTAATGAAAATATTTATATATATAATATTAAATAAAATATTTTAGATATATATATATATATAATATGTTATAAATATTTTAATATATATAATATTAAATAAATAAATAAATATATATATATATTAAAGAAATATATATATATATAATATTAAATAAAATATTTTTCTTATTCATCCAATAGGTTTGTTAATCATATGGTAATAATAAATCAAATTTTATGCTTAAAATTTGTATTTCTCTAAAAAGGTAATTTTACTACCTCTTAATGGAAAGCCTATTTTAAATATAAATTCTAGCACATTTATAATTTTTTTATTTCAATATAAACTTATCTTTTGGAAAACTTAACATAAAAATGTGTTAGGGTTAATTTGTGGTATTTTTTTTGGATTCTCATTTTTTTAATGAAATGTACGAATTGTGTTTTTTTAATTCACGGTGCAAAATCAGAGATAAAAAAGGTAAAAATCATAAAAAATGGAAAACAATTTCAAACAGCATAAACATCAAGATCTTCATAAACAATAAATGATAAATGTGCTTCAACGATCCAAGCAGGTCCATCCATTTCAATATTCTGCTTCAATAAACCTACAATAAGACAAAAAAACAACAAAACAAAACAAACGTAAATTAGACATAATTATTCAGTTATTATATACATATAATAAAATTAAATCCGAAATCAAATCATGGTGCTATAATAATTTAAAACCCTAAATTTATGAAATGCTATCATTTTAGGTCATTCGGAGCACGTTTGCTCCGAATTCGACCATCTCACGCCGTTCTGGTGTTTTATGACACCAGAAACGCGTTTCCGGTCACCGTGGTCAAACAACACCTCCGATTGATATGTCGTCTACCCGACCATTTCAAAATTCACAGAATGTCAGTTGTCGTACGGTTTCATGGCATTCTGAGGTCGTTTGGGTGGTTTTGACCCCCCAACGCGCCATTTTAGCGCGCGCCGAGCTGCTGAAAACAACATAATCGGTCGTACTGTGCGCACCACACGTCCGATGGGTGTGCCGTCTCCTCCTACACATCACGAATAATATTCCTAATGTTTTCGTGTTGTTTCAGGTCATTTGGATCACGTTTGCTCCGAATTCGACCGTCTCACACCGTTCTGGTGTTTTATGACTCCGGAAACGCGTTTCCAGTCACCGCGGTCAAACAAAACCTTCGATTGACGTTCCGTTTGCCCGACCATTTCAAAATTCACAAAAAGACTATTTTAGTACGCTTTCATGGCATTCCGAGGTCGTTCAGGTGGTTTTGACCCCCCAACGCACCACTTTAGCACGCACCGAGCTGCTGAAAACGACAAAATCGGTCGTACCGCGCGCACCGCATGTCCGATGGGCGTGCCGTATCCTCCTACACGTCAAAAATAATATTAATAAAGTTTTCGTGTTGTTTCAGGTCATTCAAATCATGTTTGCTCCAAATTCGACCATCTCACGCCATTCTAGTGTTTTATAACTCCGAAAACGCATTTCCGGTCACCGCGGTGAAACGACCCCTCCGATTGATGTGCCGTCTTCCCAACCATTTTACAATTCCCACAATGGATGTTGTCGTACAGTTTAATGGCATTTAGAGGTCATTAAAGTGGGTTTGACCCCCCAATGCGCCCTTTTAGCGTGCGCCGAGCTACTGAAAACAACACAATCGGTCGTACCGTGCGCAACGTATGTCTGATGGGCGTGCTGTCTCCTCCTACACGTCAAGAATAATATTTCCATTGTTTTCATGTGGTTTCAGGTCATTCAGAGCACGTTTGCTCCAAATTCGACCGTCTCACGCCGTTCTGGTGTTTTATGACTTCAGAAACTCGTTTCTGGTCACCGCGGTCAAACGACACCTCTGATTGACGTGCCGTCTACCCGACCATTTCAAAATTCACACAACGGCTGTTGTCGTATGCTTTCATGGCATTCCGAGGTCATTCGAGTGGTTTTGACCCCCCAACTCACCATTTTAGCGTGCGCCAAGCTGCTAAAAACGACACAATCGGTCATACCGCGTGCACCGCACGTCCGATGGGCATGTCATCTCCTCCTACACGTCATGAATAATATTACTAATATTTTCATGTTGTTTTAGGTCATTCAGATCACGTTTTCTCTGAATTAGACCGTTTCACGCCGTTCTGGTGTTTTATGACTCCGGAAACGCATTTCCGATCACCGCGGTCAAACGAAACCTCCGATTGATGTGCCGTCTACCCGACCATTTCAAAATTCACACAACGGCTGTTGTCGTACGGTTTCATGGAATTCTGAGGTCGTTCGGGTGGTTTTGACCCCCCCCCCCCCAACGTGCCCTTTTAGCACGCGCTGAACTGCTGAAAACGACACAATCAGTCGTACCGCGTGCCCCACATGTCCGATGGGCATACCGGATCCTCCTACATATCACAAAAAATATTTATAATGTTTTTGTGTGGTTTCAGGTCATTCGGAGTACGTTTTCTCCGAATTCGACCGTCTCACGCCGTTTTGGTGTTTCATGACTCCGAAAACGCATTTCCAGTCATCGTGGTCAAATGACACCTCAGATTGATGTGTCGTCTACCCGACCATTTCACAATTCACACAACGGCTGTTGTCATACGGTTTCATGCCATTCTGAGGTCATTCGGGTGGTTTTGACCCCCCAACGCGCCCTTTTAGCGCACGCCGAGCTGGTGAAAACGACATAATCGGTCGTACCGCGCGCACCGCACATCCGATGGGTGTGACGTATCCTTTTACTCGTCACGAATAATATTCCCAATGTTTTCGTGTAGTTTCAGGTCATTCGGAGCATGTTTTCTCCGAATTCGACCGTCTCACGCCGTTTTGGTGTTTTATGAAACCGAAAATGCGTTTCTGGTCACCACGGTCAAATGACACCTCCAATTGATGTTCCGTCTACCCAAAAATTTCAAAATTCGTACAATGGCCATTGTCGTACGCTTTCATGGCATTCCGAGGATGTTCGGGTGGTTTTGAATCCCCAACGCGCTATTTTAGTGCGCGCCGAGCTACTGAAAACAACACAATCGGTCATACCGTGCGCACCGCATGTCCGATGGGCGTTCCGTCTCCTCCTAAATGTCACGAATAATATTCCTAATTTTTTAATGTGGTTCCAGGTCATTCAGAGCACGTTCGCTCTGAATTTGACAGTCTCATGTCATTCTGGTGTTTTATGACTCCGGAAACGTGTTTCCGGTCACCGTGGTCAAACGACACCTTCGATTGACGTGCTGTATGCCCAACCATTTTACAATTCACACAACAGCTGTTTTCTTATAGTTTCATGGCATTTCGAGGTTGTTTGGGTGGTTTTGACCCCCCAACGCGCCCTTTTAGCGAGCACCGAGCTGCTGAAAACGACACAATCGGTCATACCACGCGCACCGCACGTCCGATGGGTGTGTCATCTCCTCATAAATGTCACGAATAATATTTCTAATGTTTTCGTGTGGTTTCAGGTCATTCAGAGCGCGTTTGATCCGAATTCGACCGTCTCACGCCGTTTTGGTGTTTTATGACTCTGGAAACGCATTTCCGGTCACTGCGGTCAAACGATACCTCCGATTGAGGTTCCGTCTGCCCGACCATTTCAAAATTCACACAACAGCTGTTGTCGTATGGTTTCATGACATTCTGAGGTCGTTCGGGTGGTTTTGACCCCCCAACATGCCCTTTTAGCGTGGCCGAGCTGCTGAAAACGACACAATCGGTCGTACCGCGTACACCGCACGCCTAATGGGCATTCCATATCCTCCTACATGTCACAAATAATATTCCTAATGTTTTCGTGTGGTTTCAAGTCATTTGGAGCACGTTTTCTCTAAATTCGACCGTCTCACGCCGTTTTGGTGTTTTATGAGACCAGAAACGCGTTTTCGGTCACCGCGGTCAAACGACACATCTTATTGACGTGACGTATGCCCAACCATTTCACAATTCACAAATGGCCGTTGTCGTATGATTTCATGGCATTCCGAGGTCGTTCGGGTGGTTTTGACTCCCCAACGCGCCATTTTAGCGCGCACTGAGCTGCTAAAAACGACACAATCGGTCGTACAGCGCGGACCGCACATACGATGGGCGTGCCGTCTCCTCCTACTCGTCATGAATAATATTCCTACTATTTTTGTGTTGTTTGAGGTCATTTGGAGCACGTTTTATCCGAATTCGACCGTCCCACGCTATTCTGGTGTTATATGACATCGTAAACGCGTTTCTGGTCACCGCGGTCAAACGACACCTCCGATTGATGTGCCTTCTGCCCGACCATTTCATAATTCACAAAACGACTGTTGTCGTATGGTTTCATGGCATTATGAGGTCGTTCGGGTGGTTTTGACCCCCCCAATGCGCCCTTTTAGCGCGCGCCGAGCTGCTGAAAACGACACAATCGGTCGTACCACGCGCACCACATGTCCGATGGGCATTCCGTCTCCTCCTAAACGTCACGAATAATATTCCTAATGTTTTTGTGTGGTTTGAGGTCATTCGGAGCACGTTTGCTCCGAATTCGACCGTCTCACACCGTTTTGGTGTTTTATAACTCCAAAAACGCATTTTCGGTCACCGCGATCAAACGACACCTCTGATTGATGTGCCGTCTGCCTAACCATTTCAAAATTAACACAGCTGTTGTTTTCTTACGATTTCATGGAATTCTGAGGTTGTTCGGGTGGTTTTGACCCCCCAACGCGCCATTTTAGCGTGTGCCGAGCTGCTGAAAACAACACAATCGGTCGTACCGCGCGCACCGCATGTCCAATGGGTGTTCTGTCTTCTCCTAAACATCATGAAAAATATTACTACTATTTTTGTGTTTTTTGAGGTCATTCGGAGCACGTTTTCTCCGAATTCGACCATCCCACGCCGTTCTGGTGTTTTATGACACCAGAAACGCGTTTCCGGTCACCGCAGTCAAAAGAAACCTCCGATTGACGTTCTGTCTACCCAAACATTTCACAATTCACACAATTTCTGTTTTCGTTTGGTTTCATGGAATTCCGTGGTCGTTTAGGTGGTTTTGACCCCCCAACACGCCCTTTTAGCGCGCTGAGCTGCTGAAAACAACACAATCTGTCGTACCGCATGCACCGCATGTCCGATGGGCGTTCCATATCCTACCACATGTCACGAATAATATTCCTAATGTTTTCGTGTGGTTTCAGGTCATTCGGAGCACATTTTCCCTGAATTCGACTATCTCACGCCGTTTTGGTGTTTTATGACTCCAGAAATGCGTTTCCGGTCACCATGGTCAAATGAAACCTCCAATTGATGTTCCATCTGCCCGAACATTTCCAAATTCACACAAAGGATGTTGTCGTATGGTTTCATGGCATTCTGAGGTCGTTCGGGTGGTTTTGACCCCCAAATGCGCCCTTTTAGCGCGCGCCGAGCTGCTGAAAACGACATAATCGGTCGTACCGCACGCACCGCATGTCTGATGGGTGTGTCGTCTCATCCTACACATCACGAATAATATTTATAATGTTTTCGTGTGGTTTCAGGTGATTCAGAGCACGTTTTCTCCAAATTCAACCATCTCATGCCGTTCTCGTGTTTTATGACTCCAGAAACGCGTTTCCAGTCACCGCAGTCAAACGACACATTTGATTGACGTACTGTCTACCCGACCAATTCAAAATTCACACAACGGATGTTTTCATATGGTTTCATGGAATTCCGAGGTTTTTTGGGTGGTTATGACCCCCCAACGCGTCCTTTTAGCGTGCGCTGAGCTGCTGAAAACGACACAATCGGTCGTACCACGCGCACCGCATGTCAGATGAGCATGTCGTCTCCTCCTACATGTCACGAATAATATTCCTAATGTTTTTGTGTGGTTTCAGGTCATTTGGATCACGTTTTCTCTGAATTCGACCATCTCACGCTATCCGGGGTGCGGGGAGGGCTCTCCGGAGTTCGGTGAGGGCTGTCCGGGGTGCGGGGGGTGGGGGGGGGGGCTGTCTGGGGTGAGAGGGGCCTATCCAGGATGCGAGGTGGCCTGTACGGAGTGCGGGGAGGGATGTCCGAGGGGTGGGGGGGTGTCCGGGGTGCGGGGGGCCTGTCCGGGGTGCGGGGAGGCCTGTCCGGAGTGCGGGGAGGGCTGTCCGGGGGGGGGATGTCTGGGGTGCGGGGAGGGTTGTCTGGGGTGCGAGGAGGGCTATCCGGGGTGGGCCGAGGACTACAAATAGTGAACTTAGCTCATTCATCAAAAAAAAGTTTAATTGTTTATATTAGGAATCACATGTTTTTTTCAAAAATATTTCAGAACATGCAATTGAAAACATTGAAGAATTAAATGAACAAAAAATATCCAAATCATTAATCAGTTTCATAGTTACTTCTCAATTCGTGCACACAAACATTGCATCAGGCCAAAACACACATGATACCCCAAAATCACAAAAAATCTCACTAGAAACCCAACATAAATATCAATAACAACCCCACCATTAAAAATAGAAACACACCTCGTGAATATGATGCGTCATGCGTGGTCATGACTACTACCTCCATCAGGTGGGTCAGGGGCCTACAACAAAAAAACATTATGAATATTTTCATAACAGAAATAATATAAATTAAATAAATAAATACAGTATAAAACTGCGTTGTTTGATCCCATGCACCATCACCTGGACACACATATTGTCGCAGTGCTCTAACCTCAGCGATCAATTGCGCATTTACCTCCTCGGAAGTGCGCAACCGTGCCTCAAAATTTGACAATTGCCGTGTCATCTGAGCAACAGCAGGATCGATAACCACAACGCGTGACACTACAGAACGAGGAATCCCTGTTCCATAGGACAAACTATATCCATGCCCGTCCCGACCAATAATGCGATGAAAGATCTTATCCCTTCACATGGGAAGCTGTCGCTGGTCCTCTGGAAGATGTTCTAACTGATCTTCAAATTAAGCCTATAAATATTTAAATATATATAAATATATTAATATACATATTTTAAGTATTGTTAATGAGTACAAGCACTTACTATCAATGCTGCAGCCTCTGGATCATTGCGATCACGAGTCCTCATCCACACTGACATTTTATCAGTCGGTGCACCTTGCTCCCACAACTGTATATGAATAGAATATAAGCAGAAAACCGTATTAATTAAAAAATTAAAAAATGAATAATAAATACCTCATGTCGGATTTGAGACACATGACGAGTCCCGAGCCTATGAGGTGGTCCCTACAATGCTCGATTCTCAGAATGGCGTGTTGACACCTCCTACATTCAATTCATTCAAATTTCAAACAAATCACACATTCTTGAAAATATATATACCAAAATAAATATACAAACTTCAAAACCCTCATTAGACCAATATTCAACTAAATCACACCACTGAGCTGGGAGGACACCTCTCAGGAATTTTTCCAGAATGTCTGGGGCACCCACATTTGGTACCCAGTGGTCCCTCTTAACTTTGTCTTTATAGTATTTCCACATCTTATGAAATTTGCTCATACACACTGGATGAAACTCATCGGGATGTACTTTCAAATTTTTCTATTAAAGAAAAAAATCACATATGTTATTATTGTTTATACATAGGGAATAAAGTAAAATGGTATTCTTACCTGAACCTCCCTCCAAAGATGATCTAATGTGTCCTGAGGGATAGAATCCCAGTCACACGTGGTCAATGGAAATCAATGTGGGTCACGTATGATATGACCCAACTGACAAATAAATGCAGGGGCATTCCATCCTACAAGATGAAATACCTCATCAAATGAAACATCAAAATTCGTGTCAGAATTCCATGATAATATGCCACGACCAGGGCCTCTCCTACGAGATGAAGAAGCAGTTGAGTCTGATCTTGTTGAAAAAATTTATATATATAAATTGACAGATGTTATATATATATATATATATATATCTTTATCAATTACATAAAAAATTGATACAATGACATTCAAACATACCTCGACCCTAAGACGTAGATGCCTCAGATGGATGATGTGGATCTTCTGCCTCTTCCCCTGACATGCCTGCAGTCATGGAAAACATTAGTAAGGGGACTATCCAAAGTGTCCAAATGATAAATTGGATTGTTTAAAAAAAATCAAACTTGTATAGTTGTTAATAAAACAAAAAGGGATTAAAAAATTAGTTGTGAATGAATTTTAAAAAATCAGAAAGTTAACAAAACAGATATACAAATTATGTACAAAACCAATCAATGCATAGCCAAATTTCAAATTGAATTAATAAAAATTCAAGCAGCACATGAACCAAATGAATAATACATCAATGAGAAGATACACCGAAAATAACATCAATATAACATGATTTAAATCACCCTAAATATTTATAACTGAATAAACTTCCAAAAATGAGGATTAAAACTTACAAGGATTTATAAAATGGTTAGATAATTTATGATATCCTAGGCTGAATAGAGGGAAAACAATTATACCTTTCATTAAGCATGAAAATTGTTCGTTTATCATTCTACAGCCACTCTAACCCAATAAATATCTTCTTCACGTTGAACTACAATATTTTGATCAAGCTATTGGGAAAGAAAATGAACAGTCTCGGGTTCATCTTGTTCAAATACAAACACTCCTTGCCGAGACATTTTGACAACAACTTGTCAACTTGGATTCAAAGGCAAAGTAACGAAGAATACTTGTTTCGCTTGTGATGTCAAAATGAAAGGTTCATTATCAACTCGTTCATTTCTGTATAACATATAGTTAAAATTAACCAATGAAAACTGATATTGATCGACTTTACATCCACGCACTGGATCAACCCAATTACACTTTAATAATATGTACTTCAACCCATGTGTGTATAAAACTTCAATGATGTCTATCAATTGACCATAGTAATAACCAGAATCGAAAAATGGACAACCGATGCCACTGTTTTGTGTTGTTCGTTTGTCGTCAACATCTTTAATATGAAATCGAAAACTATTAGCATCTATAGATTTATAACGATGAGCCGTTATAGATGGACCCTCAGCCGGTTGGATAAATTTTTCAGTTAGCATGGGGTCCCCTAACTCCCTTAGCTTATGAACCTAAATAATTCATAGAATTCAATAATAATATATACAGAAAGAAATTCGTATAATACTTCACTCATAATTAAAATCAATTTATACGTACATAATCCTTGAACCAATCATGAAATGACGCATAATGAGACTGTTGAATTTGCAACTCATTTGCACGATACATCTATTCTTTTATCTCATTAATGTGTTTCCTGTAAATGATAACGCGATGGTTAAATGATCAACTTATTCAAACAAAACATGTAAAAGTTAAACAATAAATGTGATAAGATACTTACTGCATTAATGGTGCAACTGATGTAGTATTGAACAAGATATATCGATGCGCTTGTATCCAATCGATGTTGTCCATATCATATGTGGTTCCTTCTCCAACTGTACCATCATGAATCCGAGAGGGATTATCTAATTTTGTTTCAACATCCTTAAGATATTCTGCCCAAAAAGTAGTACACTCATCCATCAAATAACCATTGGCTATTGATGCCTTCAGATGAGCTCTATTGTGTACAAATTGTTTCAATGTACTCACATACCGCTCAATCGGATACATCCACCTGAATTGCACTGGACCAGCAACCATTACTTCATCAGTTAGGTGTACTGTCAAGTGGACCATAACATCGAAAAATGAGGGGGGAAATAGTTTCTCAAAGTGACAAAGCGTAAGTACAATCCAGTCCTGTAAAATTTTTAAATCACTCATTCGTTTATTTCTTAAACAAAGCTGTCTAAAAAAATTACTCATCTCAATCAACGGCTGAACAACATCGGGGGATAAACAATCAGAAATTGTGATTGGAATCAACTACGGAAGTAGTATGTGATTTTCATGACTTATCAACCCTTGCAATGTATTGATCGTCAGATTCACACACTTTGAAATATAAGAAGAGTAACCATCAGGAACCTTGAGTATCTTCAAAATGGAAAGAAATGTCTCTTTATCCTTTGTAGTCATCATATACTATGAAACAGACATATATGCATTGTTTCCCTCAGCTAACTGTAAATGAAACCGTTTCCTTAAACCCATTTCTTCCAAATCATGGCATGCATTAACATGGTCCTTTGATTTTCCACGGACACCTAAAATGGTCCACAATATGTCATCACAGAAATTTTTTTCAATGTGCATGACATCCAAATTATGCCTCAGCATGTTAGTTTTCCAATACGGAAGTCTATAAAAAATACTTTTTTTTTCCAATTGTGACTGCGCTGCCTACCCACAGCTCGAATATTACTTACCGGAGGAGCCACCAAATCCTGAAATTCATATACTGTGCGGATGTTTTATTCCTCAATCTGCGATAACATTTCGACTCCTATCATGATCTTTGGTGCTAGGCTGATCTCTCTAGAACCATCAAATGCCACTATGTCCTTTCTGAACCTATGATGAGGGGGGGGGGGGGGAGAGAAAATGTATGTGACCCATGTATGCCCATTTTTTGGAATGCTTAAGCCATACAGATTTTTTACTTTTGTTGCAACAAGGGCAAGAAAATTCCCCTTTCATACTCCAGCCTGATAAATTTGCATAAGCTGGGAAGTCATTGATTGCCCACAATAAAGCAGCCTGCAGTTTGAACATTTCATTTATTTCACAGTCATAAGTCATCACACCATCGCCCCAAAATTCATTCAACACATCAATCAATGGTTGAAGGTAAACATCAATTTTATCCCTCAGACTTTTATTTCCATCAATAAGAGTGGAAAGTAATGTAAATTATTGATTCATACAAATCCATGGAGGAAGATTATACGGAACCAACACCACAGGCCATGTGCTATGAGTTGCACCAACCATAGACTTGAATGGATTTAAACCATATACTGCCAATACCAATCGGACATTACGAACATCTTTGGAAAATTCGGGATGTCTCTTATCAAAATCCTTCCATGCATGAGAGTCTACCAGGTGGGTTAACATATCACTTTCATGAACTCTTTCTGCATGCCATATCATTAAATTAAAAACTTTAGATGACATAAAAAATATTTTCAACCTCGGTTTAAGGGGAAAGTAACGCATTTGCTTTATGACAGTCAGTTTCCCCTGTATCACAATCTGACTTTGATGAGTTTGATTTCCCCTATTCTCATTCCACCTGGAAGCACCAAAAACTGTACAAATATCCAAATGGGCAGTTTCCTTTCTAAACAACATACAGTTTTTTGCACATGCATCTATGGTCTCATATGTAAAACCTAAGTTCTCTGTCAGCTTACAAGCATGGTAATACGACTCAAGAATCTTAGCGTCGACAGGAAGAATATTTTTCAATAACACCAAAAAAATGTCGAATGATGTGTCTGACCAATGATTCAAAGTCTTCAAATGCAACAACTCCACGATAAATGAAAATTTATTGTATGAAGTACATCCAGGATATAATTCTGTTTTTGCATCATCAATTTCTTCATAAAACCTCCTTGAATCACGATCTGCACTAGAGCAAAGATTTATCTCACCGGTCTCAAGATTCTGGATGTCAATGCCCTCAGGATCCAACCCACGTACCATTTCAGCAAGCATTTCATGAATTGGATCATTCATCCTTGCATCAACATCCATCTGAACTGCATCTGTATTTTGACAATGAACATATTCTTCTCCATGACGAGTCCAACTATTATAATTTTTCAGAAATCCATTAAAGAATAGGTTCTCCCTCATAGTATATCGTGTGAATTAATATCTATTAACACATTTTCTACATGGAAAACTAATATAGTCACTTTCAAGTCCTCTGGTGAAGTCAATAAACTGCATAATTCCATTGAAATATTCTCTAGACGTTCGATTTGGAAGATCAATCCAACTCTTATCCATAATAAGATCCCTATAACAAACATTTAAACAAGACTTATTACATTTTCATTTTTCATATCAAATATATTTAAAATAAATACTAATTAATTGTTTGTGAACCATTTATAAAATAATAATGTAAGTGAAAGCCCATGTCATACCTGATTGCGCTACAAACCTGGAAGGGTGGGGAGCCGATGGCGGTGCTGCGAGGGAGAGGAGAGGCAGCGGAGGGGAGCCAGAGCCGGAGCCGGTTCAGTGAGGGAGGGGATGGGCGACGGCGGCGACCGGGAGCCAGAGGAGAGGAGGCGGTGAGGTGGCGACGGTGCTGCGAGGGTGGGACAACGAGGGAGGGGACCGAGGAAAGGGGGAGCCAGAGTGGATGGGCGACAGTAGTGAGGGGACGAGTAGCGGTCGTGCGGGGAAGGAGGGGACCAGGTGGCAGCGATGCGGCAAGGGAGAGGATGGTGAAGGAGGGGAAGAGCGGTGGTGGTGCGGCGAGGGAGGGGACGAAGAGGGAGGGGACGGGGGTTGGTGGGGTGTAGGGGGGGGGGTGTTTGGGGTGCGGGGGGGGGGGGGGGGGAGGGCTGAGGGGGCGAAGGGCCGAGGGTGGAGGCCGGATGGCAGAGGGGTCGGAGGCCGGAGGGGTTGGAGGCCAGAGGCCAGAGGGAGGCCGAAGGGAGGCTGGAGGGCTGCTGGAGGCGGGTGGCGGGAGGCCTGGGGGCATAGGGAGGCCGGAGGGTGGAGGGAAGCCGGAACCGGAGGGAAGAGGCGGAGGAAGCCTAGAGGAGATGGAGGGAAGGGCGGTGGGTGGCCGGAGGGCGGAGGGCAGGGCGGTGGAGGGCAGTCGATGAAGGGTGGAGGGTGGCCGGCGGAGGGCAGAGGCTGAAAGGGCGGATGGGGACGGCGGTGAGGGAGTGTGTGCGGTGCCGGGGTAGGGCACGCGACGACTGGGGAGGGCGGCGAGGGAGGGAGTGCGGCGACAGGGAGGGCGTGCGGTGAGGCTGGGCGGAGGAGGGTTTGGGAGGGGGGGGGGGCACCGAAGCCCCGTTTTTTTTGGGGAAACCTTGCGACCGCCATTAGTGGTCGTTATTGGTTACCTAT
This sequence comes from Viscum album, assembly GCA_963277665.1. Lineage (NCBI taxonomy): Eukaryota > Viridiplantae > Streptophyta > Magnoliopsida > Santalales > Viscaceae > Viscum > Viscum album. The sequence continues at coordinate 1,171,435,094 of OY728158.1, read as the reverse complement.
AGTGACCGCTAGTGGCAGTCGCTACAGGTAAAGGGGTTCAAAAGCCCAGATTTCTAGTAGTGTATTAAGTATTTTATTTTTAAAAAAATCAAGTAATTTAATATTACCAATTTATTTTTAGGATGTTTAAATTTACCCGAGTCATTATTTATTTATGTTTAATCCAATTAATTACCCTTTGATCAAATTTATATTGGTTTTAAATATATATGTTTTTCTATGATAAAAGTCAGATTTTTCTGAAAACAGCTTTAAAGTGTATAATGTTTATCATTTTAAATTAATAATAAGAATCACTAATGTGGAATGATTAAATTTTAATTTATAGATTTTATGTAATTAAATAATATTTTATATTCATGTAATTATAATTATGTTTCATGGATTTATTAAAGGATAAATTTTTTCTAAAAAATACTCTTATTAAAAACTCGTTGTCTCACTTTGTCTACTGGATTAATATGAAATTAAATATTTCCACTTATATTAATTGAATTTAAAAAATTTAATTCAACATATTTAAATAGAATATTTTATAATTTATAATAATGGATACATAAATTTTCACTATGGTTATATGTTAAAACAGATATATTTAATTACAATGATTAAGTTAAAAATGAGTTTTTTAGGTTAAATATTAATCTTAAGGGGAAAAATGACCACGAAACCTATAAAATACCAATTTGAGTGTCATATATCACAATTATCCCTTTTTTAATAGTGTTTGTTTCATTATTACATGATTTTATATGCAAAAACATGGGTTCACCTAACATTATATTGAAAAATACTATGTGTGTCTAGTCTCCCACTTATAAAAGGACACCACCTATACTCCTCTCTTCACAAATTAAGAAAACTAATTTTTTTTATCCAAGACCTTATCTACTATCATATGATCTATCCTCAATGTATCCTAAAAAAATTACATTGTGCCGAAATCAAACCATCGAATTATTTTGGTGCAAACTAAAAGAAGAAACCCGAAGACTAGTTAATGTTCATCAATATGAATTTTTTTATTTATTTCTCCAAATCGTTAAATTATTAGTATACCATATTTATATAATAAACTATGTATACTAAATATATATATATTTTTTATGTTATGTATATAACTTATACCCACACACACTTCTATAAAATGGGTTATAAAATCATAATTCATGTGTACTATAGACAACCACATCATGAAACGATAACTTTCATTTTTTCCATTGCCGCCTCACCTGGTTGGGTTTAATGATGAAAATATTTCATAAAGACTATATTTATGATATTTATAACATTAATATACATGTTTGTTCGGCATAGATTATACACCTATTTTACATTACATACTATAGTGGATACTATAATGTCATCGTGTGTACGACAGACTACCGCCTCGCAAAGCAATGTGAAGTGTTTTTTTTACTAAAACGATAAATGGAAGGATATAAGTGTATATATAATTAAAATATTTAATATTAATAAAATATTATGACATTAATTACATAAATTTATTTTTGTAAGTGTAAGATATCATTTTTTCATTACCTTTCCACACACTGAAAATTTCGTACTATCATTCGTGAAAGTGTGGACTACCTCTATAATGAAGCAATGTGACTTTTCAATTTATAATCATCACATCAAATTAATGATATATATAAGAAAATATAATTAAATATAATTATATTTATGATATATTTACCACTTTTTACAGATTAATTTTATATACCTTATTTCCATAATGATCAACAGAAAAATAGAATCATTACTCAAGCATATGTACGACCTACCATCTCCATGATGATAACATTATTTCATTATTAAGAACAATATTTCATAATTGGTATTATATGTATAATTGATATATAAATATTATAACTATTTCATATTTATTATTCTAGATATCAATAAATAATTACAAAATTGGTTATAGTTAACCCACCCAATTATTTTTACACATTCATCAACTGTGGCAAAAATATTCGACGCAAACATAATAAATAAAGTAATTATACATAATGTGTCAATATGTGTAATAAAATTTATAATAAAAATGAAAAAAAATTAAAAATTAAATATAATTTTACTATTGAGGTAGATAATGAATAATCACGAAAACTGGAAAATGAGGTAAGAGTTTTTTGTCTCACTTTTATTTCTATGAGATATATACCATATTCACCTTTTTTTTTTTAATATATAGTGAAAATGAATATTTGTTTTTGATTTTTATACATAATATTATTTGAATTTTCAGAACCATCATAGGATCTCCCTTTCATGGAGTTTACAATTTCAAATTTCCAAATCAGTAATAGATTTCTGCCACAATTTTTCTTTATTTGTGAAATTTTCTATTTTACACACCAATATTCCTTTATGATGTGTGTATAAATCAAATTTGACATGTTATATCCATAATATAAATATTTTAATGATATTATATTATTTAGGTAATGATATTATTAAATGGGCCTTATGATTCATTGTTACTAATGTTGTAAGAGTCTCCTATTCCAATCTCATTGTTTATGAGTATTGTTAGTGATTAGGTATCCAATTTGGAAATATTATGATCTAACACCCAAATAATTAACATGAATTATATTCTTAGCTAGTAATGTCATGAGAAGACATGGGATCCCATTATTCTTCCCTATTTATCGAACTCAAGAGTTCAAAATATTTTTTATGAAAAATCAACACTTCTATCAAAAAATATTTTTCTTCACAAACCATGTTTTCTTGAAATGATGTCAATTTTTATAAAAAAACTTCAAATCCAAAATTATATTTTCCTCATTAATTTTTTTTAATTTTTTTAAAGTATTCCTTTATAATTATTCATTGTAATTTTTTTATAATTTTTTTTCTAAATGATTTCTATATTCAAATTTTATTTTAAAAATGAAAAGGTAATTTTAATCAAAATCATTATAATGATATTTTAAATATTTTTACTTTCATCACAGTCAACAACCAATGTTCTTAATTATTCTCAAATGGGTTCATTTTGTAATAATACCATACTAATACCTTCTTAGGATGGATTAAAATTGTTCCAATGAGATTATTAGGGAACCTATTTTTTCTATGTGATTACCATGTTTTATAGTGATTTTTATAAACCCGTTTCATTTACAAATGATAAACATGTTTCAAAGAGATTATTATGATACATTTCATTTTCATGGGTTAATCACATTTCAACGAGACTTATATGGAACAAATTTCCTTTCTATGGGTTAATAATATTTCATATTCATTAATATTATGCCCATTTTTTGTTCTTGGGGTTGATCATCTTATTGATGAATAATAATTGTTTTATGAGTTTTATTATTAATTAACTATTTGATTTATTTTTTATGTTGTTCATTGACATTATAAATTATAGGTTAACCCAGATAGCATGAAGTGAGCCTGTTATAGCTTATATTATGTGTGCAACTTGATAGTGCTCCAATGCATTTAGTAATGATTATGTTCTACAGAGAATTATATTAGAAGTTAGATATATAGTTATTCAAATTTTAATGGATGAACAAGGATTAAATGAGATGATGTTCCAAGATACAATATTTCTTTACATATTCTTGTTATGGTTTTGTAATGATTAATTTTATCAATATTTATATCACATTCTTGCTGGTTGTTGTTAATTTTCCATTATAAATACTTAATTCCAGGATTTCATGTTTAATATTCCAGATATTGGTTGATATGAATATTAATATGTTATATTCATGCACTTTGGTTATATCAATATACCCTTATTACATTATTATAATAAAGGATGAAATTATTTTCATAATTCTTATGTGTTACTTGTTAAGCATTTGAACTCACTGCTCTTATGTTTTATATTCCCGTGTTTTTAATGAATTAAGCTGAATAAATTATTCTAGTAATTTATTACTTATATATGATGATAATGATATAATTTTAAATAATAAAAGTAAGATTAAATGAGATAAGTTTTCATTTAATGTCATTTGAATTATTTGTGTAATGTTTTTCCAAATTCACTAAAACTATATACCTAAATGGTCCTTGATAATGTAGATGGCACATGATTTTCATTTGATACTGTACAGTTTGGATGTTAAAATTGGGTCAAAATTATTATCCTCATAGATAAAAATGTGATGGTTACAATTTCAACATCATATTCCAATGTGCAGGTTATGGGATTCAAAACTATGAATGCAATAGGATAAATATATGGTATCACATATTTAAAAGGGATTGTGATGATTTACCTATAATATAATTGGATTTTAATTATTATGTGTCTCCACTCTATGAATACTTTTTCTGAAACAATGTCTTCAGATTTCAATGATGGTTGGATCCCAATGAAATCATGTTAATGCTGAATGGTATGGACTATACAATAATTTTCCTCAAGAGAAATCAAATGATATGGGGTTTAGAATAAGAAATATCATCATTATAAATAAAATACATTCTCAATAGATGAATCATACATGACATAAATATTAGAAAAATATGGAACATTATTTTACTAAGCACATCGTGAGGCAATTTCCAACATATTTTTAATGGGGAATGAGAAATTCACTTTATGTAAGGACCCAAACATTCATTAATAAAAATTCCTCTTGATCTAATTAAATGACTTATTATGGTTATATAAAATTTAATCTTCTTTGGTTTTATGTATTTTGATTTTTAAAATACTGTTATGAATTGTGACTGTTGTTAATATAGTCCTTGAACAGTGATCACATGATTAATATAAATATAGGGCTATAACAATTCCAATTTAATCAGACAAAGGAAGTGATGACCCCATGTAGTAGAATTTCTCCATATGAAGCCCATTTTTCGGAGATTGGAAAGTAAGTGGCATCATTGGGCTTTGCTCTTGACCAATCCTAATTCGAGCTTCAAAATGTCCAACACGAACGAAATCACCTATAGGGGAAGTGGTAGTTGATAGAGATTTCGACCTAAGTGATGTTATCCGAGCCACACCAAGAGTATGCCACCATTTCAAACCTTACCCTTTTCTCATTTGTAGATGTTATATTGGGTTGTTTAACAAGACCTTAACAATATGATTATGTGCATTATTTTTTGTATAAAATAAAGAATATACATTCATTTTATTATTATTATATTGAATTTTGTTTTAAAATAAAAAATATAATTTTTAGTTAATTAAGAAATCTATTTAGACGAATTATTTTATTTTTGAATGAAATAATATTTTTATTAAATATTATTACTAAATTAATTTTTATTAAATATAAATTATCGTATAATTTTTATGGATACAATTGTAATTTTTATTTGGGTTTGAAAGCTATTTTTTTTTAAAACCCATGACTTTTTGATAAATGTTAGTTTTTATTTTAAAAGTATAAATTCACATGTTTATAAATTTATTTACATAAAGTGAATATTTTTTTTTGGAATCAGGACATTAAAATTATCCAACGGAAAAGTTTTCATAATTTTCTGAGACAGCCAAATTTTCGGGAAAAAATTAAATGCCGTTTAAATATATAATGTATTTGATGACTTTATAATGACCTAATAATGATGTAATAAAATAAAATAAACATTATGATCAGCTAATATATGTTTTATCATTAAGATAATGTGATTTTAGGTTGGTTTGATTTATTTTAAAAAGAATCAGTGGACCCTTCAATACATATAAAATATTTTTACTTTTTAAATTGATTTTCTTGAGAGTGTGACTCACCTCCACATAAGAAAACAAAATATTTTAATAAATTCGTCCATTTGCCTTATAAAATAATGATTCCCACTCCCCTTTGGAGAAAACCATGGGCAAAAACCATGGTCTGGATTTGGATTGGATTAGTTTAATGTGTGGTGTCGCAAACATAAATAATAAAGAATTCCCTCTACTTTCCTATATAAACCCACCCATGCTCCCACTTATTTTTCACTCAAAGCCTTTTGATTTCATCCAAAATCTTCCATCCTTTCACTATAATCCTCCAATGGCGCCCCAATCTCTCTATAATCCTCTCTCAAGCCTCTCCCAAGCCTTTGGGATCACACTTCCTAGTAAAGGATTCTTTCATTTCTCATTTTATGAAAGTTTCTTAATATTATTATTCCATTTTATTTCCAATTTTAAATGTTGTATTATGGTTTCAATATTCCACCATACTTTCCTATTTATTTTGTAATGATGATATACCCCTTTATCTCTCATTAATGCCACACATGTACACCCGTTACCATGCCAAAATTCTGTAAGGGATTTCTCTCCCCTTATTTACATCCAAGCAATTATTTTATACTGTGAATCTAATATTCCATCACTAATGTTGGGAAATGAACCTATATGAATCCCTTACTTTCCATTTCATTTACATATGATGAGACACCCCTCTCTCTACCATCAACCATTTTTAATAATTCTTATGTCAAGCCGTTATGCTGCTGAAATTGCACCGTGATTTTCCAAGACAGAGTAATTGTATCATGAATACCATTTTGATTTATCTATCAATGGTATTCACATTTATGCACATTTAAATTTTTATTATATTGATTAATTTATTAATTCCACATTCCATTATCATGGAATAAATTATGATCTTTAACGATTCTATGTTTTATGATCCATGTGGCACACTTATGCCTGAAACGAAATGTTTACAAAGGGTGTGCCTGCTAGTGCTCCAATGCATTGGTTAAAGATTTGTATCATGATACGTAAAGTTCAATGAGGGTTTACTCATGGTAATTCATTTGCAATGAGGTTTTATTCATTTTTAATGTGAAATGAGCCATGTCTCATGCTAATACCTTATTAAGTGTTGTTTCCACATTTCAGTTTTATGATAATATTGCTATATCGTGCCTTTATGATCATATTTCATTATGATCCATTGATATTACTATATCCTAAAAAGTATTTTATTATTCATGTTATACCTTGTTTACTCACTTACTAGGCTTTATAACTCACCCTTTTATTATGAATGTCCTTAGGTTTTCCCATGTAATGCTAAGTACGTGGGAATGTAGTGGTCATGTTAATGATGTTTTCAATAAAGATATTATGTTTCCTATTTTAAGTCATTATATAATGTTACTAATCCCAAAAGACACTAGAAATATAGATCATATATGTTGTATCATGTGAATACTTTATGTAATAAATTATGTTTAAGGGTTTAATAAAGAGCAGGGTTGTCATAGTTGGTATCAGATGATTGGTTTAGTTATTTTTTTGGATTAGAATTAGAGAAACCCTTGTGAAAGCCTTGGGGATAAGACTATGTATAATGAAAACATCACTATGTTTTTATGAGTATTGAGTAAGTGTTTTATCAAGAAAATACATCCTTGTCTGGATACGAGCAGGCAGAGGCAGCTCTGGCACAGATCTACCTAGGACTAAAAACTCCGACAAGGAGTTTTGGGCTTTACCAGGGTTATCCTAGTACAAAAAAATGAGCATTGATGCAATATTGGATATGAAACACCTGGGGGATATGCTTTGGTAAATTAACAGGCTTGGTATGAACCATTATTTAGGGAATTAAAAAAATATGCCCCTAAGAATATATGTTAGAAATAAGATAATTGATTACATAGATTGAAGCCTATAGATTCATTAGTTATGGAAATATAAGTTATTTTTATGTCTACCATTTTTGTCCTTGGATTACCCTTTATGTGTTAACCCTAACATTCCTTTTATTCAAGCCAATGTCTAGTAATAGGAGGACTCATGAAAACAATTGATGCAATGATCAATGTAATGATTGATCTTATGACATTCCCAATCCGATGAGAGTATGAATCGCAAACATTGTCATGAAAATATCTATGTCAACACTTTATTTTCATTGAAACATGGGTAAAGAGGAATGTTCAACTCCCCTAAGAAAGAACAAGTCACAATCGAGAGATTCCTGAGACAAAGGCCTCTTAATTTTATTGGATAATATGATCTCTCAATCTCCGAACAATGGATCAACTCCATTGAAAAGATCTTCTGCCTTTTTTAATGTTCTGAAAAAGAGAAGGTACTTCTAGATGATTATCATATAGAGGGTGGAGCTAATAAATGATGTACATTGATAAAAAGTACGAAGCCTTAGGAGGAGATCGAGGCATTGGAATCGAAGTATTTCAGGAAAATGTTTTTCAAAAAATATTTTCCTCACACAGAATCCATCATAGCATATGAGAAAAAAATCCCAAGGCTTTCATGATATGCCTCTGGCATTGTCATTACCCCAGAATAAAAGTTTGACAACTTCTTTGGTAGGCTGAAACCTAGACTATGGAATGCCTTGGCGATTTGTAACTTCAATAGCTTTGAGGAAATTATGTGATGTTCCCTTACAAATGAAATGGACATCGTATAAATAACAGGGGTATCATGTGGATAAGAATCAGAAGGTGGAATTCAATTATGGTTGTCTGATCGATAAATCCAATGGTGCTATGAAAATCCAGCACCCCACTAGCCAAAGGTGCAGAATGAAGCACCCTAGAAACTTCCTGAAGGGAATAAGGAAATTATTTAGGTGTGGAAGAGAAGGGAACCTGGCCATTAACTGCTGACAAGAAAACCCCATGGTTACAATAGAGGAGAGGAATGCTCCGTTCTACTCTCAACGTGTTGTTCATTGCTTCAACTTCAATGAACCAGGGCACCTTGCAAATATTTTCCCCAAGATAAGGGTTTTCAGAGGCAACCAACAACCTCCAAGGCAGAAAGGGTGGGCTCTTTCCATCACTACTTCTAAAGTGAACCCTTACAATGATTTGGTGACATGTATGCTTGTTATTCATTCAAGAATAGCGAATGCACTTTTTGATCCTAGTTATACGCAGTCTTTTATATCCCAAATGTTTTGTAGAACAACCCAACACCACCACTAATCATGGAAGTAACGATGTTGGTGAGTATAACAATTGGGGAAATCATTGAATCCCCTAAATATATCTCCCCCTATCTTAATTTTTGGAGTGATCTTACCAGAAAACCACGTCATACTCCCACTAGTGGAAATTGAGGCAATTCTTGACATGGATTGGCTTTCCTTATATAAGGCCAACATAAATAGACGTGAGAGGTAAATCACTATCTATATGGAGAATAGACCCCCAATTCTATACATGTGAAAGGAGGAAGATGAAGTTTCTTTATCATCATCATCTCAAGTGTGGATATTACTACCCTATGATCACATATATCTAGCTCAGATGATTGAGTCTAAGGAAGCAATCACCCTTGATGACATGCCTATTGTGAGGGAAATCACTGAAGTGTTTCCCGAGAAATTTTCTGGTATTCATCCTAAAAGATAATTTTAATTATCAATTGACCTTATACCAAGGGAATTTCCAATATCCAAGACTTCGTATAAAATGGTTGTTGTTCAGTTTAAAGAGATAAAGAAACAACTACAGGAGAATCTGAATAAAAGGGTATATATGCCCAAGTGCTTCACCATGGGGTCCACCAGTCCTCTAATTCAAGAAGAAGGATGGGTAAATATGCCTTTTCATTGATTATTGTGAGATCAACAAAATCATGGTAAAAAACAAGTATCCTTTTCCACAAATTTATGACTTGATCGATTAGATACATTGAGCACAATACTTTTCCAAGGATGATTTGTGGTCAGAATATTTCCAAGTAAGGTTGAAAAATGAGGATATCCCCAAAGATACTTTTTGTACAAGGTATGGGCGCTATGAAATCATAGTAATGACTTTTAGACACACTAATTTTTGAGAAATCATTATGGAATTGATGAATAGAGTCTTTAGAGATTACCTAGACAAATTGTGGTAGTATTTATAGATGATATTCTAATATACTCCAATTATAAGGAGGATAATGATGAGAATCTAAGAACTATACTACAGAACTTGAAAAAGAAGAAGCATTATGAAATGTACGGAAAGTGTGATTTCTAGTTAAAGGAAGTCTCATTCACGGGTTCTATAACCACAAGCAGTGGGTTATCTATGGATCCCTCCAAGACAACTACAATTTAGGGATGGAAGAGTCCAACATCAGCAACAGATATCCATGGCTTCCTAGGGTTAGTTGGATATTATCACTGATTGGTGATAATTTTCTCACTATTTCCAACCCTTTTACTGAGCAAACTCATAAGGGAGTAATGATTTCTTGGAGTGATGAATGCGAAGAGGGATTTAAGGAGTAGAAAATGTGTCTTTTCCATGTGCCCGTGCTCACATTACCCACATGTGGTGAACATTCTGTGGTATTTAGTGATTCTTCAAATAAGGGCATGGGATGCGTGTTGATTTATAATGGAAATGTCATGGACTATGCTTCATGAAAATTGAAAGTTCATGAGAAAAACTATACAACACTTGACCTAGAGTTGGATAAAGTGATATTAAATTTAATAGTTTTGTTACATTATGTCTTTGGGGAGAAGTGTGAAATATACACAGACCACAAAATCCTCATGTATATATTCACAAATAAATATTTGAACATGCACCAATGAATATGGTTAGAGCTGATCAAAGACTATGTCTCCTCAATCCATTACCACCCTGGGAAAGTGAACAAGGTGGGGATGCTCTAAGTAGATAGGACCCAGTGATTTTATCATCGATGAGAATTTAAAAGGATATAATATTATTAGATTTTATGAAGATAGACATGGGAATCACAATGAAGGGAACATCATCAATCCATTTGCAAATGATTTCTCAACCATCTCTTTTAGAAAGGTTAAACGATTCTCAAAAGGATGATGTGGGAAAGAAGAAGAAAGTGAAAACTATTAGAAAAGGAATATCCTCAGATATCATTTATAATGAAGTATTAATTTTTAGAATTGGGATAAGACTATGTCTTCCATAAAATCTAGAGTTGAAAAATGAATTTTTTGATGATGCACATAGTTCGAATTTCTCCATTCACCCAGGGAACACAAATATGTACTGAGATCTCTGAGAGAATTATTATTGGGAAATCATAAATAAGGATATCATTGAGTGTATATCAAAGTGCCTCATATGTCAGCAAGTGAAGGCTGAGTGGTAGAAGTCTAATTCCATGATGCAACCATTACCCATACAAGCATGAAAATGGGAGAACATCACCAAGGAAAATTTCACCGTATATACTAATACATTCAAAGGAAATAATTCTATCTAGATTTTTGTGGATCGTCTTACAATGAATCCACATTTCATTGAAATTTGGGAGGATTTTTCAATTGATCAAATGGAACACACCCACACACACACACACACACATATGTATATTAGAGAAGTGGTAAAGGTGCATTGAGTACCACTGTCGATTGTATCCAATCGAGATCCAACATTCATCTCTATGCTTTTGAAGAGTTTTAAAAATGATCTGGATACTAAGATGAACATAAGTACATCTTATCATCCTCAAACTGATGGCTAATCTGAGCATACTATTCAAACACTTGAGGACATGTTGAGAGTGTGCTCAGTGGACTTTAGGGGAGGATGGGATCAACATCTTCTACTAATTGAGTCCTCTTACAACAATAGTTTCCACTCAAGAATCAAAATAGATATTATGAAGCCTTGTATGGGAAGAGGTTCATAACACCAAAATGTAGGGATGAAGTTGGGGAGAAAAAATTACAAGGACCGTAGATGGTTGAAGAAATGGCAGAGAAGGTTAAGACCATCCAGTAGCACATTAAAGCTGCTCAAAGTCGACAAAAGAGTTATGCTGATAATCATTGAAGAAACCAAGAGTTTAATGTTGGAGACATGGTATTCCTCTGCATATCATCGTGGAAGAGGGTTATTTGATTTGGAAAGATGGGAAAGCATAGTACAAGGTACATCGGACCATTTGAGAACCTTGATTGAATTGGTGCAGTGGCCTATCAACTAGAACCCCAACCAAACCTATCTCAAGTACATGATGTATTCCATCAATCACTCTTGATGAAGTACATACCTAACCCATCACATGTACTCAATCCAGATGTGGTACCATGGGTGAATGACCTCGCATATGAAGAGAAGCTAGTGTAGATCTTAGATTGTAAAGAAAAGGTTCTATGAAATAATAAAATTCCCCTCATCAAGGTGTTGTGGTGAAACTGCATGTTTGAAGAAGAAACATGGGAATTATAGGGAGTAATGAACCAGAGTTACGCACATCTGTTTTAGTGTGGGAAAAGAAAATTTTGAGGGTAAAATTTCTTATGGGGGGAAGACTGTAATGACCGAAACATTCATTAATGAAAATTCCTCTTGATCTAATTAAATGTCTTATTATGGTTATAAAAAATATGCTCTTCTTTTGTTTAATGTTTTTAGATTTCTAAAATTGTAGCATCCCAAGTAAATAAAGAAAATAACTTTTTTTATATTTATTAAAATTTGTGAGTTAAATATTAATTTTACCTTAAAGGGGATTCTCTATTTGATGTAATACCAGATACACATCAATAGACTTCATTGAAAACTTACTTTGCATGCAATGTTGACTTATACTGAAAAATAAAAATATAATATTATTATATTAAATGGAAGTTAATGCATAGTCATTTTATTGGCGAGAATGAAAAAAACTAACCACATTATGTTTAAATATGTTTCTTAAATGTTTTTTCATTTACCCAATAAATTTTATAGGCTTAAAATAAAAAAGAATCTGATTTTAAGCATAAATACTCCAATATTCATTAAAAGGTCGATTTACCGCCTTTTTATAGAGAATAATCTTTAAATATAGTTTTGTTCACTTTTATATGTTATATTTGACAAAATAAAATTATTTTTCAGAATTGGAACATCAAAATTTACTTTGGTAAATATTTGATACTTTTCTGATAAAATTCATTTTTTAACGAAGAGTGAAAAATAATATATTTTAATTCAGAAGTGCCTTTTAATCTAATTTATTTATAAAGTTAGGATACATTTTTAATTGGTTATAAAGTGTAATTCTATTATATTTTTACTATTTAATCCAATTTTGGTCATAGGAAGTAATTTCACTTTGAAATTGGACATAAATAAGAGTCAGTCTTGTGATAATTATTATGTTTTAAAAACACACTTTTGTTTTGACAACGAGAATTATTTTCACAATATTTTTTTTACACTTCTATTTTTTGAATATGGAAAAATGGATTCCATATTATTAATTAGGAGGTCCAAATTTTGTAAATTGGTATCTTTTATTTTGAGAGATTATGAATATTTATATCAGTAAATGTTTTATTTACCATGGTTAAAGGGTAAATTTGGTAAATATGGGTAAAAAATAATATTATAATAATATTAAATTACTCTATCATGTGTCCTAATTCTATTGTTTGATAAATTTCCAACCATAGTCATCCTTGGGTAGATTTTGGGATCCCATGGAGCCACATGGGAGTGATAATGACACTTTATATTAATTAATTTAATGTAAAGACAAAAATCACATAAACATATATGTTTTAGTAAATTAATTTTTACATGGGGTTATATAAGTTATATCTTAAACTATAAATCTTAATTTGAAAGATAAATCTATTTCCTAAATCAGGATATTTTTTTATAATTTTTATAATTCAAATATATAAAAATATTTATGATACAATAATGATGCAGTGTTTACCTCATTAATGAATGATTTAAATAAATAAGATTATAAAGATTAAAAAAACATCCAAAACCAGTACAGTTATTATTGGATGAATTTATTTTGAACATGAGTCATATTATCTTCACCGTTAATGAGTTTTTTATCTTTAGATACCGAAAATCATTATAAAATAAAATAATATTTTCAAGCATTCCTAATGAGCCCATCCCCCTTATAAAAATCCATATCTTCTAACCCATTACAAACACATCTCAATCCCCTTGGATCTTAAAAACTATTCCAAATTAATCTCCATATATCCCTCTCCTCCTCCTAGATGCCTTCCCCAAGGAAGAAGGCAAATCCAATTAAACCTTTAGGTTCAAACCAAAGGGAGATACCCGATTTAAAGGTAACATATTCTCTTAAGTTCTTTTGTTTTACATTACATCTCCAACCCCATACACTCTTTTCATTCCATTATTTTATAATAAAATAAGTATAAAAAATATACCAGGTTGTTTTTTGAGAAGTATTAGAACTAAAATTACATGCACCTCCATCTAATGGGTAAAGAACATACTGTTTCTGTGGACAACGAAATACTGCCTCACGAAACGATGATTGTTCAATATTCTCCTACCACCTCTCATGGTGTCCATTATGATGACACAATATTTATATATGATATATATTATCTTTATTTTTAACTATTATTTGTTACATTTTATATAAAAAATACCTTAATTCTTTCCAATAAGTGTAAATATGATAATTTCATTTGAGGAAGTGCAGACAACCGCCCCCTTAAGGTGATATGATTCATTCATGAAATACATGGAACGTATAAAGGATGGAGTTAATGAATTTATGTAATATATATATCATATGATATTATACTGGAATTATAATATACCTATGTATAATTATTTTTTCATTCCATTAAATATTAAACTGAAATGAAAGTAGATTTCATGCGTACGTAGGACTTACCGTCTCCATTAACTGTGAATTTCATTTCATATCTCCAAATTTTATGTAATATTATAAATACATACATAAAATGGATATACATGATATATATGATATCTAAATCATGAATATATTTCTGGAGATAATATACTTTTGACCCCATGAACAACTTATAATAATAAGAAGTTCATTTTTTACTCATGTACCAAATATCGACAAAACGACCATTATTAACATCAATGATTTCATAGTGTTTATATCATGGTAATAAGAGATATTAAAGTTATAATAGACTTTAAAAATATTCTTAATAAAGTATAATTTAACATTATCTTATTATTCATGAGAGTAAAGAAAGAACGGGTTAAGTTAGACACAAGGTTAGGGGTTTCTTATCTCACATTTAATTCTGCGAGATTTCCATTGTTCGCCACTTATTTATTCCATGTGGAGTATTTTTCATGTCCATTTGATATATATTATCATGATTCTATTTATAATAATGGTATTTTGTGATTCATTGGTGGTTATTAACTTTTGTTCATATGACTTGATTGATTACAACGTGGTAAGGGGTTTTCATCTCACTTTTTTATTCCCATGAGATTCTTGCTATATTTACCACTATTTCCTTTTGTTCGGTGTATATACTTCCCATGATTGTATTAATTGTGTAATATACATAAATTTAAGTGTATTTACATCTTCATGGTATGATCCTTCTTTCATGGGTGTATGTTTTGTAATTTATCGAATCGGAAAGGGAACCTTTCACCATTATCTTTTAGTCAAAGACTTCTTTTTGTTATGTTTTTTAATTTACATATTATTATGTTGGGATATGTTACTATATATCCTTATTGTTATAAATTTTATGTTTATGTGATGAGATACCATTTTTTCTCTCATCAACTCATTTTCTAATTTTTAATGCGATGTCGTTAAGTTGATGAATTTTCGAATGGAACTTCTTTACACAATTTCAATTTTTTGGGTTAAAATACTAATTCTTGATTATTTCATGATATGAATATGTGTGATTGAACTCTGATTTTTTAAAACATAATATCCAATTATATTGGGTGTATTATTTTTTTTTTCACACTTAATTAGTTCATTGATTTGTCCTTAATCTAAGGATACGATATTTGCAAGGGAATTTGTCTCAATTTAAATTCCATTGAAAGTTATTTATTATTATACACCAATTCACTTTTATATGGTTTATATACTACCATTTGATGTATTATATCATTAATATCTCTATTCTAATGATATTACAAGCTTCGATTGATGTAATTATTCAATTATTTGTATTCTTATGTCTCTCATTTGGTTAGGAACTCTTTAACTAAAATATCATTTTAAATATTTTAACGATTTATTCTGATAAATATTTATTATTATTTTCCATGTTTTAAAAATGGTTTTAAGTATTTAATTATATTGACACTAATGTTTTAAAATGTTAATTCTTTTAAAATCTTCAATGTCACACCCGGTTTTTTTGTCTTTGTATTGATCCGGTCCATTGGAAATCCCGATCCTTTTCATCGGCATTTTGTGAGATGAATCTTGATTTTTGAAGTTTTATATGTGTCTGAACACCCTAATTTGGGATCCCCATTTATTTTTTAGGAGTTTTTGAAGAAAGGGTGGTTACTTTATGATTTGGGCCAACCGTGAGCCCATTTCCAGTTTTCAAAACTGATTTTTTTCTTTTATAACTCTTTTGTTTTTCATCCTTTTTCACCCATTTGACTTCCCAATTGTCCTATACTGATATATTAAAACTTATGTATCCTTTTGGACCCCATATAAATTCATCAGCATGGTGAATTTGGGTTACTTATTTAGGTATTGGGCCAACCCATGGGCCCATTTCCTGTTTTAAAAAAGATAACTTGTTTCTTTTATATATTTTTCATTTATTAATCTTCTTCGGTGATTCCACCTCCCCCTAAAATCCAATAACCATATCCTCACCCTCATAATCTATTTTACCTCTTTAGATCTCATATGGGTCTCATATTAGGGCCAAAATTCTCAAGATACCTCAAATCATCCATAATTGACAAGGTAAATTTTATAATTCATAAATCAATCAGTTAGTACTCTTTTGGCCACCAATATTCTTTCCTTGGTTCTTCCATACCTTAGGAGTCTCTCCAAGATGTTTCAATCCATTCCATTCTCTCTATGGTTGTAGATCTAATGGAAGATGAAGAGTTTTCTAGGGTGAAAGGTGAGATTCCTTCTCCTTTCTCCTTCCTCTTCCCCCTCCTTTCATTATTTATTGGATTTATATTGTCCCCTAGTATTGATAGACCTAGTGTTTTTTTATAACATGATTTTTTGATGGGGTTCTGTTTTTTTAGGTCTGGTCTTTAGGGTTTATAAACCCACAACGGGTGATTTCGGGTGCGCGTTTCAATTACGCCAAGGATTTGAGGTAGGATATCCCTTGCACATGAATTTATCATTAAAGTTTCATAATTTTAATATTTTAATAAACTTATTTAAATGTTTATTATTGTTTTTAAGCCTTTAGATAATTTTCTTGGTCTGCAAATTGGTTTTTTAATCATTGTTTTGTGAAAGGTAGTGTTGTTTTGTCATGAAAGTGGTCAACAAGTGTTTGTTTAAATGTTCTGTTATCTTTTGCAAATATTTTGTGAGGGTTATAATCTTTTTTATGGTGTTTGTAACATGTTACAGTATATTTAATGAAAATATGGCATTCAATTGGTGTTTTATTCCTTTTCACGTACTTAAAATAAATTTTTTTGTTTAAAAAGGGCATGTCATGTGTTCGGTAAATTGCCCGGTTGACTTTTATGTGTGATGTGTGATTTAAAATTTATTTGTTTGGATTTATAAATGAATTGGAAGAATGATAAATGGTATTTTTTGGTCCTTATATGGATTTCCAATTTGTATTTGGTTTTAAAAACAAGTGGGTTTTAGTTTACAACATATTTTGGCCCGAGTTGCCCAAAAATGGACCGTTTCACATATTTATGAAAATGGTTGTGTTTTTAATATGTAACCTGAGTATTATAAGAGATTTATGAATGTGGTTTGCTGATGTAAATGGTGTTTATACACATCCTTAAAAAAATTAAAATGCATACCTTCGTCAAATGTTAGTTTTGAGAAAATGTTTAAAGGCCCGTTTGGCATTTCCTAAAAATGAAGGAGTGTTTTACTTGTATATACCATGTTGTGCAATTGGGATTGTTTTATCGTCCATGAAATGATTTTATTAAATGTTTTGAGGGCTGAAAAATATGATTTGGTATGGTTTCGATGTGTGTTTATAATTTACAGAGTGTTTTTGAATGAGTTTTATGTGCAAAGCCTCAATACACTTCATGAAATTATTTTACGAAAATATTTAGCGGTTTGTTGATTTGTGTAAGAAATGTGAAGAAATTTTATGGTATGTTTGTGTTTTTATGGTTTGGGAATGGAATTTGGATGTAAAATTTGTATTTGATAATATGTGTAACTTGATTGAGAACTAAAGGGAATCTCGAGTATCTAGGTGGGCAGACGTGTACTAGTATGCTAGTGATTCTGTGGGGTTTGGCCTCTGTTTCACGTATCAAGTTTGATGATGACAAAACTGCCTAAAATATGATGATGATGATGATTTTGGACCACTAGGTTATGGTTATGTTCCCTACTAGTGGCTTGTGTACGAGAACAAATATTTTTTATGGTTACTTTCACTGCGATACGAGGTACTTGGGGATCACAACTAACTAGTGCCTAGGGGTGTTCCCATGAGTTGTGCTCATTAGCTATTTTTTACTCACCGTCGGCATACAGTGTGTTTAATTGGTAAATTAATTAGTGTGTGTTATTTATTTAAAAGTGTACAATCTTTAAAGCATCCCTCATTAAAATAATTTTCATTTTGAGGTTGCACCTCTTTGAAAAATTGTTACTTGCATTTTTGGTTTATAAAACATTATTTTTGTTCTGATAACTATTATAGCATGGAACATCATTTGAAAAACATAATTTTATATCTTGTATTTAAAACATTAAATTGATGTTTCTTTTATTTTAAAGGAATTACATTGGGAATAGAATATCAGGCCAACCTACTGAGTTTTAATACTCACGCCTATAGTCTTTTTATAGCCCTTGTGTAGGTTTCATCTTGAGTTTGATCACCTTGGGTGACGTTTGATCATTGTGTTGGAGAGTGACCAGAAGTGTCACATGAAGTTAGTTGGTCATCAGGATTGTTCAGTTGAGTTGTGGTTTTGTTCTACTTGTAGTTTCTTGTACAAACAATATTTAGTTCAATTTTTATATGAATTCATTTTGGGATGTCCGTTTATTTCCGCTATTTGTTTGATTGTTTATATATGGGAAAAATCATTCCATTGTGTACTCTATTGATGCCCTAGGTGCTTGTGGCCATCCCGGGAGGATCGGGAACGCCTCTCGGGACTTCTCGTGGGCTGGCCTGGGTGACCATTTCAGGGCCGACTCGGACTGGTTCGTGACAAAATGGTATCAGAGGAAGTCGGCTCTTAGCAGACCATTCTTTTTAGAGAGCCCTTGTTATTTTGGGGATGTCAAGGTAGATGGAGTAGGATTTTTGGGACTTTAGGTGTAAGTGCAAGAAGAGCGTCGTGAACTCTTTCTCGTTCTAATCCTTGGGTTTCTATGGGAAGGCTAGTTTTATTAGTGTCCTTTGTTCTTGTTGATTGTTTGGTGTTGGGATATGACAAGGGGAGTATGACTAATGGCTTCTGTGAGCTCGCAGGGCCAGGAAAGCCATGTGGAGCTGGAGAATGGTCCTAATAAGTCTCTATATGTTGGTGTTGTGTTTGACATATGGCCGCCAACCATATGGTCATGTCACACACCGAAACTAGTTTCTTTTTTTGGGTATCTTGAACCTTTATTGAATTATGAATTTTTGTTTTTAAAATCCTTGTGTGAGAATTGTGGAAATGGGTTTTAAAGTAAGGATTTGATTTTGAAAAGTGAAAAAGGGTGTTTTTAATAATTAAATATAATAATGGTTTTAGAAGGTTGTGTTTTTGTGAAAAAAATAGAGGGAAGTGGAAATGATTTAAAGGGATTGGATTATCCATAATCTAAACTTGTGGTTTGTTGAAATAAAATGTTTTGAAATTGTGAATCATTTTAAAGTGATTCTGGATCTTTGTTTTAAATGGGGTATTTTCGGATGTTAAAAAGTTTTTTAATCGGATAAATTAGTTTTGGAAATTGGTTTTGATCAGTTGGTGTTTTACTAAAAAGGGTATTGGTCTCAATGGACCTCGGATTATGAAAATATACCTGGATGAATTTTTTTTAAAAAGGGAAGGGGTTATTTGGAGTGGATTGGTTATTTATAAAAGTTTTTAAAAATGAAAAGGGGTAGGTTTTTAAGAAAATGGTTCTTAATTAATTGTTGTTTCTTTTTGTGTAATATTAAAAAGTTTTTTTGACTTGGTGGTTGGAGTTCCTTTTGAAGGTATTTTTTTTGGAATGATATTGTTTTGTTTTAGCCTTTGGTGTTTTCATCGGTGCTCACATGCATGGTTTTATTCATATCTGGAAGGATGGCCTATATGGTATGGTGTTTGGGTGCCTGGGGTGGCATGGAAATGTGCATGTGGGTGAGACTTGATGAAACACCATTGGTGAATGTGGAAACCAACCAAGTTAGTTTGTTTTTCAAAATTGTTTTGAGCTGAAAAATTGTGGCCTTTTTTAAAACCAATGGTTATTTGGATTGATTTTTCTATGTCTTAGAAGAGTTTTTTATTTGGTTAGATTTTTTGTGATCTATAATTCATACTCTTGTTGTATCTTGAGATGAGATCTTGTTGGTGGCTCGGTTTTGGAGTAATTCTCACTGGGTTTCTAAAGATGTGTTTGATGTTGTGATGTGGCCATGGATAGTTCTCCTTTGGAAATATTTCCTACTGATCAACCTAAGGATTCATTTCAAATGTTAAATCCACCTCTTTTGATGATGCCTCAACCTATTTGTTGGAATAGAGAGCTGTTTGTGATCTATTAAAAGTGCTTCTAGGTCGTGATAATTCTTTTGGACAGAGCAGTTGTGTTCGATGATGTTGTTGTGTTTCTTCATATTCCTTGTCCATTCTGCCCCTCGTTCGGAGTGAGATAGAGTTTTGATATATATCTATGAGTTCCCATTTAGATAAAGGGTTTTTTTGGTGAGAAAGTGAGTTTTTTTAGTGGTGTGATCCTTATCACCTGACTGCAGTGCAACAAATGCTTCAAGAATCAGGGTTCCAGCCATAGGCCTCAGAGTGAAGCTTTTAACGCAGTCAGGAAATCGACAGTGGTGTGGAGTGCTCGATAAGGATCCTTTTGGGAAAAAATCCCTCAAGGTAACTTTGCAGTATTTTTGGGTTGATTGTGTTTGTTGACAAAACAGGTTTTCATGGATATTTGTCGAGTTCCCAAGAAGTTGTTGACAATCCTTGTTGACAAAGAACGATGAAAAAGGAAAGGACGATCTGGAGGCGGTACAAAAGAGCAGTACAAGGTGGCACCGTTTCCCAGTGTTTGCCAAATTTTTAGGCTCCAAAAATTAGAGTTTAGTGAGTATCGCGAAAATAGGATTTCCATGAAGAGCATAATTTAATATGGCAAAGGCATGAATTTCGAGAAGATAGGATGCATGGTTTGGAAATCGCAAAGACCAGAAGAATGGAGGCGGTGATGCTTCGCGATTACGTGAAAGCTTCGCGAACGACAGAGTTGAAGCACATAGCGGTGGTGAAGGGCTTTGCGAGGGAGCTTGGCGGCGAAGGCGCGAAGGAATGTTGACGGTAATGCTTCGCGACTACGTCAAGCTCCGTGAACGGAAACTTACCGTGGTGCTTTGCGATTTGGACAGAATTTCGACTAAAACTTTGGAGCTTCACGATTTGAGATGACATGGCATTGACTTCGTGCGGAAGGGACGAGGGTCGGTGGAATCGCCTATAAATAGAGGCTGACCCCCTCAAGAGAAGTAGAGAGATTTTTCAGAGAAGATCCTTTGCTCTCGATTTGCGAAGGTGGTTCACGGAGCCAGTGTGCTTCGCGAAAGAGGAGCTTCGCGGCAGCTATTGTAGCTCCGCGAAACCTGCGAGCTCCGCGTTGGCTTATTAAGCTTCATGAGGGATGTTGCTTTGCGACGACTTGATCTTTGCGGTAGTGCTTCGTGAAAGTGCTTCGCGAAAGTGCTTCGCGAAAAGGCAGGACCTTCGTGAAGACTTGTTTGAGCTTCGCGAAATTGGGAGCTTTGCGAAGTAGGGTGCTTTGCGAAGGTGTTTCCAAAAGGAATTGCCCAGTGTTCAGAGGCAAAGAGGTATTCATTAGTGGATAAAATTTGGACATTAACAGAGCATCCATCATCAGTTAAGGATGCATGCATTCATGTAAATGAAGAGACCTACAGGTCTATAAACTGTGAGTGAATACCTTCTATAAGGCCCTAGCCTTAAACCTTACTTAATCTTGAGTTATTACAAGATTACACATTGAGGATCTTTTCGGGTTTAGATTTTTAGAGAATTAGATCATAAAACATGCATTACATTCCACATATAAACAAAGTGGTTACATAAAGTTAGTATTCTTCATTCCCATCAATGGAAACACATTTAAAATAAAACATGGATTATTTCTTGACACATCCTTGACTCTATCATCTTATCATGTACCTTTCCCTTGACCTGTGAAAAACATTTCAAAAACTTGGGATGAGCATAAAAACTCAGTATGGGTTAAAAAAAACATGGAAAGGAAACATGAGTTCATATATACATAAGAATGAAATCATACTTTACCCATAAAACATAGGCACTATAACATACCTCATAAAATCATGAATAAATCATAGAAATCATAAGACATAAAGGTAACTTGAGGCATTCATAACATTCTTACGTAGGGAGTAACCCTCTTGGTTACGTTTGGAATACCCATCACAGTATATTCCCTAAAATCTCTTCTGAGAAACCTTAACATTTCAC
The DNA here is from genome assembly GCA_963277665.1 of Viscum album. Classification (NCBI taxonomy): domain Eukaryota; kingdom Viridiplantae; phylum Streptophyta; class Magnoliopsida; order Santalales; family Viscaceae; genus Viscum; species Viscum album. The sequence continues at coordinate 1,171,412,495 of OY728158.1, read as the reverse complement.
TCCTTCGCGTTACCCAATGCATTGGAGAGCTATAACGGGCTCACCCGCCCTTAGTTTATCACGGAACCACCCGTCTTCATAATAATGCCCAAGAACCATAACATAATCATATCACATAAAACATGCATAAAGGAAACATAAAATTTCCACATTTCAATCACGAGATATCAATACAACACATTGATATAAAAACATTATGAAAACCATTTTCAATACTAAAATAAAAGAGAAGTAAAACATGGTATTTATTTTTCTTTTAAAAAGAAGGTATGGCTTGTAGAGAAAGCCGAAACTCAAATAAAGGTCACGAAGGCGGAGAAGTCGTTGTCGCCGCATACGTACGACAAAAACATTCCCTTTTGTCGTTTAGTAAACGCTTCGTATAAAAAAGATTCCTTTTGAATAAACGTAAAAGTCAAAGGGGTTTATACACCGTATAAAAGAAAGTTGTGTATAAAATAAAATATGCCTCAATGAAAGGAGATTGAGACGAAGTCCCATACCTCGTATCTGACTTGACCCGACCGTTCTTTAATCTCCTGAATAATAAACTTGAGTTAATCTCTACTTTCTTATGAATCTTTTTCAAGTTCATTATTCCTTTTATACCATGTTATGAACATCATGTAATCAGTTAAGTTAATAATGTTCATTTTGTCGGTATTTGGTTCTTAAGTAAAAAATAGACTTCTTACATTACATGTTGTTAATTTGGTAAAAGGTTCATTATATCCAGTACATACATGCATTTATAATATTACATAATCATTTAGAGGTAAGAAATGAAATGCACCGTTCATGGAGACGGTAATCCGTACGTACGCATGAACGCTACTTTCATTTCTATTTTGTATTTTATAGAACGGAATCATAATGATATAAAGGTATATTATAATTCCAGTATAATATCATATATAATATCATAGTTCCATCCTTTATATGTCGCACATATGGTATTTAACGAATCAAATCACTTTGAGGGGGCGGTAGTCCGCACTTCCTAAAGTGAAGATATCGTGTTTACCCATAATGGAAACCATAAAGGTATGACCAAAAAGAAAAAAAACAGAAGCTTAAGGAAAACATAAATATATTATATATCATATATAAAAATAGTGACATCATAATGGCCACCTTTGAAGGTGTTAAATGAGTATTGAACAATCATCGTTTGAGGAGGTAGAATTTTTCCATCCACGAAAACCGTATGTTCTTTAACCATTTGATGTAGTTGTGTAAGAGTGTAGCTCAAATATATCTTATAACAACATCCTAGTATATTGAAGATACTGGTGTTGTTACAAAAGAAGTAAATAAAAAGAGTTTAGGGGGTTGGAGAAGCAAAATAAAACAAATGAACATGAGAGAATGAATTACCTTAAAAAGTGTAACTCCTTTTGATTTGAGTCTAAAGGATTCCTTTGAAAGGATTATGCCTAAAGGGAATCCTCTAGGATGAGGAGAGGGATGTGGAGAGAGTAAATGGTCAGGGGTTGTCCGAGCCAAAGGCTTGATAAGTGTGTGAAATGAGGTAGAGGTGGGGGCCTTTTATAAGAGGAGAGGAGGGGCACTTTTGGAAAGTAAAGAAACATTACTTTATTTGAAAATGTGTTTCTGTTTTAAAAGGTCCCACATTGATATAATTCGTGGATAAGGTGATAAGGGTTCGAAAGACACTCATCCAATTGGTTTTGGACATGTGTAGTTCATAGATTTTACATTATCTTTCTATTTTATTTAAATCGTCAAATAATGATGTCATCGCTGCATCATTATTATGTCATAAATAATTAAATTTATTTAATGTCTAAAAATTATAAAAAAAATACTATGATATATGAAATCTTTTTAGCTTTCCAATGACTATTTATAATCAAAATATGGACTTGTATAACCCCACTTAAAAATTGTTTTCGTAAAACATATTATGTTTGTGTCATTTTCACTTTAACATTAAATAAAAAGTTATTTATGTCATTTCCAAACCAAAGTGTCTCCATGGGGTCCCAAAGTTGACCCATGGCATTTCATGGTCGGCCATGACACAACCAATGAGGTTGGGACATGTGTCTAGGTCATTTCATTTTATTAAAGTATTATTTACACCTTAAACTACCCTAATTACCACTAATCGCGATTAAAAACTTAATAAGTTACTATTCACCAAAGAATTATTTTAATCTCATTGAACCACATTTTACTTCTTAATGACAACCATGTATGTCGGATTTTCAAAATTCAATACACATTAGTGGTAAACTTTCATTTAACTGAAAAATCAGTTTGCTTGATTACCACTTAGTGGTTTCACTATTCATCAAAAATTGAAGTTTTTCAGAAAATTACCAAAAATTCACCCTAAGATATATTTGATATTCCGAATTCAAAAATGAAGTCTATTTTAAAAAATTCAAATCATATAAGTCACATTAATTAATTTAATAATTAATTCCCGCTGCCAGAGCAAATAGCGTGTTTTTACAAAACAATAAGTATCAAAAGACTGACACCATTTTAAGTCTAATTTCAAAGTTAAATTGATTCCAATGACCCCCATTGGATAAAATGGTAAAAATATATTCTAATTTCACTTCAAAACTAATTCAAAACATAATCTAATCATATAAATAAATTAGATTAAAAAGCAGTTTTGATGTAAAATGCAGTATTTTTCACTATTCATTAAAAAATGAACATTGTCAGAAAAATACCAAAAATTCACACAAGGTAAATTTTGATGTCCCAATCATAAAGGATAAGTTTATTTTGACAAACATAGTTTATAAAATTGTCAAAATATAGATTCAAAAATGGTTTTCCATCAAAAGGCACTAAAACAATCTTTTAAGAATATTAGTGTATTCCATGCATAAGATTGTATTTATTTTCATTTTAAGCCTCTATAACACTATCTTAATCATTAATAGATATAGATAAAAATATCTATTATTCATTACTTACTTGGGATGTTACATCCTTCCCCCTTTAGAAAATTGCGTCCCCGCAATTTATTTACTTATCGAACAAATGGGGGTACTTATCCCTCATTGCATTTTCAGATTCCCATGTTGCCTCTTCAATCATGTGGTTTTTCCACAAAACCTTTACCTGTTGAATCACCTTATTCCGTAACACTTGCTCCCTGTGGTCAAGAATCTGGACCGGTTGTTCCTCATAAGATATGTTCTCTTCCATCTGAACTACCTCTGGACTCAAAACATGAGATAGATCTGGCATATACTTTCTCAACATCGAAACGTGAAAAACATTGTGTACCTAAGATAAACTCGGAGGTAAAGCCACTCGGTATGCAACTGATCCAACTCTTTCCAGAATTTCGTATGGTCCAATGAACCTTGGACTCAACTTTCCTTTCTTACCAAATCTCATCACACTTTTCCAAGGAGAAACCTTGAGAAAAACATGATCACCTACCTCGAAAGATAGATCCTTCCTCCGGTTATCCGCATAACTCTTCTGCCTGCTCTGAGCTGTTCTCATGTGTTTCTGAATCAGTTGAACTTTTTCTACCATCTCTTCTACCAATTCTGGTCCCATCAACTTCCTTTCACCCACTTCATCCCAGAAAGCTGGAGTTCGACACTGCTTCCCATATAATGCCTGAAATGGTGCCATCTGTATACTGGAATGAAAACTGTTATTATATGAAAACTCAACCAAAGAAAGATGTTGGTCCCAACTTCCCTGATAATCCATAGAACAAGCTCGTAGCATATCCTCCAATGTCTGAATTGTTCGTTCTGACTGCCCATCTGATTGAGGATGAAAAGCTGTACTAAAATTTAATTCAGTACCCAACGACTTCTGAAGGCCTTTCCAAAAGTTAAAAGTAAACCTGGGATCACGATCCAATACAATGGAGAGAGGAACTCCATGTAACCTGACTATCTCTTTAAGATACAAACGGGAAAGTTGATCAAGAGAGAAAGTATCTCGTATAGCAAGGAAATGAGCAGATTTGGTCAAGCGATCAACAATAACCCAGATTGCATTATTACCTCGAGATGTCTTCGGTAATCCAACAACAAAGTCCATGGATATATTCTCCCATTTCCACTCTGGCACTGGTAAAGGCTGAAGCATCCCTTTCGGTAACTGCCGCTCTGCTTTAACCTACTGACAAGTCAAACACTTCACAGTAAAATCAGCAATGTCTCTTTTCATTCCATCCCACCAGTAATACTCCCGTAGATCTCTATACATCTTAGTACTGCCCGGATGAACTAAAAACGGAGAACTATGAGCTTCACATAACAACTCTCTCTTCAACTGTGAATCACAAGGCACACACAATCTCTTCCCAAATCTCAAAACTCAATCATTATCAATGTTGAATTCAGGCAACTTACCTTTCTGGACCAGCTCTACCCTTTTCTGCAACTCACTGTCTTGCTTCTGTGCTTGCTTGATTCTATCTGATAGAGATGATCTCACTGATACCTGAAACAAAACAGAAGGACTTCCTGCACCAACAACTTCTATGCCAAAGTTCATCAAATTCTTAACCAAAGGATCACGTTCCAAACGCAACATTTTTAATGAAGCATTACTTTTTCGACTCAAAGCATCAGCCACTTTATTTGCTTTTCCCGGATGGTAATGAATTGTAAAATCATAATCCTTGATTAATTCTAGCCATCTCCTTTGTCTCATGTTTAACTCTTTCTTAGTGAATATATACTTTAAACTTTTGTGATCGGTATATATTTCACACTTTACTCCATACAAATGATGCCTCCAAATTTTTAAAGAAAAAACAACAGCAGCTAATTCCAAATCATGTGTAGGGTAATTTACCTCATGAGTTTTCAACTGTCGTGAAGCATAAGCAATTACCTGATCATTCTGCATTAGGATGCAACCAAGTCCTTTCAATGAAGCATCACTGTATATAACAAACTCACCATTCCTGGAAGGTAGTGCCAAAACTGGAGCATTCACCAATCCTCTTTTCAATTCCTGAAAACAATCATCACATTCTTTTGTCCAGATAAACTTAACACCCTTCCGAGTTAGCTTAGTCATTGGACTAGATAACCGTGAAAAATTTATAACAAAACTTCGGTAATAGCCCGCCAAACCAAGGAAGCTACGAATATCGGTTACATTTGTGGGTCTTGGCCATTCTTCCACAACTTTTGTTTTTGCAGGATCAACAGTTATTCCATCTTTAGAAACAATGTGACCAAGGAAAGAAATTTGTTGCAACCAAAACTCACACTTGCTGAATTTCCCATACAGTTTCTTTTCTTTTAAGGTTTGTTAGATAACCCTTAAATGTTTTTCATGCTCCTCTTTACTTTTAGAAAACACCAAAATATCATCAATTAAAACCACCACAAACTTATCCAAGAACTCATGGAAAATTCTATTCATTAAGTACATGAATACAGCAGGTGCATTGGTTATCCAAAAAGGCATTACTACAAATTCATAATGGCCATATCTCGTACGGAACGCGGTCTTCGGAATATCTGCCTCCTTTACCTTCAGCTGATGGTACCCCGATCTCAAGTCAATCTTTGAAAAAAACTGAGCTCCCTGGAGCTGATCAAACAAATCATCGATATGAGGCAAAGGATATTTGTTCTTAACAGTGATATTATTCAAGGCTCTATAATCAATGCAAAGTCTCATAGAACCATCTTTCTTTTTAACAAATAAAACAGGAGCACCCCATGGTGATGTTCTAGGTCTAATGAAACCTTTCTCTAATAAATCTTGCAATTGCTCCTTCAACTCTAAATGTTCAATTTGTGCCATTCGATAAGGGGGTTTTGAAATTGGCTTAGCATCAGGAACTAAGTCAATAGTAAACTCAACTTCCCGATCTGGTATTATTCCAGGCAACTCATCAGGAAAAACATTAGGATACTCATTTACCACTGACACATCATTAACCTGAACAGTTCCTTTATTTTCAACGACGTGTGAAAGGTAACATTCATTTCCATCTTTTACAAGTTTCTCGGCCTCTTGATATGTTATCAAAAGTAAGGGTTCATTCCTGTAAACAAACTGAAAGTCTTTCTGAAAAGAAACTTCTTTAGCTCTACAGTCAATCTTTGCATGGTAAATAGAGATCCAATCCATACCCAGGATAACATCAAACTCTACTAGAGGTAGAACAATAAGGTTTGCAAGTAGGTTCTTTACACAGATAAGGATAGGAAGATTCTTATAAATTCTTTTTGCCTCGACACTTCCCCCAGGTGTTTTTACCAAAAGTTCAGGGGTCATTTCTTGAGATGGTATTCCCATTTTACTAGAAAAGGTTTCAGAGATGAAAGAATGTGTAGACCCCGAATCAAACAACACACTGGCATAATCTGAAAATACAAACAAAGTACCTGATACAACTTCATTTGATGGCCCGACATCTGCTGAAGTAGTTGCAAAGGATTTCACCACCCCTTTCTGCTTGTAGTCTAACTGCTTCCCATCACTCAAGCTCCTTGTCGGACACTCGTTTGCATAGTGACCCATCTCATTGCACTTATAACATTTCACTAACTGTAAATAAAATTTGTTCTTACCTTCACCTTGATCCTTTTCAGTGCAATCACGAGCCTTATGTCCCATCTTACCACATCGGTAGCACTTCCCAGAATTCAGAAGACATTCCCCAGCATGCCTTTTGCCACATTTATCACAAACTGGAAACTTAGTTCTCTTACCATCATACTTCTTTGAAGAATTCTTACCTTTCTCCTGCCACCTCGGTCTCTTCTTATGCTGGTTGTTATAGAAAACTTGGTCATCGACAAACTCCATTTCCACCTTCTCAGCACATCGAACAAGCTTTTCATAACTTTTAAACTCACGAGAAGCTAATTCCCTTCGATATTTTGGCTTTAATCCTGAGTAAAAACGATTGATTTTACTATCAAGGTCCCGGATAAAATTTGGAGCATACCTTGCCAATCGAGTGAACCTTTCTTCATAGGCAGCCACTGAGTCTTCCTCTTGCCTCAATTCCAAGAATTGATTTTCCATCCTAAGTCGAACAACCTTAGGAAAATACTTCTCAAGAAACATACCTTTGAATTCATCCCAGTCAAGAGCATCAATCTCATCGACGTCCCTGATATTTTTAACCATAGACCACCACTGATCTGCTTCACCCTCCAAACGGTAAATAGCAAGACTAACCTTTTGATTGTCTGAACACCCCATGACATCAAAAATATTCTCCAGTGCTTTAATCCACCCTTCAGCTAGCACAGGGTCAGATGATCCTCTGAATGATGGTGGATGTTTCCTCATGAAATGTTCCACCACTGACATGTTCCTCTGCGGTTGATCTGGCTGATCTCGTGCATGGATACCACCACCATTTATCGCTTGAGTCAACTGTGCCATCACTGCAACAAACTGTTCAGTTCCAATTCCGACCATTTCTGGATGCTGATTCGGAAGGTTATTTCCTTCTGTATTCCTTCCTAGCACTGCTTCCCTGTTTCCTCTGCGGAAAACCATTCTGAACAAACATGTCTTAGATGAAGCAACATGGAAATCTTTAAATGCTATATCATTTTGAAAAAAAAATATTTTTGGATAATCATTTAATAGAATTCTAACTCCTAAAGTTATCTAAACCGACCTCTGATACCAACTATAAGGCCCCAGCCTTAAACCTTACTTAATCTTGAGTTATTACAAGATTACACATTGAGGATCTTTTCGGGTTTAGAGTTTTAGAGAATTAGATCATAAAACTTGCGTTACATTCCACATATAAACAAAGTGGTTACATAAAGTTAGTATTCTTCATTCCCATCAATGGAAACACATTTAAAATAAAACATGGATTATTTCTTGACACATCCTTGACTCTATCATCTTATCATGTACCTTTCCCTTGACCTGTGAAAAACATTTCAAAAACTTGGGATGAGCATAAAAACTCAGTATGGGTTAAAAAAAACATGGAAAGGAAACATGAGTTCATATATACATAAGAATGAAATCATACTTTACCCATAAAACATAGGCACTATAACATACCTCATAAAATCATGAATAAATCATAGAAATCATAAGACATAAAGGTAACTTGAGGCATTCATAACATTCTTACGTAGGGAGTAACCCTCTTGGTTACGTTTGGAATACCCATCACAGTATATTCCCTAAAATCTCTTTGGAGAAACCTTAACGTTTCACTCCTTCGCGTTACCCAATGCATTGGAGAGCTATAACGGGCTCACCCGCCCTTAGTTTATCACGGAACAACCCGTCTTCATAATAATGCCCAAGAACCATAATATAATCATATCACATAAAACATGCATAAAGGAAACATAAAATTTCCACATTTCAATCATGAGATATCAATACAACACATTGATATAAAAACATTATGAAAACCATTTTCAATACTAAAATAAAAGAGAAGTAAAACATGGTATTTATTTTTCTTTTAAAAAGAAGGTATGGCTTATAGAGGAAGCCGAAACTCAAATAACGGTCACGACGGCGGAGAAGTCGTTGTCGCCGCATACGTACGACAAAAAAATTCCCTTTTTTCGTTTAGTAAATGCTTCGTATAAAAAAGATTCCTTTTGAATAAATGTAAAAGTCAAAGGGGTTTAAACACCGTATAAAAGAAAGTTGTGTATAAAATAAAATATGCCTCAATGAAAGAAGATTGAGACGAAGTCCCATACCTCGTATCCGACTTGACCCGACCGTTCTTTAATCTCCTGAATAATAAACTTGAGTTAATCTCTACTTGCTTATGAATCTTTTTCAAGTTCATTATTCCTTTTATACCATGTTATGAACATCATGTAATCAGTTAAGTTAATAATGTTCATTTTGTCGGTATTTGGTTCTTAAGTAAAAAATAGTCTTCTTACATTACATGTTGTTAATTTGGTCAAAGGTTCATTATATCCAGTACATACATGCATTTATAATATTACATAATCATTTAGAGGTAAGAAATGAAATGCACCGTTTATGGAGACGGTAATCCGTACGTATGCATGAACGCTACTTTCATTTCTATTTCGTATTTTATAGAACGGAATCATAATGATATAAAGGTATATTATAATTCCAGTATAATATCATATATAATATCATAGTTCCATCCTTTATATGTCCCACATATGGTATTTAACGAATCAAATCACTTTGAGGGGGCGGTAGTCCGCACTTCCTAAAGTGAAGATATCGTGTTTACCCATAATGGAAACCATAAAGGTATGCCCAAAAAGAAAAAAACAGAAGCTTAAGGAAAAAATAAATATATTATATATCATATATAAAAATAGTGACATCATAATGGCCACCTTTGAAGGTGTTAAATGAGTATTGAACAATCATCGTTTCGGGAGGCAGAATTTTGCCATCCACGAAAACCGTATGTTCTTTAACCATTTGATGTAGTTTTGTGAGATTGTAGCTCAAATATATCTTATAACAAAATCCTAGTATATTGAAGATACTGGTGTTGTTACAAAAGAAGTAAATAAAAAGAGTTTAGGGGGTTGGAGAAGCAAAATAAAACAAATGAACATGAGAGAATGAATTACCTTAAAAAGTGTAACTCATTTTGATTTGAGCCTAAAGGCTTCCTTTGAAAGGATTCTGCCCAAAGGGAATCCTCTAGGATGAGGAGAGGGATGTGGAGAGAGTAAATGGGCAGGGGTTGGCCGAGCCAAAGGCTTGAAAAGTGTGTGAAATGAGGTAGAGGTGGGGGCCTTTTATAAGAGGAGAGGAGGGGCACTTTTGGAAAGTAAAGAAACATTACTTTATTTGAAAATGTGTTTCGGTTTTAAAAGGCCCCACATTGATATAATTCGTGTATAAGGTGATAAGGGTTCGAAATCCACTCATCCAATTGGTTTTAGACATGTGTAGTTCATAGATTTTACATTATCTTTCTATTTTATTTAAATCTTCAAATAATGATGTCATCACTGCATCATTATTATGTCATAAATAATTAAATTTATTTAATGTCTAAAAATTATAAAAAAAATACTATGATATATGAAATCTTTTTAGATTTCCAATGACTATTTATAATCAAAATTTGGACTTGTATAACCCCACTTAAAAATTGTTTTCGTAAAACATATTATGTTTGTGTCATTTTCACTTTAACATTAAATAAAAAGTTATTTATGTCATTTCCAAACCAATGTGTCTCCATGGGGTCCCCAAGTTGACCCATGGCATGTCATGGTCGGACATGACACAACCAATGAGGTTGGGACATGTGTCTAGGTCATTTCATTTTATTAAATTATTATTTATACCTTAAACTACCCTAATTACCACTAATCGCGATTAAAAACTTAATAAGTTACTATTCACCAAAAAATTATTTTAATCTCATTGAACCACATTTTACTTCTTAATGACAACCATGTATGTAGGATTTTCAAAATTCAATACACATTAGTGGTAAACTTTCATTTAACTGAAAAATCAGTTTGCTTGATTACCACTTAGTGGTTTCACTATTCATCAAAAATTGAAGTTTTTCAGAAAATTACCGAAAATTTACCCTAATCTATATTTGATATTCCGAATTCAAAAATGAAGTCTATTTTACAAAATTCAAATCATATAAGTCAAATTAATTAATTTAATAATTAATTCCCGCTGCCAGAGCAAATAGCGTGTTTTTACAAAACAATAAGTATCAAAAGATTGACACCATTTTAAGTTTAATTTCAAAGTGAAATTGATTCCAATGACCACCATTGGATAAAATGGTAAAAATATATTCTAATTTCACTTCAAAACCAATTCAAAACATAATCTAATCATATAAATAAATTAGATTAAAAAGCAGTTTTGATGTAAAATGCAGTATTTTTCACTATTCATTAAAAAATGAACATTGTCAGAAAAATACCAAAAATTCACACAAGGTAAATTTTGATGTCCCAATCATAAAGGATAAGTTTATTTTGACAAAAATAGTTTATAAAATTGTCAAAATATAGATTCAAAAATGGTTTGCCATCAAAAGACACTAAAACAATCTTTTAAGAATATTAGTGTATTGCATGCATAAGATTGTATTTATTTTCATTTTAAGCCTCTATAACACTATCTTAATCATTAATAGACATAGATAAAAATATCTATTATTCATTACTTACTTGGGATGTTACACCTTCAAAGAGCAGTGAGCTTAGGAAGAGGAAGAAGGAGATCCTCTCCACCGGCAGTGAGCCAGAGAGAGAGAAACAGGGAGTGACCCTTGGGAAAGCAGTGAGCTGACCCTAAACATTGTAAAGGCAGTGAGCCTGGGCATAGAGGTGATCTAGACCGAACTTTTTATCCACAGCTAGTGAAGTTTAGTGGAATTGGTACGACTGGAAACTTGTCGGCATATGCTCCTTGGACATAGCCCTTTACGGTGAACCAAGTAAAATTGGTGTGTCCTATGCATGCTTTACTTTCTGTTTACTTTGTGCAACAGGAAAGAGAGAGAAGAGTGTTTTTCTTAACAGAGAAACAAGATCAGAACGGGCGTTAATTTTAAATTAGTCATACCCTGATTCACCCCCCCTCTCAGGGTATTCAGCCTTGTGGACCTAACAGATACTTCCTCCTCTGTTTTGGTAAGTTAGTTTCTATGTCAATGTTTTGGTTCCTCATTTCTACGAATTTACCTTTGTTGCAATAAGCGTGGTGGACTTAACACCTCACACAATGTCTAGGGTTATTCTTTCATGGATGTGGGTTTTCGATCAATGTCCCTGTGTGGACCTCCTGTGAAAATTAGGTGTGGTATTTGTGTTACCTATTCATAGGTGGAGAGTTTTGGGTAGTTTCTTAGTTTCTTTTGTGGTTTCAGTGGCCAAATTATTGGGTCCCCTTCCCTCCCCTCCCCGAGTGGTGGGGGTCCAGATCCGTGCTGAAAGTCTTGGCCCAGTTATTGTGACCTCTATTCAGAAGTGGGTGGTATAGATATCCATGTTGTAACCCTATTAACATGGTATTTTAGGTTTTTGTAAGAGTGTTTTTTTGGTCTTGTGTGAGTGAGGCCCAATTCTATCTCATGTTGAATTCTTGTCTGTTCATTGCTAGTTGGTTTCTAATGGTGGGGAGACCCACCATGGGTCTCCTGGATTTTCATCCTAAGAACATTTATAGTGATAGTTGTTTCTTAATGGAGGGGAGTCCATTCTGGACTCCCTTGGAATATTTGGTTTTTTTGAGTTCTATTTGGTTTGTGTGATGGTTGGGTTCATTGGGAGAAGGCCCAACAATCTATTTATTGGCTTGGTAGTGGAGGTGGTGGCTTGATTTTTCCAATGATTTTCCGGAAGTGGTTGTGAGTAGTGTGTTTTTTTGAGCTAGAGGATTAACATCCATTGATGGTTGATGATATTTATTTTTATTGAGAGGCTGGATAATGTTGATAGGTAATCCTTAGGTGGTGATTTTTCTGCCGGAAAGTGTTATGGCTTTCTGGGAGCGGAAAGCTTTAATGGTGGGGAGAATTGTCACACCCGGTTTTTTTGTCTTTATATTGATCCGGTCCATTGGAAATCCCGATCCTTTTCATCGGTATTTGGTGAGATTAATCTTGAGTTTTGAAGTTTCATATGTGTCTGACCACCCTAATCTGGGATCCCCATTGCTTGTTTAGGAGTTTTTGAAGAAAGGGTGGTTACTTCATGATTTGGGCCAACCGTGATCCCATTTCCAGTTTTAAAAACTGAATTTGTTTCTTTTATAACTCTTTGTTTTTCATCCTTTTTCTCCCATTCGACTTTACACTTGTCCTATACTGATACATTAAAACTTCATTATCCTTTTGGACCCCATAGAAATTCATCAGCATGGTGAATTTGGGTTACTTATTTAGGTATTGGGCCAGCCCATGGGCCCATTTCCTGTTTAAAAAAAATAACTCGTTTCTTTTATATATTTTTCATTTATTAATCTTCTTCAGTGATTACACATCCCCCTTGAATCCAATAACCCTATCCTCACCCTCATAATCTATTTTCCCTATTTGGAGCTCATATGGGTCTCAGATTAGGGCCAAAATTCTCAAGATACCTCAAATCGTCCATAATTGACAAGGTAAATTGTATAATTCATAAATCAATCAATTCGTACTCTTTTGGACACCAATATTCTTTCCATGGTTCTGCTAGACCTTAGTAGTCTCTCCAAGAAGTTTCAATCCATTCCCTTCTCTCTATGGTTGTAGATCTAATGGAAGACGAAGAGTTTTCTAGGGTGAAAGGTGAGATTCCTCCTCCTTTCTCCTTCCTCTTCCCCCTCCTTTCATTATTTATTGGATTTATATTGTCCTCTAGTATTGATCGACCTAGGGTTTTGTTATACCATGATTTTTTGATGGGGTTTCTGTTTGTTTAGGTCTGGTATTTATAGTTTTAGGGTTTATAAACCCACGACGGTTGATTTCGGGTGTGCGTTTCAATTACGCCAAGGATTTGAGGTAGGATATCCCTTGCACATGCCTTTATCATTCAAGTTTCATAATTTTAATATTTTCCTAAACTGATATAAATGTTTATTATTTTTCTTAAGCCTTTGGATAATTTTCTTGGTGTGAAAATTGGTTGTTTAATCATTTTTTTGTGAAAGGTAGTGTTGTTTTTTCATGAAAGTGCTCAACAAGTGTTTGTTAAATGTTCCGTTATCTTTTGCAAATATTTTGTGAGGTTTATAATATGGTTTATGGTATTTTTAACATTTTATAGTATCTTTAATGAAAATATGGCATTAAATTGGTGTTTTATTCCTTTTCACCTACTTAAAATAAATTGTTTTGTTTAAAAAGGGCATGTCATGTGTTCGGTAAATTTCCCAGTTGGCTTTTATGTGTGATGTGTGATTTAAAAGTTATTTGTTTGGATTTATAAATGAATTGGAAGAATGATAAATGGTATTTTTTGGTCCTTATATGGATTTACAATTTGGATTTGGTTTTACAAACAAGTGGGTTTTGGTTTACAACATATTTTGGCCCGAGTTGCCCAAAAATGGGCCGTTTCACATCTTTATGAAAATGGTTGTGTTCTGAATATGTAACCTGAGTATTATAAAAGATTTATGAATTTGGTTTGTTGTTTTAAATGGTGTTTATACACATCCTTAAAAAAATTAAAATGCATACCTTCGTCAAACGTTAGTTTTGAGAAAATGTTTAAAGGCCCATTTGGCATTTCCTAACAATGAAGGAGTGTTTTACTTGTATATACCATGTTGTGCAATTGGGATTTTTTATGGTCCATGAAATGATTTTATTAAATGTTTTTAGGGCTGAAAAATATGATTTGGTATGGTTTTGACATGTTTTTATAATTGACATAGTGTTTTTGAATGAGTTTTATGTGCATAGCCTCAATAAACTTCATGAAATTGTTTTACGAAAATATTTAGTGGTTTGTTGATTTGTGTAAGAAATGTGAAGAAAGTTTATGGGATGTTTGTGTTTTTATGGTTTTGGAATGGAATTTGGATGTGAAATGTGTATTTGATAATATGTGTAACTTGATTGAGCACTAAAGGGAATCCCGGGTATCTAGGTGGGCGGACGTTTACTAGTATACTAGTGATTCTGTGGGGTTTGGCCTCTGTTTCACGTAGAAAGTTTGATGATGACAACACTAACTAAAATATGATGATGATGATGATTGGGGACCACTAGGTTATGGGTATTTTCCCTACTAGTGGCTTGTGCACGAGAACAAATATTTTTTATGGTTACTTTCACCGAGATACGAGGTACCTGGGGATCACAACTAACTAGTGCCTAGGGGTGTTCCCGTGAGTTGTGCTCATTATCTATTTTGTACTCACCATCGGCATACAGTGTGTTTGGTTGGTAAATTAAGTAGTGTGTGTTATTTATTTAAAAGTGTACAATCCTTAAAGAATCCCTCATTAAAATAATTTTCATTTTGAATTTGCACCTATTTGAAAAATTGTTACTTTCATTTTTGGTTTATAAAACATGATTTTTTTTCTGATAACTATTATAGCATGGAACATCATTTGAAAAACATAATTTTATATCTTGTATTTAAAACATTAAATTGATGTTTCTTTTATTTTAAAGGAATTACATTGGGAATAGAATATCGGGCTAACCTACTGAGTTTTAATACTCATGCCTATAGTCTTTTTTTTAGCCCTTGTGCATGTTTCATCTTGAGTTCGATCACCTTGGGTGACGTTTGATCATTGTGTTGGAGAGTGACCAGAAGTGTCACATAGAGTTAGTTGGTCATCAAGATTGTTCAGTTGAGTTGTTGGTTTTGTTCTACTTTTAGTTTCTTGTAAAAACAATATTTAGTTCAATTTTTATATAAATTCATTTTTGGCTGTCCGTTTATTTCCACTGTTTGTTTGATTGTTTATATATGGGTGAAATCGGTCCCTTGTGTACTCTATTGATGCCCTTGGTGCTTGTCGCCATCCCGGGAGGATCGGGAATGCCTCTCGGGACTTGTCACGGGCTGGAATGGGTGACCCTTTCAGGGCCAACTCGGACTGGTTCATGACATTCAAAGTGTTATGGGTCTCTTTGATTAAAAAATCTCCTTATTAAATGTTTTAAATGGTTATGAAAATGGTTTGATAAAGTATTTATTATGTTAATATCATGAAATGATATATTGTAATTGAAATGAAGAAATTTTATCTTTAATTTATTCATGTATTATGTTTTATGAATATGTTATGGTTATTGGGAATTGTTTAGGTATATGGGTGGTTCCGTGATAAACCGAGGGCAGGTGAGCCCGAGATAGCTCTTTAATGCATTAGGTAACGTGACAAAGGTAAATGTTGATTTTTCTCCTAATGTATTTAGGGAATATACTATGATGGGTATTCCAATTTAAATCCCTACGTATTTGAGATAGCTAAAATTTAAGTATGTTACGGATCCCCTAAGTTTACTTTATGCTAAATGATTTCTATGTTTTATTCATAAATCTTATGATTTCATGAGGTATGTTATGATCGAAAACTATGGGTTCATTTATTTTTATTGATTGTTGGGTTAATGTTTCCTTTCTTTATTTTAGAACCCTTACTGAGATTTTTATGCTCATACCATGTTTTTGAAATGTTTTCCACAAGACTTAATGAATAATTGGGTCATGGATGGGATCAAGGAAAAGTCAGGCTGTCTAATACTTAGAACTAGACATGTTTTAATGGTAAGATATTTTAATTTATGAAAAAATGGATACTGAATAGTAGTGTCTACAAGTAATTTTCAACTTGATATGTAATATTCATTTCCTAATTCTCTAAAACACTAACCACAAAAGACCCTAAATGTGAATTATTCATTTAATTCAATATTATGTAATGTTTTTAGGACGGGTCCTTATAGTTGGTATCAGAGGTCAGTTTAGATAACTTGGGAGGTTAGGGTGTTATTTGAGACTAAGTTACATAACCATAATGGTTAGAATATTAGAAAGAGTCATATTTATATTAGAGGTGATAAATGGGTTTTACATTTTGGGATACAGAATGAAAGGTATTAGATAACTTTTGAGGATAAAATATGTTATGGTTATTTTTGAGGAATTTTTCTCTCTTTTTGGAATGTTATAATATTTTATAGTTTTTGATAAAGGACAACACATAGAATATGTGACAACCTGTCGCATTGGAAAAAGATGCAGGAATCGAACCCACAACCAAAGTGCGATTGGGATTTATCACCTACCACTGGACAACGTGAAGTCCCAAGTTAGTATGACTAATTACTTTTAGTTAAATGATTTTATGGATCAAGAATAGGTTTATTTGGGATCTTATGTTTCATCAAATGGACGTCCTTAGTATAGGAAATGATTTGGTGATTTAGTAATGGATGTTATTTTGGAATACATTCTCTCTTTTGGGAAAAACATATGCTTAAGGAAAATAAAATACTATGGGATTTAATTTGTGGAGTAATGGTTGAAATATTATTTTGGAATAATCTATATTTTTATTGTGGACATAAATTGATTTGGTTTATTAATTTAAATTATTAATCTATCATAGAGAATATGTTTTTATGTTAATTACACTTCATTATTAGACATTAAGAGTAGTCAATGTTTTTGGAGATAAATGTTATGATTTACTATGGAATACTATGTGATTAAATCCTTATAAGTTTTGGGATTCAATATTATTTTTGATTATTTTGAAATATTTTATGGATAATTGTATATTGAATGGTCTTTCATGAACTTTGGGTTCTTTTTTTTTTGAATTTTGGAGATTAAGAGAAGTATTTCATTTTATAAAGGATTATACTTTTGGAGATTATCTGATCTTATACTAACCAATTTCAGTTTTGGTTGATGTCTAAAGATAGGGGAAATATATATTTCCTCTTTTTTAGTTTATTTTATACATTAGAAATATATTATAACAATTCAGGTGTGATCATGTCTTCTTGAATACTTACCATTTGGAGAAAAGATGAGTTTTTGGTAGAATTTTATTAATGGATGATATTCTACATAATAAGAAAGTATATTTTCGTACAATATTAGTCTAGTTATTAACAAAATTATTCAACTTTATAAAATGGATCTTGAAGAAAAAATGTTATTAGCTCTCTTTTATCATCATACAACTACCAAACCACAAATTTATGGTATTGTGGTGGTTAACATTTCGTGATCAAGTTCTTTATCACTCTCTATTAATATATGAGAGTTAGTTTCTCTTCCATATAATTGTTTTCATGGAATACTAGTATCTATTGTCTTGGGTGACCATTGTAAATCCCTTAATTTTTTTTAAAGTGATGTTTTTATTGACTCCTTTTCTAATGTGGTACATTCAATGATGTTTCCAAGCCCAATTTTAAAATTGCGAGGACACAATTCCAAAAGGGCGGATGGATGTAACATCCCATGTAAATAAAGAATATAACTTTTTTATATTTATTAAAATTTGTGAATTAAATATTAATTTCATCTTAAAGGTGATTCTATGTTTGATGGAATACCTGATATGCAACAACAAGTTTCATTGAAAACTTATTTTTGCACACAACATAGAGTTATACTGAAAAATATTAATAAAATGTTACTATTTCAAATGGTAGTTAACGCATAGATGTTGTATTGGAAGTAATGAACAAAAATAACAATATTATGATTAAATATGTTTCTTAAATTTTTTACATTTATACAGTGAATATTAGAAGCTTAAAATAAGATAGTATCTGATTTTGAGCATAAATACTCTAATATTCATTAAAATGTCAATTTTCCATATTTTGATTGTGAACAATATTGAAATCTAGTTTTGGTCACTATTATATTTTCTATTTTAAAAAATAAAATTATTATTTAGAATTGGGACATAAAAATTTAGTTTGGTTAAAATTTGAGTATTTTTCTGATAAAATTGAATTTTTAATGAATAGTGAAAAATACTGTATTTTAATTCAAAGCTACCTTTTAATCTAATTTATTTATAAGGTTAAGTTATTTTTTTAATTAGGTTTAAAATGTCATTATATTATGTTTTTACTATTTAATTAAATTTTGGTCATTGGTATTAATTTTTCTTTGAAATTGGACATAAATAAGTGTCAATATTTTGATAGTTATTATTTCGTAAAAACATGCTAATTCGTTTTGACAGTGAGAATTAATTTTAAATTAATTTATACCACTTCTTTATTATGAATTTGGAAAAATAAATTACATATTTGGAATACGAGGGGGTCCAAATTGTGCAAATAGGTATCTTTTGTTTTAGATGTTATGAATATTTACTTCTGTAAAAATTTTATTTACCATGGTTAAAGTGTAAATCTAGTAAATAAGGGTAAAAAATAATATTTTATTAATATTAAATTATACTAACATATGATATAATATTATAGGTTGACAAATTACAGACCATGGTCATCCTTGGTTTGATTTGGGGACCCCATGGATCCACATGAGAGTGATAATGACAATATATGTTAATTAATTTTATGTAAAGATAAAAATGACAAAAACATATATCTTTTAGTAAATAATTTTTTGCATGAGGTTATATAAGTTATCAAATAGACTATAAATATTAATTTTATAGTTAAAAATATTTCACACATAATGATATTTGATTTATAATTTTTAGACATCAAATAAATAAAAATATTTATGACACAATGATGTTGCAGTGTTTACCTCATCAATGAATGATTTAAATAAATATGATTATAAAAATTAAAAAAATATCCCATACCGGTCCAATTCTTATTGGATTATTTTATTTCAAAAATGTTTCATCTAATATTTTACTTTAATGAGTTTTGGACATTTAGAAACTGAAAAAAGTATATAATCAAATAATATTTTCAAGCATTCCTAAAGAGCCCCTCCCCCCTTATAAAAAGCCCTCAATTCGAACCCATTCCACACACTTATCAAGAACCTTGACTTGTCCATCCAATTCATTATTAATCCCAATATATCCCTATCCTCCTCCTATAATCCTTCCCCTAGGAATATGTAAATTCTGTTAAACCTTTTGGTTCAAACAAAATAGAGATACCTGATTTAAAGGTAACATCATCTCTTAAGTTCTTTTGTTTAATTTTACTTTTCCAACCCCATAAACTCTTTTTATTAATTTATTTTATAACAAAATCAGTATCATCAATATACTTGGTTGTTTTTATGAGAAATATTCGAACTAAAAATACACACACCTCCATCTAATGGGTAAAGAACTTACTGTTTTGTGGATGGTGAGCTACTGCCTCACGAAATGATAATTGTTCAATATTCTCCTACCACCTCTCATGGTGGCCAATATGATGGAATTGTATTTATATATGATACATATTATGTATATTTATTATCTATTCTTCAGTAATTTTTATTTACAAACATTACTTTATGCTTTCTAATATGTGTAAATACAATAATTTTATTTGAGGAAGTGCGGACTACCACCCCCTCAAGATGATATGATTCATTCTTGACATACATGGAATGTATAAAGGACGGAGTCAATGAAATTATGTAACATATATATCATATGATATTATATAGGAATTATAATTTACCTATTTATCTTTATGTTTTTATTCCATTAATTATGAAATAGAAATGAAATTTGCGTTCATGCGTACGTATGGTTTACCGTCTCCATGAACAGTGCATTTCATTTATTATCTCCAAATGTTATGTAATATTATAAATACATAAATATACTAGATATATATATGATATATATGATATATAAATAAGTAATATCATTATGGATATAATGGACTTTTGAACACATGAACAACTTGTAATTATAAGAAGTTCATTTTTTACTCAAGTACCAATTATCGACAAAATGACCATTATCAACTTAAATGATTGCATAATGTTTATAACATGGTAGTAAGTGATATAAAAGGAATAATAGACTTAAAAAATGTTCTTAAGAATGTATATATAAACTTCAGCTTATTATTCATGAGATTAAAGAATGAACGGGTCAAGTCCGTCACGAGGTAAGGAGTTTCTTATCTCACTTTTAATTCCGTGAGATTTCCATTGTTCACAACTTATTTATTTTATGGGGTGTATTTTGAACTTCCATTTGATATATATTATCATGATTAAATTTATATTCATTTTATTCTGTGATTCATTTGGTGGTTATTAACATTTGGGTATACGACTTGATTGATTACAAAGTGTTAAGGGTTTTTCATCCTGCTTTTTTATTCAATGAGATTCAAGCTATATTTGCCACTAATTCGTTTTGTGTGGTGTCTGTACTTCCCATGACTATATTAATTGGGTAATATACTTCAATTTATGGGTATCTAAATCTTTATAGTGTGATATTTCTTTCATGGGTTGTATGTTTGGTAAGTTATATAATCGGTAAGGGAACCTTTCACCTTCCTCTTTTTTTCAAAGACTTCTTTTGGTTATATATTTTAATTTACATCTTATTATGTTGGGATATGTTCTTATATATTCTTATTTCAGTAAATTTCATTTCCATGTGATGAGATACCCTTTTTTTCTATCATCAACATATTTTCTGAATTTTAAAGTGGTGCCGTTAGGTTGTTGAATTTTTGTAAGGGAACATCTTTACCAAATGTCAATTATTTGGGTTAAACTTATACTTATTGATTATGTCATGATATGAATAGGTGTGAATGAAATCTGATTTTTTACACTTAATATCCAACTCTATTGGGTGTATTAATATTTTTCACACATAATTATGTCATTGATTTGTTCTTAATCTAAGGATGTGATCTTTGCAAGGGACTTTTCATCAATTTACATTCCATTGAAACTTATTTATTGTTATACAAAAATTCACTTTTATATGATGTATATACTTAACTTTGACTTATTATATCATGAATCTCTCTATTATCATGATATTATATGATTTTATTGATGTTATTCCTCATTTATTTGTATTCAAACATCTCTTAATTGGTTTCGAACTCTTTAACTAAACTATTGTTTTAAATGTTTTAAAGATTTATTCATCTAAATATTTTTCATTAATTCCATGTTTTAAAAATAGTTTTAAGGATTTATTTATATGGATATTATTTTTTTAAAATTTTAATTCTAATAAAATATTCAATGTGGTATGGGACACATTGATTCAAAAATCTCTTTATTAAATGTTTTAAATGATTTTCAAAATGGTTTTATAAAGCACTGATTATGTCAATATATTGAAATGATATATTGTAATTGCAATGTGGAAATGTTGTCTTTACCATATACTTTTTTTATGTGTTATAAATATGTTATGGTTATTAATCATTGATTACGTATATGGGTGGTTTCATGATAAACCTAGGGTGGGTGAGCCCGAGATTGCACTACAATGCATTGGGTAATGTGATGGAGGTAAACATTAATGTTTATCATAAGAGATTTAGGGAATATATTCTTATGGGTATTCCAATGTAAATCCCTATGTAGTTGTGATAGGTACAATGTAAGTATGATATGAATGCCATAAATTACATTTATGATTTATGATTTCTATGTGTTATTCATAAATCTTATGATTTCACGATGTCTGTTACGATCAAAAAGTACGGTTTCAATCATTTTTATTTATTGATTGGTTAATGATTACTTTCCTTATTTTATAACCCTTACTGATCTTTTTATGCTCATCCCATGTTTTTTAATTGTTTTCCATAGGACTTAAATATGAATTGGGTCAAGGATGGGATCAAGGAAAAGTCATGATGTCTAAAACATGGATCATGACATGTTTCTTTTTAGGAGATTTTATTTTATGAAAAAAATGTATACTGAGTAGTATTGTCTAAATGTAATTTTCAAGTTGATATGTAATAGTCACAACATAATTCTATAATACTCTAAACCTAAAATGACCCTCAATGTGAATTATTCATTTAATTAATGATTATATAATGTTTAAAGGTCGGGTCCCTATAGTTGGCATCAGAGGTCAGTTTAGATATCTATAAAATATAGGGTGTTATTTAAGCATAAGTAACATAACCATATTGGTTAGCATATTAGAAAGTGTCATAGTGATTTTCGTGGTGATAAATGTTTATTACATCTTGGGGTACAAAATGAAAGGTATTAGATAACCTTTGAGGATAAAATATGTTATTGTTATTTCTGAGGAATTTATCTCTATTTTTTGGAATGTTTTCAAATTGTATAGCTTTTTAAAAAGGAGAACACACAGAATGCGTGACAACCCATCGCATCAGACAAAACTATGAGAATCGAAACCACAACCAATGTGTGATTGAGATTTATTGCCAACCACTAGGCTACGTGAAGTCCCAAGTTAGTATGACTAATTCATTTTAGTTAAATGATTTTATGGATCAAGAATTAGTTTATTTGGGATCTTATATTTTATCAAATGGACATAATTAGTATAGGAAAATGATCTTGTGTTTATGTAATACATGTTATTTTGGAATTCATTCTCTCTTTTGGGAAGACTATATGATTAAGGAAAATAAAATATTGTGGGATTTAATTTTTAGAGTAATGGTTGAAATATTATTTTTTAAGAATATATGTTTTTAGGACATAATGTGATTAGGTTTATTTATTTAAATGATTAATCTATCATAGTGAATATGTGTTTAGCTTAATTACACTTCAGTATGAGACATTATGTGTAGTCGATGTTTTTGGAGATAAATGTTAAGATTTACTGTAGAAGACTATGTGAATAAATCCTTCTAAGTTTTGGGTTTCAATCTTAGTTTGTATTATTTTGAATAATTTTAAGAACAATGGTATATTGAATGGTCTTTCTTGATCTTTGGTTTCTTTTTGTTGAATTTTGGAGATTAAGATTAGTATTTATTTTTATAAAGGATTATCCTTTTGGGGATTATTTGATCATGTACTATCCAATTTTGGTTTTGGTTGATGTCTAATGATAGGGGAAACATATAGTGCATTTTTTTAGATTATGTGATACTCTATACGTTTATTCTAGAAATTCTTGTGTGACTGAGTCATCTGGAATACTTATCATTTGGAGAAAAGAAGAGTTTGTGGTAGAATATTATTAAAGGATAACACTCTACATGAAAAGTAATTATATTTCCTTACAATATTAATTTAGTTATTAAAATAATTCTTCAATTATATGAAAAGTATCTTGAAACAAAAATTTTATAATCTCTTTTATTTAATCAGACTTTTACGCAACCAAAAATTTATGGTATTGTGGTGGTTAACATTCAATGATCAAGTTCTCTATCACTCTCTTTTAATCTATGAGAGTTAGTTTCTCTTCCATATCCATGTTTTCAAGAAATCATAGTATATGTTGTATCAAGTGACCTTTTTACTTATCATACTTTATTGTAATGTGATATTTTTATTGAATCTTTTTCTGATGTGGGACTTTCAATGAAGATTCCAAGACCAATTTTAAAATTGCGAGGACGTAATTCCCCAAAGGTGGGAAGGATATAACATCTGAGGTTAATAAAGAATATAAATTTTTTATATTTATTA
The DNA here is from genome assembly GCA_963277665.1 of Viscum album. Lineage (NCBI taxonomy): Eukaryota > Viridiplantae > Streptophyta > Magnoliopsida > Santalales > Viscaceae > Viscum > Viscum album. The sequence continues at coordinate 1,171,388,478 of OY728158.1, read as the reverse complement.
AAATTTTTGAATTAAAAATTAATTTTATCTTAAAGTGGATTCCATGTTCGATGGAATACCTGATACGCAACAATAAGTTTCATTGAAAACGTACGTTGCACACAAAGTTGAGTTATACTGAAAAATATTAAAATATTAATATTATTTTAAATGATAGTTAAAGGATTGTTGTTGTATTGGAGGGAATGAATAAAACTAACCATATTATTATTAGATATGTTTTTAAATGTTTTTACATTTATACAATAAATTTTAGTGGCTTAAAATAAGAAAGAATCTGATTTTAAGCATAAATACTCTAATATTCATTAAAAGGCCGTTTTACCACCTTTTGATAGATAACCCTCATTAAATATTGTTTCGGTCAATTTTATATCTTATATTTTAAAATATAAAATTTTCATTTAGAATCGGGTCATCAAAATTTACATTTGGTAAATATTTGGAATTTTTCTGATAAAATTATTTTTTAATAAATAGTGGAAAATATTGTATTTTAAATCAAAAATGGTTTTTAATATAATTTATTTATATTTTTAGGTTGTCTTTTTAATTGGTTTTAAAGTGTAATTATATTATGTTTATACTATTTAATCTAATTTTTATCATTGGAAGTAATTTCAATATGAAATTGGTCATAAATAAGTGTCAATCATTTGATAGTTATTATTTCTTAAAAACCAGCTTTTTGTTTTAACAACGAGAATTAATTTTAAATTAATTTATGCCAATTCTATGTGTTGAATTTGGAAAAATTTATTACATATTTGGAATCAGGAGTTCCAAATTGTTTTAATAGTTAACTTTTAGTTTTTGACAATATGAATATTTACTTCAGTAAAAATTTTATTTACCTTGGTTAAAGGGTAAATCTGGTAAATAATTGTAAACAAATAATATTATAATAATATGTAATTACACTAATATGTGTCCTAATCATATTTTTTGATATATTTCCGACCATGGGCATCCTTGGGTTGATTTTGGGACCCCATGGAGTCACATGGGAGTGATAATGACACTTTATATTAATTAATTCAAAATAAAGACAAAATGACAAAAACATATATCTTTTAGTAAATCAATTTATACATGGGGTTATATAAGTTATAACTTAGACTATAAATAATAAATTTAAAGCTAAAAATATTTCCTAGATCATGAAATTTGTTATATAATTTTTAGACATCAAATAAATAAAAATATTTATGACACAATAATGATGCATTGTTTACCTCATTAATTAATGATTTAAATAAATAAGATTATAAATATTAAAGGAATATACAAAACCCATCCAATTATTATTGGATAATTTTATTTCTAACATTATTCATCTTATATTTGAATGTAATGATTTTTGGACCTTTATAAACCTAAAATCATTTTATAATAAAATAATATTTTCAAGTATTCCTTAAGAGCCCCTCCTCCCCCTTATAAAATCCATCATTTCTAACCCATTCCACACACTTCTCAATCCCCTTGTCTCATTAAAAATCTGACCAATTAATCTCCCTACATCTCTCTTATCCACCTAGAATACTTCACCTAGGAAGAAGGCAATTAAATTAATTATTTTGGTTTAAACCAAAGGGAGATACCCGATTTAAAGGTAACATATTCTCTTAAGTTATTCTATTTTATTTTACTTCTACAACCCCATAAAATCTTCTTATTCTTTTATTTTTAAACAACAACAGTATAATAAATATACTAGGTTGTTTTTATTATAATTATTCGAACTACACTTACACACACCTCCATCTAATGGGTAAAGAACATACTGTTTCTGTTGATAATGAACTACTACCTCAGGAAACAATGATTGTTCAATATTCTCTTACCACATCTCATGGTGGCCATTATTATGGCACTATATTTATATATGATATATATTATGTTTATATTTTTTCTATGCTTATGTAATTTCTATTTAAAACCATACCTTTATGATTTCAAATATGTGTAAATACGATAATTTCATTTGAGGAAGTGTGGACTACCACCCCCTCAAGGTGATATGATTCATTCATTACATACATGAAATTAATGAAATTATGTAACATGTATATTATATTATATTATATTATAATTCAATTATAATATTCCTAAGTATCATTATGTTTTCATTCCATTAAATATGAAATAGAAATGGAAGTAGTGTTCATGCGTACGTACGACTTGCCGTCTCCCTAAATGATGAATTTAATTTCTTATCTCCAAATGTTATGTAATATTATAAATACATAAATATATTAGATATATATGATATATATTATATCTAAATGATGAATATAATTTTGGAGATAATTAACTTTTCACCACATGATCAACTTGTAATTATAGAAAGTTCATTTTTGACTCAAGTACCAAATATCGACAAAATGACCATTATAAACTTAAATGATTGCCTAAAGTTAATAACATGGTAATAAGTGATATAAAAGGAATAATAGACTTGAAAAAGGATTTTCAGAATCATAAATTAAATTTATCTTATTATTCAGTAGATTAAAGAACGAACGGGTAAAGTCGGACACGAAGTAAGGGGTTTCTTATCTCACTTTTAATTCTGTGAGATTTCAATTTTTCACAATTTATTTATTTCATGTGGTGTATTGTGAACTAAAATTTTATATATATTATCATTATTCTCTTTATATTCATGGTATTATGTTATTCAATTTGTGGTTATTAACTTTTGGTCATATGACTCAATTGATTACAACGTGGTAAGGGGTTTTCATCTCACTTTTTTTATTTCCGTTTGATTCATGCTATATTTTCCACTATTTCCTTGTGTGTGGTGTATGTACTGCCCATTATTGTATTCATTGTGTAATATACATCAATTTATGGGTATTTATATCTTTATTTTATGATACTTCTTTCATAGGGTGTATGTTTTGTGAGTTACCAAATCGGTAAGGGAACCTTTCACCTTCTTCTTTTAGTCAAAGAATTTTTTTGTTATGTCTTCTAATTTACATCTTCTTGTGTTAGGATATTCTATTATATATCTCGATTGATGTAAATTTTAGGTCCAAGTGCTGAGATAGCATTTTTTTCTCTTATCAACACATTTTATGAATTTTAAAGTGACGCCGTAAGGCTGTCGAATTTTTGTAAGAGAACTTCTTTACCCAATTTCAATTCTCTAGGTTAAAATTCTACATCTTGATCATGTCATGATATTAATATTTGTGAATGAAATCTGTTTGTTTTACAATTAATATCAAATTATAATGGGTGTATTTATATTTTTCACACATAATCATGTCATTGATTTTTCTTTAATCTAAGGATATGATCTTTGCAAGGGACTTTGTCTCAATTTACATTCAATAGAAACTTGTTTATTTTTATAAAGAAATTCACTTTTATATGGTATATATACTAGTATTTAATGTATTATATCATGAATATATCTACACTCATTATATAATAAGCTTTTATTGATGTTATTCCTCAATTATTTGTATTCAAACATCTCTCATATGGTTAAGAACTCTTTAACTAAAATATCGTATTGAATTTTTTAAATATTTATTCTTAAAAATAATTCTCATCAATGTCCATGTTTTAAAAATGGTTTTATGGATTTATTTATATTGAAATTAATGTTTTAAAATGTTAATTTTTGAAAATATTCAATGTGGTTTGTGATTCTTTGATTCAAAAATCACTTTATTAAATGTTTTAAATGGGTTTGAAAATGGTTTGATAAATCATTGATTATGTAAAAATCTTGAAATGATATATTGTAATTTAAATGTAGAAATTTTGTCTTTACTTTACACTTGTTTTATGTGTAATGAATATGTTATGGTTATTGGGAATTGTTTACGTATATGGGTGGTTTTGTGATAAACCTAGTGCAGGTGAGCCCAAGAAATCTCTCCAATGCATTGGGTAATGTGACAGAGGTTAACGTTAATGTTTCTCCTAAGAGATTTAAGTAATATAACCTGATGGGTATTCCAATGTAACTCCCTATGTAGATATGATAGCTACAATGTAAGTATGATATGGATGGCACAAGTTACTTTTATTTTTTATGAATTCTATGTGTAATTCATATATCTTATGATTTCACGAGGTATGTTATGATCTAAACGTATGGTTTCATTGATTTTTATTTATTGATGGGTTAATGTTTCCTTCCCTTATTTTATAACCCTTACTGAGCTTTTTTCGATCATCCCAAGTTCTTGAAATGTTTTCCACATAACTTAAAGATGAATATAGTCAAGGATGAGATCAAGGAAAAGTCATGTTTTCTAAAACATGGAACTAGACATGTTTATTTTTAAGATTTTTTATTTTATGAAAAAATGGATACTGAGTAGTAGTGTCTACATGTAATTTTCAAGTTGATAGGTAATAATTATGGACTAATTATCTAAAACAATAAACCTGAAAAGATCATCAATGTGAATTATTCATCTAATTCAAGATTCTGTAATGTTTTATGGCTGAGTCTACATAAAAATACAATTAAGATTTGTGATTATTTCTAATATAGCAGTTGAAAAGTGATTACATGATTAATATAAATATAGGTTTCTAACAAATCCTATTTACGCAAACAAAGGAAGTGATTTCCTCATCCAGTAGAATTGATCCATACGAAGACCATTTGTCAGTTCTCAGAAAGTAAGAGGCGATATTGGGCATCTCTCTTGACCAAGCCCAATATGAGCTTCAACACATTACACTCAAATGAAACCGCCTACGAAATAAGTGGAAGTTAATAGAGATTACCACCTGAGCGATGTTATCCAAGCCACCCCAAGAGTCTGTCACCATCGCAAACCTTAAACTTTGGTTATATATGAGTGTTATAAGGGGTTATGTAACAAGACCTTAGCACTATGATTATGTGCATTAATTTTTATATAATAAAAAATAAAATCATTTTATTATTGTTACTTTGTAAGTAGTTTTTAAAGAAAAAATAACATTTTTTGTAAATTAAGAAATCTATTTTTTTAATTAATAATTTTTTAATTAAATAATTTTTTAAATAAATATTATTAATAAATTACTTTTTATTAAATATATATGATCGTATAATTTTTAAGAATACAATTGTAATTTTTTAAGGGTTTGAAAGCTATTTTTGTCAAAACCCATGAATTTTTGATAAATGTCATTTTTTATTTTAAAAGTAAAAATTCACATATTTATAAAATTATTTAGATAATATGAATATTATATTTTTAATCAGGATCTAAATTATCCAATGGTAAATTTTTCATTATTTTTTGAGACAGTCGAATTTTTGGGTAAAAATTAAATACCGTTTAAATATATAATTTGTTTTATGACATCATAATGACCAAATATTGATGTAATAAAATACTATAAACACTATTTTAGAAAATTATATGTTTAAACATTAAAATAATGTTATTTTAGGTTTGTTTTATTTAATTTCAAAAGCATTAGTGGACCCTTCTAGACTTATAAAACATTTTAAAATTTTAAATTGATTTCCATGAGAGTGTGACTCACCTCCACATAAGAAAACCTAATATATTAAGATGTTCAACCATTGGACTAATAAAATAATTTTTCCACTCCCCATTAGAAAAAACCATGTGAAAACCTGTAGGATAGTTTGTGTTTCAGATTAGTTTAACGTGTGGTGTCCCAAACTAAAAATAATAAAGAATTCCCTCTCCTTTCCTACATAATACCACCCAAGCTCCCACTTCCTCTACACTCAAAGCCTTTTAAGTTCGTCTATCCTCTTCCCTCCTTTCTCTAGAATCAATCCAAGGCACCCAAAGCTCCCCCGATGCCACTCTCAAGCCTCTCCCAAGCCTTTGGGGTCACACTTCCAAGTAAGGGATTCCTTCCTTTCTCTTTTTATCCATATTTTCTAATATTGACATACCCTATTATATTCAATTGAAAATGTTGGATTATGGTTTCTAACCTCCCCCAAACTTCCCTCTATATTTTTAAATGATGATAGACCCCTTAATCTCTTATTAATTCCTCCCATATACACACATTACCGTGATGAAATTCCTTATAGAATTTTCTCTCCATATTTACATTCAAGCAATTATTTTTTATTATGAACCTAAATTTATGTTACTTATGATGGGAAATGTATCTATATGACCCCGTTACTTTCAATTTCATTTAAATATGATGATCCACTGCTTTCTATCTCATCACGCATTTTTAATAATTCTTATGTCATGTTTTTATGCTGCTGAAATTGCACCACAATTTTCCAAGACAAAGTCATTGTTTCTTGAATACCAAGCCCATTTCTCTATCAAGGGTATTCCCCATTATGCACATTTACCTATTGATTATATTTTTTCATGTATGAATTACACATTCCTTTATCATGGAATAAATAATGATCTTTAATTATTCAATGTTGTATGATCCATATGGCACACTTATGCATGAAATGAAATGTTTAGAAGGGTGTGCCCTAATGGTGATTCAATGCATTTGGTAAATATTAGTATCATGATAAGTCAAGTTCAATGAGGTTTTAATCATGATTATTTTAGTGAAATGAGTGTTTAATCAAGATCTATGTGCAATGATCATTAGCTCATGCTAATACCATGTTACATGTTATTTCCACATTTCCAAGTTATGATAATAATGTTGTATCATTTCTCTATGTTCACATTTCATTTATCATTTTTTGATATGCCTATTTAATAACAGAAATTGTATTATTCAAGCTATTCCTTGTTTACTCCTTTTCTAGGCTTTATGACACAACCATTTTTCATGCATGTCCTCAGGTTATCCCATGCAATGTTGCGTATGAGGGAATGTAGTGGTCATGTAAAGGATGTTTTCAATAAAGATGTTGTGTTTCATGTTTTAAGTCATTATGTAATGTTCCTATGCCCCAAAGACACAAGAAATATTGATCTTCTATGTTGAATCATGTGAATATTGTATGTAAAAAATTGTTTATAAGTCTGTAATAAAGAGGAAGGTTATCATATTTTATCTATCTTCCATCTAGATAGTGGTGAAGATAATTGTTGGACACTAATAATGAATATGGTAAAATAGTATAAAAGTGACTCCAAGAATCTAGATTTGTATCAGAATAAAAATTTCAATAATTAATCTCTTTATATTATTCATATTGATGTGTAAAAGGCATTCATTGATCTAAAACAAATATATGAAAAATCTATCGGTACCTATGGGAAAACAATTACTGGACTACTGAGTTATCCTCATGTTATTAACATCAGACCCAAATATAAGTTTAATCAATTAATTAGTGTCATAAAACAAAATTTTATAAGTAATGTTAGGTAAAAGTTAAATTAATAACTATGAATATATTTTTATATTTTCCATAAAGGAAAAAATAGAGGTTATTATTATATATAAATACCATGGTTATGGTAATAATAGAAAAATATAATTCAATGGAAAATCAATAATCAATGGACTGATAAATATGTGATATCCTTTATTCTCAATGTATGGAAAGAAACATGGATTAAATTTACTTATTGGAACTAAAAAACTGTATTTTTGTATTATCAAAGGTCAATTTTTTCATAATGAAAATATGTTACATAATGATAAAAACAAATTTAAAGATGCATAGAATGCACCACCCACACTCAAGTATTTCAAATTCAAGGAGTACGAGAATTATGAGAATGAATTCCCCAATATAAGGGATAATGATTTTTATAAGAAAAAAACCTATGATGAAAATATAAAACGTGAAACATAAGAAATCATTAAATTAGATACGAATCATGATAATTTAGGATCAATTGTCCACCACTCCCTAGTAAGGAATTTCACTTTTTATTCTGTTTGAATGAGCCATATTAATATCTTATTATTCATACTTTAGTAAATTTTCATTTTATTTTGATAATTAATTATCCCCCTCTATAAGGATTATTGAATAATGAAATCAAATGTGATATTATAGACACACAAGGTTGAATAAAATATCCAAATGTAAATGTTTTCAGGTATGATAATATCATATTAAAATAATAAATGATGAAATATGTTTTAGAATCATATATTTATATAGGTAATATTATCATATATGTCATGGATACCATCATGGGTTTATGAATTTGTGGTAAATAATAATATTGAAGTCATCAAAACCCATTTTTATATTTAATATGATGGAATTTTATCTCGAATAAGGATATTTCATAAGACATTTATGGAAATACAAAACTTTTTTTATGTGTATGTTTTATTAAAAAAGTTCATTGAGGAGTAATTCCTTTACACTTTGATGAAAAATGATAAAATGCACTCATAACCTTTAAGGTTTATATTTATTTTATTTTGATAAAATTATGGGTTTTAATTGATCACCATATGAAATCAGCAGACTTTGTTACTATCTGAGAATATCCCTATCTGGATCCAATTCTAAGAATATTCATTAAGAAAGAGGTATAGATTCATGTCATGGAACAATAAATTTTATCTGATCATGATCTGATGTTGACCTCGATATTTTGGTGAAGTCTTAATCAAGATCATGATTTAGATTAGTATTTCATTACTATATATTATCCTTAGATATATGGTAAGTTTCTAAGAGAAATTCAAATACTTAATGTCATTAAAGGGACTTTTTTTTATTTCAGAGGTGTTCATGATAAAAAAATTCCCCTATTTTAGTTATATGAAAATGATATATTTTATTTATTAATATAGATAAGTCCTTATGAAGTCTTATATGGAATGATGTATGATACACTAACATACCAGAATGAAGTTGCAGAATGATACTATTGGTATATGATCTTTCTCATGAAATGGAAGAGAAGATTAGATATATTAAACAACACATAAGAGAGGAAAAATATTGTCTAAAATTTTATAATGAAAATCATCAATGTCACCTAGAAATTGATTTTTCTGATGTTATGTTTCTATGAATTTATATCAGGAATATTTAATGGAAAAATAATCCCTAGTTATATCATTACCTGTCAAATTATTGATCATATTCAGACCATATATTATCACATGTTTCTTCCACTTGAACCCTATCTGGTTTAGTATTTCTTATATGTATCTCCCAAGAGGATGCGTATACCTGATCCATCACATGTACAAAGCTTAGATGAGAAACCATTGCAGAATTATCATTCTTATGAGGATCAACTAGTGGAGATTGTGGATCAAATTGTGATTGTACTTTAATACCATAACACTAACCTGGTCAATGTTTTTTTGGTGAAACCTCATGTTCGGAGAAGCTATATGGGACCCTCAGAAAATTATAAGGATTATGTATCCTCCATTCATAGAATCAGAGTGATTAATTTCAATAGAAAAATAAATTTTAAGGGTTTTATAATTTAATAACTGTAGATTTGGTAAAATAATTTATTTTTAAATTAAATCTTTTAGATATTTTTCATTACACTAATTACTGAGTTTTTCATTACCTATAAACAACACTGTGTTATGAAATGTGATATTCTGTTAAAATATTTTTATTTAATATGATAGTTAAATTCTATCGCTTATAATGGTAGTTATGAATAATAATAATTAAATTATGAAATCATATTATTTACACAGTTATATAAAATGAATTATTTTTTGACAGATTAAAAAATGGAAGTAAAAACTATTGGAGAATAAAGGAATGATTTTTGTGAAAAAACTAAATTTAGGAAAACAAAAATGTTTTACCTCAATTAATTAAAGAAACCTATTTTGGTGAATACTATTAATGAATTATATATAGAATATATACAATCAACTTTTTAACACTTTTCTTATGTTTTATCTATACAATAGATGAGAATAAATCATTTTTTTCTATTTAAACCCCTTATTTATGGAAATAGATGTTTTGTCCCCCTTTTCACACATATTTTTTAAAATAAATATTTATAATTACAATTTTTTTTTTAAAATATTATTCATTTTTTAAACCATATTATCATAATTATATAAGTGTGAATGATTTATATATTTATAGAAGGATTAATTTTGTGATAAATAGTGAAAAATACATAATTTTAGTTGAAAACATTCATTTGATTTAAATTTCTTATAAAGTTAGACTGTATGTAAATTATTTTTATAGTTAAAATATTTTAACTATATATATATATATATCTAATTTATTTTATTGGAATCTAGTTCACATTGAAACATTATATTAAAACTTTTTAATGTTTAAACATTTTGAATTTCAAAAGTCTATTTCTCACTGTGTTTGTTGGATTAATTATAAATTATATTTTCAACAAATATGAATTTTATTTGGATCAATGGATTCTATATTAGGAATAATAATATCTTATATTATCTAACTATTTCTATTTAGAAAATTTCAAAAATTAATAGTGATGATTGTAAAAATTATTTACCAAGGTTGAGGAAAACTTTAATTTACTAGGGCATTAAACAAAAACGAAAACGGTTAAAATAAACTAATAAATTATCTAATAACTATTGTATAAAAATATTTCGACCCAATAATTTTATATTTTTAATAATATTCCCATTTTAAAAAAATTTCCTTCTTAATGTCATGGGTAAAACTTTTTCTGTTCAATTTTTTAAAAATGTATCACTCACTACACTTAAGAAAGGCCACCCCTGTCCTCTATTCATAACACCATTAAACTAATTTTGTTTTACTAATATTCAATAAATTCACCTCTAAACATCCCTACAATAATCCTAGAATCTATATTTTTGGAAAATATCATAATAGGATGTCATTTTCTGAAAACCTATGGATATTTGCTTACGATTATGTTATATTATTCAACGAGGGTTTTCTATTTTAATTATTCTTCCACCTCCTTAAATTATAATTAATCCATTATGATATAAAACCCACAATATATTCCATATATGTTGATGTATTAATATTAAATTCATGACCTTAAACCATCTCTACAACCATCAAATGGGTTATGAAACCATTATATGTGGTTATGGCAATCTACTATCTTGGTAACCAGTGATATTAATTTTTAAATTACCATATTTCATAGTTTTGTATGCTGATGGATATAACCTATATATATAAATATATTATATATGAAATATAATTTGTAGTCTAGCATAATTATATCATATATAAATTGTTTACAACAATTTCCATATGTTACATGATAATATTGTACGTGGGTGTGGAAGACTGTTTCCTCATGAAACGATGTGATTAGTTTCCCCAAATGATTTATTTATATGTTAATAAGCATAATTTAAATGATTATATTAGAAATAAATAAAAAAATTATATTAAATAGATATTAATTATTTTTACTGTATAATATATCATCCCATTTTATACCATTTCACACACTCAATGGTGATAACTTCATTCTTCTACATGTGGACCACTTTCTTCACCAAGCGATGTGAATATTTTCATCTCCAAAAAAATAGATGATATGTATTAGTATAAATAAGGAAATAATATGTTATTTATGATATTATGATCATTGTTCTCAGATATGATTTTACTGACCAACTCTCCATAATGATCATTGAAAAATGGAATTGTTACTCAAGTGTATGTACGACATATAGTCCCCATGGTTGAAATAAGTTTCATTTCTCAAAACCACAATTAATGATATATCAAAAAATTATAATTTATGTAAAAATTTAAAAAGAATTTCATTACTATTATTTTGGATATGTTTTAACCTTGATCAATGTAATAGGAAAGATAATAAAAATTCAAAACATATACAAAAAACAAATAAGTTATTGTCTGAAATAAAATTTTATCACTAAATAGTTAATAAAACGGTAATAAAAAAAATTAGTCTATCTTATATTTTATAGTATACATATTTTTAGTAATATAATATATTTATAATAAAATAATATTTGTTATAAATGAAATTTAAAATGAATATGATGTATGTCAAGACATAAGTTAATGGGATTTCTAGAACCACTTCTATTTCAGAGAGAATTATACCATATTAAATACTTATTTCATTCAGGTAACTTATATTCTATTCCCATGAAATGATATAACATAAATATTACACATTAAAAATTATAAGGTTATTGATTGATCTTTTTCTTTAATGTGTATTACTATTCAAAACTCACACAAACGATTTGGGTTTTTATTGTCTTGATTGACCTTCAATGGGAATTAAGTTATGTTAAGAAGATACATTATTTTATGTGGTTCATACTCATCCCCATTATAATTTTATGTCATTAATGTTATTATATTAATGTTATTTAAAATTATCCATTGAGTTATTATCTCTTGAGGATGATGATTCCATAGTTAAACAGGTGGTAAGGGTAGGATGATATGTTCTAATTTTTTTCCAAGATTGTTCATAATAATACTTTATATGATGAAATATTATGAATTATTTCTTAATAACATAATAATATTTCTTATAATATTTTAAATCATGTCTTTTCCACATAAAAGGACAATTTTTACACTTTTATTGTCTTAAAATAATTGATAACCATTTTTAGGAAAATAAATATTTATTAATCTATTAGGTCTAAAAAAGTATTTCATCTAAAACCACAAATTCTAATAATGTTATCAAATAATTTTTTAAAACGTCTATAATGATTTAATATTGGAATTTTTACACATGTTTTAATTTTTAAAATAAAAATTCATGTAATCTTCATTCCATTTTCAAAAAATAATAATGTTTGTATCTTACTAAAAAATGAAATTGAATATTTATTTATAACTTACATAATATGGAAATTATTTATCATTCTCATAATAACTCTATGATTACAAGATTATCATAAAACATTTCAGGTTTATTCTTAATGGAATATTTTCTATATTTTTTTAATTTTTTTGATATTTTATTTATAATGAAAATTTATTTTCTTAAAAAAATGGTCTATGTAATCATTCAAAAGCATTATCTATATAATATGGAATCCTATTAAGTAACATATGATTTGTTTGGGATGTGACCCATGGAAACCATTATAATTCTTTATTAGTTTGGTTTATAAGGACTCGATGTTAATGAAACCTATATCATTTTCAACGATTTATGCCATGGTGTTATTTTTATAAAACTCTGTTTGGTTTCTATGGGTTTTTCTATGATGAAATGGTAAAATGATTATGAAAAATGTCTATTTCCCACAAATTATGATATGAAAAAATTCTTTTGAAATCCATTTAATTTAATCTATTATGTTATGGTAATTTGTTTTATATTGTGGAAACCATGTTTTTGATTTTCATTATCACAAGTGTGCTGATGATATATCCCTCAAATTCATTTGGTAATTATTAATGTTATATGATATAATTTATAAAACTCTATTTTTTCCCATTCCCTAAACAATTGTGTATATAAGAGGTTATCCAATTTACCAAATACGAGGGTTCAATAGTGGTTATCCCAAACCAAAAATGAGGTTATCCCATGAAAAAAAAGGAATATAAGAGGTTATCCCAATACTGAAATATTATGGTATATGGGAGGTTCTCCCATGTTTGAATCAGGTACTAGGTGATTATCCCAATCCTATAATCTTTTGGATGTCTTATCATATATCCTTTATGTATTATTTTTTATTCACTTGTGTATGCCACAATTCAATGTATTTTGAATATTTTATTCTCTAATTAGTCATGTGTTTTTTATTACATTATGATTCATGTCTTATTAACTTTCATTCATTATTCCATGATACAATATTACTGACAAAGATTGGTTGGGCATGGTTTTCAAATGATATTCTCATGTTCGCATACACATATTATAATGTTATGCATAGTTATTTCCCTTTTATAACCTTATTAATCATTTAGGATCACCTTTTCTTATGTTTCTATTCACCTTTTTACAAATATTAGTTTTTTGTAGATATAATAAAAGGGATGTTGTTTATGAGAGATGTTTAAGACTATTCATGAATTAGGAATATTGTGTTCCATGTGTCCAAATTCTGTAAATGATAATGGTCCTTTAGAGTGTGTTTGTAAAATTTGATGAATATTCATCTAAAAATATGTAATATCCATGTATGATAAGCCTTGGTTGCTAAAATATTTTTCTTGGTATTAACAATCCTTCAAACTCTCTATGATTTGTTTTTGAAGCTTTTCTAACAGAGTGCACCTCATCTTGTTGTGTATTGGAATTCTCACTAACGGTCGCATTGTACCCCCACATTCCCACTTTCCAAAGGCGTGTGGCATCCATCTCCCCTCGAGGGACATTTTTTTCTTGATCAAAATTGGATTATGGGATGTCGGTAATTCCATTCGTGCACCCCCTTATAATTTTTCACCTAGTCTGGGTCTCCCTTAAAGATTAAGACATTGTTCTTGAAACTCTTCCTCGTGCCATATCATTGTGGATTACTGTTAATTAACCTACTTCTATAAAGAAATTACCATGGGTTCAATTTAGGTAAGAGACCTTCGGTAAAAAGAGTAATCACATTGGGCATTGCCAGTGTGTCAGGATGATGAATCACTGGTACAAAAATATTTCCCCTTTATAAGAGGGATTCTCTAGGGAACATAATACTAAGGAATCCCACATCTAATGTGGGGAATCATATAGTTGAGTGATCTATCCGAGGTTTCTCTCAACTACCCGTGTTAGTCAGGGGTATACTGCGAATTTAACATCTAGCGAAGTTGGATCAGACTGAACGAAACACTGACACGATTGGATCAGATTTTTAAATCCCAAGGATGGATTAACTAGAATTTTTACTGAACTGAGGGGTTAAAATTCCCAATAAGGAGTGACTGAGGATGGTGTTTCCCACAAAGGGGAAGGATTCACACTGTGAAGACTGATTTAGACACCATAAAGGTGGATCAGAGAGGAGGATGGGTCCATGCAAAGGGGACACCAAGGATTACCATTTGATGGTACTGATCCACTTAGAGTCCTCTTATATAGTCTATTTAGATGGCAGGGATCAAGACCCATGTATTTCTAATGGGTTGGGTGTGAAATCAGGGAGTACACAGAGGAAAAAGACCCTTAGATATGATAGGGCTTACACATGGTTAGCTACCCAACATATACCCAGAACAGGGATATGAATGGGGATTACCCATGGTTAGATTCTCATACTAATGGCATGATTTTACTAGAATGTGGCAGCTCAAGAAAAACCAGGATGGATATGGATGATGTGTCAAAAGATATAAAAGATTGGGAAGGAACTAAAAACTGGTGTGAAGGTGATGGTACTAGGCATGAAACTCAATGAGGCTTCCCATGTATC
This sequence comes from Viscum album, assembly GCA_963277665.1. Classification (NCBI taxonomy): domain Eukaryota; kingdom Viridiplantae; phylum Streptophyta; class Magnoliopsida; order Santalales; family Viscaceae; genus Viscum; species Viscum album. The sequence goes on along the minus strand of OY728158.1, from coordinate 1,171,373,223 downwards.
CCCATGGTAGAGAATCAAAGTCCACATTGTTCAGGAATAGGGCAGATGAGTCAACTGAGGAGGTGGCTCATGAGAATGTATGCATGGATCGGGGCCTAAATGAAATAAAACCAACTGGTTAATGCATGATCTTTTTAAGACAAAAATACTTGAGGGAGATACCGTGATTGGACATGGGAGATGGTCTTGAACTTCAAGGAGACTTCCTACATACCTTGCTAAAAACAGAGAATGATCAAATCCATGTAGTTTAGATCTGGCTTACGCATGGTTATCATCCCATCATAAGAGGGGAAAAATTTGATGGAGGAGTATGGATTGAGTGTGGGAGGATTATGTATGGTTAGAAGCCCGGGAGAATGGGATATGTATTTGAGTTGTATATAGAGGATAAAGACCTGAATGAGTTGATCAAAACACCTCATGCAGGAAAATTCAGGTGATGTTTCCCAAATAGGGAAGACGTCACATCATGAGGGTTCATCCTGAGGGTGGAGCACAAGAGTTTACCATTTTTTGTGATTGAACCTAGAAGAAGCTTCCTACATACCTGAAAGGGAACAAAACCCACATAGTTAAGGATGAGGAATACAGTTTAATGTCATGTGGTATGAAGAATGGACCGACGTGAAATGGCTGGAACATAGGAATAATGGGCTTGGACCTTAGACAAGCTTCCTATGTACCATTTAAAAAAGGTAGAGATCAAGGTCCATGTAGTTCAGTGGAGAGGTGAATGGGGATTACGCATGGTTAGATGACCAATGTGGATGTAATGGTCAACGTTTACTGAAATCCTGTGTGAGTCATGATAAGTGTGAGAAATGGGGGGAAACAAAATGAATGAAGATTGTGTCATGAATTATTTGACTTGAGTGATGGTGTAGGTCTTACACATGGCTAGAGGTCTTGGGAGAGGAATAATGGGACCTCCTCCTGGAGGGAGGCCTGAAGAGAGAGGAGGGTGTGAAGATGTATGAGGGGGACATGTATTTTGTACAGGTAGCACCCTATCTATGGGTGTTGGGGATTACGAAGAGGCTTCCCACAATGCACACAAAAAAAAACACAATGGGAGAGAGAGTGTGAGAGGTAAATGGGACTAATCCTTAATTGACTCATCGTAGGCTAGCTGAACACGCGATGATCCCAGTTTTACATAATGTGTTAAGGTTAAGGATGATTTGTATTTTAATATAATGTAGCTCAGATGATGAGGACTTGACCCTCACCCATATGACATACATAACTGGTGTAATTTATCCCCATATGAAGGGAAGTAACCATAAATTTTATTGATTAACGAGGTTGTGGATTGATCAATTGAAGGGTCCACATTAGCGTGGCCATGCGAAGAAGCAATAGGTTTTAGAATGCCTATGAGAAAAATCAGAAGGTTGGGAAATGTAACATGAAGCAACACATAGAGGACTATTAAATCCTTGCATACATTCATGGAGGGCCACATAGAAGAGGGTTTTGTGAATCCTATGTCTTTATAAAGAAGTTCTTCATGAATCTCTGGTGCTTCGTGTGGTGAAGGGGCTTCGCGAAGGTGGGTGCTTCACGAATCATAGTGACCTATCCTAGGCATGGTGTCTATATGTTCTTGGAGAATTATTATTGAAGACTGAGTGCATTATGATGTTTCCAGAACTCGAAGGGGTCTCCTTCCTCCTTGAGGGCCAAAATTCATTGTGAAGGGTATCCCCACTTGAAGCAGAGGTAAAATGGAGAAAATGAAAAGTGGGATTGAAATTCTCTAAAACCTATTATAGATCATTTTCTCAATGGTTCACAAAGGAAAGGGTGCTTCACAAATTTAGAGCGCGTATGGTGAAAGATCAGGGTCATGATCCTTTGAAGTGGGGTGGGCTGAGTATTTATAGGCATTGGGCATCACAATTCTATAAGTTTGTACTGCGATGAAAATTTAGCTTCATAGTTAGAGGTAGGTCTTTCAAGTTTCTCAGACTTATGGAGGCTTGCATCTATGAATTTATGGCAGTCATGAAGAATCATGTTCCACAGACTCATGAGGACCTCTGTCACTACCCTTGCGATGGTTGCAGTGGATCTGGTCAAGATCCATAGACACGTAAAGGCTTACATCACTTCCATTGCATTGGTCATGATGAATCCTTCTAGACAGCTTTGCTGTGGTTGCAACATAGGAGGTCATAACGAAAGATCATTGTGTTTCATACTCTTTTACAATTTTTTTGTTCCCTTTAATGATTTATTCCAACAAACCTAATTTTGGTGCCAAAAAATATACACCTCAGAATGGGAGTTATGGAGAAAATGAGGTTCAAATTTTGAGTGTAATTCACCAAAATTTATGATGATCATGAAGCTAAATCATAGAGGGGGGAGGTGGAATGTGGGGAGAGAACATCGCGATGGTCACTATGGCTAATTACATTATGAATCCTGGGAGATCATCGACTATAAATAGGTTGTGAGGATTTTTTTTTGTTTTCATCAATTCCTGTAATCTTGTGCTTAATACCTCAAATCCCAAAGATATGCACTCTGTGAGAGTTCTTTGCAAACCGTTCATTATGTATCAGTGCTCCATGAATGCTTCTTAGAGAACCGGTACACCTCAATCCACCTATTGCTCTATGCTGCGCAGCGAGTCTATAGGGTTTATGTAATAACAATTCATGATCACTATTTATAACTAAGATACGTGACTTAGGTTTGTGGTCAAGCTTTTCAATCAGAAAAGGAAAACTAACAAAGTCCCAAAACTAAATGTCCAATCAATAAGGTTCTTGTGAGGACCGTGTGGATTCCACTCGAAGGGATGAGATGGTGGAAAATTTGGAAATCAGAGAATATGTGTGGAGGCACTCCAATCACGAGCCCTATTTGTAGAAATTGACAGAAGGGAAAAATAACTACCCATTTTTCAAAGGACTACCATTTTATGACAATGGAATAAGGGATGATGTTTCCATCACAAGAGAAATTAGGTATGAACCCGCTTACTGGTTAAGAAGCACGCCATTTCAGAGCCAGTGATTTAGGGATACTAATGATCATACATGGGAAGATCACACACCTATTGTCACAAACTATTTTCTTAAAAACATCAATAATATCAATGGTAAAGTGTTGACGTTAGAGTTATATATCCTATAATACCACACTATCTTCAAGGCAGGCTTAGGGAACCCAAAGATGGGGTGAAATTATTGGGACTAGTTCTAGGGATGAAACATCATGGATGATTAGTCCTGGTCTAACTGGGTCTGTGCATCCGGTGATGAATTTTGGGCATAGCTGATGAGGGTAGGCCTATATGAAGTACTGCAAGCTACCCAATTTAATATATACTAGAAAAAACATATGATGTTAGAGTTGCTGAGCAAGTGGTCGTCAAGGACCAATACATTCCATATCCTACACAGGGCGGATGACATCACCATTTGGGACCTCCATCAGATCTTAGGAATTCCCATTCTGGGGGTAATATACAACGAGTTCCTTCTTTTTGGGAACACATGGGAAGACTTGGAACATATGCCTCAGTTGGAAAAGGTGATGATGGACTTAGTGTTGGGTGATAAAAAAATTTGTTGAGGGATGCATATTTCAATTTTTGGTTTTGAAGTTTCCTAAACATCACACCCGAGCATGTCGTTGAAGGGGAGGAGTCACCTAACAAGCTTCTAATATGACCTCCGAATAATCCGATGGGAGCCTAGTACGACAATGAAAATTCATACTGGTGAATCCTGGAGGGTAGCAAATGCATGTAATGGGGGTACAATGTCAACACCATGGAGAAACTGGTGGTTAGGATTACGAGATTTATCTTTTCCCTAATATGTGGCTACTTGTTTCCCATCATAGATATGTACATGGGCGTGCAACCAAGCACATTCATTATGGTTTCCACACTTGCGGTGGGGAGATATGTCAACCGTGGGATCCTAGTTTTGGAGAAATTGTACAAGGTATTGTTTCACACTAGTGAGGGGAAGAAACCATAGTGGATATGTGGACCGCATCACTTTATGTCTGGTTGGATGCTGGCACACAAGAATGTCAGCAAATTCGGAACCCTATTTCTCCTCCTGGGTCTGAATTCGGACCAGCCATCCTCAATTTAGAGGGGAGCATTCTAGCAAATATTTCTACAAAACCTACACTGAATTGGGTCTAGAAGGATGATCTATTAAACTTCAATCTATCTTTGGTACCTATAAGGGTATTCACTAATGATGGATAGGAAACTAAGGAGCATTCATCCTATATCCTGGCCTTATAGGGTAGATTTATGGTGGTATGGTTCGACCGTAAGCCCATACTTGATCCATATACCATGCACATATTAACGAGGTAGTTTCAGTGAATGCAATGATTGACAATGAATGTTTACCCAGGGGTATTCCATGAGGATCATCTGTTCATGAGGAGGAATATTTGTCTTATGTTTACATGGGAGAATGGGAAAATATGGAATGAGATACATCCACCAAATCCCTTTTATGGGCTGGTTATAGAGTATTCAATGATTTTTGAAGCATCGTAACTGGGGGAGATGTTGAAGCAATGAACTATCCTTGTTGATGACTAGGAGCCTCCTCATCCTCACGGTATAGTTAAGAAAATGGCAAGAATAAGTCATGGTGGTGTGGATGCAGTAGTGATTAGGGAAATAAATCTAGGGCTGACAGTGGACTGGAGACAAGAGGCAATGGTGGACTCAGTGATCCCCCAATGGGTAGAGTCGGTAGGATGTGATGCCACCAAGGGTGTTTCAAAGGATATCCACTCAAGCATCTGGGAAGCGGCTGTGCCACATAGATATGCCTATTGTTGGTCGGAGTAGTTAACTCATGAGGGGAGGGGTGAATTGAGTTAATATAAAAATTTATGTTTAAAAGATATTAGTTTTACAAATAATTAATTCCCTAAAAAATAGATACAACCCAGTTAATCAAGGTTATACTGTTATAAGAGTTTGACTGTTTAAACAACTTCTGAGAAGATTGACTAATTCTCAGCAATCTTAATTGGTATTATTAATATTACTTTTGAAGTTATCCTACTAAGACAAATCATATATAACTTCTTTCCAAGACTAACTATCAAATTGAATTTATTATTTTTCCTGATTATGCAGTAAAGAAGTAAAACTGAGTAGACTAAATTTTTGTGGCACAATGGATATAAAACAAGTGGTTTAGTCTCAACCCGAGACCGAATCCACTCCACTTTGTGATCACCTTCCACCAATTAGTTTATATAAATAAACTCTGATCCACACCCTGGATCGGGGTTAACAATAGAACATGGACTGTCCAGGCCACACAGGGACCTCTTACACAGTTTTCGCGGGTAAACAAAATAATGACCAGGCCACACAAGGACCTCTTCCACAGTTGTCGTGGGTAAACAAGGGTAAAGAATTTGGTGTGAGGATTTTGAAACCCTCCAGTTTAGCACAGGAGACAGTGTGTGTGTAAAATATACATAGTATGCACACTGCTCGAAAGTAAATAAAAAGAATCACTAAGAGAGAGTAAATGTGAGATTAGAATGCTCTAGTGATTGGCAGTGCAGCTCTAGACTCCTTGGATAAAACAAAAATGCTTCTGAGTCCTTATCTGGTTTTTCTGTTGAAAAACAGAGTGTCGTGGTTCAACTTGTGTTCTTCACAAGTAAATATGGTCTCTTGATCCCAGTACTTCGTGTGTTCTTCAGTAGAGTTGGATTGCATGCATGAGACAATTGCTTCCTTGAAGATCTTGCAATGTGTTCTTTGTGGTCGTGCTCACTGGCATGTGTTCTTGTTCAGTATCGTGTTCTGTAGTGTGTATTATCTTTCATGTGTTCCTCTTGGGCACTCTTCTCTTTATCTTTGAATGCATGGGTTTTAGCTAACAAGTTCCATGTGCTTCGTACCTCGTACCTCGTACTATGTCTACAAAGATACATTAAATATGTCAGTGGATTAAAGGCATCAAATATGACCGTTAAATAGTTAACTAGAAAAACGAAAAAATAGTTAGGAAACAGTGTCACAGTAGATATGAAAACGGTGTCTCCTTCACTGTGTCTCCTTCATGGTGTCTCTGTGTCATGATGTATTTCTTATGGTTTTTGGATTCATGGTGCCTTGATGAATGTGTCTTGCTAACTGTGTTTGACACTTAGGCAAATAGAGTGTCTGGCTTATGGTGTCTGTTCTTAGTGTCTTGCTTCACGATGTTTGGCTTACTATGTCATGGTGTCTCATGGTCACTGTGTTTGAGACTTAGGCTTCACAGTGTCAGGGTTCACGGTGTCTTGCTCACGGTGTCTGACTTACTGTGTCAAGCTTCATGGGGTCTTGTACTTAGGAAAATATCTATATTCAGAATTAAACAATAATATGCATAAAATGAATTGAGCTTTACCATTATCAAGTATGAGATAACTTGAAACATAAATACACATGATTAATAAGATTTGTGAGATTTGTGATTATTAATAATATATGTAATTATTATTGAGATTTGTGATCATTAAAACATGATTAATACATGAGGAGTCCAACAATATCCCCCTTTTTTATGATCACAAATCAAGTAAAATTAAAGGGTAAATTGAATGCAGTTACAGAGAAAATAACATATATAATAACAGATAACTTATCACTTTTTCTCCTTAATTTGAGATTATCAAAAAGTGGAAAGAATAGAGGGAAAACAGTTCATATGGCATTAAAAGTGTTCAGAATACAACATATAGTAGAAATAAAAAACAAAATCAATGAAATCCCCATAAAAAAAAATAGCAGTCACTGGTCCTCTTCAGGGATTGGCCTTCTCTTTGCCTTTATCAACAGCAGAAGAGGAAGCCATAGGGGTAGTTTTTAATGTAGAAGAAGGCATAGAAGTGGTAGATAGAGAAGGTAAAGGGAGGCGTTCGAAGATTGAGGGAGCCAAAGTCAGAGCTGTAGAAGATCTAGGTAGTTGCTGGTCAAGGATGACAGGCCTGCTCCGACTAAGAGCCTGGCCAACAGACATGGTTTTGGAAGCTAAGGAAGAAGTGAAAGTAGGCAAAATAGGTCTGATAGGAGCAACCGCTAGAGATACAATTTCTATGCTTTGAACATAGAGATATGTCCTCAAAATCTTGGTGAAGTATATGATTATCTCCCCTCCATACTGCATAGCCTTTTCAGAATCATCTTTATTTTCCACGAACTTTTCCAACAATCTGGTAAACTCAGTCAGCTTATGGACTTGGTTTTTGAAGGCTTGGGTTACAGGAGCGATTCTCTGATTTTCCACAAGGTATTTGAAGTGATTGTTCATATCAATCATGGAGAAAATCTAGTCAAAATAGAATTCCACTTTCTTTGAGATCTCCTACTGAGCATCATTGGCAATCTTTGAGTGAATTTGAACCAAGTCTAGAACTCTATCACTGTTCCTAACCAATTCTGATAAAGGAGTCATATCAAAGTCACTGAAGGCATTCTTAATATCTTCCTTGACTATAGATCTGAGTAGGGAAATATCCAAAGAAGGAGAAGAGGTTTGACCAGAGGAAGTAGAAGCTTTAACTGCTGTGGTTAGAGATTTAGGACCTTTTGAAGACAACCAGTATATTCATCTGTGAGTTTGTTCAGGTTCTCCACAAGCTCTCTCATGTGGTGAAACATCTGCGTGGGACTTTCTCCAATCTTTTCATCAAAGGATAAGAGGTATGGATGAATCTGGGACACAATATCTCTAGAAATGTGAGGAACATCAGGTTCAAGAGAAGCAGCAATAGGTGCAGGCTCGGATCTAGAATGCACTTCTCTCTGGAGATATTCAACCATGCTTTTTAGAGTTGCAACTTCAGTACTGAGCAACTTGTTTTCAACCCTTACTTCTTGAATTTCATGAATCATCATGGGGTAAATGTGCCAGATAATATTTTCTAAAAGTAGTGAGGCATCTTCCTGACTTAGTTGTGTCACAAGACGAGGTTGAGAGGACATAATTTTCTCAACTCCAGATAAGATAGAATCTCCAAAAACTTTCAGATAATCCTTGCTGACGGAAGATTGCTGATCAGGTAAAGGCGCAGGACCAGGAAGTGGTACATGGGTAGGTTCAGGGTCTGGTTGAGGATCAAGTTCAGTTTCAGGTTCAGTTTCAGGTTGCGGTTCAGGGTGTGTGACTGACTTAAATTGAAATAGAGAAGAAATATCAATCCCAATTTAGGTCACCTGTTGAAATTCACTTAAATCATAGAATCTAGGGAATTTATACTAAGTGTACACAGAAAAAGACTCAGTTGGTTGAGATGCTTCAACAGACTCAGCTTCACCAGTTTCAACTTCACCCGTTTCAAGATTTTGAGGCTCCTCCCCCTCAAAATGTGCTTCCTTTCCAGGACCTTAAGGCTTAGGTACTTGATTTAAATCCACCGGTTCATCTCTGATTTCCTCAAGAATATCCTATCTAGCCAACTGAAAGGCTCTCTCCATCCTCTCTTCAGCAGAGGGTATAATCTCAGGAACAAATTGATCTTTAGGGAGTTCTTATTGATTTTCATCTTCCCTAACAGGGATTTCTTCTATATTTTCTTCTTCTATAGTAGGGAATTCTCTTACTACAGCCTCTTCCAGGTCTTGCTGCTCAGATTTTGGGACAATTAATTCTCTTGCAGCCTTAGATTGGATTTCCAGATTTACATCATCTCTAGGGACAGGAGGTTCTTCTTCAAGAACAATAGGAGGAGTAATAGTCCTTATTTCCTCAACAAAAAATTCATCCCTTTGAGGCACCTCAACTACCTCTTCCTCTTCTTCTTCATCTTCTGGATACTCAGAAACTTCATCTGGTTCCAAAATAGGATCAGAAATGTCCTTTGGCCTTGTTGGATAGTCTACAGGATTGAACTTCTCATAGAGCTTATCATTATCTTCAACCCACTCCTTCTTCTAGGGGTTCTAGTTTATTTTCATCCTCCTGATGGTAGTTTTAGGTAAACAAAATTCATATTACACAAGTGATTCTTCATTCGGTCCAACTACTCCTTTTGCAACAGGAATTTCTGAATTTAGCCTAGAGTAAAACAGAGATGTGGATTTGGATGTGACCTTGATCAGTTCACACATATGGTGAATGATGTATTTGCATAGATTTACCTTATGGCCATTCTTCATAAGATGAATCATAAATACATTCTGATAATTTAAGACAAAAAGTCACCTTTCTTCGGGCTAATCAGATTTTGATCAAATTTGAATAACAACCTTGTCTCCCCATCAAGTTCAAAAGCTATGTCCCTTCGCTTGGTGCCATTTCCAGTGAGTGTTTTCAGAGCATTTTCTAGGTCAAAGAGTTCATTTGTAGGTGGGGGATCCCACTGATAATCATCACAAATTACTTCGTGAGGTATCCTAAGGCATACATCCCATAACCTCGACGAGAATGAGCATCTTTGTCCATTGATCCAACTCCTCACGACATAGCTTTTACCAACATCAAAATAAAACTGAGCATACTAATAAAACTGAGCTACCAACCTCAGGTAAATAGGTCTTTCCTTCTTAGATAACCATTCAAGCCAACATTGTTATCTTAATACTTTCAGAACTAGAGACTTTCTAGACAATAACCACTCAGGGCAAACTTCTTTTTCAGGAATGACAGTGCGGTTTAAAAGGTTTGGATTCAGGGGTCCTTCGGGTGCTAGCTTCGGTGTTCTCTTCTGTTTCTTCGAGCGACGCTTCTCAGATGAGTATGAAGATGGACGCTTCATCCTTGGCATACACTGACGGTCGAGAGAGAGAGAGAGAGAGAGAGAGTTGTTAGGTTGAAAGGATTTGAGAGAGAGTGAGTAAGAGAAGGTTTGGGTGAAGAACCGAGTGAAAACCCTTTTGTTTTATCATTTGGGAATGTCAATCATCACAAAAATAAATAACGCGGGAAAGTAAAAAGTGGTGAAATAAAAATTACCGTGATACGGGTTAAAAGAAAAGCATAAATAATTTTCACGGTGAGACTGTGAATAGTCATTACGGTGAGATAGTGAATGGTCTCTTCAGTCACGGTGAGATAGTGAGTAAACTATTCAGTCATGGTGAGACAGTAAGTGATAGACCTTGAACACAAGGTGATAACGGTGAGACCATCAACATGATACAGTAACCGAGAAACCGTTAACATGAAACAGTAAAGTGAAATATAGTAATGTATCAAACAATAAGACCAGTAAGATATCTATTTGTGATTGATCATGCCAAGATCATGTATGATGTAATCTATTCTCTTAGAATTTAATGGTTTATTGAATATATCAGCAAGTTGATATTCAGTGCCAATGAATTCTAAGGTGATATCACCTTTTTGATAATGATCTCTCAAAAAGTGATGTCTTACAGCAATATGTTTTGTCCTAGAATGTGAAACAAGATTTTTTGAAATGTTAATAGCACTTGTGTTGTCACAATTTATTGGTACATGTCTGAATTGATATCCATAATCTACTAATGTGTTTTTCATACACAAAATTTTTGCACAAAAACTTCCAGTATCTATGTATTCAGATTCTGCAGTAGATAATGCAACAGAGTTTTGTTTCTTACTACACCATGATACTCGTGACTTGCCTAAAAGGTGACATGTTCCAGAGGTTCTCTTTATATCTAACTTACAGCCACCGAAGTCAGCATCAGAATAACTAACTAGTTCAAATGATTGTCCTTTAGGATAGAACATTCCTAGATTGGATGTATGCTTTAGGTATTTGAAAATTATCTTTACAGCATTTAAGTGATACTCTTTAGGGTTTTCTTGAAAGCGAGCACACATACACACACTAAACATAATATCAGGACGACTAGCAGTTAAGTAGAGTAAACTTCTAATCATTCCTCTATAAGTGGTTTGATCAACAGATTTTCCATCTTCATCAAGATCCAACTTATAGGTGGTATTCATGGGAGTGTCACTACTTTTAGTGCTATCCAATACAAAATGTTTTAAAATATCTCTAGTGTATTTACTTTGATTTAAAACAAATCCATCATTATTTTGAATGATTTTAAATCCAAGAAAGAATTTTAGTTCACCCATTAAACTCATTTCAAATTCATTTTGAATCATTTTAGAAAAATCAATACATAATGAATTTTTTGAAGATACAAAAATAATATCATCTACATAGATTTGAACAACTAAAACATCACTAGATATTCTTTTTATAAAAAGAGTAGGATCAGCTACTCCTTTTGTAAAGCCTTTGGAAATAAGAAAAGTACTTAATCTGTCATACCAAGCTCTTGGAGCTTGTTTTAAGACATTTAAATCTTTTGATAGTTTAAAAATATGATTGGGAAAATGAGGATTTGTAAATCCAGGGGGTTGTTCAACAAAAACATCCTCAGCTATATACCCATTTAAGAACTCACTCTTAACATCCATTTGATATAGTTTGAAATTCAGATGTGCAGCATACGCAAGTAGAATTATAATGGCTTCAAGTTTGGCTACTGGAGAAAAAGTATCCTCATAGTCAATTCCTTCTTCTTGACTATAGCCTTGTGCAACTAATCTAGCCTTATTCCTAACTATATTTCCAACTTCATCTACCTTATTTCTAAACACCGATTTAGTGACTATGACAAAAGTGTCCTTTGTTCTTTCAACAAGTTTCCAAACTTTATTTATTTCAAAATGATTGAGTTCTTATTGCATAGAAATTACCCAAAATTCATCACTGATAGCATCATCAATGTTTTTAGGTTTAAGCTGTGACAAGAAAACTTGATGTTCAACCTGATTTCTAATAGAAGCTCTAATTTGTGTTCCTTTCTATAAGTCTCCTACAAAAACATCTAAGGGACGGTTTTTAAGGGTTATAACCTTTCTAGAAAAAGAGGGACTAGATATTTTAGGTTCATCAACAGATTCAGGTTCATTATGACTTGATTACGTAGAATTTCCAGAATTGAAAGTTTTCACAGATTCTTTCATAGAGGTATTTGAGGATTTTGAGTTGATTTTCAGATTTGATACATCATCTTCCAGATTTTCTAGGATGGTTCTAGGGTCATGTGGATCTGTTTCATCAAACTTGATATGGATAGATTCTTCCACACATTTACTTATCTTATTCAATACTCTATAATCTTTGCTTGAAATTTAATAACCTAGGAAAATTCCTTCATCACTTTTGGATGCAAATTTTTCAAGATTATCCTTAGTGTTGAGGAAAAAGAATTTGCATCCAAAAAATCTAAAGTAATTAACCTTCGGCTTCCTATTATTCCAGATCTCATTTGGGGTCTTCTTGAGAATTGGTATAATCAATACTCTATTGATTATGTAGCATGCTTTATTAACAGCTTCATCCCAAAAGTAAATAGGTAGGTCATATTCACTAAGCATAGTTCTAGAAATTTCTTGCAAGGTTCTATTTCTTCTTTCTAAAACACCATTCCGCTGAGGTGTTCTAGCAGCAAAGAAATTGGGATTATAACCATTTTGTGGGAAAAAGGATTCAAACTCTTGATTTTTAAACTCGCGACCATCATCACTTCTTAAAGATTTAATTTTAAGTCCACTAAGATTTTCTACAGACTTGGAATACTTAGTAAAATAAGAGCATGATTCACTTTTGTGAGCCATGAAGAAGGTCCAAGTATATCTAGAAAAATCATCTACTAGAACATAAACCTAGTGCTTTCCATTTAAACTAGAAACTCTAGATGGTCCAAACAAATCCATGTAAACCAATTCGAGAGGTTGAGAAGTGGAAACTTCTTTCTTTGGTTTCAAAGTGATTTTGTGTTGTTTTCCCTTTTGACAGGGATTACACACTTTGCCATTTGGAAACTCAAGTTTGGGTAAGTCTCTAACTAGGCCTTTTCTATTTAAATTTCTAAGGGAGTGTATATTGTAGTGTCCTAGTATCCTATGCCAGAGCCAAGATTATTTATGAAAAACACTTAAGCATGAAACATTCTAAGAAGTTAAGGAATCTAAATTAACAGAATAAACATTCTCATTCCTTGATGCAGAAAATATTAATTTATCTTTACAATCAAAGACATTATAGGCATCATTTTCAAATTTAACATGATATCCACCATCACACAATTGTGAGATACTAAGAAAATTATATTTTAAACCATTAACAAACAGTACTTTAGAAATTAGAATCGAATCAGAGTTACCAATCTGGCCTAAGCCAATGATCTTCCCCTTTGCATTGTCACCAAATGTGACATGTCCTCCATCTACCTTTACCAGGTTCTTGAAGCACCAGTAGTCTCCTGTCATGTCCCTTGAACACCCACTGTCTAAGTACCACAGATTTGTGTAGGATCTCTTCAACCAGATTTCCTACAACATGATCTAGTAAAGATAGATTTTGGTACCCATACTTGTTTGGGTCCATTAAAATTAGTAATAAGTGATTTAGGAACCCATATTTGTTTCATAGGTTTCCTATAAGCATTGTGTAAAGTATTAGAAAAATAGACTCTATTTGGTCCACAAAAACTTGAAATAGTATAATATGCATCATGACTCGAGCTAGTTGAGCTATGTTCAGAACTAGGAACAAAATTATATGTCCTAGACTTTGAAACAAAATGTGTTCTACCAAGGTTTCTTTTACTAGGTTGGTAACCAATGCTAGTATTATATTTAGGAGCAATTTTTTTCCTAGCATTTGGGTAAGGGTATTTTTACCATTAGTAAACTTTTCTAAGTCACTTTTTAATTTCTCATTAGACATTTTTAGTTCATTGTTTTCTTTGAGCAGTTGGGAATTTTTCTCTTTTTGAGTAGTAAGTTCAGATTTAATAGTTACAGTGAGAGCATACTGTTTCTTCAATGATTTGTATTTTTCCTTAATACATTTCATGTCTCTTCAAGCATGTTGCAATATTCAAACATTTCATTATTGGTCATATTTTCAGAGTCACTTTCATCTTCAGAATAATATGAGTTTTGTACAGAAGAGTACAGTGTTACCTCAGATGTGTTTGTCATAAAACATAGATTGTCTTTGTTAGCCTGTTCATCATGTGATGTGTCTGAGTCACTTGAACTATCCTCAGAGGCACTCCAGGTTCCCTTCATTGTATTTTTGTACTTCTTGTCCTTATCATCATATTTCTTGTTATATTTGAGCTTCAAACAGTTAGCCTTTATATGTCCTTTGCGCTTACATTCATAACATACAATCTCATCAGTTTTTTCATTTCTCTTCCAGTCATTTTTCCAGTGTCCTTTTGGATCATACTTTCCTTTGAAGTTAGGATTTCTGAAATTTTTTTTCTTCTTATAAAATCGTTTGAATATTCTGGCCAGTTGAGCCATCTCCTCATCACTGTCTAGTGATGATTGTTCAGTAGTGGAACTGTCTATTGAAGCTTCCAGTTTTCCTTTGTCTTTGTGCTTTGAGAGCGAGGTCTTAAATGCAACAGATTTCATCTTTGGTTCATCCTCCAATTCTTTATTAACTTTCAGCTCTTTCTCATACATCATTAGTTTCCCAATGAGTTCCTTTACAGGTATCATACTAATGTCGCATGACTCTCTAATTGATAAAGAGGTTCCCCTCCATCTGTCAGGTAAACACCTAAGGATCCTCATGATCTGTTCTTTGGCAGTGACTTCTATTCCAAGAGAAATCATTGTGTTGAAAATCTCATTGAACCTAAGATACATATTAGAAATAGGCTCATCAGGTTTCATTTTAAAATTATCATATTTTATAGTATAAGTATTAATCCTCATTTCCTTTACACTAGATGTGCCTTCATGTGAGACAGACAAGGTATCCCAAATTTCATGGGCAGTTTTACAAGTAGAAATCCTATTAAATTCTTTATCTCCTAAGGAACAGTATAAATCATTCATAGCTTTGTAATTATTATTGTAAGAAAGTTTGGTAGGTTCATCCCATGTAATTCTATCAGTAACAAGAAGTTTGTATTCATCTATAACGGATGAACAGATTTCAAAACTCATACTCTCTAGATGTATTTTCATTTTAATTTTCCATTGAGCATAGTTTGTTCCATTAAAGAATGGTGGTCTGTTAGTTGCAGCACCTTCCAATCTATTGTCCATACTAACAAATTACTTTAAAAGAGATAGAAATTTATAATTGACATAAATTTACAGATATTTAAAGTACAACTACAATCACAGTTGAATAAGATTACACAAATTCCTAATAAATCAACCTTTGATACCAAATGTTGGTCGGAGTATTTAACTCAAGAGGGGAGGGGTGAATTGAGTTACTATAAAATTTTATGTTTAAATGATATTAGTTTTAAAAATAATGAATTCCCCAAAAAATAGATACAACCCAGTTAATAAAGGTTATACTGTTATTAGAGTTTGACTATTTAAATAACTTCTTAGAAGATTGATTAATTATCAGTAATCTTAATGTGTATTATTAATATTACTTTTGAAGTTATCCTACTAAGACAAATCAGATATAACTTCTTTCCAAGACTAACTATCAAAGTTAATTTAGTGTTTTTCCTGATTATGGAGTAAAGAAGTAAAATAGAGTAAACTAAATTTAAGTGGCACAATGGATATAAAACAAGTGGTTCAATCTCAAGAGAAGACCTAATCCACTCCACTTGGTGATCACCTCCCACCAAGAAGTTTATATAAATAAACTCTGATCCACACCCTGGATCGGGGTTAACAATAGTACATGGACTGTACAGGACACACAAGGACCTCTTCCACAGTTTTTGTGGGTAAACAAAATAATGACCAGGCCACACAAGGACCTATTCCACAGTTGTCGTGGGTAAAAATGGGTAAAGAATTTGGTGTGAGGATTTTTAAATCCTCCAGTTCTGCATAGGAGATAGTGTGTGTAAAATATACAGATTACACACAGTGCTTGAAAGTAAATAAAAAGAATTACTAAGAGAGAGTAAATGTGAGTTTAGAATGCTCTAGTGATTGGCAGTGCAGCTCTGGACCCCTTGGATAAAACTAAAATGATTATGAGTCCTTCTCTAGTTTTTCTGTTGAAAAACAGAGTGTCGTGGTTTAGCTTGTGTTCTTCACAAGTAAATATGGTCTCTTGATCCCACTACTTCATGTGTTCTTCAGTAGAGTTGGATTGCATGCATGAGACAATTGCTTCCTTGAAGATCTTGCAATGTGTTCTTCGTGGTCGTGATCACTGGCATGTGTTCTTGTTCAGTATCATGTTCTGTAGTGTGTATTATCTTTCATGTGTTCCTCTTGGACACTCTTCTATTTATATTTAAATTCATGGGTTTTGGATGACAAGTTCCATGTGCTTCGTACCTCGTACCTCGTACTATGTCTACAAAGAAACATTAAATATGTCAGTGCATTAAAGGAATCAAATATGACTGTTAAAAAGTTAAATAGAAAAACAAAAAAATAGTTAGGAAACCGTGTCACAGTAGATATGAAAACGGTGTCTCCTTCATGGTGTCTCCTTCACGGTGTCTCAATCACGGTGTCTCCATCACGGTGTCTCCATCACGGCGTCTTGCTTAAGGTTTCTGGATTCACGGTGCCTTGATGACTGTGTCTTGCTAACTTTGTCCGACACTTAGGAAAACAGAGTGTCTGGCTTACGGTGTCTGTTCTTAGTGTCTTGCTTCACGGTGTCAGGCTTACTGTGTCACGGTGTCTCATGGTTATGGTGTCTGAGACTTCGGCTTCACGGTTTCTTTCTCACGGTGTCTGACTTACTATGTCAAGCTTCACGGTGTCTTGTACTTAGGCAAATAACTGTATTCATACTTAAACAGTAATATGCATAAAATTAATTGAGCTTAACCATTATCAAGTATGAGATAACTTGAAACATAAATACACATGATTAATAAGATTTGTGATATTTGTGATTATTAATAAGATTTGTAATTATTATTGAGATTTGTGATCATTAAAACATGATTAATACATGAGGAGTCCAACACCTATGGATGCTGTCTCCCCAAGGCTTGGGATACCTAGGATGTAAAAAGGATGTTTCTCAATCCCATAAAAATATGGGGGCCACATTAACCATATCAGGATATATATATTAGAGATCGTCTATGCCATGGGAGGTTTTTGGGTGTCTCTAGAAGAAGTGGAATAATATGAGGCAAAGCTGGAAGCTTTTGTGCATTCATAGGTCACCCCGTGTCCAATGATGGATCATGTGAAAGTGCTGCTCGGTCGAACATCCCCACCACAACTATCCTCTACTAAGTTTAGGGAAGGTTTGCCTTTACCAGAAGAATTAGAGGAGTCCTCTAGGGAGGAAGAGGGTAATTGGGGGGATACTCTTGGATGAAGGTGAGGTTATGACCTCAAAGATAGAAGTGTTTTCCCAAAATCTTGAGGTAAACTCCATACCCTTCCATTGTGGCACTTACTCAGTTCATCCAAGATTTATCAAATGACATTTTTCATGTATAGAATAACTTTATACACAAAATTATTCCACACATTATAATGAATGTAGCTTATGTAAAAGGACTTGGGATGATGTTGAATGTAGAATCCAGTAGGGCTTTGATAACTATGGTTACCCTTACATAATTTCTGAAGCTTCCAACCATATACGGGGGGGGGGGACGTCTTGGGGTTCGATGGTAGTGAGTCGAGGGAGAGACCAATTATTTGATCTTGGTATGTTCTCTACCTCACAAAAACCATAACATTGGTCCATCAAACTTGGACAACATACATTTTTTTATTTTTTCCTGAATAGTTTTTTAAATGGAAGGGCCCATACTGGTGATGAAGATCGGGGCTCCCGGAACTCCTCTCCTGAGGGGAACACCAATTTTCAGGGAATTGGGATCCCAAGATAAAAAAATCACATCTGTTGTGACCACAGGTAGGGTGATTGGAGGGATGGAACCAGAAATCATCGAGGTGGGAGCCAATGATGGAAACAAACCACATGATGATGAACCTAGCATGTCTGATAGAACACCATAGAAAGATCCCACCTTGAACTTCTGGAAGTTTTACTCAAATATGTACATGATGACCTAGAGGAGTCGGACCAAATCACTTCTGATGAAGAGAAGAATAAGGTTGTCCTTAGTTGGTCATGGAAACTAATTATGTGTTTCTTTAAATACAACCACATGAAGAGCGGGTAATCTAGATGGGGATAATTAATTCATAACTGTGTGAACTATGCGTCAGATGAGTGAAATCCTGATTCCATCATATGATAATTTGAGATTACCTTATACAGATGGTGCGTGAGAATGAGTGTTACCTTAGTGTTAGATGGTAGCGGAGGAAGTTAGTCAATATCCAGAAACATCAGGTGGCTGTGCATGAAGTATAGTGTTTTATGGATAATGCTAATGAACACTCTCATTTCATCGACACAAAATTGGAACTCATATCGTTATTGCTGGAATTGTTGGTAGAGGATGAGGAACTGAAACGTGCGTCCGATTGTCGCCTATCGACTGGTCAAAGTTTCGATGCTCTGCTAATGTGTATAACAACATTCGGGTCGAATACTCAGCGATGATACTTTTTAAATAGTAAACTGTTTTTAGTTTATTGTATTGTGATTAGGGGGTTTGTTTGCAGAGCTTAATTGAAATGATTGATTGACTATAATTTATTTAACAAATTTATAATTATGGGGGTGATTTCATCATTAGATAGTTAATCTTGTGAAATCATTGAGTCTTTCTTTATATTGCATTAAATTAACACCCACTTCACAAGTTAACGTTGATTAGAATTCCTAAGTGTTAAGGATTTCATCCAAGACTTAACATAACTTAAAGTTCTAATCTCAATCAGATCTTGTTGATGGTGGTGTATTTATGGTTCCAATAATCCATAGAAACCACATGTTATACAAAGCAAGTCATTAATCCATGAGATGTTAAGTCCAACATACAAAATGTTAATTCAAAGAATATTCATTGAGCAAAATATCTCAATAAATTAACATACCTAATATATAACTCACCCCAATGAGAAATTTACTCAGCCATTTTGGTGTTTAATAATCTTGTTATAATGATTATGATGATAATTTAGGAATAGAAGAAAAATAAAGGGATAAGAAAAGAGTGGTGCGTCGAGCACACACACATGAATAATGATGAGAATTAAAAACAGACTTTAGATTGAATGAGGAAGCAAAATAAGGGAAGGGGATTCAACTTTATTTAAACTATTTTAAGAACAATAATATTAAACTAAAGAATTTGGATGAGAATAAGATATATGGACGAAGAAACTTTCATTATAACAGAATTACAAAAAAAAGACTTACAAGATTACAATAATGAAGAACACAAAAGTAAAAGGAAAAAAAGAGAGGAGGAAAGGTCTCTCAAGTAAAAACACAAGTATGGTAGGTAATACCAAGCCTTTTACAAGGCTTTGGTCGTGCCAATTTATTCTACTTTATTCTGAAATGCCAACCCCTTTGAAGGAGAGGAGGGGGATGCATTTATAGCCCAAGGAAGTGGACTGTTTGCATTCCCAATCTGTCCATACACCTGCATCGCCAAGTTGGCTATACAAAAAGCCGAACCTCTAGATATGATCTTCTTACAAGTTATAGATAATGTTCTCCTCTATCTACTATGAAAATATGGTGGCAATTGGACTTAAGGATACAATGTTATGTCCGGTTTATGAAACAATTTTAATCTCTCCATTTCAATCCAATCTTTTTGATGTCTAACATGTGAATGGGTTTTTGAATAGGAATATGCCTTCAAAGATGAATTATTTCTTCCACAAATTCGGCCTCCTATATCTCATCTTTCACACTGAAAAATATCATCTTTATATGATAATTACATCATGAGATATGTCATGAATAGTGTCTACATTTTAATTCCAAGACAGAATGTGGGCTAGACTTCAAGGCATTATTTGGGCCTCTTGTTCTTATAGTTGGACCTTCAAATTTTTATCCGTGATTACTTTCGAAGATCTCGAACATATGGTGGTGTTTCATTAAATTTGGGATTTGGGATTTAGAACAGCAACTCAATCATCATTGATGGTCTAGTTTCATCACAAATTATTTGGTTCTTCTTGTGTGGTTCATATGATCTTTCAAATGGCATAATTGGCCAATTATTTTTTCTATTGATATGTGATAAATTGAATAAGGAAATAAAAAAAAAGAACCACACAATTTGAATTATTAGGGTGAGAGTTATAAAGAAAATAGTAAACTAACTCAATTGGACTACTTCTAAAAATGTAAAAAAATTATACTTAATATTAAAATATTAATTTTTCACACACATTATGCACATTTCATATAAAATCAGTAAAGGGAGTATATAATAAGTCATGAAAATATTGATAACATCAAATACCCCACACTTATTCTTGTTCATGTCCTTATGTGCAACAAATATAAAAACATGAAAAAATCATTTTCACTCACCAAAAAATATTAAAATTTTGTTTTCCCCAATCATGAGAGGTTTAGCCAATTTCACTCATCCATATTTAATTCCACCACAAGTTGTTACAGAAATTTTTTTTCAAAAATAATTCATTTTTTCATGCTAAAATTTATAAATGTAAAATGGTGGCACACAAAACTTACTCCTCTCATGATGATATAATTAATTTGTGAAGATTCACTCATTTACCAACCAAAAGTGAAAATATAAGAGTTTGCAAGAGTTCTCAACTTCTACTCCCATTCCAAAGTGCATATGAATCAAGAGGTCTTTTTAGGGGTTTTTTCTGTGGCTATGGGATGGTAGGAAGATGATATAAAAAAGATAGGAAAAAGGGGGTAAAATACTAACATGGAGAAAGAAAAGCACATTTTTTTTGAAATGAGACATGGAAAGAAATTGAAACAAATATTTACAAGGGAAAAATTATCTGAATCAAGACACAAAAGTTGAAGAAAATTTTAAGGGAATGAAAAGATGGAATATTTACAAAACACAAAACTTCTCGAAATGACATAAGTGTTCATAAATTTTGTTTTTTTTTTCATTTTTTTGAAAGTAGAACTTGAAATAGATCTTACACTCATCTCCCAACCCATGATTGATCCCCTCATGAAACTAATTGTAATAGTTATAAAAATATCAAAAGTTAAGGAAGAGTGATTTTTGACCCACCCAAGACACAACCCATTCTTATTTTCATTTTTTTTATTTTTTTTATTTTTTTGAACACTTTTCAATAACATTTAAAAAATTACATAAATAAATGTACATTATATTCCCCAAAACTCACTGAATGACAACCTCTCCCCCACACTGAAATGGATGTTTTCCCTCAATCATATGATAACATGGTGAAATCAATAAAGGGTACCCAAAATGAAATCCATTCCCCACCAACACTTAAATTTCAAAAAAATCATGCAATTAAAATCCATGTTGATATTGGGTGGGAAAAGGTATTGGGATTGTAATGTGTCTATCAAAATTTTTTTTTCATAGGCTCGAAGGGGATTTAAAAATGAAGACTAATGTAAGGGAAATGGGAGATTATTTGGCTATTGTGATTCTCATGTGGTTCATAAAATTACTCCTTCATATTAATGCACACTAAAGTAGGAAATTCATCTTGAAGGTCCACAAACTCAAGACTCACAAATGGGGGTAAAAACACACATTTTGAAATTATGGCCATAGGTGGCCTTGACATGAAAGAAAATGTTGTTCCTCTAGTGTGGGGAAAATAATTTTCCAAATAAAAAAATGAGCATTATTTTTTTCGGGTTTGATATACTATTCTTTATCCAATTATATGAAGAAACCACAAATTTTTTTAGATAAAATCATGTCTTTTGACTCCCCAAAATGGTTGGACAAAATTTGAAAATTGGAAGGTGAGTAAGTTTGACTATTGATTTTTCATATTTTTTTAAATGATTTTAAAAATGTTTTTTAGATTTTTTTTGTTTTTTAATAAATACACACCCACAAAAAATATAAAGAGTAAATAAAAACTGTGATGAAGAAAGTGGTAAAAAATGAAAGATAGGGGGAAGAGAAGAGAGAGAGAGAGAGAGAGAGAGAGAGAGAGAGAGAGAGAAGGAGAGAGAGACGATTTAAAGGGAAAGGGTTGCCCCTGGTTTTGATTTGGTGGGTTGCCATTTCCATCCAGTGGTGGGTCAACTATAGAAGTTGGGGATCCAATGGAAGTCAAGGTGGTTCCTAGTATGTGTGTCCTTTCATGGTTATGCTTTAACCGATGTCCGTTAACCGTGAATGTTCTTTGTGAACAGACATCTTGGACTTGCACTACACCAAATGGGTAAACATGAGAAACAATAAAAGGACCTTCCCAACGAGAATTAAACTTACCTGGGTGAATCCAAAATCGAGAATTGAAGAGAAATACCTTTTCACCTTCATGGAATACCTTTATCAAGATGTGTTTCTCATGGAGTACCTTAGAATTTTCTTTGTACATATTAGAATTCCCATAGGATTCAAGTTGAATCTCTTCAAGTTCATCCAATTGCAACAATCTTTCTTCACCATATTTTTCACAATCAAAATTACATGTTCTCACAGCCCAAAAAGACTTATGTTGGATTTCAACTGGTAGATGACATGATTTTCCAAAAACAAGCCTAAAAGGAGACATCTCGATGGGTGTTTTATAGGCAGTTCAATAATCCCAAAGTGCTTCACCATGTCTTTCAGGACAGTCTTTTCTAGTGGGTTTTACAATTCTCTCAAGAACTATTTTCACTTCTCTATTAGAAATTTCATCCATTCTATTTGTTTAGGGGTGATATGCAGTTGGAGTTTTACGCAAAACCCCATTATTTTTCAAAAGATATTCCATGGTTCAATTATAGAAATGGGTTCCTAAGTCACTAATCAAGGAACGTGGTGTGCCAAATTGGTGGAAGGTGTGTGTCTTTAGGAACTCACTAACAGTGTGTGAATCATCCTTTCTAGTGGGTTTTTCCTCGACCCACCTAGAAATATAATCAACCGTAAGAAGGATGTATGATAATCCATTGGAAGGGGGAAATGGTTCCATAAAATCGATGCCCCAAACATTGAAGATCTCACATAAAATTAATTGTTTTTGGGGAATTTCATTTCTCTTTGAAATTGTGCCAAACTTTTGGAAAGTGGGACATGATTGAAAAAACTCACGTGAGTCCTTGAAGAGTTTGTTCCAGAAGAATCTAGTGTCTAGGACCTTTCAGGAGGTCCTTTGTAGTCCAAAGTGGCCACCTCCGGGAAGTGAGTGACAGAATTCTAAGATGGAGGATTGTTCATCTTCATCAACACATCTCCTAATTACCATGTCTGCCCCAGTTTTCCAAAGATTATTTTCTTCCAAAAAATAGTATTTTGAGTCACTTTTCAACTTTATTTTTTTCTTTTGAAAAAGTTTCAGGAAAAACACCAAAAACCATGTAATTTACAATTGGGGCATACCATGGTAACTTTGGAGTGAGAGATGAAAGGTGCTCAGTGGGGAATTCAGGATTAATGATTTCTTAATGAGAAGAATTAGAAATTCTGCTCAGGTGATCAGCCACATGGTTTTCTTTTCCTGGTCTATATTTTATTTCAAGGTCAAAATCTTGGAGCATTAGGATCCATCGTATTAGCCTCGATTTGGAATCACTTTTCTTGGGTATGAAATTTATAGTAGAATGGTTTATGAAGATGATGATTTTGGCACCTAATGGATAGGGCCGAAATTTATCTAAGGTGAAAACCACTGCTAAAAGTTCATTTTAAGTGACAGTGTAGTGAGATTGAGTTTCATCCAATGTTTTGGAGGCATAATAGATGACATGATGAATTGTTTATCTTCTTTGACCAAGAAAATCCCCATCGGATCTATCAGAAACATCGCACATCAACTCAAAGGGTAAAGACCAATCTGGGGGTTGGATTATTGGGGCAGATGTTAGAGAAGTTTTGAGTTCAACGAAGGCTCTCTTGCAAACCTCATCGAAATGGAAAGTGAAATCATTTTGGAGAAACAGAGTAGTGTGAGGGTAATCCTACTGAAGTTATGGATGAGTCTCTGATAGAAACCGACATTATCGAGAAATGAATGGATCTCTCGAACATAAGTGGTTTGAGGAAGTGATTGGATCACTTCAATTTTGGAAGGATCAACTTTAATTCCATCTTTTGAAACTATGTGCCCTAGAACAATTCCATTTGCAACCATGAAGTGAAATTTTTCAAAATTTAACACAAGGTTACACTTGACACACTCTTGGAGGACTAGAGAGAGTTAATTCTAACAAGATTCAAATGACTCACCATATATGGTGAAGTCATCCATGAAGACTCCCATGCAGTTTTCAATGAATTCTGAAAAGATACTCATCATACACATCTGGAATGTTACAGGATCATTACAAATCCCAAAAGGCATTCTTCTCTATGCATATGTTCCAAAGGGGAATGTGAAAGTAGTCTTTTCATGGTCCTAAGGTGCGATTGGGATTTGGAAGTAGTAGGTGTATCCATCAATAAATCAATAGTGTAAATTCCTGGATAATAATTCTAGAATTTTATCAAGAAATGGAAGAAGGTAGTGATCTTTTCTTGTTTCAACATTCAATTTTTTATAGTTGATGCACACACTCCATTTTTTATTCACTCGAGTTGTGACTACCTCTCTGTGTTCATTTGTGATAACAGTTATCCCACCCTTTTTAGGTATAAATTGAATTAGACTAACCCATTAACTATCATAAATTGGGTAGATAATACCATCTTGAAGAAGCTTGGTGATCTCTTCCCTAACTACCTCAAGTATGAGTGGATTGATTCTTCTTTGTGGTTGTCTAATTGTTTTGGATGATTCCTCAAGATAGATGTGATGCATGCAAAGAGCTAGGTTAATTCTTGGTATGCCATCTAGGGTTCGAACTAGGGAATTTTTGTTTTTATCTAACACCTGAACAAGATTGGACTCCATGGTTTCAATATGTGAAGTAGAGATAATGATAGGATATGAGTGATCATGGAAAAGGAATGCATATTTTAGGTGTGTAGGAAGAGGTTTCAGATCAGTCTCATATTTCACTTTTGGGATAGACAAATTAGGAATGGAGGAAGGGATTTCAGTTGCTTCAGATTCATTTTCCCTAATAATTTCCATGGTGGAGCAGAAGAGACCAAAGTTAATGTGGGATTCAAGAGAGTTTTCAAGTTTTTCTAGATTGATGGAGTCTATGAATGAGAGGTCTATATCAACTTCACCATTTATAACTTGGTTAATCATGGTTCATATTTCACAAGATCCATTCTTATTTTAACATGATGAACATGATGGAATGGGGTTCGATTGACTCTTAGAAGTGTCCTCAGAAGCATGGATTGAGAATACAGATTGATCCTCATATGGGTATTGCATGGCTTGGAAAATGTTGAATTTGACCAGTTGGTCACCAAATTCCGTGGATAAGATGTCTGGATGGACATTAATCTTGGTTCTCACTATCATTAGGAATGGTCTTCCTAGAATTAAGGGAGATCGAAAAGAATTCCTCTCACCTTCCATGTCAAGGACATAGAAATCAGCAGGGAATATAAGATCATTGACACAAACAAGAACATCCTCAATTATTCCCTCATGAATGGTTGTGCTCCGATTGGCCAATTGAATGACACCACCCATTGGATGTATGGAACCTAGACCAAGGTTGGAGAATATGGATTTGGGTATGACATTAATAGAGGCTCCTAGGTCTATGAGTGCATCATCAAAGTTAGAAATTCCAATTTGGCATGGAACCGTAATGGTCCCTAGATCTTTGCACTTAATGGGTATGGAATCTTGGGTTGAAACATTTTCGGAGGTCCTAAGTTGCCTTTTGTGGGTACACAACTCCTTGAGAAAGTTGGCATACTTAGGAATTTGTTTTATGGAATCTAAGAGGGGAATATGGACTTCAACACGTCTAAACATGTCGAGAATTTCAGGATTGGGTTCAAATGACTTTTTTGGATTAGAAACGGATTGAGGAAAAGGAATTGGGTTCCTATGTGTAATATAAAGTGGTGAGGGAATGGATTCAGGTTCCTTTTCAAGTTTATCTTTCTTTTCTTTTTATAGGTCAACATTTAAAGGTGGTTTATATGACTTATCTTGAGGTATAACAATTTTTTTCCTTGATCTAAGTGCAATTCCACTTACAGTACCCTTGGGGTTGGGTAATGGTTGAGCTTAAAGTTAGGAAGAATTGGATGGTTGCTGCTGACTAAGGTGGGATGCAAGTTGACCGATTTGCATTTCAATGTTCTTGAGACTGGAATGGGAGAAAGTGGCAAGATCTTCTACTGCACATTCCCATGGTTTCTTAGAGGAAGAGGCTGGTCCTAAATTGGGATTACCTAGATTTTGGTTCTTGGGAAAGCAATTATATTGGTTTTGGAATTGGGAAGGCTCACTAGGATAATAGAATCCAGGAGGAGGATTGTTCCTTTGAGGTTGAGGAATAAAAGGACAAGGTTGTATGAAGTTACCAACACCTTGAACATATTAAAACTACATTGGGATTTGAGGAGGGAATTGAGGGGGATGAGATATGGGATTATCATAACTAAATCCTTGGTTATTGGAAGAAGAGAAGGGATCAGAGTGAGGATGGTTGAAGTTTCTAACAAACTAACATGATAGTTGAGGGTTGGTGTTCCGCTGAGCATATGCTGCATTGAGATCCATTGGTCTAGATGAATCAGATTGATCCTCTTGAAGTTGTGGAAATGTATTAGTTGGATGAGATGAAGAGTTTCAGATTCCATAGTTTTTGACAGGTCCATGAAACATTGATTGCGGAGAAGACGAGGTTGGGGATTTGGTAGCCACAACTAGTTGTCACACAAGACCTATAAGTTCACTCATCCACTCGGTCATCTTGTTCGGCTCAATTTATTAACTATCTTGGGCTTGTTTGACTTGATCATGTGCTCGAGTATGGAACTGTTGTGTGTTTGCAGCCATGTTACTTATAAGATATCTTGTAGTTACGTGAGTTTTATCAACAAGAGCACCACCACTTGCGACATCAATGAGAGTTCTCTGCATATCCAATTACCCCTCATAGAAGTATTGGATCAAGAGTTGGTTAGGAATTTGGTGATGTGGGTGGGTTACAACATGATTTTTGAACCTCTCCCAGTACTCATGGAGTGATTCACTTGGGAACTGATGGATACCACTTATTTCCTTTTGGATAGAAGTAGTACGAGAAGCATGAAAGAATTTCTCTATGAAAAGTCACTTCATGTCATTCCATGTAGTTATTAAAATTGGAGGAAGGTAGTAGAGCCATGACTTAGCAGTGTCATCTTGGGAGAAAGGGAATGCTTAGAGTTTGATTTGTTCCTCAGAAACCCCTTAAGGCTTCATGGTAGAGCACACTACTTCGAACTCTTTAAGGTGGAGATGTGGATCTTTACCGGATAGCCCGTGAAAATGAGGGAGAAGATGAACCGAATCCGATTTGAGTTTGAAGTCAGTTTTTATGTTTGGATATTGAATAACAAGAGGTTAGTAATTCATATCAAGGGAAGTATGTTCTTTAAGTGTTTTTTCCCTAGGATTGGCCATATTTAATTCAATTGGTTGGGAAAGGAAAAGTTCTTGAATGAGTTGATTATCTCTTATGTTCCTCCTAAGTTGGTGAAGTGTTCTCTCAATTTCAGGGTCAAACAAATATGAGGGATTGATTGGGAGGCTACGGGGCATTCGGATATATTTTTGAAAAAAACGTGAAGATGGGTTTTCATTGTAATTTTTTTTTCAGTTTATGATTTTTATGAGGAGGCTGGTTTTTCATTGTGTTTTTTTCATTTTTTTTAAATTTTATTTTTTTTACAATAACCAGAAACTAATGAATACATAAAGAACTATCCTTGGAAATGATTCCATTTGAAACGTGTGGCCGATTGTATCCTATCGACCAGTCAATGTTCCGATGCTCTGCTAATGTGTATAGCAGCACTGGGGTCGAATCCTCGTCGACAATACTTTTAAATAGTCAATTGTATTTATTTGATTGTATTTTTATTAGGGGGTTTGTTTGTAGCGATTAATTGAAATGATTAATTTAATATAATTGATTTAACAAATTGATAAAGATTTGGGTGAGTTCATCATTAGGTATTTAAGATTGTGAAATCATTAAGCCTTTCATTATATTGCATTAAATTAACACCCACTTCACAATTTAACGTTGATTGGAATTCCAAAGTGTTAAGGATTTAATTGAAGCCTTAACATAACTTAAGGTTCTAATCTCAATAAGATACTATTGATGGTGGTGTATTTATGGTTCCAATAATCCATGGAAACCACATGTTAAACAAAACAAGTCAGTAATCCATGACGTGTTAATCCCAATATACACAATGTTAATTCAAAGAATATTCATCAAGAAAAATATCTCAATCACTTAACATACCTAAATTATAACTCACCTTAATGGGAGATTTAATCATCCATTTGGGTGTTTCATAATGTCGTTATAATTATTATGATGATAATTAAAGAATAGAAGAAAACGAAAGGGATAAGAAAAGAGTGGTGTGTCGAACACACACACACGAACAATCATGAGAATTAAAAATGGACTTTTGATTGAATGAGGAATCAAAAGAAGGGAAGGGGATTCAACTATATTAAAACTATTTTAAGAATTTTTATATTAAACTACATTATTTGGTTGATAATAAGAGATATTGAAGAAGAAACTTTCATTAAAATAGAATTACATAAAAAAAGACTCACAAGATTACAATAATGAAGAACACATAAGTGAAAGGAAACAAAGAGAGGAGGAAAGGTCTCTCAAGTAAAAACATGAGTATGTCAGGTCCTACCATTCCTTTGTAAAGGATTTGGTTGTGCAAATTCATGCGTCTCTCTTCTGAAATTCCAACCCATTTGAAGGAGAGGAGGGGGATGCATTTATATCCCAAGGAAGTGGACTGTTTTCATTCCCAATCTGTCTATCCAATTGCAAAACCAAGATATCTATTAAGATAGCCGCATCTATAGATATAATATTCTTACAAGTTGTAGATAAATTTCTCCTCCGTTTACTCTAAAAATTTGGCAGAAATTTGACTTAAGGAGCCAATGTTATGGTCGGTTGATTAAACAATTTTAATCTGTCCATTTCAATTCTATATTTTTGAACTCCAAAATGTGAAAGGGTTTTTGAATAGGAAGATGCCTTAATAGATGAATTATTTCTTCAAAAAAGTCAGCAGCCTATATCTCCTATTTCAAACTGAAAGATCTCAGCTTGACTTGATGATTACATCCTGAGATATGTCATGAATAGTGTCTAGATTTTAATTCCCGGCCAGAATGGTGGGCTGGAATTCAAGGCATTATTTGGGGCCCTTTTTCTTGTATTTGGACCTTCAAATTTTTATCCATGATTCCTTTAGATAATCTCGAACATATGGTGGAATTTCATAAAATTTGGTCTTTTAGATTTAGACCAGTAACTCAATCATTATTGATGGTCTAGTTTCATCAAAAATTATTTGGATCTTCTTGTGTGGTTCATATGATCCTTCAAATGGTAGAATTGGCCAATTATTCCTTCTAATAATATGTGAGAAAGTGAATAATTAATCCTAAAAAACAATAACAACACAATTCTAATCAGTAGGGTGAGTGTTATAAATAATATAGTAAACTGACTCAATTTAACTACTTCTAAAAATGCTCCAAAATTATACTTAATATTAAAATATTATATTTTCACACACATTATGAACATTTCATATAAAATTAGTAAATTGAGTATATAATAAGTCATGAAAATATTGATAACATTAGTAACAAATGAGGTAAGCATTCTAAGAGATGGATAACATCCGAGATGATGACGATCAGGCATGGATTAGGGCTGATGAAATGTTCCCCATAGACAGCAAAGAAGAGATGGAGCTTAATAGGTGATTGAAATTCTTGGAGTTCACATCTTTGAGATTGGTGGAGCTAGGACACTCTGTGGAAAAGGATAACCCATCTATCAGATGAGACAATCCACGAGGGCCGTAATTTTCATGAACATATGAACATAATTTCAGACTTCACTATTTGTTTTAGTTGTGTGCATGAGTTTTTTTATCTTATTTTATTACAATATATCAATTGTACATGTGAAACAACCATCAACCAATCCATATTCTCAAGTGGTCATGAAGGGTGTTAGAAACAAGGGATGACCACATAATTTTTCACCTTTAACATAATATTTCCAAACAATTATCGAACACATGGGGTACTAATGAAAACTCTGAGTTATTGGGAGAATAGGGGGGGGGTATATGATTAGATAATATGGTTCTTGGAATATCCAAAATTCCCATTCCCAAAATGATTTACAGCATTAGTTGGATAATTCCTGGGGAATTAAAATTAGTATGAATTGAGGGGAATGATGAGTGTTAATCAAAATAAAAAAAAATTATGAACCCAATGAGGTTGGGATGTCGGGGTAGGAAAAATTCTAACCATGTTTGAGACATAATATTTGTATCGTGTTTTCCTAAACTGGGAGAAAAAAATTGAGGGCCGACCACTAGCTGAATTCAAAAACATGGGTCATATCATAAAATTTCATTTGATGCCTTCTGAAATATTTGATCAAAATAGAAGGTGATACATAGTGGAATGGGAATAGGTCGTTAAGGGGTTCCTTCAAATGTGAAAGAGGGTAACGATCCAAAATAGATGGAAAACAAATCATGGTGATGGAATGATGGGTCATTCAAATGAATTCCAACACTCTTGAAATTATTACACCATGATAGAAGAACAATGGGTGGGCATATATATCTGGATTGAGATCAAACATATTTACAGAGAGGACCTCCATAGTGAGGTCCTAGGATTCCTTGCAGTTTTATACCATGCAAATGAGGATGATATACACCTAGTTTAACGTCATGAAATAAAGATGATGCATGAAATTTTTTAACATAAATATAATCAGTATGTTGCATATAGATTAAGGTCATACATCCTTGAACCTATCTAATAGTTTATAGTTGTGTTACACATACTACATAATCATAGTTTATGTTTATAAATATTGAAACATAATTAAAGGCCAAGAGAATGGATTGTTAATAAACCTAGGGATGGTCGTGAGGGGAAATGTTCGGGCATCACTACATATCCTTTAAGGGTAGGAATCAAGCCGTATATAGTTATTTACTTCTGCATAGTTTAATGTATTCTTGTAAGTATATTGGAACCCTGATTGAGAAATGATTGGTGTGAAACATAACCCGATGTGAATGGGGGAAAAAAGTCCACACCACATCACATGTTCCAGAAAGGGGGCTAGGGCTAAGAGGCTATAAAGATAAAAGGGGTTGCAAATAGACTATATATGAAGAGTCTACTCATAACTAGATATCTCATTAGACATAGAATAAACAAACACATAGTTATTGAATACCATATAACAGATGTCCAACACCAAAAGGAGTGACAACCTCTCATGCCAGGAAAATCATAGACATTACACAGTTTAATGTCATGCGAACTTGGATATTGGAAATATTTGTATAAAGGTCATATAGTTCAGACTGTGTGGGGAGAATAGGTTCATTAGTGTCATTACATGACCCAACGTGAATGAGAAAAATGGAAGTCCACACTGAACCTCATCATTCCAATGAAAACAACCCAGACGAAGAAGGGGAAAAAAGGTTAAAGACTCATCGGTAGGACCTGAATGTAAAATAATGGGGCGTTACTACATATCCCACAAGGGTGAAAATCAAGCCACAAGAAGTTTTTTGATGTTACATGGTTGAGGGAAAACTCAAAAGGTGAAACATCTTCTCAAATGAAGACATCGTAAGGATGGGTAGTTTATGAATACATAGTCTGTATTTAAAATTCATAGTTTAACATCATACGATAAGGATGTAGGAGATCTTATTTTATGGTATTGGAGCTCCAACCATAGGGATTCATGGTTGTTTGACGTAGGCTTGAACCTTACCCAAATCCCTAAGCCCACATTATATATGCTCGTTGTGTTAAATAAGGGTATAGAATATATATACAACACATGGGTGAAAACGGTATGGAACAATGTTTCAGAGTCATGGATAACCCCATGAAAATAGATTGTACTCTCAATATGCAAAGGTGAATGGAGGGATAACACCAACATGTTAAAAAATATTTTGAACATGAAGAAATATAAAGTAATGTGAATCACAAAACCAATAATCAGGGCATAATGGGGTTAGTGTTACAAGGGAGGATAACTGTTGACTATATTTGAAGCAAAATATCCATATCATGTGACCTAGGATAGGAACAAACAGCTGATGGTCGACCGATGACCATATTCACGATGCAGGACCTGTCTCAAATTTTGATTGAAATTTTTTAAGATTTTGGCCCAAAATGAAAGGTGAACCATATGGTTGAGGATCCATATAAACCATGGGTCCTTTTAAATGTGAGATATGATTGATATGAAAACAAAGGGATTTGTGAAGTGTGTAAATAGAATGATAGCATGTCAATATAGAATCCAAAATTCTAGGTCCTAAAGGAAAACACATCTAAGAATGATGATGTGGTGGGATAGTGGTCATA
This sequence comes from Viscum album, assembly GCA_963277665.1. Lineage (NCBI taxonomy): Eukaryota > Viridiplantae > Streptophyta > Magnoliopsida > Santalales > Viscaceae > Viscum > Viscum album. The sequence goes on along the minus strand of OY728158.1, from coordinate 1,171,340,623 downwards.
GGGCTCAACTAGGGGTAGAAGACTCAAGGAGATGAGAGGAAGAAAGGGGTAAAATGGGATAGTTATCCCAGTGTTGGACCTGAGGTAAAATGCCAGAGCATTCCAACATATCCTGTGAGGGAAAGAATCAAGCCATACATAGTTATTGAAGTGTCATGTAGTTTAACATCATGCAGTAAGGAAAAATATGAAATGTAAAATCCCATAGGGGTGAGTACATGGGGCAGATTTTATAGACCTGACATGAATAAGACAAAAAATTCCACATACCACACTACATAATAAGATTAGAATCATGGATGAGGGGTTGAATGAAAGTGATAATTTGTGCAGGCTGGGCTGGACCCAGAGACAAAATGCCCAGACATTTTTACATATCCATTGAGGTTAGGAATCAAGCCACATGTTGTTATATAATTCTGTTCAGTTTAACTTCATATGATAAAGATGTAGTGTGAAGTGAGATATTCTTAATGGAGGGACATGGTGCAGCTATTGTAAACCCAATGTGAATGGGGAAAAAATTCCATACCACACCACATGGTTACAAAAGAAATATAAAGATGTAAGGATGAAAATGTAGAAATTGGGGTAAGACCAAATAACAAAACATATGGTAGTTCCTACGTATCCAACAAGGATGGGAATCAAGACATACATAGTTCTTGAATAACGTGCAGTTTAACATCATATAGTAAATATTTTTGTGGTAGAATGTGGTTCTATAGGGAATTGACAGGGGGAGATAAAGAAAACCTGTTGAGAATGGGGATATGAGAAGTCCACAACACACTTTGCGCAATCCCATCATACCAAGGGGATGAAAAGATCAAGGGCCTGGAGCTGGACATAAAGATGAAATTTCTGGGTGTTCTTATGTATCCCATGAGTATGGGAAACAATCCACTTGTTGTTTTTAATGTTTCATGTAGTTTAACGTCATACGGTAAGGATGAAATGTAAAAGCGGATATTCTAGAGGAAGGGGCACATGGTGCGGCTATTAAAAACCAAGAATGAATGGGGAAAAAATAAGTCCACATCATATCATATGCATAAATCTAAGATATCTAAACATAGAGGTGGAAATAATGGAGATGAAGATATTTTTTTGGGCTATACCAAAGGAAAAAATGTCTAGTCATTCAAACATATCCTACGAGGGTAGGAATCAAGCAACACATAGTTCTTAAGATGTTGTGTAGTTTAATGTCATTCGGTAAGGAAAATGATGGTAGATCCATGAAGGGGGGAATGTGATGTGGTAGTTGAAAGTCTAACATGAATGGGGACAAATTTCCACATCACATCACATGATCTCAGGATACATAGGGCTAGAGGCCAGATGGAAGGTAGAATCTGTGGTATCCTGGGCTAGACATAAAGACGAAATGTTTGGTGTTCTGAAATATCTCATAAGAATGGTAATAAATCCCCACATCATTATTAAATTTTTTTAGTTTAACATCATGCAATAAGGACAAGAGATAATTTAGTTTAAGGTCATAGTGCTCAAAAAATAGTTTTCCAATTTAAAGTCATGTGTATGGCACATAAGGGCAGAAAAAGGTGAATCACCACGCCCGATATTTGGGAGACCATGAGGATGGAGATAATGATAGAATATAAATATTTATCATGTTATCAACACAGTATCAATATCTTGTGACTTGTAATTAGGACAACCAATTGAGAATAGACTGCTGACCACATTTGCAATACATAAATTTTATCAAATTGTTGTTCGATGTTCTCTGGGATGTTGGCCCAAAAAGATAGGTGAGCCATGGTGGCATGAGACTATACAGATGGGGAGGGGGTATTTACGATTTGAAATATGATGAAGACCCAAATGAAGGGATTCATGATACATGGCGGTACTCATGTAGTTTAACGTCTTGCGGTAAGGATAATGGAGATCTTCATTTAGATTCGTAGAAATCAGACCATGATATATGCTTATCGCTTGATGTTTATCATCATGTAGAATGAATGAGATAATTTTTTATGGTTGTAGAGATTTGAACATAAGGTGTATTCACCACATATAGTTTATCCTCATGCAGGATGAGATGGACCACTGATGCGAAGTACTGCTTGGGGAATTTGGCATTGGTGGGAGGAGTGATATGTTCACCTTCCATGGTGGCCATAGCGTCTGCACCATTAGATAAAACCCATTGACTGATATAGGGTCCCTTTTCTTTGTGTTCCATAATTGGTGGCTTCCTACTGAGAATAATTGGTTCTCTCATATCCAATACCGTGTCACCATGAATGAAGGATTAGAGACGATCTTTCTTATTGAAATCTCTGGCTATGTTGTTCTGATGCCTCTCTAGTTTGTGAATGGCACAACGCCTCTTCTCATCGAGGGCTTCTAGTGAATCTAGATGGAATTATCTTACCTTTTATGATATATTTTGATCAAAATTTTCTATAAAGAATTACAAAACAAAATATCAATGTGAAGGACCACATATAATCAGTACACTATGGAATATGGAGTCACTTGAGTGGAATTATGATTCATTGTCCAGTAATCCTAGTGATTGTTGGGAAACTTGTTTGACCCAAACTTTTGGTTCTTACCAACCATCATCTTGATGATGTCATAGTGGTTTTTAATAAACACCTCAATCCACCATTTTTCTTCCATGTGATATTGAGATTTATGATTTGAACGGATATTGTACTTTGTGTGAAATTTCTTTAACTCTATTACTCAGAAGATGGTGTAGTTATCAATGAGGAAATCATGAGGTAATCCTAATTGAGACATGATATTGGATCTCACGAAGTAACTTATATCATAGGCCTTGACCTCCTTGAGTGGAATTTCCCTTTCCCACATGGAAAATAAATCCATAAGGGTTAGGATAAACCTACAATGGTGATCTATTGCTAGTTGATATGGTCCCACAACATTGTGTCCTTAGACAACAAAGGGACGGGTGTATTTGGTGGTATGAAGAGTCTTTGGTCTCCAATGCACAATATTAGAATGGATATAAAATGTGTGGAACCACATGATGAACTTGATACAGTCATGGACCATGGTGGGACATAAGTAGCCCAACCATTGGTTCAGATGAGAGAGTTTCGGCCCTGCCTGATGAGATCCACATGAACTGTCTTGAACTTCATGCATGACTAGGGGAATATACTCTCTATGAATGAATTGGAGGAGGACCCCATCAAACCCACATATGTAGAAGATCATATCAATATTGGGAAAACTCTGGAGAGTGAACTGAATTGCACGCTGAAGAATTCATTCACATTTAGATCATTCTTTTGGGAGGTTTTCATGTTGAAGGTACTCAGTGGAAAGAGTTCTCCAATCGGGAGTCTCTTCCAGGCATGGGGTCCAAGAGGCCTTGATGTGGCTGAACTAGTGGTAAAATGACTTACCTATTGGCTTTTATCATCATCTGTAGTGACGGAACTGATGACTCATTGATGCTCCACATGGATAATCAAATTATCCTCGTCAGAATCTGCTAGATATATAGAAAGACTGAAAAGAATCGGATTGACCATTCTGTAATTGAGGAACATGAATGACCATTGACCAAGAAGGTAAATAAATCATTATGTGGTGAGTATTCTCCAATAGGGGCACAAGCCCCAGATACATGATGACATAGTCACCATTGACGTTCTTGATGACCAGTTCTAAGTCCCCACTCATATAAAGGTGGGAAACATCAGTCTCAAGGGATATCTTAAGACCTGTGTTGAGGGCCTGGTACTCAGCCCCATTATTAGTGAAGCCTTATGAAAATAAGAAAAAATAGGTTAGGACATCCAATATATGTGTGGTGGAGATGATTCCTAATCCCATATTATTAATCATGGGCTCATTGAGTCTTCTTCCAGTAGGACTTTGTGAAGTGCCATCAAATTTCATCTTCCAACATGTCATGGAATGATCCACTAAGAGGATTGCCTCATCTAGAAAATCAAGATCTAGAGACTTCTCTATGGGGTTTTATGGGTGTAAAGAATGTCTTCAATTTCAAGACCCGTGGTATATTTTTGTAGAATGAACCTCATGTCCAAATTCTAAAGGATAAATTCCCATTGAGCTAGAATACCTGTCAACATACGGTGATTCAGAGTGTACTTCCTGGGTTTAATGGGCCACCAACAATACCTCATAGTGATGCAGGTAATGTTTCAAATTCTTCAATGTAAATATGAGCATGAGACATCTTTTCATGATAGAGGAATATTTGGTTTCCATATTGAGTAACATGCGGTTGAGATAGTATAAACTATTATCTGTCTCTTCTTTATTATTGTATGAGATAAGGGAACTGACAGATCATTATAGGGTAGCCACAAAAGGTCTGGAAACTTTTTGTAGATTGGTGGTAGCAGAATTAGAGGTTGTAGCAGGTAGTAATTGATCTCCTCAAATGAATACAGACTCTATTCATTACACTAGTAGTCATCACATTTTTCATGAGCGGGGAAACATGCATACAATTTTTGGACATATTTGCAATGAATTGGAATTTTTAGGCTTAGTGTCCTTGAAATCCTTGGAGCTCCAAAATGTTTTTCAGTGGATGAATTATATTGACGACCTTGATATTTTTGGGATCAATATTGATGCCTATATATATGTTGACAATGCTGAGGAAAATTCTATAGGTAAACCTAAATGCACACATTAAGGGGTTCATCTTCAGATTTTGAGAGTGGAGGAAGAATAAATATTTCTTAATATCTCTGAGATGGTCATGATGCTGGTTGGATTTGATGACCAAATCATCCACATATCATTCTACCAATGCGATGAGGATCGTCTTGAATATGTGGTGCATGAAACGCTAGTAGGTCTCACCTTCATTCTCTTAACCCAAATGGAATTACATGGTAACAGAAAGTACCATGTGGTTCCATGATGTCTATAGAATCTCCATCCTTGGGTTCCATTTGAATTTTTTTATGTCTAGACTACCCATACATGAATGAGCGATCTTAGAATATAGTGGTAGTGTCGATAAAAAACTTTGTCACAGGAAGGGGAAAATTATCCTTCTAAAATTGATGGTTGAGATCCTAAAAGTTGATGTAAACTCTGATCTATCTTTTCAGCATTCTAATGGGAAAGATGTGTGCTAGACATTTTGGGTACTGGACACTCAAGATGAAATTTTCTTTAATGAGAAGATCTACTTCGACCCCAACCATGGCACAATGAAAAGGGTGCATCTTTCTGGGAGCTTATTTGAACAAGGGGTGGATTATCAGAAGACCAAGGTGGTGGAAGGTGACCTGAGGATCCAATCCTAGCATCTCATCATAGATTTAGGAGAATACATCATGATGTTGCATTAAGAAACCCATGTGCTGTTGATTCTCCCCTACAGACATGGCTGCGGTGATCAATTTAGGTTTTAAATCAGTCTCAGTGTTGAGTTTCATATGTAAAAAGTCATCATAGGTGGTGGAGACACATTCCTCAAACATAGGAGGTTCATCCTCTAAATCCTTTTTATTGTCCACAAAGAGATGATTATTGACTTCGAAAATCCCTCAGAGTTAAATGAATCCAATATAATGTTGTCATTGAGTAATGCCCCAACCCTAGTTACCCAGAGTCAGTGCATTATTATGTATCAATGGCATGATCACAAAATATCACGTCTCGAAATACCGATTAGTTTAGTAGCCTTGGAAGTACTAGATACATTCATAAGGTTTACATTACATCAACAAATGGAAAAATACAATAATATTGTTTCCATAGACAAAATTGAGATCCTATAGACTATCCCTATAGGTCAGTCATTATATACTTCTTCGCATCGTGGGAAAAATAAAAACATAGAAAGGGGTGAGCTTAGATGTTCAATAAGGATAACAATATTGAGGAAGCTCTCATAAATAAGCATAGAAATTTAAGGCAATGTATGAAACTAAAAAAATCCTTTACAACATAATCTTCATCATAATATGGAAAATATAAATCAAAATAATTAAATTTACTTACTCACATTGATATTCTACTAGTCGAATAATCACATGCAATATCAATATCCACTTTCATAATGATGGAATGCATAATGCCAGATTTTAATAACCACATAGTAAAGGCCTTGTGCCAAAAATACAAATAAGATTTTGTTAAGGCCTTGTGCCAAGACACTATTTTATCTCATGAGACCTACTGATGCATCGAGGAGCTATTGCACCCCCCCATCACTTACTAAGTCCAATGCATTTATCATATGAAAGGGTTTAAACATAACATAAACAATCGTATTAAAACTAGCATAGGAAATGTCCATAAATTATCCATAAACCATGAATGGTATAAAAATAACACATCCACAGTCAAATATATAACAAAACTATCAATACAATATGGAAGTTTTGTATCATAATAAATCAACTTCAAACAAACTTAAAATCCATCAAACGATGTTGACATAGATAATATCAAAACCTTTTTAGAGAAATATATCTTTCTATTTTAAAATAATTTAAAAGTCACGTAATTAGAAAAGAAACCATTTATATTTGAAAATATTCTTATAAGCTTGTAAGGGAAGCTTTGACGATGTTATAATGGTGGAAAATTGCCGCACCCTCTGTATAAGTTAAAAAAAGACATTCTTACCTTAATTTTGTCGAAAAGGTTATAAAGGACCTTGTTTGGAAAAAAATGGAAAGATTTATTTATAAACATCTTATAAAAGTCAAACAAGGGTATAAATGACTTTAAACCATAGTCTAGTAAATAGTAAGAATGTTTTGAAATACATTTTTAAGAAACATGTATGTGGATAATAAAGAGGTCCAAATAGATAATTAATTATAAACAACCTTAAATAATGAAGAGATTGTAGAATTAACCCTTACCTTGTACTTTTCCTTCATTTTGGGTAGGTTAACCTCCTATATAATGGTGAAATAATTGTTATTAAATTATACAAGAATCATATACATTAATATGATATCATATATGATCTTTTAACATTGCTTTGTTAATAATATCTTTGTATTATCGTCGTTTCGGGTTTTAACAGATTCGTTTTCATTTATATTATTTGTTATGTGAGTCATATATGTAATGGATGGGATGTATCTTATTCATATCAAGAATGATATTAAGTCTTTAAACATTATTGTTAATCATCAAATGAAAATTAGTCTTGAATGGATACGATGGGGAATGAATCTCATCGCCTTCGTGGAGACGGTAATCTGTATGTATGCACGAGCGACAATACCATTCTTTTGATATTAAAATAATATATAATTGAATGGTATATCATATATACAGAATCATTATCATGTTATATTTATTATTTACATCAATTACACATCATTATTATACCCATCCAAATAATAATGTATTGAATAACAATTACACCACGACGTGGAGACGGTAAGCCATACGTACGCACACATGGTGACATGTCATTCAAAGGATGAATAGAATAATGAATATAGTTGTAACATATTTATAATAACATCACAGTATATAGAATCTACTGAATTTATTATTTTAGAATGGAAACAACAAAGAAAGGGGAAGTGGAAGATGAAAGGAACTTGAAGGAGGGGATGAAACATTTACCTCTTCTCTAGGTTATTCCTTGTGATTTGATCAAAAGGGATCCTTATGTTGGATTTATGACTAAAGGAAGGCCTCTAGGATGAAGGGAGGAAAGTTGAGAGGGTATTTGGTCAGGGGTTGGCCGAGCCAAATGGCTTTGATGGTGTAAATTCGAGTGAATGGGGAGTGACCTTTTATAAGAGGGGTGAGGGGTACCTTAGGAAAATCTAGAAATATTATTTTATAATAAAATAATTTTCGGGTTTAATGGCTCCAAAATGAATTATTTAAAGGCTAAGGTGGGGATGAGTCGAAATCCACTCAACCAATAGGTTTTGGATAGGTTTGGGTCACTATATTAAATTCATCTTTTATCCAGCAAGTCCATCCAGAAGCAATGCTTCTGAATATTTATTAAATAAAAGAAAATGGTACAGAGGCAATGGAATGGGTCAAACAAAAGAACTTGCCCCCATCCATCACAAACAACATTATAGATCATAATATGACATGTTATTCCCATAATCAGAGTCATCAGCATTTTCCCATTCAGAGTGGTACCTACCCTGCTTGAGGATCTTAAGAATATTAGAATTGAACTTGCCTAATGGCTTAGAAGATCGTGTAGACATAGTGTGAGGTGTGTTAGAATAGTCCTTCCTTAGCTGTCTCTTCGAGGAAGCAGGAATGGAGGAATAATGATCAACCGTCCCCTCTCTAGAAAGGAGAGAATATTTGAAAGTAATAGGTCCGCCATTCGCTGGTGTCTCTTCCGCCTTAGTGATGTCACCCCACTTCCCAGTAATCTTAGAGGAAGTCAAAAGATTCTGAATTTCCTGATGACAATCAACATTTTGAGGAGGCCCGAATTCAGGATCCAACACAAAAGTCTCTTTGTATTTTTATATTATATGGTTAATAAACTTACTAAATACATCCAAGTGATCCCCAAGTGGTTCATGAATGATACAACTACCTTTATATAAGTCATTTTTCCGAACCATATATTTTTAGGAATATAATATCAATTAATAATATAATATTTGTTTGAAAAACTCTTTTACGTCAATTTTGACACTACTTGGTATTTTGTTTTTTCTAAATTCATAACAGCATTACTACTTCAAAAAAAAAATCATCTAACCAACCCTAATATGTCATATTAACCTAGAAAATTAGTGGAATTCATAAATGTCTTAAATTACATTTATTTGGATATTTATAATATCAATTATTTTAGTATTTCATTAATTAGGTAATTACTGCATCATCATTGTGTCATAAATAAATTAATTTAATTAATGTCTTAAGAATATATATAAAATACCATTATGTAGGAAATATTTTTAGCTTTCAAATATTTATAGTTGAATTTATCTTATGTGTAACCCTATATTAAAAATGTTTTAGTTATTAAACATTGATTTTAACTCTTTTAACTCCTCTTTGAATTAAATAATAATAAATGTCCTAATCGAATCCAAGTGGACCAAAGAGGTTCATATTTTATTCCTAAGGTTGTTTTTGGTCTAATTATACTTATCCAATAGAATTAGGACATGTGTTAGGGTAATAATAATAATATCATTTTTACCCTTAATTACCCTATTTACTTTTAACCGTGGTTAAATAAAAGTAAAAAGTTACTATTTACCAAAAATTATTTTCATCTTATTGAACAACATTTTACTTACTGATATCAACCATTTATCTCAGTTTTTTTAAATTCAACTCACAAAAGCGGTGAAATTATATTTTATGTGGATTTGCAAATTCTCCTAGGAGGTGAGAAAAGATGGTGAATTGTTCAATAAAATTTTTATATATCTAAAATTATTATAAACTGACTCCAATGAATTACACTGAACATATATAGGTATTATGTATCTATATTGACCTAAATTAAATTTAAATAAAATAAATAATTATTTAAATAAAAATTCGGTTTTAAAATATAACTAAGTGTTTTTCACTATTCATCAAAAATTGAATATTTTCAGAAAAATACCTAAAATTCACCCTAAGTTAATTTTGATATTCTGAATCCAAAAATGGAGTCCATTTTGAATGATAAAATTTATAAAATTTCAAAAAGTGGGTATTACTATTCATAACAGCTAGTTTGATTGGTTGTGGTGTATTAGAACTAGAAGTTGCGTACAAGATACGCTACTGTATTATTCAAAGAGAAGCGTACCGTGGAAGCATGGGGTGTTACATTATCCCCTCCAAATAGTTTCATCCTCGAAATTTCTAGAATACTACTGCATTAAAATAATCAGGTGGTTCTTCATCATAAGTTCCTTGGGTTCCCATGTTGCCTCTTCCGTGTTATGGTTTCTTCATAGAACTTTTACCAGACGAGTCGTCTGGTTTCTCAGAACTTTTTCTCTTATATCAAGAACCTTGATAGGCTCTTCACAATATGACAGATCGGGTTCCAGTTCTAATTCCTCATAGGTGAGTACATGAATTGGGTCATACATGTATTTTCTCAACAGTGATACGTGGAATTCATCGTGAAATTTGGAGAGACTTGGCAGCATTTCCAAACGGTAAGCTACAACCCCAATTTATTCTAGAATTTCGAAAGGTCCAATGTACCTGGGACTCAATTTTCCCTTCTTACCGAAACGTATAACACCCTTCCATGGAGTTACCTTCAAGAAACCATGATCTCCTACCTAAAATTCCAAATCCTTACTTCGGTTATCGGCATAGCTCTTCTGCCTACTTTGAGATGCTTTGATGAGGGTTTGGATTAACTTCACCTTTTTCATCATTTCCTCCACAAGTTCTAGACCCATGAGTTTTGTTTCACCAACATCATCCCAACAAGTTGGTGTGCGACATCTCTTTCCGTATAATGCTTCATATGGTGCCATCTGAATACTTGAATAGAAGCTATTATTATAGGAAAATTTTACCAGAGGTAAATATTAATCCCACATACCTGGAAAGTCAAGTGATCATGATCTCAACATGTCTTCTAAGGTTTGAATAGTCCATTCTGACTATCATGTAGTTTGAGGGTGGTAGGCAGTGCTCAAATGAAGTTCAGTATCCCGAAATTTCTGAAGACTTTTCCATAATCTTGATGTAAAATGTGGATCACGATCATAAAAAATCGATAGTGGTACTCCATGAAGTATCAAAACGTCATTAACATATAGCCTTGCTAGACTTTCAAGTGGTAAATCTTATCTTATAGCAAGGAAATGGGATGACTTGGTATGACGATCAACAATGACCCATATTGCATCATTCTTTCTAGGAGTCTTTGGTAGTCCCATGACAAAATCTATAGTAATATTATCCCATTTATACTTAGGTATTGGAAGAGGTTGCAAGACTCCTCCTGGCTATTTCCTTCCAGCTTTCACTTATTGAAAAACCATACATCTTGACACAAAATCAGAAATATCCCTCTTCATGTTGTCCCACAAAAAATGTTCCTTCAAATCTCTATACATTTTGGTGATCCCAGGGTGTATAGAGAAATTGGAGCTATGAGAATCATCCAGCAGTTATATTTTTAGATCAGGTATATCAGGAACACAAAGTCTCTTCCCAAATTTCAAAATTCCATCTCCATACACAAATTCACTCAAAATACCATCATTCACAACTTTAATCTTCTTTTAAAAATCTTCATCACCAGTCAGAGAACTCTTTATCCTTTCTAGTAATGATGGTTTGGCAATCATTTGAAAAAGTATTGATGTTTCACCTTCCATGGTGATTCCCATATCTATCTTTACTAGATCCATGTATATAGGATCCTTTTCAACTCTCATCTTGTTCAAAACTCCATGATCGTTTCTACTCAAAGCATCTTCCACCTTATTTTCCTTCCCAGGTGGTAGTGTATAGTGAAATCATAATCCTTTAGTAGTTAAAGCCATCCCCTTTTCCTCATGTTGAGTTCTTTTTCTGAGAAAATATACTTCAAACTCTTGTGATCGGTATATATCTCAAAATTTTACCATAGAGATAATGTCTCCATATATTCAATGTAAAGATTGCAGCTTCTAACTCAGGATCATGAGTAAGATTGTTTTTCTCATGAAATTTTAGCTGTCATGATGCATAGGAAATAACCCAATCATTCTGTATAAGGACACAACCAAGTAATTTCTATGAAGAATCACTATAAATAACAAACCCATCATTCCCTGATGGTAGAGTCAATACTGGAGCATTGACTAATATTTTCTTCAGTTCTTCAAAACATTATTCACACTCTTTTTTCCAAACAAATTTCACCCCTTTACATGTGAGCTTCGTTAATGGGTTAGCCAATTGGGCAAAATTATGGACAAAATTCCGATAATAACCTGCTAAACCAATAAAACTGAATACATCATTTATAATTTTCAGTGCTGGCCCTTCTTGGATTTCCTTGGTATTTGAAGGATCAATGGAGATTCCATCCTTAGAGACAATATAGCCATGAAAAGAAATCTCATGAAGCCAGAATTAACACTTACTAAACTTCCCATATAATTGATGTATTCTAAGAGTATTTAGGATAATGAGAAATTTATTTTCATGATCTTCATAGCTTTTAGAGTATTCCAAGATATCATCAATAAATACCACTACAAAGTCATAAAGATATTCCTTGAAAACTCTGTTCATTAGATCTATGAAAACAGACAGTGCATTAGTCATTCCAAAAGGCATTAATGTAAACTCGTAATGCCCGTACTTGGTTCGAAATGCTGTCTTCAGAATGTCTTCCTTATTCACACACAACTGATGATAACCAGATCAATGGTCTATCTTTTGAAGGTATTGAGCTCCATGAATTTGGTCAAATAAATCATCAATGCAAGGTAGGGGATTCTTGTTCTTTATTGTTATAGCATTGATCTCCCTATAGTCAATGCACAACCTCATATATCCATCCTTCTTCCTAAAAAAAAGGACAGGGGATCCACATAGAGAAACAATAGGGTGAATAAATCCCTTTCTACTCAATTCCTCTAGTTGTTTCTTTAGTTCCACTAATTCCACAGTGGCCATTCTATAAGGGGACTTCAATATGGGCCTTGAACTAGGAATTAAATCAATGGAAAACTAAATTTCTCATTCTATATGATGTCCCGGTAAATCTTCTGGGAACACATAAACATATTATTTCAAAATAGGTAAATCCTCTATTTGAACATTCCTTTCCTCACCCACAATTATTTCATTCTCTTCCTCGCCAATAATTGAATTTAGTTGAGCTATTGGGGGTAGATCTAGATAAGAATCAGGTGGTGACATTTCTGCATTAAATATAAGGTGTTCTTTATTATCGTCATAAAAAATAATAACGTCCTTATTATTACAATAATTTTTTGCATCATGGTCCAAAAGCCAATCCATACCGAGGACTATATCAAATTTAATTATGGGTATGATGATGAGATCAACAGATAATGAACATTTATATGCTCTAATGGGGACTGATTCCCAAAAATTTGTTGCAATGATACTTCCCTTAGAATTTTGACTGAAAAGTCCCTTGTTAAATCAAATTGGAAATATCTAATTTTCTTAGAAAACTAGGAAGATATGAAACAATGCGATGATCCATAATCAAATAAAGCACTTGATAAACTTGATGAAACCATTAAATTACCTGCCATTACGTCTTTCATATCTTCAACCTCAGCAGAAGTGATAACATAAGCTTGGCCTTGATCCCTTGGCCTTTTCTGAGTTAATTTCCCCTCATGTTTAGGACATTCATTGGAATAATTACCCTTTCTCAACAATTGTTGCATTCAACATCGACACCTCTTTCTTCCCCTTGCAATCACGATCTTGGTGGCCTTTTTCACCACACTTGTAAGAGACTCCCATTCCCTTCATGAAAGTACCGGGGTGTTTGTTCCCACATTTACTACAGGATGGATATTAAACTTTTCCCATCTTCCCCTTATTTCCATTTCCAGAGTGTTCAACAGATCTCTTCTTCTCTTCCTTTTCATTAAAGTTTTAAGACTTATAGAATTATTTTTATGTCTTGATAGCACGTGAGACAATATCTTCGTACGACGAGAAGGATTGTGAGACTAATTCTCAATGGAGAAATTGTTTTAACCCATAAAAAATGATCAATAATACTTCTTGAGTTATGTATATAATCTGCAGCATGCCTCACTAACAATGTAAAGTAAGATTCATACTTTGCGACATTCTCATCCTCCTTTTTCCTTAAACTCAGAAATTTTCTTTCCATATCTGCTCAATGGTCACGAAAAAATTATTTTTCTATGAAAAGATCTTTATACTCCTTCCATTCCATATTTGATACTTCATCATCTCCCTTTGTGTTTTGAATCAATTACCACCATTGATTAGCATCTCTAGTGAGGCGGTAAACTACCATGACAACTTTTTCCCTTTCACTACTCCCCAAGGCATGGAATATTTTCTCTAAGGAATTTATCCATTGCTCAGATACTAATGGATTTTTACTCCCATTGAATGTTGGTGGTTGTTTCCTCATTAAGATATCTAATATTGATCCTCCACATTACAGATCAGGGTTATCCATACAGGTAAGGTTATTATTCATAACCTATGTGAGTTGTCCCAGTACAGTGATAAGTTGATCAACACCAGTTGTATCACCAGCCCCACTATAATTATCTTGAGCAGGAGGGAAATCCTTACAAAGAGTTTGTGAATTAATACGGTTTTCATTCCTTCCCCAATGCACCATTTCTAAATAATGGCATAAACTAGATTAGTTTACGAATAGAAATACATAATTCCAAACTTGTAAAACACTTAATATAAATTGAAAAGTTTATGGATATAATCCATAATCATAAAAAATGTTTTATTTGAGGAAGTATATACTCATAAACCCTTCATAATTATTTTTAATGAAAATGAGAATTATCTTAATCATATCCCTCGAGAGTGTTGTAACCACGAGTGCAGTAAGACCCATTGTCGTGCACCGGTTCCAATTCAAGTCTAGCTCAAAGCGGTGTTTTCTGGTTTTACCCCTAGGTACATCTATGCAGAGCCGCCTCTACCTACTCATATCTAGACATGGATGTATTTCTTAGAAAACTCACAAAATTTCTACAATACCAAAATTCTAGGATGTTCTTCTATACAAATCCTCAATGTTTATCTTAGGGTAATGTGCTCTAATCAGAGAATATCTAAATCCAGATTCCAAGGTTTGTACTAAACTTCCTTGGATACCATCTATAATGCCCAAACCTGAATTACCCAGAATTAGTGCATTATTATGTATCAATGGCATGATCAGAAAAGATCACGTCTCAAAAGACCAATTAGTTTAATACCCTTGGAAGTACTAGATACATTCAAAAGGTTTACATTATATCAACAAATGGAAAACTACAACAACATTGTTTCCATAGAAAACACTGAGACCCCATAGACTATCCCTGTAGGTCAGTTAGAAAATACTTCTTCGCATCCTCATAAAAATAAAAACATAGAAAGGGGTGAGGTCAGATGCCCAGTAAGGATATCAATATAGTGGAAGCTTTAATAAATAAGCATAAAAATTTAAGGAAATGTATAAAACTAAAACAAAAGCCTTTTCAACATAAACATCATCATAATATAGAAAATATAAATCAAAATAATTTCATTTACTTACTCACGTTGATATTCTTCTAGTTGAATAATCACATGCAATATCAATAGCCACTTTCATAATGATGGAATGCATAATGCCAGACTTTCATAACCACATAGTCAAGGCCTTGTGCCAAGACTATAAATAATATTTTGTCAAGGACTTGTGCCAAGACACTAGATTTTATCATGATACCTACCGATTCATCGAGGAGCTATAGAGGGCTCTATCCGTCACTTACTAAGTCAAATTCATTCCTCATATTAAAAGGTTTAAACATAACATAAACATTCGTATTAAAAATAGTATAAGAAATGTCAATACTTTTTCCATAAACCATGAATGGTATAAATATAACACATCCACAGTCAAACATTTTAGAGAACCTTCTATAAAATATTGAAGTTTTGTATCATAATAAATCAACTTCAAACAAACTTAAAATCCATCAAAAGATGTTGGCATAGATAAAATAAAAACCTTTTCAGAGAAATATATCTTTTTGATTTTGAAATCATTTAAAAGTCATGCAAAGAAAACATTTATATTTTAAAATATTATTATAATCTTTTAAGGGAAGCTTCTATGATGTTATAATGGAAAAAAATAGCCGCACCCACCGTATAAGTTAAAAAAGAAATTCTTACCTTAATTTTGTCGAAAAGGATATAAAGGACCTTGTTTGGAAAATGACGGAAAAATTCCTTTATAAATATCTTATAAAAGTCAAACAGGGGTATAAATGACTTTAAACCATAGTCTAGTAAACAGTAAGAATGTTTTGAAATACATTTTAAAGAAACATGGATGTAGATGATAAAGAGGTCCCAGTAGATAATTACGTATAAACAACCTCGGATAATGAAGAAATTATATAATTAGCCCTTACCTTGTACATTTCCTTGGTCAAGGGTAGGTTAACCTCTTGTATAATGGTGAAATAATTGTTATATAATTATACATGAATAATATACATTAATATGATATCATATATGATCTTTTAACATTGCTTTGATAATCATATCATAGTATTATCATTGTTTCGGGTGTTAAAAAATTCATTTTTCATTATATTATTTTTTATGTGAGTCATATTTGTAATAGATGTGAAGTATATTATTCATATACAGAATGATATTAAGTCTTTAAAAATTATTTTTAATCATCAAATGAAAATTAGTCTTGAATGGATATGATGAGGAATGAATCTCATCGCGTTCGTGGAGACAGTAATCTGTACGTACGCACGAGTGAAAATATAATTCCTTTGATATTAAAATAATATATAATTGGATGGTATATCATATATTAAGAATTATTATCAGGTTATATTTATTATTTACATCAATTACATATCATTATTATATCCATTCAAATAATAATGAATTGAATAACAATTACACCACGACGTGGAGACGGTAAGCCGTACGTACACACGTATGGTGACATGTCATTCAAAGGATGTATAGAATAATGAATATGGTTGTACCATATTTATAATAACATCACTATATATAGAATATAATGGAGTTATTATTTTAGAATGGAAACAACAAAGAAAGAGGAAGTGGATGAAAAAAGGAACTTGAAAGAGGTGATGAAATATTTACCTCTTCTTCGGGTTGTTCCATTTGATTTGATCAAAAGGTCTCTTTAGGTTTTTTTTCTGACTAAAGAAAGGCCTTGAGGATGAAATGAGGAAATTTGAGAGGGTATTTGGGTATGTTTTGGCCGAGCCAAATGGCTTTGAAGGTGTGAATTAGAGAGAAGGGGGAGTGCCCTTTTATAAGAGGGGTGAGGGGCACCTTAAGAAAAGCTAGAAATATTATTTTATAATAAAATCATTTTTGGTTTCTAATGTCTCCAAAATGGATTATTTAAAGGCTAAGTTGGGTATGGGTTGAAAACCACTCAACCAATAGGTTTTAGATAGTTTTTGGCCACTATATTAACTTTAACTTTTAGATTTAACTCTTAGTAAAGTAGTTTGATATTTACCATGTCTCTTTGTATTTTTATATTATATGGTTAATAATCATACTTTATACTTCCAATAGAACCCAAAGTGGTTAATTAATGATAAAACTATCATTATATAAGTCTTTTTTCCTATCCTCATATTTTTAGGAATATAAAATCAATTAATAATATAATATTTTTTAAAAAACTCTTTTATGTCAATTTTGACACTATTTGGTATTTTGTTTTTGCTAAATTCATAACAGAATTATTACTCTGAAAACAATTCATCTAAAAAACCCTAAAATGTCATATTAACCTATACATTTAGTTTAATTCATAAAAAGTATGAAATTAATTTTATTTGGATATTTATAATATCAATTATTTTAGTATTTCATTAATTAGGTAATTATTGCATCATCATTGTGTCATAAATAAATTAAATTATTTAATGTCTCAAAAATATTAATAAAATACCATTATTTAGGAAATATTTTTATCTTTATAATATTTATAGTCGAATTTATCTTATGTGTAACCCTATATTAAAAATGTTTTAGTTATTAAACATTGATTTTAACTATTTTAATTCTTATTTGAATTAAATAATAATAAATGTCCTAATCTAATCCAAGTGGACCAAAGAGGTTCATATTTTATTCCTAAGGTTGTTTTTTGTCGAATTATACATATCCAATAGAATTAGGACATGTGTTAGGGTAATAATAATATCATTTTTACCCTTAATTACCCTATTTACTTTTAA
The DNA here is from genome assembly GCA_963277665.1 of Viscum album. NCBI lineage: Eukaryota > Viridiplantae > Streptophyta > Magnoliopsida > Santalales > Viscaceae > Viscum > Viscum album. Next base: position 1,171,322,693 of record OY728158.1, on the reverse strand, counting down.
CCGTGGTAAATAAACGTAAAAAGTTACTATTCACCAACAATTATTTTTATCTTATTGAACCACATTTTACTTACTGATATCAACAGTATCTCTTAGATTTTTGAAATTCAACTCATAGAAACAGTCAAATTATGTTTTATGTCATTTGCAAATTCTCTTAGGAGGTGGGTAAAAGAGAGTGAAAAGTTCAATAAAATTTTTATATATCTAAAATTATTATAAACTGAATCCAATGAATTACATTGAACTTATATAGGTATTATGTATCTATTTTGACCTAAAATAAATTTTAATAAAATAAACAATTATTTTAAAAAAATTCGGTTTTAAACTATAACTTAGTGTTTTTTACAATTCATAAAAAAATTAATGTTTTCAGAAAAATACCAAAAATTCACCCTAAGCTTATTTCGATATTCTGAATCCAAAAATGAAGACCATTTTGAAAGATAAAATTTATAAAATTTCAAAAAGTGGGTATTAATATTCATAACGTCTAGTTTGATTGGTTGTGGTGTGTTAGAACTCGAAGTTGTGTACAACACATGCTGCTGTATTATTCAAAGAGAAGCATACCGTGGATGCTTGGGGTGTTACACATTAACCTGAACGATAGTGTAATTTTCATTTGGGGACTCATGTGCTATTGAAATCATTTTTAAGAAAGTTGTCGATCCAATTCAATCTAGTTGTTAACCAAATGGGCCATGCTTGATAATATAAAAGCAGTAGTGGCAAATCGATTTGAACCGATTCAACCCAGCCCAAAGGAATAAACATGAATGAAATATAGCTATTTCATTAGGGTGAACATCCTGATAACTTTAAGGGGTATGGGGTCCTGGGTTCACTCGATCCTAATTCACATAGGAGTATAAGGTGATCATTTTGTGTTCCATGCACTAGGGAACAAGATTTCCCCTTATCCTAGAGATGATGAAGTAGTGTCCCATGTCTGGGGTTGTAGGCTCCAATCTATTATTTGGTAGAATTTAAGAATCATCAATGTCTGTCCATGGTTCATCCACAATGGTTTCAAGATCAACCTCATTGGGCGAGACATACATATCATTACTCCTATATTAGTCGGCATCTAGGTAGTGGCCATCACAAGTGGAAAATGGAGATGAATCACCTTGGAGAATTACCTCTCGGCCATTAAGGGATTATATGAGGAATAATTGATATTTTGAGGGGAAATCTGCATATATATGGGGCTAGGGTCTACCCATAAGCACATTATAGGTGGTTTCCACTAATACAACCCTGAAATGTATTCTAAAAATGAGTCCAATGAATTGGGTATTCAAGTGGTTTATTACCATAGGTGTTTTCTATGTTCTTTCATAACCGTGAATCATCATGTCATAAGGATTTATATCTATTTTAGATAGCCCCCACTGGATGAAGGTCTAGTTTAGGATAATATTGATCCAAGAACCTATATCAACCAGACAAAGGTGGACTTCCAAGCCATTGAGATGTCCAGTGATGTATAATGGGTAGATGTTATCACTTATAGGAGAACCATAATCTTCTCCTGAGAATGAAATTATGTCCTGACATTCTGTATGTTCGAGTTCCTCAGTATTAAAGGCTTCTGCAGCTGCTGCCTCTATCTCAAACTAGTGGGGGATTCTTAAAGCCTATGTGAGTGATTCATGCATGTGTTAAAATAGTTTAGGAGCCTCTAGGATCATGATTCTTGTGGGAATGCAATAAATTTTCTTCACCACCTCACATTTCATTTCCAGGAATACCAGTCTATAGATACGAGGTCACTCAATGGCAGGAGGTATAACGAGCACTGTTTGTCAAAATGAAAGATTTTGGATGGTGGTGGGGATATCCCACCACTCATATATTTAACCATGTATAGTGGAAACTAGAATATGGTTGGATGAATCTGATATAGTCCCATCTACACAAGAATAATACAACTCTACATGTTCAAGTATCCCAAATTGAGGTGCAAGTGGATCTGATAAAATTTGGTGAGAGGATTGTGCATGATTAGTCCTATACTGAGAATATTTTCTATTAATAGTGGAGGGAATTTATTGGTCAAAAGAAATGGATAGTTCATTTTTATGGTTCACATATCCAAGGTTTTTTCGATCCCAGCTTCGACTAGGGACTTTCAGAGGGTCTCCAGGGAATTCCTCTTCATCGGGGACCTTGTATGGGTCCACTAGGTAAATGGTGATTTCCAACGTATACTCTTGATCATTGCTCTAATATTCTTATATTTCTTGGTGGATTATAGGGGAAATTCCCATACCTAAGGGAATTAAATTTCCTTGAGTACAAAATGACTTGGGCACAGGATGATGACTTTTTGTCTCCTTTATTCATCGATGCATTATATACTGAGAGGGTGAAGGCTAAGATGTCGATGCATTGGAAGTAGCTGAATATAGTGTAGTGTCTTCAAGTGGCATAGGATGATTTAAATGTGAATGTATTATAACTTGGGAATGGGAGACTTCCTTGTGAGCAATCCAGTCGCCATACATTTGAGACCCACGACTAGAATCCTTCAGCCATTCACCCCTATTGTCGCTGTTAGGCTTTGTAGAAAGAAATTATATCTATGTTGAGGATGGACCCAATATAAAATTGTTGTTATAGACTTGTTTATTGAGCTAGTATTTGAACATATATCATTTCTTGATGGTTTTTTGATGGAACTAGTGATAGGGTAAGTAATTGGGGTGATCAATGATATATGTCTAATCCAGCCTCCTACAATATGGAAACAATTGGATTCTCAGATCCTAGGCCCATTGGACGTAGCTGGGGACTTGGACCTCATTGAGTGAGTAGTTGAATTCTCTTCGATCTGGAAAGGGGCTCTAGGATCCTGGCTCAGATGGGGGGATTGACCCTGGTGAGATGGTGGAATGTGGTTGTCTCCCATATGCGGAGATGGTGCGTTATGCGGTGGTGACTAACAATTTTGAGGTGGGTGATTTTGTGTTGGCGGCTAATCCTGAGAAAGTGTCCCTCAGAAAGGCTATGTAAGTGGCTCTTCCAGTAATAATTCCAATTGTCCAGGGGCCTCTATATGTGAAAATGTAGGGGTCTTAGCATTGGGAGTTCTTCTTGTGGGAGCTACATGAGGAAACATGCATACTTGATTGGCTTTCTGGAGGGCTTCCACTAAATGATTAACTTTTTCATAGAAATCCTAGAATCCACATAGGAAGTTTTGAGTGATGAGAGAAGGGACCAATTCACTCTTCACATTTCCTACACACATCATTAGTTATTTTTCCCCGGTTAGTGGAATATTGAGTTAGTATGTAAGGCCCTTCCACTTTGAAAAAAATTCTTCGACTCACTCATTTGGAATTTTCATGCACTTTAAGAGATTAGATATAATAGTATTACGGGTGGTGGAGCTGAACTAGGATATAAACTACCGAGGAAGATTCTCTTAACCAGCTATGAACTTAATGGGTAAATGGTTGTTCCGGACAAATACAGGCCCTTCCAGCGTCTTTACGAAGCACTAGAGCTTTGTGGATTCCTTCTATGCTGAAGTTTCCAACATGTGTCCACATCTTGAAATGAATTTAGAAAAATGAAATAGCAGATATCCTCTACCATTAAAATGGGATAATAATGGATTCCTAAATCCCAAGAGTGATTCCATATCATCAACCCAAGCTAGTTATGGATTTCCATCAGTAGGGATCACCACCTGTCTAGTTTCTAAAGACTTGAGGTGAGCTATGAGACCAGTAATTGGATCATCTTGACAAGGATTCTTATCATGGAAAGGATTTCTAACTACCATAATTTTGGGAGGGTCTTCCGTGCGGAAATATTGATGAGAGGATCATTGAGTGGTTCATGGATTGACATGATGGGCCTCAAAAAAGAACATGTGAAGTAGTGGGTAAAACCTGAAGAGTGGATGGTAGAACATGAGTCAGGTCATGAGGATGATTCCCATTTATCTCGGGTGTATTCTGTGATTCATGCCAGGAATTCTTGCAATAAAATCAACATTTTACCTATTCTAGTTGGGTAGGTTTATCGAGATCACAATGAGGCACCTCAACGCAATGGGATTCATTTATAAACAACATGAAAAATATTAAGGATGGATTTTGTGAAAATATATGATATATATGATATATATGATATAATAAAGATAATGTAATAATGATATATATACATATATTTATTTTACATTCTATTCTTCAACATGAAATTTAAGTGGAAATAGTGTTCATGCGTATGTACGACCTACCTTCTACATGAAAAATGTATTCCATTTTATACATTAATATTCTATAATTTATTATAATAAACATATAATGAATATAAATGATATTTATTTCATGTTTTACAATCTATAATAATGATATATGTGTAAGGAACAAATATATAATTGATTAATACAAATGTGAAGAAAAAAGGGGGTATTACATGGAGTGGATTTAATATCAAGAACGACGAGCATTAAGACACAAGGAATGGGGATTTTATATCACATTTTATTTATTTAAGATACATGTTTTATTCCCATTCCATTACATTTTTTTATTTTTATACTTCAAAGAGTTCTAGTCATGGTACATATAATTAAATTTTATAGTAATTAAATATATATTTTATGATCAATCATTCATGGGTTTTGTGACTCAAAAGCTATCAAAATGATAAAATATTTTTGTTTCAATTTTTCATCATTGAAACCAATGTTTTGTTATGAACATAAATTATTTTTCTAGGATTTTCTACTACCATTATTCATGTTATATCATGAATATCCTTATTTGCATTATATTATTATCTTATTTTAATTTAGTTTACTTACATTGTGAGTATGATCCCCATTAACCAAGTTGTAAGAGTTTATTGGAATAAATTCATCAATTTTTTTAGATTGACAATAATTATTCCTCTTTACTGAAATATTATGATCCATATCTTAATAAAACACATGATTTTATTTTCCTCAGTTTATTCATGATATATCCTTGTATTTTCACTAATTTTCCACTATTTGGTACATTAGGTAGTTAAGAAAATGTTTTCTAATAATGTATTACTTTATCCTCTCTTTAGAATATTTTTTTCTTTAAACCAATGTTTTATAAAAATGGTTTCCCATAATATTCTATTATTATCTTATAATCATTAAATTTTTTTTTGCATTTTTTTTCTTTTACCATTGCTTTTAAAGAAATATAATTGTCTCTTTACAAACAATGAAATTTTCTACACATATAACCATGAAAAAGGAATGTTCTTTTTTTCTCATATGAGATGTACAGATTTACCTACAATCATTTCAATGAGGCAACCATTGCAGGCCTATAAGGGTAATATATTTAAAAAATAAATATTATTTTCCAAATTTTTTTGGTAATGTTTTCATATTGGTTTAATATGTTTTCAAGGAAATTGGTTTTCAAAATTATTTCAAGACTTATTTGTAGTTTTAATGTATTTTCAAAAAAAAATTCAAAACATTTTATATATTATTTCATATATTTTCAAGTAAAAAGGTTTTCAATTATTTTTAATGATTTCATTATATTTTTTCAAAATGTTTCAAAGAAAAATATTTTTAAATTTTTCTAAAGCATATTGTATAAGTTTTGATAGATAATGGGTTTTAAAATGTTTTGAAGCTTATTTTACAATTTTCTAGTGAAAATTATATCTAAAATGATTTCTATATTTCATTATATATTTTCAATTAAAATGGTTATTAAAATGTTCTAAATAAAATTTCATAAGTTAAAAAAAATTTAAAACTTTTCAATATTCTTTTATTTGTTCTCATGATAGATGAGTTTTAAAATTATTTCATGTATTCTTTATAATTTTTAAGCTATTTCCAAAGAAAATTATTTTCATATGGTATTATCTATTAAAAAATATTTTTTTTAAAGAGAAATGATATTTTTCTAATGTTATTTTTTTGAATGATATTTCAAAATTATTTTCTATCAATAATGTCATCTGTTGATGTTACTAATGCCTTTATACAATATTATCCAAGGGTTCAAGTGGTATTCTTCCTCAGAATTGATTATTCTTAATGTTATTGTATTTATGAAAAATTTTCTTCTTTCAGGGGTTTTATATTTATGAAATTAATTTCCATTTAATGGATTTTATTTTTCTGAAATCTTTTTCTTGTTTACTTATTATTCTAATGTTGAAATGACTATGAACCATGTAACCTTTTCAACTGGTTATGTTATGATTTCATGGTTATGAAACCTATTGCATTTAATCTATTATGATATGATTGTTTATGATTTTGTGTCACATGAAAGTATGATTTCATTATGAGAGGGTGGGTACATAAATGTACCTCCAATGCATTGAGAAAATATTTACATCTCATTAAATAGACTAAGATGGTATTTGGAATAAACATTGATAACTAAGATGAAAATTGTTGTGAACCATGACAACCAAGATGGAATTGGGAGTGAACTCATGCATCTAAGATATGGATGGGAGTGAACCATGACTACCAAGATGGTAAGCAGAGTGATCCCATACTACCAATATGGTCTTGGATGTTATGACATAGATACTATTGAAATAATATTATATGAATGAGTATGACGAGATTCAAGACATAATGTAAGGGTATTTCATCTCACATTTTATTTCCATGAAATACAATCATTATTCAAAACCCATTACTTTTTTGTGGTGTGTATACTACCCGTAGATGTATTCAATGATTCATATACATGAATTTATGGTTTTCTAAAAATAATTTTTATGATCTTTTACTCATTTGGATTATTCTTCAAAGGTTACAAAAATGGTAAAATAGTCTTGACTCTATTTTTCCTTCATTGTGAATCATGTTTTGTTATGAACTTAGGCGTATATACCTAAATTTTACATTTTTTAGAAAAACATTCATAAATACTACTAATATTAAATAAATATAAGTTTACATCAAATTAAAATTTGTGATTTTACAAATTTATTTTTTTCAAAATAGTGAGTAGATCAGTGTGTAAAGTATCAACATAAAATAACACATCCTCAAAAACTCTATTATTTGTAAGAGAACTAGATTGAGATTTATCCTCCTGAAAAAAGGGTGATGATATTGTTCACTGTGGATAACATTTTCCAGAAATCATACCATCTTATTGTGAGATTCCATGACAGATGGATGTTACTAAGATTTACCAATTACACAATAATATTTGAGTCACATTCGAACCAAACTAGATTCTAATTTCATTTCCTAACCATGTAAAAAACATTAATGAATAAACGCATCTTAGCTTCTAGGGCTATGAAATTCTCACAAGGACCGTAAATACAGTTGATGATATCACCTTTGTTGTCCCTGGTTATAACCCCAAAGGCCACTGTCCTAGTATTCCCTTTAGATGACATATTTATGATACATTTTAAACTTATAAAATAATGGAGAGGACCACAACACTTCATGGAAATTTTGAGTTAGAGGATATCTACTTGGAATCATGAGTCATCTTAAAAAATTAAATTTGTGAACGATGTTGTTGTAATACACATTTCGGAGTTGGTTTGCATTATGAATCCCACCAATAATGTCCATGAAATAATATTGTGAAAATAGGAGAGTAATCAAGTAAATCTATATTGTTACCATTCCAAATAGCATGTAATGTTTCTTTAGAAGTGAATCTGATAAAATTTTCTAATTTCCTTGAAATATTAATATTCATAACCTCCTGAAAAAAACTATCAATTTTGTCCAGGTGCAGAGGATTCAATTTGAATATATCAAATAGATCATTCCATAAAGATGAAGCAGTTTTATAGGAAAGGAAGAGGTTATCCACATCATCTCTATATTAGAGACATAAAGAACATTTGAACAGAGAGTAATACTTCAACTATAAAGGCATTCTTAAATTATAATCACGTGAAAAGAAAAGCTCCAATGGATTAAGAATCAAGAAGGTTGCATCCATAAGTTCATGAATACACAAATGCAACAAGGAAATCCATGAATCTCATGGGAGTAGAATGATTACGAATCCAAAAATCCATTTAGGGTCAGTTCCAACATCAAGAAGTCATCCTACGAAATGTATACAAGATTAATGATGTCATATTTAAAAGAATCTGATAGAAGTTCTATGCTTCTCAGTTGGTCTATAATTGTGATAATGGGATCAGTAAGGTTATACATATGGTAATGAATGTTCAACAAGGATTTCCCCATCCAATTGTGTTGACAAACCCTAAGAGAGGAGGAAGTAGTGACTAGCCAATCATCCCACCTTTTGAATTTAGAAAACAACGTTTTCAAACCATGAAAAATTTATGACTCAATGTAATGATGATTTATGGACATTAAAAACACGAAAAATACAACTCTAAGGAGTTCAAGGGAATTATAATTATTATTTACCAGTTCCCATATGAATTATAATTGAAGGAATTGATTGAAAAGTTTCATGTACTTGATGCTTATCCCCCTAAGTAAGTATGTTTTACAAAATTGTATTCAATTAATAGTGATTCCTTAACTCTATGAGATTCTACCACTCTTGATGATGTTACTCATAGAAGTTTTTATGCTTTTGATCAATTAGGCCAGACATATGTAAACCATGAAAAATTAAAATTGATTACAAATAAAAAATGTTTATAACAAGATAGATTCTTCATGCCATTGAGAGATATTCTCCTTTCTATGATGACAATTTTCATCTAATCTAGCTCAAAATAGAAGTGAAGTGGATGGATATAGGTCATCCTATAAAGAGTGTAAAACTTTTGTAATTGAAGGGAAGGTCAAAATATCTTACTCCTAAAGTATTAAGAATGTTCCCTCTTCTAGTAGGATTGATTTATTTAAATTATATGAAGTATTTCACCTAGATAACCTCTTATAGCGAAACACATTCATCGTGTAAAATTGAATTCATGATTTTTTAATATCTTTCCTTTCACATTGAGTAAACAAAATAATACCACCAAAAAAATATATGAGATGGTGTAGAGGTACCTCAAGAAGCTTTGAAAAGATTAAAATCACCTTTTTAACCATTTAAAAAAAATTATACTAAAGTAGTCATCAAAAATAGAAAAAATAATCACATAGAGTGGATCACCTAGCCTCAACCCCATGGAACATGTGAAGTACTCTTTTGGTGATCCTTTTATGATAATATATAGATGATCCAAGGCAATTAGAGATTTAATACAAATAATTAATTTACTATCAAATCAAAATTTGAATATCACTTCCCCAATAATGTTCTAGTCCATTTTATTAAAGGCCTTTTTCATGTCCATATGGAGGAAAGAATTTCCTTTCCTATTAGTATTACTAATAAGATTTAAACATTCTATGGTAGTGCGTAAGAATTCTTGGATTTTTCTGCCCATGAAAAATCTAAATTGATTCCATGAAGCAATTTGTTTTTGATATTTTGGAAAACCTATTAGCTAGAATTTTGGTGGCCACCTTGTGAATGCTATTGACCAAAGAAATTGTCTTGAATTGAATAATTTCACTGGAATTATCCATGTTAGTAATTCTTGTAAAAAATATAGCACTAAATCCTAGTGAAAGAGAGCCAATATTGAAGAAATATTTAACATGATTACATACTACTGAATTAAATCCTAGTAAAATTTAATTATGTTGTTAGAAAATCCATATGGACCCGTAGATCTCTGATTGTTGATGAAAAATACTATATCTTTATTTTCAATTTCATATGGGGATGTTTTGAGAATTATTTTATCTTATACAAAAATATGCTTGGGAATAAAATCTTCCATGAGAAGCTCATTTTTGGTTATGGAATTAAATATGTTTATGTAAAAAGAAACAATGTACTAGGAGAGAGAATTACATTCCTCAAGAATATGGTCTACATCCTTATGAAGGTAATGTGGTCAGTTAGCACTTCTGATTCTCTTGAGGGCATTGAAAGACTTCAATTTTCTATCCCCATAAGCGATCTATATAACATTTAATATATCCATTTTAATGTTTTCATTATTCCTGAGAAGGTTTTTAATCTTAGATGAAAATTCATATACTTGATTATGATTTCCCATAAAATAATCATTACTAATGGATTCATGAATAGAGCGGTGGGAACATTCGAGGGATTCCATTTCATCATCCCAAAGGTTATAATTTTCTTGTAAAAATTCTAAAATAGTTCTTTGGTCCTTTTATGCTTGGTGATTCATTACAGGGGGTTTTTACTCCCTTAAATTAATCCGATGTATATCGAAAAGTCTCACTGTATTCTTATTGTTCAATCGAGGCATTCTTGAATTTGAATGGTCAATGATTTCTTGTTACTTTTTCCTAGAAGATCACAAGATTGGTATGGTGGTCAGTGTTTTTCTGATAATGCGTGACACCAAATAGAGATCCATTACTACAAAGTGAATAATCATTGGAAAAATATATATCAATTATTCTAGCTTTTATACCAGTGTGTTGTTTTATATTCTAGGTGAACCTCACCCCAACTATGTACATATTAGTGAGATTTTATTCATGAATAGATTCCTTAAATACTTTGGTATATATATAGCGTTAAACGAGTAAAATTTTCTCATCCATTTTCATTATTGAGTTGAAATCTCTCACAACCATCCATGGTTCTAGGATGGTTATTATGTGATGGTTTAAATGTGACCAATTGGTCTTCCTATCAACATAGAAATTAAAGGCATAAAAAGGTATGGATTTTAATTTATTTTCAACAAATGGAGAAAATTAAATTTATTGAATACTCCGATATAGTAAAAAATAATACAATTAACCATAACTTAATGGACCAAGAGACAGAGTCTTTAGACATTATTTATGATATATTGTTTCCCATGTAAAAAATAATCCATTCTATTAGAAGGAGTGGAATGATCGGGGAGGTTCTTCTTGGGCTTAGAGATTCCAATTATTAATGTCTTTAAATTTCTTAAAAATATACTAAGGGAACATTCTATGGAAGGGATGGACATTATCTAATTGTTCCTATATAATATTTTTATTTTATCCTAGATTTGGGAGGGTAACTCCCCTTTTTTTTTGCACATTACCTTCCATATATTTTTGTTGGATCAAAATTTTTAATGGTGGATACATACTCTGTGTCTTTTCAGTAGTAACTAGACTCCCATTCTAAATAAATACTTAATTTATCTTTTATTTTCTATTAGGAGCAGTAATTACTAATGAGCATGAACCATCTTGAATAATTACTGAAAACAATTTCTGTCATGGGTCTGAAAATTGTTGGGTCCCAGTTTATGTATCAATTTGTTCCTTTTGATCACAATTCAATGTCATATCTAAATCATTATATATAAGGTAAATCAAAATTAATTAATATTACACTAAACATTATAAATCACAAATATAAGAGGAGAGTTCCAGTACGTATTGTAACGTCCCAGTTCAGGAAGCCACCCAGAGCCTCCCCGTACCCGGTTGGTCACATGGCCTCAAGAACATTTCCTTGAAATCCAGAGGCTGTCGACTAGCAGCGAGGTCCTTGGGTGTGATAGTGGGGAAACTATGCCCTCATTGGTAGAGTACACAGTGGAAGTAAACAAAACATACAATAGTGGAAGCAGTAAATATCCAATAATAGTAAACATCGGAAGACTAAAACAATAAAAAACTAGAGCATATATATATATATATGAAATGATGTATGATACATATGTCTAGGAATGCAGCCAAACAAGTCACAATGCTGAATATAGTACTAAACCAAAGTACAATAGAAAATAGATAAGAAACTCCACAGCATCGCAAGCCTTGGCTTGGTCCCATGCTCTCCTGCTCCAATGCAAGTCAAGTACCTGAAGTGGAAGGGTGCTTTCCCTTATCTATACCTGCATCAATATAATCTGTTTGGGCCCAAAAGAATGATCAAAACAGGGTGTGAGACTAAATCCTAGTAGGCAACCACCCGAAGATCTATGCCTAATAGTCAGTGAGTATATTGAAGTTAAAGTACAATAAATGGTATACAATAAGCAGTAACAGGATAATACACAGCAGTAAAAAATCCACAGATCAACAAGCAGCAGTGAAGAAAACAGTTAACCACAACCAAGAATCCCTATGGGAAGTACTCACAGCCATCCCCTCTGGTCCTATATAAGAAGTACAAAAAACCCTATGGAAGTACAGTAAGCCTAACCCCTCTAGTTTATTTATACGAAAAATATACGACTCTCTGAGGAAGCACACTCAGTCAATTCCCCTTATAGTCTAAGGTAGTTAGGGACTCTATGAGGAAGATCACACAGTCAATTCTCCTTATATCCCCAAGTTCTAGAGACTCTCTAAGGAATCTCACTCGGTCAATTCCTCCTATAGCCTCAGGTTGATCATAGACTCTCTGAGGAAGCTCACTCGGTCAATTCATCCTATAGCCTTGAGTGGTTTAAGGAAATTCAAACAAAACAAAGACTCTTTGAGGAAGATCAGTCGGTCTATCCCCTTATAGTTTATAAAGCTCAGGACTCTCTAAGAAGCTCACTCGGTCTATCCTCCTGTAGTATATAATATCCAAGACTCTCTGGGAAGCTCACTCGGTCTATCCCCTATAGTCTATAATGTCCACGACTCTCTGAGGATGCTCACTCGGTCTATCCCTTTATAGTCTATAGCACCAGGTTCTCACGAAAACGTGCTAGTTAGTGCATAATAATTCTATATGGCCAAAGGAAACCTATAGATCTACTTGGATAACCAGTCTACAACATCTCAAGCATTTCAGGGGACAACACTCCATCCTACGGTCACAAGACATAGAAAATAGGTATAACGGCGAATAGGCTGAACAAGACCAAAAGGTCGTAAATAGATAAGCGTGGGAAAAACATACAAGCATAGCAATTATCCTTATAATTAACCAAATTACCTCTACAAAAGCATATAAGAAAGGTAGTAAAACAACAGGGGTAAAATAGTAAACACACAATACCCCGTTCAAGGGTATTGTTGGAATTTTCACATAATACTCAAAGACTTCGAACAGAAAGGCACAAACCACATACCTTGATGCTAGGAGATCGATATACTTGAACCAAGAGGGTTTAATCTATTTAGAATGTCGTAGATCTATGAAAACGCACAAAACACTCAACCCAATATAACATGAAAAAGAGTAGGAATTTAAAAAAAGCTCTAGAATAATGAAGAGATTACCGCTGCGGTTCCAACGCAATCGACGATGGTCGATTCAGAGAACAGAAGGAGGTTCGGTGGCTCAGAGAAGTTTCACGGCTGTTCGGATTCTCTCGGTCAAACGAGACCTAGAAGAAGACGTTTATGAAGATCATACATGATACTGGTCCGTTTAATGAAAAAAACAAAGTACACAATGTTTACTTTTGGATTACACAGCATGTACTAGCCTTTTCCGTACTCTTCTTTAAGCGGCCTCCATGCCCCCTCTACATGGATGTGTGTGTGGCCATGACACGACCAGCACACATTCTCACGTGACAATGAAGTACACGGTGTGTACTTATAAAGTACACGACATGTACTTCAAAAATTTACAGAAACTCATCTTTTCACAAAAACTTTAGAAAAAGGAAAAACATACCTAATAAGAAGGTCCAGGTTCTTATAGGTAGTTATCATCATTCTTCAATAGAGTGTTTAGCTTATTTTTCCTAAGGGTTTCCTTAGGCTTATCAGATGGTGGGGGGTGGTTAACATAAAAAGGGACTTCATTTACCAGATCTACACATTTAGTATTAATACTATATAGTTCCTTTGGTTGACTTGGTGTTGCAACTACTAATATTTCTGGATCATTATTCTTTCTATATTTTTTAGCATCATTCGATGCCATTGTATTATAACTTTTCATAGTATTCCTGTTCAATATTCTGCACTTCTTTATTAAATACAAAAATATATTGTAGTATTCATGGTGTAGGAATTTTTCTCGAATTCAATTGTGATATAAAACTCTTGGTCATTGGAAATTAGATAGATTTGATGAAGTCTCAGATTAACCATGTTTGTGTCAATAAGAATAATTTCAAAGAAAACTAGATCTCCATTTAGTTTATGTTGGTTAATTTTTAGTGGTGTCCAAATGCTTGCTATAAAAACATTAAGATTATTTGGGTGAAAATATTCCCAAGGAAGTCTATTCATCCTATCCCCTATAAGGGTATTCATGTGCCTCTGGCTAAAAGGGATAATGTTTTCATCCCATTCTGAAATTCGTAGGAATTATAAATTGAGGTTGATTTTTCAATTCCTCCATGACACATTGAATTCATCCCTATTTTCAAAGATCATGTGGAAGTATCCATTTTCAATTAGGATCAGTCTCCACCTCACAATGTTCCTATGTTGAAAAATTATAATTTTCAGATCTGCATACAAACATGCTTTCCCACCATTAGAATGGTAGATTCGACCAAGAATGTAGAGTTTTCAATGACCAAGTCATCGGTGTAGTGTGACCAGATTGATGGCCACTAAGATGGAACCATCCGTATACTTTTTTAAAATTGGGAGGTTTTGGGGCCTCCTTTAAAGCAAGATTGAAAGTAGAGAGTGCCTCAATAAAAGAAATTACTTTGAGGGTTCCATTCACCAAAATGGCCTCGTTTTGATGTCCTAGATTGGGGTTGATATTCATGAAATCCATGGAATGGTGAAAAAATAGCCTTAAGACATTCCAAATTGAGGAATATGAGTACAATTTTAAGCCTCACGAATGATTTAGGGAAAAAGGATCTATATGTTTCAATAGAGAAGAGTGTTCCCCTTCTTACATTATTATCTTCATTTTACTTATTATATCATGAATTTCCATATTTTAATGATATTTTTTGGTACTTTTATTTTCTATTAGTTATATAGAGATTATGATCCCATGTAACCTAGTGGTAATATTTTACTAAAACAATTTCATTAATTTTTGAGATTGATAATGATTATTTTTATTTAATGAAATATTATTATCTATCTCTCTAGAACACTCATGATTTTTATTCTCCTATTTTTATTACAGATACATCCATGTATTAGTACATTTTTTACAGTATTTGGGGAATAATATAGTTAGGAAACTGTTTTAATGAAATTTTGACTTTACCCTCTCTTCAGTTGGAAATATATGTTCCTTCAAACCCATGTTTTATAAAAATAATTTCTCAAAATATTATACTATTCACCTATATTAAATAATCGATATTTTTTAACTTATTTTCTTTTTACCAATATAATCAAATGAATCTTATAATCTATTTCCAGAAAAAAGACATTTTTTTTATCATTTTTACATTGAAAAATTAATTTTATTTTTACCATGGATGACATGTATGGATTTACCCACCATCATTTCCATGAGGAATACTTTTCATGTCTAAAATGTTAATTTTTCCAAGTTTTTTTTATATATTTTAAATGAAATTTTTTTCAAAACGTTTTCAATATTATTTTATAAGACTTCATGGAAAGTGGTTTTCAAAATTTAGTATGCCTAATTTATATGTTTTTAATGTTTTTTCAAATAAATGGTTTCCAAAAAATTCTACATCTTATTTCATAATTTTTTTGTAAAAAGGGTTTCAAAACATTTTTGAGCCTTCATTATATGCTTTCAAATTATATTCAAATAAAAATTTTTCTAATAAAATTGAAGCATATTTTTTATGTTTTCAAAGAAAATGTTTGTTAGAATGTTTTGATTCTTATTTAACAACAAATTAAAGAAAAAAATTTCTAATAATTTTTTAATTTCATTTTATATGTTTTCAGTGAAAAATTACTTTTAAATATTTTCAATCATATTTTATATGATTTGGATGAAAAAGGATTTCAAAATGTCATCAATTTTTTTTATAAGTTTCAAGGAAAAGTGTTTCAAAATTATTTCAAGTCTTCTTTATATTTATTAAAGTTATTTTCTATAAAAATGATTTTCAAATGGTTTTATGTATTAAAAAATAATTTTTTGGAGAAGAACATATTTTCTTCTCAAGAATAGTTTGAAAAGATATTTCAATTTTATTTTACATTTAAGACGACATATTTTAATTTTAATCATGAATTTCTAGGAAATGATCTAATGGTGTCATTCATATTCATTCTCTGAATTGGTTATGTTTAATTTTTTGGTCTTTATGAAAACAATTCATTTTTCACAGATAATATGTATATAAAACCTATTTATCCTTCATGGGTTATATGTTTATGAAATACATTTTTCATTTAGGGATTATTTTTCTAATGAGATGATTTTGAAACCTATATATTTTACAACAGTTTATGACATGATATCATGATTATGAACCCCCTATTCATTGAATGGGTTATAATATGATTTTTTATGATTTTTTGGCTGAGGTTTTTATTTTTTCATTATGAGATAGGTGGGACCTATATCTCCAACCAATGAATTGGTTATGAATTTATTTCTCATGAGATAGAGTAAGATGGTATTGGGAATGAACCTTTACTACTATGTTGGCCATGGGAGTGAAACATGACTACTAAGATGATTTTAGGAGTGAAATCATGATAATAATATGGTCATGGGAGTGAACCATTACTACCAATACGGTATAGGGAGTGAACCCATACTATAACGATGGTCATGGTACTGATAACATGGATACTATGGAAATAAACCGTTATGATTATGGGTCTACCAAAATTCCATGTTCTATTCCATAGTTAGGCTTTTTTGTATAATTTCCTTAATGTCATTATTCCTCATGTCTTATGAACATATGTGATTAATTCATGATTCATGTTTATGATCTTTGATATGTAGGTCATGATTTTATATTTCCATGATAATTTTATCATTCCCTCATATGCATGATTATTCTTGTATATCACCCTTACTAACCCTTAAGATGCATTTTAGCTCACCCATTTTTAGGTTTCCTTCCCCAGGTTATGAAGAAATTTTTTTGTTTGATGTGTATACGAATTTCTCTAGTCCATAATAACATAGTGGGAGATAATTTATCTCATTTATGAGTCAATGATTATGATTCCATACTTCCAAATGAACAAGAATGGTAAAATCATTAGGTGTCTGTTTTTATAGTTTATTATGTATTCAAAAATGTTATGTAATGTTGATGTCTGTCTAGACTGGGTTGTTATATAGAAAATGACTTTATTAGGAGTTAATAGGTCATTTATATCATGAAAAATTACTATAATAAGAAAAATATTTTATTATTATAAAATTTTTATATGGTGATATACTTACTTTATTTCATTGAATATTATATGCACAATCTCACCCATTTGTTGTGACTTGACCAATTTACACATCATATCATACTCCAAAAACAATGTGAATTTGTTCTTAGAAAAGCACTAATAGATCATAATATCCATAAATAGAGTGATAAGTCAATCAATCTATCATCTATTATAATCAATGAAAAATGGTTACCACATGTTATTAAATATGAATAAATCATCATAATGTGAAATAATAGATTAATCTCAAAAAACTCATTTGGAGTTAAACATATTTCATAAATGGTTAACTATTTAAACCATAAAAAATATTAAAATAAAAAAATATTAAAAATAAGGTCACCAAAATCTCTCAACATAAGTGTAACTGTGATCCCCCAAAATATCATTTGTATATCTTGATTATCACATAGAATATATGTGAATACCTTCATCATGTATTCTTTTGAAACATGGTAATAAATTGAAATACCATATAATAATATTGAATACATACATTCCTCTTCATTTCTATCATATAAAATATATTATTAGATGTATTACATAAATATAGAAATACTATAGAATTGATTAGTGATTTCATAAGAATTTTTTTTAGAAAATACATTATCAGTTATATGGCCAGCGATACCATCCAATTAAAATTATCCAAATGAGTCCTCTCTTTATTCCAATTAAATTTTTTTTTTTAGAATTCAAAATATATTAATTAGTTCCTTAACATAATAAAAATATAACATTTCCATTAAATCACTTTTCCATCCCATGAATATCATTCAACAAAAACGTTCAAATCCATCATGAAAATATTATACTGAACCGTCCTTATACATTTCAAAATTCATAATTCATGAATCCAAAAATTTATATTTATAAATTTAATTATATATTTCCACTTTAATTATTGTCAACAAGTATGAATATCCACTATCCAGTGGTAAATTATTTTGTTATGGAATTGAGTTTGTTAATTTCCATGTTCTCCATAGATAATACAATGATCTACTTGACAGATTTCACCACTATAACCCTTTTTTTCCATACAGATTACATATTTCCCTCCATTTAAAACATTTATTTTTGATTATTTTACAAAAAAATGACATGTAGGGTGATATTTCATATCTCCTCTATTTTCATTACCACATTAGCTTTTAAAAAAATATTTTCTACTTTTTTTATGTCTCAGGAGTATCACAGATGATTATGTAGTCAATCATATATCATGATATCTGATTAGACAAAATCATAGTATCTTGACTCTAGTAATCATAACTTTTGATTTTCCAAAAGAATATTTTCTATGACACTTCGTGTTAGCATGGTTTCTTCACATTCCATTAATCGACTAAAAAAAGAATGCTTAGTGCGAGTAATACATGTTATGCGTGGAAAAATAAAATAATCATGAAAAATAACTTATATGATGTCATCATGATTACACATTATTATTTAATATATGACACCTTTTTTTATCATATTATATTCATTGTAATATTCTATATAAGTCCTGTACGATGGATTATAAAGAGTTTGTCAAATTGGAATGAATTTTCCCTAGGATTTTAAAACATGGTGTGCTAAGACACATTTTCATTCACTAGTTCACAATAGTGTCCAGCTCAATATAGCGTTTTCATGGTTTTTTTACCCACGTTACATATTTTCAAGAGACACATCCACTGTAAGTATCCATAATGGAATGTAATTTCTTAGAAACTACTTTGTCAAACCCTTACCGAAACTGTAGGGAATTATCATTAACATTAACTCTAATTGAGACTTATTCTTATATACATCCCTAGAAAAATCATTTGAAGTATCCCTAGTGATATCACTATTGTTTAATTATCATGGCCCCTAATGGTTAACAAAATCATTTTTTTCATACCTAATATAGTTACACAAAAATCACATATATGGATTATACATCTTTTAGATGAATAATAATCATATAATCAAATTACATTCCCAAGAACCATAATGGTTTACTTTATTTTGAAATAAGAAAAAATTATTATAACATGATGAAATATAATCAATGTATCCCAGAATTATATTCCCATTAAGTTCTCTTACGTAAAACCATTTTTATGAAATTTGGAATGTAAATATATGAATGGTGAGATCATATTGAAAATAACGGTATATAAATTAGATACATAACAATAAAATCAACATTATTATATTAAAACATGAGAATATAATTTGAATATAATACCATAAATATAAAATATCATAGACATGAGTCATGGAATAAATATGGGAAGATCATAAAATATTAATCATAAGGTAATCAAAGAACATGTGTCATGAGAGAATAACATCTATATAAGACATTGAATTTTCTTCATATACATAAGCATAAATACTCATTTCCATATTAGTCAATAAATATTATAAGGGAACAATTCATTTACTGAACCATTTTTAGTCACTTCTATAGCCATGTATGACTAAACTGTGTTCACATCCAATTTCAGGAATGTATTAATGTATATAGATCACTCCTCATTCAATACCTATTTTTCTGAACCTAGTTCACTCACTATTCAAATAATATCTATATCATGAGTTATAAATCATTACCCAATTAATTGGAGTTATATATTTTGGTATCCATTATGTACGCAAATCGGGATTACGTGGTTCTATCTAGGCCACCACATTTTATAAGCTAAAATGGGAATACCTAATGCTATCTGGGACACCCCATAATATAAACTATAATGTTCTTACCAGTATCTATTTGTAATACCCCATAATTAAAGCAATAATAGGATTTCCCAGTGTTATTTGGGCCACCCCATCGTATAATAAATTTCCTTGAACCATAACATGAATAAAGTTTACAGAGTATTCACATCTCCATAAACAATCATAAAAATTGGTATGCATTCATTACATGATAAACCCAAGGAAATGAAATGGTTTTCATGTAAATATATTTGAAACAATATTAACCCATTAAAAACAAATTGGGTTCAAAATAATCAATTCAAAACTTGATTTACTCAGGGAAAAAATTGTATCAATAAACAAAATTAAACCAAAACATATACTATTCAAAAAAAGAATATAAATGGAATCCACGGATCATATCCCATGTAAGAAATATATTATATAATAAAATTTTATCATATATGTAAATTAATTTTTAAATAAAATTTAAAATAATATATTAGAACAATAACCATTCCTCTTTGGAAACACTATTTTTAAAATATAAAAAATTAAAACTGAAAAATATCATTAAAAATATCATTGAAATTTATAAATTAAAAATCGAAATCATTTTAAATATTAAAACATTTATAAAATCCATTTTTCATGAAAATGTGTTTAATTTATCCCTTATTATTATTTTTGAAAATATTTTAGAAAAAATAGTTTTTTAGAATAAAATATATTTTTTATCGAAGAGAGAAATATAGTCATAATTTCATAAAAACACTTTTATAATTATTTTATTCACAAAAGGGTGGTAAAATGTTACCAAAATATGAAAATGACATTAATTAAAAGAGTTTAAAAGGATACATTAGAATTAATGAGAAGTATATCATGATATATTAACATTTTATACATAATCATATATAATCCCAATAAATAATGTGATTATAACATAAAATAATTACCACTTTGGTATCCTTGAATCCTAATCCCTGATAAGGAATAAAATTACAAAAACATTGTATATAATGGGTATAAATAATTTCTTGATATTATAATTCAATGGGTTTATATATAGACCTTTTCAAAGAATATTATTGAATTACATAATGTATGTCTCAATGATGGAGAATTGAGAAAAACAACTCTTACCAACTTGATAACTTTGGATTCTCATGAAAGGGAGATCCTAAAATGGATATAATAATTTAAATAATGGAAAGTATAAGAATCATAAAATAAATTAGTGGGATTCATATACACCACATAAAATAAATAGTTTGTGAATATGACATGTGTCTCATAGAAGTAAAATATGAGATGAAAATCCCTTACTAGTCGATGACCTTTTGAGTCATGATCCCTGTTAAAGAATAAAATCAATTAAAAATTTTAATATACTTAAATAAAGTAGATTACTAATATGAAATGTAATATAGAAGTATATAAACCACAAAAAATAAACTAGTGTTAAATAAGTCATATGTCTCAATGAAAAAATGAGTCTAGATATCTTCAAACCATATGTCTTGACACTAATCTAACTAATTAAAACATCCTATTTTGGGGAATATATTTTTTTTTGCAAAGTAATACCTTGGGTGGATTTATTCCCAATGGAAGGCCTATATGATGATTTTATGGATGTGTTGAAGTGATTTTTGTAGGGTTTGGTTGACATAAAATGGCTTGTGAGGACTGGTGAATGGGGGATAGATAGTGCTATTTTGTAGTTGATGAAGAGTAGATTCTTTATAAACAATAAAATGTATATACTTGATAGAAGTATATAATACCTAAATTTTCTCAAAATATAATCATTAAAACTATGTATGTGATATTTTTTTGATCCACATATCTATGTAAAGAACAATAGGTCACCCTGATGGGGGGGGGGAATCAGGGTGTCAACATTATCTCCCATTTATTGAATCTTTTTCACATGTTGATTGGAACATAATTGAACCTGTATGATGGAGATGTGAATTAATTAAAATATTCACAAGCATAAGAACAACACATAACTTTTACTTGGTTCACCACTAAGGGCTACTGCCAAGGATCATATGACGACAAATTTTCAATCATACCTAATTCCACTATTCTTCACTAGTTGTGGATTACAAGGTTCTGGTGTAATCACTCTATCATAGGAACATTGCCTTTACAATAGTTTATGGATATCCCACAGCTTCCCTCAGATCACTTTTGTTGACTCCCCCTGGCTCACTGCCCTAGGTGAGGTCAAACTCAGTTTTTGGACGTGAAGGACCAGTCAATGGATAGGAGTGTGAGTCTTGGTCTCCTGTTCATCATGAGAATTTTCTTGCATTGAGTTCCACAGTTGATGCTCATTAACATTCAATCTATTCACTATTTAAACAACCAGATGTACTAATTCATCTTGTTCTTCTTGGGTAGAATCACAAATTATTTTGTTATTATTCAAACACTAAAATAGAGCTCACTAGGTATCATCAAAATAAACCCTTATTCTTCCATATGTGAATGTGGCTATGCATGTGATAATTCATATATTTTCTTCCTGTTAAATTTATTACACACATACACCATTGGTTTATGATGCTTCTATTCAAAGTCTTCATGTATTAATGTGCATGTATGAATGCATGCACTTCCTCTTAAAATTTCTTGTGTGAAGGACCAAATGGATGTGGTTACATTAAGCTCACACACAAACTCATTTATCCTTTTATTATCACTTGATCGAATAGGGTTGGGATTTAAATGTGGTCTTCTTCAAATCATTCATATGAATGCATTCACTCACTTTCAATCACCATATATTTTCTTTTTATCGACCTTTTATCAACATACTCTGTTCAATTTTCTTTTTTATGTTAATGAGAATGTGATTTTATTCAAACTCCAATGTTTGTATTTTTTTGTCCCTTATCTTCAATCACATATCCTCAGGTTAGTTATGATGTTCTAGTTTTCCTCATTCACACC
This sequence comes from Viscum album, assembly GCA_963277665.1. NCBI lineage: Eukaryota > Viridiplantae > Streptophyta > Magnoliopsida > Santalales > Viscaceae > Viscum > Viscum album. The sequence goes on along the minus strand of OY728158.1, from coordinate 1,171,299,805 downwards.
AAGGTAATGTAGTTTTTCAATGACTAGAGAGTGCATGTATCTTTTGTGAACTAGAATGGTTCACAACCCCTCCTTGCACAAGGGATGTGTAGGATTCCTTCACATACCAAGTAACATGTATCTCTCCTCTACAAACAGAGTATTACCCAAGACTTCCCCTCACAGGACATGCTTCACTGAGAACCAGAGTGATAGGCGGTCGATCCGAGTGGTACGCGGGAACTTTTCTTTGTGAAGCCAAAATGGCATGTGAGCTCTTTTCTTCACGAACCAGAAGTGTTTTGTGGGTTTTCATCCTCGCAATATTGAGTGGTACATGGTTCACCTCATCGCAAAACATATCGGTATATGGAATACTCTTCACGAACATAAAATGGTTCACGGATCGTGCATGGTCATTCTTGAACTAAAATATCCCAGAAAATATGTTTCTCAGAACATGAGCTCTCAAAAGTTTTGGAAGCATCAACCACCACTCGAATCGGTGGGTCACTTTTTATAAGTAGATATTATATCTTTTCCACATCCATAATTTTCACGATATTCTCTTCATGATCCTATATCGAATAACCAAAATCTTCAGTTATTTAATATCTTCAAACCCATGTGGAGATATGTCGCATATCATAGATGTTTCTTTTTTATCAAACATACGACCATCTCACTGATTGTTCATGTATTCAAGATGGCATGTATCACATTCTGAATCCCTGCTTGAATCCAGGTGGCTTTGGAAGCTTCATTTTCCTTGGAAAACTACTTGGTCTTTGTTTCATTCACATGCATGAAAATATAATTGCATTCATGTGTTCATAGCATTCGGACAATCACTGTGGAATTGAACTGATCTCAATTGATTCCCAGAGTTGTTAGATCATCATTTTTCTTGAGCATTGGTTTGAGAATTCGTGAAGGTGTCCATATTTTGAATACAAACTCGGTGGAGGAGATCATACGATGCTAAGTGAATCATTCGTGACACTGGGAAAACGAACATCTCAGATTATATCACTGGACACAGGATGTGATGTGCAACCGGGATCGCACGTGGGGTCAGATAGATGGATTAAATGAGACTGTTCATTAACAATTTCATCCCACATCGATATGGAGACACAGAATATCCATGTTTTATAAATCAATAAGTGTAGCCTTTGTGCCAGATTACTTCTCCCCCCCTCTGATGCCGCCCCGCATTGGTTCTCCTTGGGAACTCTCCTAACTCCCATTCTTCCACCTCAGGAATGCTCCTAGAACCCACTATGTATACTCTAGGGATTATACATGGGCCCCATGTGCCTCCTATGGGCTAGCTGTGCTAGCTTCCCCATTGGCGAGGTTGACCTTTTTGGTCCCGCATGAGCCTTGGGTTGAGGTGGCATTGTGACATGTGGGGTGGCCCAATTTTTTTAGTGAAGGATTATAAAAATACTAAGTATAAAACTATGTATGTATTGAAATGCATGGAAACTTTTTATCTCAAAACCCATGCATGGCCACCTTGCAATTCCAGGCCCCATAAACCCCTCTTCTTATCCTTTTATTTTACATCATCCAAATAACACATAGGATCAGTGCATCCATCATCTGAATTTCATTCTTCATTTCACCTAGGAGAGTTCCTTTCTTGATGTTGATCATCATTGACATTCATTGACACCTATTGACTAAAAATATAAACTTCATAAAAAATTGGTCCCAAGAATCTCCCCTTTATGTTATCTGTCAAAAATTAGACATTATCTAAAATGAACATGTCAATGTAAATATGAGAGTCTTCTATTTACTATCCCTATTTAACTTTTCTACATTAATTTCAATTTCCCTCCCCCTTATGGACAAGGAATACATTGTTTACGATAGAGAGGGTATCATTACATACTTAAGAAATTGTGCTATCAATAATTTCATTCTATGTCTACTTGAGCAAAGCTCATTATAGAAAACAAAAGGATTTAGACAATAAAGCTATCCATTATACCTTGATCATGATACCTCATTCTGATGAGACGTCATGTACTTTTCTTCATGGACCTTTTCAAATTTTCAATGTCACTAATTGATTTTGTTACTCCCTCTTTGTAAAATAATTTTAATTTTGACTACCCAAGGATAAGAGATTGAGAAATGACATATCATTTCCAAATAAATGATCATTATACATTCTTCAGAGTATTTTAATTTGATACCATTTAAGGTTGATAATTAATTGAAATAATAAATCTTTTAAATTATTTATCTCACTTCTCCTAAAGGGAACATTTCTTAGGTTTTCCCTCCAAGTTCCTACTCCACCTTCAATTTCTTATAAAAGTAGTACAATACACAATGTGTTAAGGGAATAAGGTGGATCCTCCTTACTTCTTCAATATGAGCAGGAAGGATGAGATGATTTTTTAACCAAGATGCTCTCTTTTCTCTACACCTCACACCTGCACATTTGATCATTAGTTCTGACTTTGGTTGTGTGGATCTCAATATTTATTGCTTCTCTTTTTGAGTGAGACTTCGTTCTTCAAGAGAATTAAAAACACTAGAATTTTCTGGTGAAACATTCATCTTCCAGAGGAATTATTCTTGTACTGGAATAGATGCACTGTAATTAATAATAATGTGACCATCCATGTTGCACCTCATGCACATAACTTCTCTATCATTATATGGAATCTTCTTATTTCCTACTGCACTAGCCATATCCTGTGCATCTCCTTTCATTCTTATAATTTCCAAATATTTAGGCTTGATAACCAGTATGTATATGAAAATAATGGCAGTATGTTTTTTTATTCCTCATGGACTCATCATAATGTCATAATTTTTAGGAATTATTTTGGATGAACCACTATTCAACTTCGTAGATATTGAATCCAAGGCTTCTCAAATTTCCTTCATGGCATCTTCTTGGGATAATTTTCCTCTCCAATAGTATTATGATTTCTTTTCATGGTAGCTACTTCATTATTATCTAGCTTCTGTGATTTTCTATTCATATCAGCTCTGGACATATGTTGAGATAATTATCCCCATTCTTGTGACCACTCCCATTGCATACATCACATATGGTGTCTAGCATTCCAATTATGTTTGCAGTATACAGATGCTTCTGGATTTGTTGATGATTCTTTTTATTCTATGGTTTTCTCCCTCTTGACATAGGCTTTATCTAGGATTTTTCATTTAATGGTTTGTACCAACAATCCAGTGCACAATGCCCAAATCTATTGCAGCACCAACATTTTCCCACAAATTTTGTCTTCTTGATATCTTCTGTATATGGTTGTCGAGCCTTCTTCTTAATGTGATGTGCTCTATCTGGGGAACCATCTTCCAACTTCTTCTTCCTATCCACCCTATCCATGGTGGTAGGTTTATCCTCCCCAACTTTACTCATCCATACTTGTTTATAATTTTTCCTACAACCTTCACTTTTATTACAAATATATTTATCAAAAATAGTACATGTTGGTATGGATGGTACCTTCACTTCTCTCAGCTGCTTGTGATAGATCAATGAGTGAAGTCCTGATCTTCTTATCACATGTTTGAGGTCTTTTGGCTTCCGAATCCTTAGATGACCATTGAATAGAAACTGAAACTATTTCTTCAGATGGATAATCAAGAGTTGTCATATTCTTCTTGCCACATGATGAAGGTATTTCAGCTATAGAATCCTCCAATGAGCACTGAGTACTAGCATCAACTGTTTCATTCTTTTGAAAATTCTCAATATGTTTCTTCTTAAGATCGGTCAGCTGGGCATAAAATATTAGACATTCCATATTGAGGATGATCTTCTGATCTTCAATAAAGATCAAATTATCATCAACAACCTTTTTCAATCTATAAAACCCATCTTCATGAAACGTGAATTTGTTATTAACACAAGTCATGTTCCTCAAACTTCATGGATGTTTCATCTAAATTTAGAACCTTGACTTCGGTGCTCTTTTTCATCTCCTATTTAAAATCTTGGATCTTTTCTTCTAGAGACTTATTGAATCCCACTTTCTCTTAAATGGATTAAATTCGTCTAGAGATCCTTAAAAATTAATGATTTTTTCCTTCCAATACCTTTTCCATAATATTACTTTCCCTTTGCAGTTGGGTGATCTCAATCTACATACATTGAAATATTCTACAAACCCCTAGAATTCTTTCTTCAGGAATATCATACAGATAAGTTCTTAATTTCTCTATTGTCAGTTCATGGGGTGTAATGGTTTGATCATCATAAGCACTTGTGTTAGAACCCAAGATATTGGTGGAAACTGGAGACTCATACTCCTTAATTTCCATCACTGATATTACTTCATTATTAATAAGGCTAAAGAATAATATATTTAATCTTATTTTGGCATGAGGGAATTCTTCAACTACTTATTCTCTTTCTTTTTACTGTTCATCATGGTCTTGCTAGGTATAGACTTCTACTCAAAGATAATCGAGATTCCATAAAGATATCCCTTCTTTATTGACCAAGGAAAGAAAACTAAAATCCTCTCCTGAATACAATTACTGAGGAGTATCCAACATATATAAAACCTTTCCCTATGATACAAAATGAAGAACTGTAGGTCACCCTGAGGGGGCGGGGTGAATCAGGGTGTCAACATTTTCTCTCATTTATTTGATCTAGTTACCACATTGGTAGTAACATAATTAAACCTGTATGATGGATATGTGTAGTCATTAAGACAACATATTATTAAGAACAACACAACAATTTTACTTCGTTCACCACTATAGGATACATCCAAATAGTATACGCCAACAAATTGTCAGTCATAACTAATTCCAATATTATTCACTATGTGGGGATTACATGGTTCCAGTACTATCACTCTATCCCACACACAATGCCTTTACAAAAGTTCAAGGATATCCCACTACTTCGCTCAGATCACTTCTATTGACTCCCCATGGCTCACTGCCCTGGGTGAAGTCATAATCAGTTTATGGACATGAAGTTCCCTTCATTGGATAAGCATGAAAGACTTTGTCTCCTATTTTTCATGAGAATTTTCCTGCATTGAGGTCTAGATATGATTCACATTAATGTTCAATATCTTCTCTAGTTCAACAAACGAGATGTACCAAGGCTTCTTGTTCTTCTTGGCCAGAATCAAAAATTATTTTGTGATTATTTAATCATTGGAAAATAGTTCTATAGGAACTATTAGAATCAAGCCATCTTCTTCTATGTGTTATTTCACCATGTATGTGATAATTTGGACATGTTATTCCTCTTCACTTATTTACACATGTGCATCCTTGGTTTTTGAATTTTATATTAAAAGTATTCACACATTCATGTGCATGAATTTCCTCTTCTACTTTCTTTTTTGAAGTCCCAAATGGATATGGATCCATTAAGAACACACGCGGCCACATTTCCCCTTTTCTTATCAATTCGTCGGATATTCTTTGGCTTTAATTGTGTTCTTCTTCAAATATTGCATAGGAATGTATGAACTCACTTCCCATCACTATGTACATTCTTTTCTTCTCCCCTTCCCAAAACACACTTTTCAATTTTATTTGTTTATAGTTATGTGCATGTCATTTTATTAAAACATCAATGTGTGTATTTGGTTTTCCCTTACTAGCACACACATCTCCTCAAGATTATTATGATGTTCTAGTTTACCCCATTTACACCAAGGGTATAAAGTTTTTATATGTACAGAGTGTGATGGTCTCCTTTACAAACCAGAATGGTTCATGGCCCCTCCTTGCACAAGGGATGCATATGATTACTTCACATACCAAGTAACAAAAGGTTCTCCTACATGAACAGAGTGCCATGAAGGACTTCCCCTCATGGGACATGCTTCACCGTGAACCAGAGCGGTATGTGGTCGATCCGATTGGTATGCGGGAACTTTTCTCTACGAACCCAAAATGGCACATTGTATCTTCTCTTCACGAACCAGAAGTGGTACATGACTCTTCTTACTCACAAAAAAGAGTGGTACATGGTTCACCTCTTAAAAAACTAGATAGGTATGTAGAATACTCTTCACAAACCTAAAACGGTTTGTGGATTCTGCATGCTTCTTCTTCAACTTAAATATCGAAGAAACCCTGTTTCTTAGAACATGAGCTCTCGAACGGTTTAGAAGTAGCAACCACCTCTCAAATTGGTGGTTCTATTTTTATATATAGAGATCAGTTCTTTTCCACATCCAAAATTCACATGATACACTATTCAAGATTCTTCCAGAAAAACCAAGATCTTCAGTTCTTTAATATCTTCAATCCCATGCGGAGATATGTCATATATCATGGATGTTTCATTTTTTTTCAAACTCACGGCCCTCTCCATAATTGTTCATGTACTCAAGATGAAATGTATCAAATTTGGAATCCCGGATCGAATCCAAATGCCCTTGGTAACTCATTTTCCTCAGCCAATTTAATGTTCTTCATTTCATTCGCATGCAAGAAAATGTAATTTCTGGCATGTGTTCGTAGAATGAAGACGATAACTGTAAGCTTGAACTGAGCTCAATTGATTCCCAGAGTGGTGAGATCATTTTTCGACTCAAGAAATGGTTCACAGATTCATGCTGGTGTCCATATAATGAATACAACATCAGGGGAGTAAATCGAATGGAGCTAGTTGAATCATACGTGTCACTGGGAAAATGAATATCTTAGATAATATCAGCAGACACGAGATGCGTTGTGAGTAAGACATCACATGAAAGATCAGATGGAAGGCTTAGATTATATTTTTCATTAAAATATTTACCCCACATTGAAATTTAAACATGGAAGATCCTATGTTTATCAATAAATTAGTGTGGCCTTAGCGCCAGATTATTTCTCTCCCCCCTCCGGTACCGCCCGATATCGGTTCTCCTCGGGCGTTCCCCAAGAGCCCATTCTACCTCCTCGGGCGCACTCCTAGTTCCCACTATGCATACTCAGGAGATTATACCAGGCCCCCATGTGCCTCCAGAAGGCTGGCTAAGCTAGATTCTCCATTGGCATGGTCAACCCCTGTGGCCCTACATGAACCTCTGGTTGAGGCAGGCAGGCTAGATAGTGGGTTGAACCTATTATTTTTGTAATGCTTATAAAAATACATTGTACAGAAATAAGTATTCATTGAAATGCATGGATATTTTATTTCTGAAACCCCATTCATGTCCACATGCAATTCCTACCCTCATCACACCCACTACCTCTCATTTTCATTTACTTATTCCAAATAACACTTAGGATCAGGGCATCAATCATCTGAATCCCATTCTTCATTTCACCTAGGAGAGTTCCTTTCTTTATGTCGATCATCATTGACATCCATTGACACCCATTGACAACAAAAATAAACATCATACAAAAAGTGGCCCCAAAAATCTCCTCTTTTTGTTTGTTGCCAATAATTCAACATTCTCTAAAATGAGCATGTCAATGTCAAAATGAGAGACTTCTATCTACTCTCTCTCTTCCACTTATGAGCTTTCATTTCAATTTCTCTCCCCCTTATTGACATGAAATACAATGTTTACAGTAGAGAGGGTATCAATGCATACTTATGAAATTGTGCCATCAGTAATTTCACTCTATGTATACTTGAGCAATGCTCGATATAGAAAACAAGTGGATTTTATCTAGACAAAAAATCTATCCATTAGCCCCTGACCATGATACCTTGTTGTGATGAGAACTCAGGTACTTGTCTTCATGGGAATTTTCAATTTTCTTAAGTCACTATTTGATTTAGTTACCCCTCCTTTGTAAAATAATTTTAATTTTGAGTACCTGAGGATGAGAGATTGAGAAATGACATATCATTTCCAAAGAAATGATCGTCATACATTCTTCAGAGTAATTGAATTTGATACCATCTAAGGTTGATACTTAACTAAAATAATAACTCTTCTAGCTTCTTTATGTGACTCCCCACCAAGGAAACACTTATCATGTTCTTCATCTGAGTTCCTAATTCACCCTCAATTTCTTATAAAATTAGTACAATACACAAAGTGTTAAGGGAATAAGGTGGACCCTACTTTATTCTTCAATATGAGCTGGAAGGATGAGATGTTTTTCTCATCCAAGATGCTCTATTTTCTCCACTCCTCACACTTTCAAATTTGATCATTAGTTCTGACTTTTGTTGTGTAGATATCAATATTTTCTTCTTTCTCTTTGTGTAATATTATCCATTATTAATTATGTTTAAAAATAGTATAATCTCCTAGTGAAACTTTCATCATTCGGAGGAATTCTTCTTATGTTGGAATAAATTCACTGCAATTCTTAACAATGTGACCATCCTTGTTGCATCTCACGCACATGACTTCTCTATCTTTATGTAGAATCTCTTTATTTCCTATTGCACTAGCCTTCCCTTGTGCACCTCCTTTAATTCTAATTGTTTCCAAATATTCAGGAAAGATATACAGTATGTCTCTAGGAACAATGGTAGTATGTTTTGATTTTCCACATGGACTCATCAGAGTGACATCATTTTTAAGAATTATTTTTGATGTACCATTCTTCGACATATTGGATATTGAATCCAAGGACTTCTCACCATTCCTTCATGGAGTCTTCTTGGGATAATTTTCTTCTCCCACAATCTTCTGATTTCTTCTCAAGGCAGCTACTTCTTCCTTAACTATCTTCTATGATTTTCTATTCTTATCATATCTGGACATATTTTGAGATATGAAGCCCCCATTCTTATGACCACTCCCATTGCATACATCACAGATGTTGCATAACATTCCAAATCGGTTTTCAGTATTCATATGATTCTAGATTTGTTGATGTTGCATGTTCTTCTTTAGTTTTCTACCTTTTGACATAGTTTTTCTCTATGCCTTTTCATATAAAGGATTTTAAAAACAATACTATACAGAATCCCAAAATCCATTGTAGTAACATCATTGAACCACATATCTTGCATTCAAAATATCTTCTATATAAGGTTTTGGGCCTTCTTCTTAATGTGAAGTGCTCTATCTGGGGAACCATCTTCCAGCATCTTTTTCCAATCCACCCTAGCCATGGTGGTGGGTTTCTCATCCTCAACATTACTCAACCATATTTGTTTAGAATTTTTATTTCAACATTCAATTTTAGTGGAAACATATATAGAAACAATAGTACAAGTTGGTATGGATTGTACGTTCACTTTCTCAACTTCTTGTGATAGATCAATGAGTGGAGTCCTGATCTTCTTATCACATGTTTGGGGTCTTTTATCTTTATAATCCTCCAATGACCATTGAATAGTTACCAACACTATTTTGTGATATGGATAATAAAGAGTTGTTATAATCATCTTGTCACATATTAGAGGTATTTCTGATTTAGAATCTTTCGATGAGAATTGAGTACTAGCATCAACTTTTTTCATTCTTTTATGAAGTCTCAATATGTGTCTTCTTAAGATTGGTTTACTAGTTTTATAATTTTAGAAATTCTATATTAAGGACGAACTTCTGATCTTCAATCATGATCATCTTCTCATCACAATACATTTTCAATCATTCAACCCCATCTTCATGAAACATGACTTTGGTTTCTAACAATGAGTCATGTTCCTCGAATTTCATGGATGTTTATTTCAAATTTTGATCCTTGACTTCAGTTCTCTTTTTCAGCTCCACTTTAAATGCATGGATCTTTTCTTCTAGAGTTTTATTGAATCCATATTTCTCTTCAAAGGATTCAATTAGTTTGGAGATCCTTAAACATTCAATAATTTTTCCTTCCCATCCCTTTTCCACATTATCAGTTTCTCTTTCTTTGTTGATGATATCAACCTGCATACATTGAAATATTCTACCAAAACGTGGAATTATTTCTTCATGAATATCATGAATATATGTTATTTATGTCTCTATTTCCATCTCATGTGATGTAAAGGTTTGATCATCATAACAACTTGTGTTGGATTCCCGGATTATGGTGGAAACATGAGACACCTACACCTTATGTTCCAGGACTGCTATTACTTCAAAATCAATAAGACATAAAGAATAATCTATTTCATCTTATTTAGGCATGAGGGTATTCTTCAACTGCTTCATCTATTTATTTTTATTGTTCATCATGGTCTTTCTGGGTATATAATTCTGCTAAGAGATAACCATGATTCCATAATGATCTCTTCTCTTTATTGACTAGGGAATGAAAAATAAAATCCTCTCTTGAATACTACTACTGAGGAGTATCCATTATATGTAAACGTTTTCCCTCTGATACAAATTATAGGACCCTAGGTCGACTTGAGCAGGGGGTGAATTTAGGTGTCAACTTTTTCTCCCTTTATTGGATCTAGTTCCCATGTATAAAGTAACATAATTAAACATGTGTGATGGATATGTGAATTAATTAAAAAATTCACATGATGAAGAACAACACGACACATTAACAAGGCTCACCACTATGGGATACATCTAAGGAGCATACGCTGAAATATTGTCAGTTGTACATAATTACACTATTTTTAAATATGTGTGGATTATAAGGTTCAGGTACAATCACTCTTTCCCAGGTACACTACCTTTACAAAATTTTAGGAAAATCCCACTGCTTCACTCAGATCTCTTCCGTTGACTCCCCCTCACTCATTTCCATAGGTGAAGATGCACTTAGTTTATGGACGTGAAGGTCCATTCAATGTATTGGAATGAATGTCTTTGTTTCATATTAAGTATGAGACTTTTATTTCATCAAGGTCCAGAGTTTATTCTCTTTAATGTTCAATCTAATCTCCATTTCAAAAATGAGATGTAATAAGGCTACTTGTTCTTCTTGGCTAGAATCAAAAATTGTTTTGTGATTATTCAAACACAGAAAAATAGATCACTAAGAATCATTAGAATCAACCCTTCTTATTCCATGTGTTCATGTGACCATGTGTGTGATAATTTAGATATGTTATTCCTCTTCACTTCTTAACAAACATCCACCCTCGGTTTGTGATGCTTATATTAAATGTATTCATGTATGCTTGTGCATGAATGAATGCATGCACTTCCTCTTATACTTTATTTTGTTATGTCCCAAATGGATATGGTTCCTTTAATAACACACGTGACATCAATTCTCTTTTTCTTAGCACTTGATCAGATATTCTTGGGCTTTAAATGTGTTCTTCTTCAAATCATGCATAGGAATGTATGCACTCACTTCCCATCACCATCTAGATTCTTTTCTTCTCCCTTTCTCAACACACACTATTCATTTTTATTTTTTTATAGTTATGATATTGTGATTTTATTCCAACACCAATATGTGTATTTTGTGGTCCCTTTTTTGCAAAGACATCTCCTCAGGTTTGTTACAATGTTCTAGTTTTCCTCATTCAAACCAATGGTATGGAGTTTTGATGTGCACAATGTGTGCAGGTCTCATTTGAAAACCAGAATGGTTTGAGGCCCCTCCTTGTGCAAGGGATGCACAAGATTACTTCACATACCAAGTAACACATTGTTCTCCTCCACAAAAAGATTGGTACATAGGACCTCGCCTCACATGACATGCTTCACCGTGAACCAGAGTGGAATGTGGTCAATCTGAGTGGTATGCGTAAAATTTTCTATACGAACCCTAAATGGAATGTAGGATCTTTTTTTCATGAACCAAAAGTGGTTCGTGAATCTCCTTCCTCATAAACCAGATTGGAATGTTGTTCACCTCTTCACAAACCAGATCAGAATGCAGAATACACTTCATAAACCTAAAATGGTTTGCGGATCATGCGTGATCTTTCTTGAACTAAAATATCGAATATAATATGTTTCTTAGAACAAGAGATCTCAAATGGTTTGGAAGCTGCAACCACCTCTCGAATCGGTGGGTCTATTATTATAAGTAGATATGAGATCTTTTCTACATCCAAAATTCTCATGATACTCTCTTCAAGATTCTACCTTCAATATCCAATATATCCAGTTCTTTAATATCCTCAATCCCATATGGAGATGTGTCACATATCTTGGATGATTCAGTTTTTTCAATCTTGTGGCCTTCTCACAGATCGCTCATGTATTCAATATCAAATGTATCAAATTTTGAATCCCTATTCAAGTCCATATGGACTTTGAAACATGATTTTCCTCAGCCAATCGCCTATTCTTCATTTCATTCGCATGCAAAAAAATGCAATCTCATTGATGTGTTCATATAATTTAAACTATGACTATGGGCTTGAACTCAGCTCAATCGATTCCCGAAGTGGTGAGATCGTCGTTCTGCTCAAGCACTAGTTCGCAGATGCCTGTGGTGGTCCAGAGGATGAAGAAAACCTCGGTAGAGTAAATTGAATGATGCTGGATGAATCATACGTGTCATTGGAAAAATGAACGGGTCAGATTATATCACCGGACATGAGATGCGATGTCTGGCCGAGATCAGACGGGGGATCAGATGGTTAGATTAGATTATTTTGTTCATTAAAATATGTGCCCCCAAATCAAAATGGATATGCCGAAGTGTAGTAGTTTATCAATCAATAAGTGCAGCCTTAGCACTAGATTAATCATCTCCCCCCTCTGGTACCGACCCATATTGGTTCTCCTAGGGCAAGCTCTTAGAGCCCGCTCTTCCTCATCGGGTGTGCTCCTAGCACCCACTATGCATACTCTGGGGATTATACATGGCCCCCATGTGCCTCTATAGGGATGGATAGGCTAGCTTCCCTATAGACATGGTCGACCTCTATGGTCCCGCATAAGCCACTTGTTGAGGCTGGTTGGCTAGCTAGTGGATTGGGACTATTTTTTTATGTATGGTTTATAAAAATACATAGTAAAAAAGTAATTATTCATTGAAATTCATGGATAATTTATGTCCCAAAACCTGTGCTTGACCACCTTGAAATTCCAAGCCTCATAATACCCTCTTTTATCCTTTTTTTACATCTTCCTTATAACACTTAGGATTAGTTCATAAGTCATCTAAATTCCATTCATCATTTCACCTAGGAGAGTTCCTTTCTTTATGTCAATCGTCATTGACATCCATTGAAACCCATTGAAAACAAATACAAACTTCATACACAATGTGGTCCCAACACCAAAAAGAATTTATACAAATATTTTTATAATTTTATTCCTTACCTCATGTGATTTCATGGCTTACTATTTTTGTTTATTATTATGGTAACTAAATTAATAACCGAGGTAATTTATAACATAAAAATAAGTTAATGTGACAGGTATTACATAATTTAGACCCACTAATTCTAAAATATATATTTTAATTTATAAATTAAATTACTTATATGTATGGGAAATTAATTATAATATAAGTGAATGTAATTCATGAAACCATTTCATTAACCCTAATGCTGCAAAAAACATTTTTAATATTCATGGATAAATATTTTCCTTATGAAGAATAACTTTGACTATTAATCAAATATATTTTTATTAACATTTAAAACTTACTTGGTATATGATATGAATTATAGAAATCTTAAATCATTTAATTAAATATCATATATTATATAATAAAATTTATATTAATTATGAAATTACTATTTTTTAATTTGAATATAAAAATACTAATAAAATTTTAGAATATTAATATATTATTCATTGAACTGTGTAAAATGATATATTTATTTACAAATTTAATGTAATTAAATAATTCATTTAATTTACATCACTTATATTATTTTTAGTATCATTTATTTTATTTAAAAATTAACTATATAATTCTGAAACTAGAATTTCATTAGAATATTAAGTAATTATTTAGTCCATACAAAATTAAAATAAATTATAATAAAAAAATTAATTTTTATTAGAAATAATATTTATAAAAAACCATATACAGTTTTCCCCCTTCCAAAAAATTATATAAATTAAAAGGATTAAAGGGTATTTTTTCTATTTTTTTAATTATATATTTTATTATATGTTTCTCCTTCTTCTAATAGTTTCAAAAAACTTCATATAATTATAAAAACATGTTACAATGGTATAAATATTTCCATCCAATGGTTTTTGGACATGTTTTATTTAATTATTACACAACACAATCTAACATTAACCATTATCTATTCATTTTTTTTCCTTAATAACTATTATTATTTATAATTCCATTCACTAATAATTTTTGTAAAAATTTATGTTTGCCTCATTAGACCATATAAAGTTTTATAATTTACCATATGCTATGAATTTTTAAAAAATATAATCATATACATGATTGAGATTAATTTCAATTTAGTCTTGCAGACCGGATAAGAAATCAGGGTTTTAAAGAGAGGTATTCAACAGTTTGAAATGTTATTTTATCAATTTTAAACATTTAATTGATTAAAATGAACAAATTTGGATTAATTGATTTGTTATTTATTTAATTATACTTTAAGAAAATATAAAATAAATGTACCTTTTACAAATCAATTATGTGTAATAGAAGTTTTCAAATAAAACATAGTATATTTCAGTATTCATCAAATAAATGTAACTTATCAAAATTATAAAAATATCCACGATAAGATAATTTTGAAATAAATTTTTTTTTTCAAATATAAAATATATATGATAAAAAAATTATATATAAAATAAATTCCCCATTAATATGTGGAAAAACTACATTTTAGAAATAAAACATCATTTTTATGTAAAAATGGATTTATCATTATCTATAATATTTAACACTCATAAGTTGAATATTAAATTGATGATTTGAATATAATATATATATATATATATATATATATATATATCATTTAATTAATTCATAAAAAAGAGTTTCATTTAATTTATTGAGATAACAAGTGTTTATGCATAGAAAAATAGTTTTTAGAAACAAATTTTTCTATTTTTAAATAGTTATTTATCTCATTTATAATTAATTTCATACCAATGAATTGATTTTATCAATATATATAAACCATATCAATATAATTTATTTAATACATTTCATAACAACCATTCTAATGACTAGGTGATAACTATTATAATATTTTAATAATATATCACAGTTTTTTTGAACTCCATGTTATGTGTAATGCAAGATATGATCGGTGTTACACATACTGCCCATTTAAATTGGTACTGTGAATAAAAAATGAATGAAATCACGTATAATGAAATATGAGACATAAAATAATTTGAAATTATTTGGAGATAAATTTTTTATAAAACTCTGGGAGTTACTGTATTTGTTGGGT
Organism: Viscum album; assembly: GCA_963277665.1. Lineage (NCBI taxonomy): Eukaryota > Viridiplantae > Streptophyta > Magnoliopsida > Santalales > Viscaceae > Viscum > Viscum album. The sequence continues at coordinate 1,171,284,648 of OY728158.1, read as the reverse complement.
GTGTCAAGAGTAATATTACATTTATATATAATGAGAGAAATGATTTTTCATTTTGTACATTAATAGAAGCTGATAACTCATACCTAAGGATTATAATGGATCAACATACATAAATCCAAGGCCATGGTGTTTGGTGGATAACTTCAATTCAATAATGTAGAATCATGATACAATAAGAATATTGGTTGATAAAAATGGCATGAATCCTTCTTGATTTTAGATATAAATATAAGGGGATTACATTACATAGTAAGCGGTCACAGTAGTTAGATGTACTTGAGACATTATAATGTTAATATATGGGTTATTATGATTTTTCAAGATAATAATACTATACTATTGGTGGTTAATCATATATCTATTGAGAATGTTTCCTAGAGACTCACACACTATGTTTATCCACAATATGGGAAAAAATTCATGTATTGATATTGACATCATAAAATTCATAATATAAATAGTTGAGTGTCATTAATCACTATAATTTAATCACATAGTATTCAAGTGAATATTTGATTAAAATAAAAATAATTAATATCATATTACATGTCCTAGAAAATATAATATTTATTTAATTTCATGATGAATAATGTAGAAATATTTATTTATTAAATACATTTTCCTAACCTAACCATCAGTAAATGTCAATAAATAAATATTAGTATAGATTCATGGTTTTATTGGAATTTGTGTCAATGATATTGATTTATATTCTTAAAATGAAGCACTTCTCATGAAATTAATAATAATATTGTTATTAATAACGTTTTTAGGGTAAATTAATTGATATAAAGTTTTTATGGTGATTATGTTCAATTATATAAGTATAATCATTACACCATAAATATCTAATTATATAACATTCAAAAAAAACACCTATTGTGAACAAAAGATAAAGTGATACTTCATAGTGTTTTAGAGAGAGAACAAGATATATATAGTGATATTATCCCCTCTTTGCTCTATCTACTAATAAAACAACAAGAGTTACTCTTTTATGAAGAATAATTTTGTTGTGTACAACATAGAAGAATTAAATCATGAATGATCATCCATTCTATATACTGATGACTCTATGTTGAAATTCAGAGGTTATTTCTTATGTGTGGATCAACAATAATTAGTTTCTTCACTATTATTTAATTTCCCAATAACAGATCAATGAGACCAAGTCAAAAGAATCATCAATGATGAGAGAATTACAAATTATGTAATTCTATATCAACTCATATATCAGTTGAATCTCACTTGTGAATAACCTCTTCATCTAGTTCCTTTATTTCAATTAGTCTTTTAATCTACAATATTCATTAGAAAATAAATTATATGTATAGTGAGGTAAATATTATTCATATATTTATACCTATTGATGTTATTTAAAATTCATCCAAGGCTCTTTCACTTCACCGAGGTCCATCGAATGATTTTAGAGTGATCATATTTTAAATATATATTTATTTATTATTCATTGAATTTCTTCACGCTTTTCAGTTTTCATTCACTTATGTCAATTTTTATTAACATTTAAGAACATTGAATCAATACTTATTCATTATTTCTAAAAATATATACGAAACAATTAATATTTTTAAATGAAAAAACATCTAAATAACACTATCTAGAGATAGTAATGTTTCTATCCCGACAAAAGTAATGTACTCTTAGTGTATATAAAATTTTTTACCATGTAATAGGGTTTTAATGTCTGATTAATTGAAATAAATTCTTATAAATCATGGTAAATTAGTACTAATATCTAACAAATGTGGATTAGTGTGTAGATACATAAAGGGTAGAAACTGACCTGAATAAATACATTCTAGGTTACAAATATACATGATGTGTTTCCCATGGTTTCTCATGGGAAAGAACACATGGTGTCCCTATATTTTAAGCATCATCTTTACAACACGAATATATACATTCTAGAAAAAATCCACGGTTAAACAATGTGTATGTCTGAGTACATGATATAAACCTTGAACTCATTCATTTTGGGGAAAAAATGAGTCCAAAGACATGCGTATGGACATCAACAAAATATATTTCACAACATATTAAAGTTTACATTATATGTGATCTACAAAAAATATACATTTCAATTTTATATGTAGAGTAGAATAAAATATAAAATTAAACCTATTTTCATGTGTTTCCTAAGTCATAAATTTTGAAGGAAACTATATGGATTATGATTGATAACAATACATTAAATTAAATTTTATGTTAAATTTTTTTGTATGAAACAAATTTTTCCTCCATGTAAACATGTGTGATTAAATAATTATAAATAAAATAGATTTTTCATATAGGTATATAAGATAGTTTGTTGTGTATTTTTTAGATAGAAATAAAATAAATTGAATTAATTCTTTTATCACTTGACCTTTTATCATAATTAAATAATGTATATAAGTCAATGATAACTATATTTGAAAATTTATGATCATTGTATAGTATGTGGATGATTTTGAAATTATACATTCAATATGTATGTGTTTGTTTTTAGATAATTTATTATTGTTAATTTTAAAAGGGGGCATGTTTGTAATCCCATCCTCCATATAAAATAAGGTCCCATATATCCAAATTTTCATTCTTCTAAAACCCCATTTATCAATCCCCTTGGATCCCTAGATGCATGATTGGGTAAAATATTATTTATGGATGGATATCCAAGGTGAGATTATGGGAAATTTTTCCTAAATCCAGGATAAAAATAATCAAGGCAATATAGAGGAACGAATGTGGAATGTTTTAACATGAACAAGGATACTATTGAAAGTTTGTTCCTAGGATATATCGTTGTAATATTTTCTTCAATATAAAATAATATTCAGTGAATATAATGATCATGAAATTGAATTTGTTTTTATAAATTGAATGGTTAATTAAATATATATGTGTATATTTCATAAAGAACTAATAAATTAACTAAAAAATTCAATATGAAAGAAAATAAAATATGATTATTTTTAAATTCATTATACATCGTTCATCACATAAGTAAATTCCATGTTATATTAATAAGTAATGAGAATGTATAAAATGTGTTTTAAATATATTCATCAAATTCCATCAAAAAAATTATTATGTTCCAATAGCCTTCCACTTTTTTAGGTAGATTCGACCTCATAGTTCAATGTTCCTAAGCAACTAAATTTTCGGTTATTTCAATTATCTATGATCTATTAGGTTGATTTTTTGTTATAAATTAACATAGTTCATATAAATAGTTGATGTACCCATCATTATATAGTGTAAAAATGTTGTAAGTGTTGGGTAAATAGTTATATTGGAATTCTTGATTGGGTAGTCCTGAAAATAGATTAATTAATTGTGGCATAAAGAAGATGGTTAATTACTCCTACCTAAAAACCATCAAAAAATTTGGAGATATTTATTTATGCTATGTGAAGGGAATATGGATCATTTCACCAAGAATTACTATGTGATAATATATTCTAAAACTAAGGGTGAGGGATCGTAATTTTTGAATAAATAGTGTTATATTAAAGGAATTTTACAAAATAAAAATTTATGAATCTATTTTTTAATAAACATATTTTAAATTATAATATATTTATTTTTTGAAATTAAGAACTATAATACTTTTACAGTATCACTATGATTCATTTATATAGAATCATGAATTTATCACCAATTTAAATTTTATAAATAGTGTAGATTCTTAAACATTATACTAAAACATGAATGGAAATTGATCAAGATAGGGACCTGACTTCCTAAATCATTCACCAAACTAGCTAATGATGAAGAAATGTGTCTATACATATGGAATATGGATGATGAAATAGATGTAAAATGGTTTATTATATCAACTAATTCTAGTGATATTCTAAATAAATTTGAGTATATGGACGTGTATATCATTGATTCTTACTATCATGACCACTATTAATTGAAGGATATTTCATATATATATTAGATATCCAATTATTTGTTATCAAATAATATTGGGCTATAACTTAAGGATGGGAAAACAATATTTATGATAATTAGATAGATTGAAAACCTATATATTTTAGGGTTTAAGATCCTTTATGAGTTTCACATATATCTAATTCTCTCCTCAGTAACTAAATACATCACCATTTTTATTTTTTATTATATTATGAGAATAGATATAGGAAATTATTGGATCGTCAAAAACTTATTTTCTACAATGATAAATACACAAGTGATAAAAAAATACTTATAGTGAATAATAGAAGTACGAACAAGGAAAATATGTCGAAGACTTATTCAATGTTGAAATGTAAATATCACCATCAATTTAATAAGAGGATGATACATAATAAAATTAATGAATTAGACATGGTATGTTTTGAATGTAGGGTGATGGATTGTAGTGGTTCTAGAATTGGTGCATACTAATGTGTGTGACCTTGTTATTTGGATTCAAGAGGTGGATTAATCAATATTATTACATTTAGTAAACACTTGAGTAGGTATGGTTATATATATTAAATTTAGTAAAAATGTGAACCATTTTATAGTATATATATTTTCAAAAATGTAGTTGAGAATCATTCTGGTAAGAATATAGGTATATATTTAAAATAAATCAATGTGATGAGTTTCTTAAATAGGATTATTATGACATTCAATGGGTGTATGAGATATTATAACATCTCTCTCCTCCATATACACATTTTTGAAATATTGTTATTGAATGGAAAAACTATACATTTCTAGATAGGGTATGGCTGATAACGAGTCACAAAATAATTTCATTATCCAATTGGGGGTCTTCATTGTTGATAGTATTATGCATACTAAATTAAGTACCACACAAAAGAGTAAAATGGTATTCCCTTTCAGTTATGGAAAAAATAAATCCCAAGTTTATAATGTTATTTCCTAGGGTTGTGAGGTATATATTATGGAATGATCATGAACCAAATTAGTACCATGAGTAATTTTTTTGTACATTTATAATGTATGATAATTAGAAAAGGGATTTAATATATATATACGTTCTGAAAAAATGTATTATATCTTGTGAAAAAATCTATAATTAAAGGAACACGTCTTCAAGGTGGACAATGGGATAAATATTGACATCAGTGAAGTTGATGATTAGCATAAACAAGATTTGGTATATGAACATTTACCATGAGTCCATTTAAAAGTAGTGGTCTAAAAAATAAACATGCATTTTAGGTGTTATATAAAGACTACTGGACAATATATATATGGTTTTGAAGTAATTGAATATGTTAACTCAACATTGCTAAACAATACCAATCATATATCCTATAAGGAGGATGTTTAGATTTTAGAAGCTGTTTGACTCTATAAATCCATGAATTCTGATATAGATTCTAGATATCAAACCATTATTGGGCTCTGATTGATCTTACAATTTCTATAAATCCCATTGTGTGTAAATAAATATTGAAGAGAAAACTAAACATGGAATATAATTTATATAACATTAAAAAATGTATAATGGCCAAACACATTAGAAAATTTCATGTAATTCATTCTGCTAAATCCTTTCTATAGATTCCTAGTTTAAATCCAACCTAATATTTCATTCCATAAATTCTAACAATGATTTGGAGATTTGTAAAATGTATTTCAAAAATGCATTCCATAATAGAAAAACTATTGAGTATATATATATGACACAAAGAGAAAATTTGGTGACTAAGTGAAATTAGATAATTATATAAGGATATAAAATTACAGTTACAGTTTCACGAACATGTCCACATCATACAAAATTCACTTCCATGAATCCATTAAATAATTTAGTTTCATTAAGAATGAATGTGATCCATCTTTTGAAAATCACATTATGGGATAATGGTTGTTTTCATTATAATTTATGGTCATGAAATATTAGAAATTTTAAATAATAAACCATCCTTAAAGATATTTTACAGATTTGTTGAAAATGTTATTCTCTATGATGGAATTAGGTGAAGAAGACACCATTATTGTGATCATGATCATGTGTTATAGATTCAAGAGGTTACCTGGGATAATTTAATTAGAATAAATTGACTATATACTGAAGAGGTTTAATATGGATCAATCGCAGATATGATTTCTTGAAATGTCGCATAAGATGAATATTTCATGGAAAAAATGTCCAAAGAAATCAGAAGAATGAGATATAATGTGTAAAATCCTAAATGTTTAGGAAATTATATCTATTGTGTATTCTACGTGACATAAAAGGTGTCACATCCATGATTTTTAGTTTGAGGTATTTCTTTGTTTATATTTGGTATGATAATTATCCCATATGTTCTCCATGACTTTTTAAGAGAAATATAGTTTTGGGGAATGGTATTTGGTGGTACATGGTTGGGGCATTTTTAAGTGAATTCATGTTCTATTCTCTATAAAATAGTCTGACCTTGATCCTATTAGATAGTATGGGATACACGATTTGGAAATCCCTACGGTAAAATTTTGTGACCAATCATGGTTAAAAAATGTTTGGAATTACTCTTTTATCCTCTGTTGTTTTAAACCCCAAATCACACCAAATATGAAATAGATGGGATTTTTATCCCCAGGAGCTTCCTTTAATCACTCTTGTGCCATTAAAATTCTAGTCTACTAGTGTTTTTTGGCCATGTATCTTCAAGGAATGATAAAAAATTCTTTTTTTCTTATAATTTAATGCTTTTTCATGTGTTTCTCTTTCCTATTCATTGGGATATTATCCTCTTGTGGGGGTTTAAAACAATTGAGGGGTCGATCATGTACTATTAGGTTAAATCATGATATTTTTTTTCGATAATTTCTTTATGGGATCTTTTTGAAGTGTGGTTGTGATTTTCCACCAGTTTCTTAATGTTTCCAACATTGAGTTATGTGGTTTCATGTGGTAACATTATTAGATGATTTTGGATTTCATTCATGGATTTATAAGAGAGTTTTATGTGTGTTGTGTGTGATGAATAATGTTTTCTAAAACTATTTTATATGAATATATAATGAAGGATTTTTTATAAATATAAAATGTTTATATTTCACATGTTCCCTAATGTGGTGCATCGTTAATGTGTTCTATGATTTAAGTGAAAGGAATGAAAGGTTTGTTTTTAAAGTTCACATTAAATTAAAATGTGTGGAATGTTTTTTTCCATAATAAATGGATTTTGTTAAATATTGACTTCTTTTTATGCACATTAAACATGGTTATGTATTATGAAAGTGATTTGAAGCATGATATAAAATGGATTTGGTGTCTGTATGAATTTTAAATGGGCCTTGACCATGAAAATGGTTCAATATTAAGTGCTCTATTCTGATAGTGTATCCAAATGGGTTTCATGAATTGTACATGTGGTGAAAAAATATATTTCGAAATGGTTCTAGTGTGCGCTTGAAATGTAAAATTTGTTTTTATGGAATAGGGTGGTCTCCATATGATTTTTGAGCTTTGGATCAATTTCAATTATTTATGTGATCATTTTCTTTTGAAATTATGATTCTTGTAATGTTTATGTGAATTTGAATATTTATTCTACATATGAAATGGAATTTGAGCACAAATTGAATCTCATGTATATAGGTGGGAGAACTAGAACTAGTACACTGGTTGGTTCAGTAGGACTGGGGCCCAGTTACATCTTATAGGATTGAGATACAAAACTAACTAAACAAGTGATATGATTCGAGACCATTATCTCTTTGGATGGGATCCCCTCACGTGGATCATTAACAGTAACACTAATGGTGTTGTCTTCTGATTTTGACTCCAATAAACTTTGGGATATGTTTCCCTCCAATGGATCATGCATTAGTAAATTTTTGGTATTTGTTATATAATATTATAACCAAGGAATGGGGTTTCTGGGGACCCACATGTGCTTGTTACCAATATCGATAGTCCTTAGTCTACTATTTTTGAGATTTTTTCAATGATGTGGTGTTATCCATCGACATACAATCAACCATGTGTATGTTTAAGTTCAAAAAATGATTCTTGTAAGAAATGGTTTTTCAATTAAGTGTTTTCATGAAAATGGTTTCCTCAAAATATTTATTTGAAAACTATTCAAATTTACTTATGTAAATGTTCATGGAAATTTAAATTCTAATGTTGTATCATGGAATATTTATTTTGGGTGGAATCCTATTGGGATTTGTCTCACACTCTACATATACCATTGGGTTTTTATAGACATTGTTACTTATGACCAAGGTAAACTCAATATGTGTCATGGTGGTGGTGGTGTATCTAGATGCTAGTGTTCCACTTCGTGCAGGTGTTGGTTGTCATTTCCTTATGGTGATGAATATATTGTTTCATGGATATTTTGATATGGTTTTTTTTATTACCATTACATTTTAGTATTTTTCGTTTGGAATAATGTTGTAAATACTAGAATATGAACATTGTTGTGCCTCATTTCATTATGATTATATGTTTTGTGATGTTTTTTATTTTGATGTTTTTATGGTTATATATGTTTTGAAATCATTCTGAATGTGTATTGTTGATACCCATGAACTTGTTTATTGCCAGTGGGGATTAGGAATTTTTTTAGGCCATGTCTTAGGCTGATTAAAGTGTTGGGATGGAAGACAAAAATACTTGGTTTGGGAAAAACATCTATCAGATAAGATTTCATTATTTTTGTGTCATGTTATTTTGGTTGATAATTTATAGACTATATATAGGATTTTCAGGTCTTCATGTACTAGTTTCTAGTGGGGTTTTTGGCCAACACCACTCATGATATGACTCAAGATGATATGGGATATTGGGAAGTTGGGTTGAATTATAATCCTGGTGAGATCTGTTTGCCTCATACTATGCATGGACATCTGGCGGGGGTGAATTATTTTGGATTATTATTATGTTGAATGTGTTTTGTTAAAATTTTTGAATGTTTTTTAGATTTTTTTGGCCGAATATTTTCAAAAAATGGTTTGATTTTTTCCTTGTTTTTTATTTTTCTTCATTATGTAGTAAAATTAAACCCCATAAAATTCATGTGCATCCATAAGAAGAGTACAAATACTATTATCGATCAAAAATTGATCAGAGGATGGTCAATGAAGTAGTTCAGGTTGTGAATGATTTGAGGATGCGTATGAGATCTGGAACTATTCTGGTTAGAGACGATGAACAAAGAACTATAAAGTAATGATCTCATGAGTAATTCACGAAAAAACATAATTTATATGAAATCATAGAACCCTGGGATGAATTGTAATGGATTGAGAAAAATGAGATGATGTTTTTTCTTCTTGATAATCCTAAGTTAGTCGACCTGAAATGAGCTTTGTTTATATCATAAAGTCAGAGTTAGAAGTGGTGGTACTATGTGGTGCAACATGGAAAGAATGTGTAGATATTCTGGATGGATTTCAATTCCATCATTAATTAGTAGTGTTTTACTGAGTTTTTGGACTTCTATAGGTCCTGTGAGTTTTTTGGAGAATCCCTAGGAATACCAGTCCATGATGGATCACAATGATGTCTTTTTACAGTTAGTTTGGGTAACACTTGAGGTCACTTCCAATTAGAAGATGAAGGATCAAAAGATGGTGATGGGGTTCCAACAAGAAATTATATCCTATAAATTTTTGTTCATAATTCATAATTATGCTGATGTGGTTCATCATTCTATGATGGTTTAAAATTGTTGTAAGATAAATTATTTTTTCTTTGGAATTTTTTTAGTAGTGGGTTAGGTAGTTCTTCTAAGAAGAAGAGGAAGAAAAACGAGAAGGAGATGAGGGGAGGTAGTGGTTCATGGAATCCATCCTAGTTGCCTTCTTCTATGGCTTCAGGTGATGAGTCAGTCATGTGCAACTAGTGTTTGAAGGAATGATACATGTGGTTTTCATATTCAAGTCTACCTAGTCAATTTCATTTTTTTGGACCCATGGGGTTATTTCAATTTTTTATATGGTGGAACATCCATATCACAGTTGTATTGGATCTGTGGATTCTAAGGGGATGTCTATAAGGCCCTGGCCTTAAACCTTACTTAATAATGAATTAAATGAATAATTCACATAGAGGATCTTTTCAGGTTTATAGTTTTAGAGAATTACGTCATAACTATTACATCTCAAAAGATTACAAAGTAGACACTTCTACTAAGTTTCCATAAAATAAAAAAAACTCTTAAAAAGAAACATGTCTAGTTCCATGGTTTAGATAGCATGTCTTTTCTTGATCCCATCCTTGACCCTATTCATCTTTAAGTCCTCTGGAAAACATTTCAAAAACTTGGGATGAGCATAAAAATCCCAGTAAAGGATACACAAAGAAACAAAACTATTAGTTTTTCAAAACACATGTAAACCATGCATACTTTATCAAAGTAATACTTTTCACCTTTATGAAGTATTATAAACTATTAAATGAATAAAAGATCATTACTTACCCTTTTGTAACCAAAAGATTACCATAAAACCCATATACTTAACATATAAAGGTAATTTGGGACATAAACATACTTAAATGGAAAAACCATACAGTCGACTTCCACACATACTTAATGGAATAGCCATACGACCGACTTCTATACCCAATGCATTGGAGGTTATAATGTAACCAACCATCCTGGTATTCATGGCGCCACCCGTCATATTGTTTATCACGTAACCAGCGGTCAAATGTCCAAGTACCATTATAAAATCATAACAATTATAAATGAAAGAAAACATTTCCACATTTCAATCACAATATATCAATTAAATATATTGACATAAAAAAATACATTATAAAAACCCTTTTCAATACCAAAATACATAAAAGAGTATATGGTATTTATTTCATTTTAAAAACATTATGGCTGGTTGAGGAAGCCAAAGACCAAATAATACTCACGGCGGCAGAAAAGGTCGTTGTCACCGTGTACGTTAAAAGAAACATTCCTTTTTGTCGTTTAGTAAAATGCTTCGTATAAAAATATTCCTTTTGAATAAAATTAAATGTCAAATGGGTTTATACACTGTATAAAAGAATGTTGCGTATAAAACAAAATATGCCTCAATGAAAGGAGATTGAGATGAAGTCCCATACAAAGATGGTATCCTTTGATTAAGGATAAATCAATTACATAATTATGTGTGACAAAATAATACACCAAATATAAGTGGATATTATATGTAAAACAATCAGAGTTTATTCACACATATTCATAGAATGATATATTCAAGGAGTAAAAGTTTAACCCAAAGAATCAAAATTGGGTTAAGAAGTTCCCTTGCAAAAATTCGACAGCCTAACGATGTCACTTCAAAATTTAGAAAATGAGTTGATGAGAGATAAAATGGGTATCTCATCACTTGTACATTAAATTTACAGCAATAAGGATATATGAGAACATATCCCAACAAGAGAATATTTAAATTAAAAGACATAACACAAATAAGTCTTTTTCAAGAAGAGGATGGTGAAAGGTCCCCTTACCGAGTTGGGTAACTTTCAAAACGTACACCCCCTGAAAGAAGGGTCATACAATGAAGATGTAATTACCCATAAATGAAATTATAAAACACAAAGAGTATAATAATGGGCAGTACATGCACCACTCAAAGGAAATAGTGGCAAACGTAGCATAAATGTCAAGGGAATAAAAGTGAGATGAAAAATCACTTACGAAAACTCGGCAGCCTAACGACGCCACTTAAAACATCCAAAAATGGATTTATGAGATCAAATAGGGTCTCTCATAATATGAAAGTAAAAATTACAGTATGAGGAATATAAAATAACATCGTCAACCATAATAAATATGAGCTTAAAAGAATTGACATAAAAGAGAGTACTTAAAAAGAAAGAGAGTGGTTGGATCCCTTACAAAAATTCGACAGCCTAACGGCGCCACTCAAAACTTCCAAAATGGATTGATGAGAGAAAATAGTGTCTCTAATAATATGAACAAAAAAATTATCATAAGATTAATATTAAATAACATCCCAATCATAAGAAATATGAGCTTAAAAGGAATGACATAAAAGAGTGTACTTAAAAAGAGAGGGGTAGGATCCCTTACCTCAAGTCCGACTTCCCTTGTTCATTTCTTTATATTCCAGAATAATAAACTTTGGTCAATTTATAATTTCTTAAGGACATCCTTTAAATATTATTATTCAGTTCATATCACATTTTAAAATTTTATAATAATGGGTTAATAATTTGAGTTCATATCAAACATTTTTGTTGATATTCGGTACATGAGTCAAAATTGAGCTTGTTGAAAAATAATTTTCCATGAAGTTATAGGTACATCATCTCCAGAATATTATCAATGATTTAAATATCATATATATCCAGTATATATTTATTTTATACTATTCCATAACATTTGGAGATAAAAAATTAAATGCACCGTTCATGGAGACGGTAGGCCGTACGTACGTATGAACGCTAATTTCATTTCTTTGTCATATTAATGGAATTAAAACTAAATGAGAGGTATATATATTATAATTAAAGAATGATATCCATCTTTTAGATGTAATATATTACATATATATCCATTTTATATATGTACTTATAATAGTACATAACATTTGGAGATAAGAAATGAAATGTACCGTTGATGGAGACGGTAAGCCGTACGTACGCATGAACGCTACTTTCATTTCTTTTTTTTTTGTACTAAATGGAATGAAATAATAATTATATAAAGGTATATTATAATTCCAATAGGATATCATATGTAATACCATTAATTACATCCTTTATACATCCCACACATGGCATTAACGAATCAAATCACTTTGAGGGGGTGGTAGTCCGCACTTCCTAAAATGAAGATATCACGTTTACCCATAATGGAAACCATAAAGGTATGACATAAATGAAAAATACAGAAGATTAAGGAAAACATAAACATATTATATATCATATATAAATATAGTGAAATCTTAATGGCCAACTTTGAATGTGTTAAAAAAATACTGAACAATCATCGTTTCGTGATGTAGTAATTCGCCATCCACAAAAACAGTATGTTCATTAACCATTAGACGGAGGTGTGTGAAAGTGTATATAGAATACTTCTTATAAAAAAATCCTAGTATATTTATGATACTGGTTTTGTTTCCAAAAAAAGTAATAAAAAGAGTTTAGGGGGTTGAAGAAGCAAAATAAATCAAATGAACACAAGTGAAGACATTTCCTTAAAATCGGGTAACTCCTCTTGGTTTGAACCAAAAGGGTTTCTTAAAAATTATTCTGCCAAAGTTGAGGCTTAAATGATGAATGGAGGGATGTGGAGAGATGAAATGGGCAGGGGTTGGCCGAGCCAAAGCCTTGGGAGGTGTGTGTAAGGTGGTAGAGGTGGGGGCCTTTTATAAGAGGAGAGGAGGGACATTCTTGGAAAGTTATAAACTTTTACTTTATTATAAAATGATTTTTGGATTTTAAAGGTCCCAAAATTATATATTTCGAGTATAAGGTGATAAGAGTTTTAAATCCACCCATCCAATAGGTTTTTGACAAGTTTATGTCTTAGATTTTACATTATCTTTTCATTTTATTTAAATCGTTAAATAATGGGGTAATCGCTGCATCATCATGGTGTCATAAATAATTTAATTTATTTAATGTCTAAAAATTATAAAGAAAACATCATGATGTAGGAAATAGTTTCAGATTTCTAATTAATATTTATAGTAAAAAATATGACTTGTATAACCCCATGTAAAAATTGTTTTAGTAAAACAACACATGTTTGTGACATTTTAATTTTAACTTTAAATAAAAAGTTATTAATGTAATTTTCCAACAAAAGTGGCTCCATGGGGTCCCCAAGTTGACCCATGGATTGTCTTGGTCGGTCATGACTCATCCAATAACTGTAGGACATGTTTCAAGGTCATTTCATATTATTATGACATTATCTTTACCTTAAATTACACTAATTACCTTTAATCGTGATTAATAAAACTTAAAAGTTACTATTCACCAAAAAAATATTTTAATCTAATTGAACCACATTTTACTTCCTAATGACAACCATGGATGTCAGATTTTTGAAATTTAAATCACAGAAGTGGTAAAGTTTCATTTAAACCAAAAATCCGTTTTTTAACTACCACTTAGTGGTTTCACTATTCATCAAAAAATTGTAGTTTTTCAGAAAAATACCAAAAATTCACCCTAAGCTATATTTGATATTCTGAATTCAAAAATGATGTCTAGTTTACAAAATTCAAAATATAAAAGTTGATTTAATTAATTTAATAATTAATTCCCGCTGTCAAAACAAATAGCGTGTTTTTAAGAAACAATATCTATTAAAAGATTAACACTAGTTTAAGTCCAATTTCAATGTGAAGTTAATTACAATGACCCCAATTGGATTAAATGGTAAAAATATATACTAATTTCACTTTAAAACCAATTAAAAATATGATATAATCATATAAATAAGTTATATTAAAAAGATATTTTGTATTAAAATACAACATTTTCACTAAAACTGATCTTTATCGGAAAAATAACAAGAATTTACACAAAGTAAATTTTGATGTCCATATTCTAAAGAAGGATTTTATTTTGTCAAATATAACATATAAAATCTTCAAAAGTATATTTAAAAAGGTTTCTCCATCAAAAGGTGGTTAATCGACCTTTTAAAGAATATTAGAAGATTTATGCTTAAAATTGGATTCATTTGCATTTTAAGCCTCTAACATTTATTGGATAAAAGTAAAAATATTTGAAAAACATATTTAATAATTTTGTAGTTAGTTCCGTTCATTACCACCATTATAATGGCTAGGCGTTAAATATCATTTAAAATAATATTATTTTATTATTAGAGTGGAACATAAGATTTCAAAGAAACTTGTTGTTGCGTATTGGGTACGCCATCGAGCATAGCATTCCCTTTAAATTAATATTAAAATTTTTATTCACAAATATTGATAAACCTTAGAATGTAACATTATTTATTTACCCGGGATGTTACATCCTTCCCCCCTTTTGGGAATTGCGTCCTCGCAATTTCAAAATTGGGCTTGGAAACTTCATTGAAAGTCCCACATCGGAACCAGAGTCTGTAAAACTATCACTCTAAAAGAAAGAGAGAGAAGTACAAAGGTCACCCTAGTTAACCCATACTAGGATTCCAAGTATGAAAATATGGATATGGAGGAAAAAACAAAGGGTCATGTTCTGATGGAGAGTGATAGTAAACATGTCTAGGAGAAAGTTAACCACAAGAAAATAACAAACTTGTGATGGGTTAAATAGTATTCGATTCCCCAGTAGGAAACGTTAACAGACAACATTTTTGTTTTAAGTTACTCTTCATTGAGGAATTTATTTTTGAGCTTAACTAAATCATAATGAAACATACTTACTTGTCATGTAGACTTTCAACTTTTACTAGATTCCTTAATCAAACTCAAATTTTCTCCAAAAGATGAGTATTTAGGATGACTTGTTTACATTAAGAGAGCTATAATAAACTTCTAGAGAATCACATAATCCAGAAAAGATAACTATATACTTCCCATGTCTTTAGACCTTAACCAAAAATAAAACCAAAAAGGTTAGTATTAGATCAGATAATACCCAAAAAGGACAATCCTTTATAAAAAAATCTATTCTTAATCTCCAAAATTTGTCAAACAATACCCAAAGTTCAACAAAGACCATTCAATAAACATCTGTCCATAAAATTCTTCAAAGTAAACCAAACTAATATTGAAACCCAAATCTATGAAGTATTTAATCACATAGTCTCTTAAGATAAATATTAACATTTTTCTCCAAAATGACATCAGTTACTCTTACAGTCTCATACTGAAAATTAATTAACCTAATCACATATCCTCCATGATAGGCTAATCATTTCCATTGATAACCCAAAATCAACTTACTCTTAATTCATAAAATCATCTAACTAAAAAGAATCATTCAAACTAACCACGGACTTTACATAGTCCAGTGGTAGGAGATAAATACCAGTTGCACTTTGGTTGTGGGTTCGATTCCCGCAGCTTTGTCCGACGTAACGGGTTGTCACACGGTCTGCGTTTTGTCCTTTTTCCAAAACTATATAATTCTTAAAACATTCCCTAATAAGAGATAAAATCTTCAAAAATAACCATAACATAATTTAACCTCAATTTTACCTCATTCCTTTCATCTTCCATCATAACATATAGTAACCCATAATTACCTCAGAAGTAAGGATCATATAAACCCTAATGATTAGCTTTCTAATTATCACATGAACTTCCCCATCGAGTTGGTTCTCTCGTACAAGAGGCATTAGAGAACTCACCAAGGTTCAAGTGGTTGATCATGACTCCTGATAGTTGGTTTAGAATAACCACGGGATTTCTCATTGAATCCCCCATTTCATCCAATCTCTTAGTCAGAGAACCACCGTAGTTTCCTTCAAACCCATTGTCACTTTGGTGCCTTCTAGATACATCCATTTACTAAAACAAAAAGGTCAGTGTGAGTATATGAAAAAAATCATCATGTACTAAAGAGGAAGATAAACACTAAGATATACTTATCCAAGTTATCTCAAACACATTCCAACCTTCAAAATAACAATAAAACTATCTAATATAGTAACCATTGTGGTTATACACAACTTGTCACTTATGCTTAAACAACACTCTAACCTCTAAAGTTATCTAAACTGACCTTTGATACCAAATATAAGGCCCCATACTTAAACCTTACTTAATCATGAATTAAATGAATAATTCACATAGATGATATTTTCAGGTTTAGAGTTTTAGAGAATTAGGTCATAACTATTACATCTCAAAAGATTACAAAGTAGACACTTCTACTAAGTTTCCATAAAATAAAAAAAACTCTTAAAAAGAAACATGTCTAGTTCCATGTTATAGATAGCATGTATTTCCTTGATCCCATCCCTGACCCTATTCATCTTTAAGTCTTGTAGAAAACATTTCAAAAACTTGGGATGAGCATAAAAATCCCAGTAAAGGATTCACAAAGAAGGAAAACTGTTAGTTTTTCAAAACAACAATTAAACCATGAATACATTATCAAAGTAATAATTTTCACCTTTATGAAGTAGTATAAACTCTTCAATGAATAAAATATCATTACTTACCCTTTTGTAAAGAAAATATTACCATAAAACCCATATACATAACATATAAAGGTAACTTGGGACATAAACATACTTAAATAGAATAACCATACGGTCGACATCCACACATACTTAATGGAATAACCATACAGAAAACTTCCATACCCATTGCATTGGAGGTTATAACGTAACCACCCATCCTGGTATTCATGACACCACCTGTCATATGGTTTATCACACAACCACCCATCAAATTTCCAAGTACCATTATAAAATCATAATAATTATAAATGAAAGAAAACATTTCCACATTTCAATCACAATATATCACTTAAATATATTGACATAAAAAAATACATTATAAAAACCATTTTCAATACCAAAATACATAAAAGAGTATATGGTATTTATTTCATTTTAAAAACATTATGGCTTGTTCAGGAAGCCAAAGACCAAATAATACTCATGGTGGCGAAAAAGGTCATTGTCACCGCGTACGTTAAAATAAACATTCATTTTTGTCGTTTAGTAAAACACTTTGTATAAAAAGATTACTTTTGAATAAAATTAAAATTAAAAGGGGTTTATACACCGTATAAAAGAAAGTTGTGTATAAAACAAAATATGCCTCAATGAAAGGAGATTGAGATGAAGTCCCATACAAAGATGATATCCTTTGATTAAGGATAAATCAATTACATAATTATGTGTGACAAAATAATGCACAAAATATAAGTGGATATTAAGTATAAAACAATCAGAGGTTATTAACACATATTCATATAATGACATATTCAAGATGTATAAGTTTAATCCAAAGAATCAAAATTGGGTTAAGAAGTTCCCTTTCAAAAATTCGACAGCCTAACGACATCACTTCAAAATTAAGAAAATGAGTTGATGAGAGATAAAAAGGGTATCTCATCACTTGTACATTAAATTTACAGCAATAAGGATATATTAGAACATATCAAAACAAAATAAGATGTAAATTAAAAGACATAAGAAAAAGAAGTTTTTTTAAAGAAGATGAGGGTGAAAGGTCCCCTTACCGAGTTGGGTAACTTTCGAAATGTACACCCCATGGAAGAAGGGTCATAAAATGAAGATGTAAATACCCATAAATGAAATTATACTACAAAAAGAGTATAATAATGGGAATTACATACACCACTCAAGGGAAATAGTGGAAAACATAGCATAAATGTCACGGGAATAAAAGTGAGATGAAAAATCCCTTATGAAAACTCGGCAGCCTAACGACGCCACTTAAAACATCCAAAAATGTATTTATGAGATCAAATAGGGTATCTAATAACATTAACATAAAAATTAAAGTATGAGGAATATAAAATAACATCCTCAAACATAAGAAATATGAGCTTAAAAGAAATGACATAAAGGAGAGTACTTAAAAAGAAAGAGAGAGGTTGGACCCCTTATGAAAATTCGGCAGCCTCAAAACTTCCAAAATGTATTGATGAGAGAAAATAGGGTCTCTCATCATATGAACATAATAATTACAGTAAGACTAATATAAAATAACATCCCAATCATAAGAAATATGATCTTAAAAGGAATGACATAAAAGAGTGTACTTAAAAATAAAGATAGGGGTAGGATCCCTTACCTCAAGTCCGACTTGCCTTGTTCGTTTCTTTATATTTCTGAATAATAAACTTTGGTCAATTTATAATTTCTTAAGTAACTCCTTTAAATATTTTTATTCATTTCATATCACATATTAAAATGTTATAATAATGGGTTAATAATGTGAGTTCATATCAAACTTTTTTTCGATGTTCGGTACATGAGTTAAAATTGAGCTTGTTGGAAAAGAATTCTCCATGAAGTTATAGGTACATCATCTCCAGAATATTATAAATGATTTAAATATCATATATATTCAGTATATATTAATTTTATAATATTCCATAACATTTGGAGATATAAAATGAAATGCACCGTTCATGGAGATGGTAGGTCGTACGTACGCATAAACGCTACTTTCATTTCTTTGTCATATTAATGGAATTAAAACTAAATGAGAGATATATATTACAATTCCAGAATGATATCAATCATTTAGATTTAATATATTACATATATATCCATTATATATATGTACTTATAATAGTACATAACATTTGGAGATAAGAAGTGAAATGTACCGTTCATGGAGACGGTAAGCCGTACGTACGCATGAACGCTACTTTCATTTATTTTTTTTGTATTAAATGGAATTAAATAATAATTATATAAAGGTATATTATTATTCCAGTAGGATATCATATGTAATACCATTAATTCCATCCTTTATACATCCCACATATGGCATTAACGAATCAAATCACTTTGAGGGGGCGGTAGTCCGCACTTCCTAAAATGATGATATCACGTTTACCCATAATGGAAACCATAAAGGTATGACATAAATGAAAAATACATGATCTTAAGAGAAAAATAAACATATTATATATCATATATAAATATAGTGACATATTAATGGCCACCTTTGAAGGTGTTAAAAGAATAATGAACAATCATCGTTTTGTGAGGTAGTAATTCGTCATCCACAGAAACAATATGTTTTTTAATTATTAGACGAAGGTGTGTAAAAATGTAGCTTGAATAATTATTATAACAAAATCATAGTATATTTATGATACTGTATTTGTTACAAAAAAAAGTAATAAAAAGAGTTTAGGGTGTTGGAGAAGCAAAATAAATCAAAAGAACACAAGTGAAGACATTACCTTAAAATCGGGTAACTCCTCTTGGTTTGAACCAAAAGGGTTTCTTGAAGAGAATTCTGCAAAAGGTGAGGATTAAATGATGAATAGAGGGATGTGGAGAGATGAAATGGGCAGGGTTTGGCCGAGCCAAATGCTTGAGAGGTGTGGGTAAGGTGGTAGAGTTGGGGGCCTTTTATAAGAGGAGGGGAGGGGCACTCTTGGAAAGTTATAAACTTTTACTTTATTATAAAATGATTTTCGGATTTTAAAGGTCCCAAAATTATATATTTTTAGTATAAGGTGATAATAGTTCTAAATCCACCAATAAAATAGGTTTTTGACAAGTTTAGGGCTTATATTTTACATTATCTTTTCATTTTATTTAAATCGTTTAATAATGAGGTAATCGCTGCATCATCACGGTGTCATAAATAATTTAATTTATTTAATGTGTAAAAATTATAAAGAAAATATCATGATGTAGGAAATCTTTTTATATTTCTAATGAGTATTTATAGTAAAAAATATTACTTGTATAACCCCATGTAAAAATTGTTTTAGTAAAATAATACATGTTTGTGACATTTTAATTTTAACTTTAAATAAAAAGTTATTAATGTCATTTTCCAACCAAAGTGGCTCCATGGGGTCCCCAAGCTGACCCATGGATTTTATTGGTCGTCCATGACTCATCCAATAAGTGTAGGACATGTTTCAAGGTCATTTGAAATTATTATGACATTATCTTTACCTTAAATTACACTAATTACCTTTAATCGCGATTAATAAAACTTAAAAGTTACTATTCACCAAAAAATTATTTTAATCTCATTGAACCACAATTTACTTCTTAATAACAACCATGTATGTCGGATTTTTTAAATTTAAATAAAAAAAGTGGCAAAGTTTCATTTAAACCAAAAATCAGTTTTTGAACTACCACTTAGTGGTTTCACTATTCATCAAAAATTGTAGTTTTTCAGAAAAATACCAAAAATTCACCCTAAGATATATTTGATATTCCGAAGTAAAAAATGATTACTATTTTATAAAATTAAAAAAATAAAATTTGAATTAGTTAATTTAATAATAATTCCCACTGTCAAAACAAATAGTGTGTTTTTAAGAAACAATATCTATTAAAAGATTAACACTAGTTTAAGTCCAATTTCAAAGTGAAATTAATTCCAATGACCACATTTGGATTAAATGGTAAAAATATATACTAATTGAACTTTAAAACCAATTCAAAATATGATCTAATCATATAAAGAAATTAGATTAAAAAGAGGTTTTGAATTAAAATACAACATTTTCACTAAAACTGATCTTTATCGAAAAAATAAAAAAAATTTACACAAAGTAAATTTTGATGTCCAGATTCTAAATAAGGATTTTATTTTGTCAAATATAAAATATAAAATCTTCAAAAGTATATTTAAAAAGGGTTCTACATCAAAAGGTGGTTAATCGACCTTTTAAAGAATATTAGAAGATTTATGCTTAAAATTGGATTCATTTGCATTTTAAGCCTCTAACATTTGTTGGATAAAAATAAAAATATTTGACAAACAAATATAATCATTTTGTAGTTAGTTATGTTCATTCCCGCCATTACAATGGCTAGGCGTTAACTACCATTTAAAATAATATTATTTTATTATTAGAGTGCAACATAAGATTTCAAAGAAACTCGTTGTTGTGTATTGGGTACGCCATCGAGCATAGAATTCCATTTAAATTAATATTAAAATTTTTGTTCACAAATATTGATAAACCTTAGAATGTAACATTATTTATTTACCTAGGATGTAACAATGTCTGAATGGTCAAAACCATCCTTGATTGTGGGATCTCGGGTTGGAAGTGATGAGAGACAGGATGAATCATTTTTAGGGAAGAGTCATTTTAGGGTAGATCCACACGGAAGTGGTCATTCGTAGGCTCAGGTTGAGATGAGGAAACTTTATGTAGTGGAATGAGCACCTATGGAATCAGATGTCGATCCTGATACAATTCATGATACCATTCATATTTAATTTTCATTATCTAGTGTTCTGATTCATACCATTGCCTCCATATCTACTATTTACTCCCATATTCTGGATGTATTAATATTTTTAACATAGTATATTTTTTTATGTGGAAGAGTTGGTTACCCCACTTGGTAAGAAGTAAGAGAAGGGTTTCAGGAGTTCATCCTGTGTAGTCATTGGGTTAGGGGTTAAGCAAGAGCTCAATTTTTTGATTTTGGAGGTGGTGCTATTTAACACGATCCTTCATATAGAATATATGGTGAGATTCCAAGTACCCATCAAAATTTTCAGGTTCCAGATGTGTTTTTTCACAACTGATGAATGTACCAGGGTTTTTCATGGTGAATGGGATCCTCAATTTGTTTGTACTAGACTTCCACATCCATAATTAGCAACCTTATCTATCAAATCTCATCAATCATGTTTGAGGTCAGTGATAGAGGTCCAAAAATAGATTATCTACCATAGTGGATTAGTTCCCATATGAATTTACAATGTATTTTTCAGGTGTCCCCCTTGATAATGATATGGAGTTCTCTATTGAATTGGTATTATGATTATTTCCAATATCTCTTCTATAGTATTAAATTTCCCACACCTAGTTTATTGAATTAATGGTTCATCTAGAAGATTTTTTATTCAATGGATTCATTCGTCTGAGGATCTCACCATAGACCACACTGATTATATTTTGAAAAATACATATTTATTATTACATTTGTGTTTTAATTATCAGAGTCTGAATAAGGAAAGGATCAAGAACATATATCTTATTCCCTCTATTGATGACATTTTTGATAACCATATAGGGGAATAATGGTTTTTCAAGATTTATCTATGTTGTAATTATCATCACGTTATATTTAGAGAGGTAGATGTTCCGAAAAAATCCTTTAGAATTAGGTACAACAATTTTGAGTACTTGGTCATTCCTTTCAGGTCAACGAATTATCTATTGGTATTTATTGAGCTCATGAACAAGGTGTCACTTTAATATTTTATTCATTTATTTTGTTATTTTTATATTCCTGAATGGCCCTAAGGCCTTCATTTTTAATTTTATTATAGATAATCACCCTTTTAAGGGTGAAAGGGGAACCCGTACATGACCCATAGGCCCAAGGCACAAGGCCCAACTGACCCGCAATACATGACCCAAAGGCCCATAGGAATACCGTGCCCAATACATGACCTGTAGGCCCAACCCACTTGAACTGCCCCTCTACAGCTTCTACGTCATTGATCACCTAGCTCCCCACCTTGAATTGCTGATCGAATAGCATTGCCCCATACCAAGATGCATGGTGACTGGTCCCGATGGAGGCTATCATAACCTCTCATTCATCCAATAATGTTAGCTCTGCTTCGGGTTGGGTATTATAAGAAGTTTGACTAGGATTTATCCTAGCTTGCTTCATCCATGACTACACTTACCCTGAAAGGGAAAAAGTTTTAATGGAGCCTAGTGTGTCCAGAATACTTTGAGAAGATAATGTTTTGGTTGACCAAATTCCCTATTCTACTCTTGTTGGAATATGTAAAGGTAAAGGACTTCAATTTTGATGCTTCAATTATGGGTTTGGGGTGCGAGATAATACTAGATGTGAATGTGGTGGTGTGTGGTTCGTACCAAATCCAACCACATCAAAATAATTACCCAACCCATGGCATAGTTGTTATAAATTTGATTAATTCCTTAATGTTTTGGATTTATTATCCTTTTGGGATAAATTTGTTTTCTATTATAATCATAAGGTATTAGGAAATATTTTTATCTTATAATTTTTTTTATTTGAGGCTGTGATGTTGGGTTGAGTTCCTTCAGGGGTTCGATTTTGATATCGTCTTAACCCTAAGAAAATGTAACATGGAAGAAGATTACTTGAGTATGAATCTTCTAGTGAAATATTGAAATACTCCAAGTATGTTTTGAATTTTATTGATATTTTTTCCAAGATGCATCCAGAGACCAAGGTTCATATTGGAGGGGGAATTTTTGGCTATTTTCTACTAACACCATCTCTTTTGATGTAGATTTGGTAATAGAATCATTATGATGAGTTGTTCATGCATTATAGGTTGTTTATAAACAGTGGGTTGGTTCCTTATGAATGGTCTTTTTCTCCATTGGGAGTTTTTTTATTAGTGGGAACTTTTTTTCCATTGTCTTTTTGGAAGGTGGTGATGCACGATATCTTGATATCTAACTTGTCTATTAATCATAGATCCGCCAATAAATTTTTGGACATGTATCAGTAGTTATGGTGTCCATACATGGGGTGAGATGTAGATGAATAGTATCATGGTGTTATATATGATATAAGGTTAAAGGATAGAAAAAAGGACCTTCGATATTCTTTAGATACTATCCATTCTTACCTGTTAGTGCTAAAGATTTCCATGGATTTTATTGATAGATTAACTCATAAACCTTATGTATAGAACTCTATTTGGGTGTTGATTGACCATCTGACCAAATCATCACAATTCATTCTGATTAGTGATTGAACTAAAGTGGATGTTTTGGGATGAGTGTTTGTTTAGAATATATTGAGGCTTCTTGGTATGTCATCGATAATTGTTTAATAAAGGTACCCACTGATTACCTCATGTTTTTTGTAGGTCTTTAGTAGTTGATGGAGACACGGGTCATGTTGAGTATGACATACCACCATCAAAATGATGATTAGTTTGAGTGGGTGAATGAGATCATGGGAGACATGATATCATATTGAGTGTTAGATTTTAGAGGCTCTTGTGATAGCAATTTGGGGTTTATGGTGTTTTCATATAATAACAGTAACAAATAACTAATATGAATCGATCCCTTTGAGGAGATTTATGATCAACCGTATAGGTCCCATTTCAGTTGTAAAGGGTGGGTGAGACCTCATTGTAGCAAGATGACCTTGTGGAAAAAACTTTGGATAATGTTATTTTTATTAGGAAAGGTTTTTTAGGACACAAATTCATCAAAAACCATATACTAATTAAAAGTGTAGAGCATTGCTGTTTTCTATGGTTTATTGGGTGTTCATTAAATTTGTTCCACGTTTGGGTCACCATCATTGGGTATGGAAGGGAATCAAGCATTGAGTAATATCAAACCTTTTGTGACCACTAGGATGATTGTTATGGTATAATATAGGTTATATTTTCCTTTATATTTTATGTCAATACATGACGTATTCTATTTCTCTCAGCTGAAAATTTACAATCCAAATATGTCTCGGGTGTTCAATTAGGAGGAGTGGGAGTTAGAAGCTAATTTTTCTATGTTTGAGAAGCGAGTTCAGATTTTGGATTCCCAAGAGAAATTACATTGAGGAAATTTTGTACACTAGGATGACTTATTTGGAAGCATTTTAATGATGACAATGTGATATGGTAGTGAATGTCTTGGGTTGAGGGGGGGTATCAATTATTATTCACTTATTAAATACTTGAGTGACTTTCTAATGGAATAATTTTTTCATGGTGGAGGTAAATTTAACATCATTTATTTTGGTTTGGATGTATTACTTTGTTTATTTTTTTCTAGTATTTATCCCTTCAGTTCCCCATGAATTTTTTGAGAAATTTGTATTTATTGGGCTCAGTAGAAGGTGGGGCAATATTGGCGCATAGTAAGGTGAAACCAAGGTTCATTATATAAAAAACTGTGTATCCCCATTCCACTATGATAGTGAGATAATCATGGTTTCTAAACTATTTTTCACACCATGTGGGATAACCATGAAGGAGGTTCCTCTTAGAAGGATAAGAACACATGAATGATGGATGGTAATGTACTACCATGTGGGAAAATAATGAGACATATAGAGGTCATAAAAATATGAATATTACACTTCCAAACAGCCTCATTTTTTACGCCAACCCCCCCCCCCATTCCAAACCAAATGATATTTTCATCCCCCAAAGCTTCCACCACTCCCTCATGGACCTATTGAGCTACAATCATTAGGTGGTTTTTCTTTAACATCATGGATTCATCAATTAATTATCTTTCGTTATTATTTATTCCTTCTTATAGGGTTCCTCCTCCTTCTTCCTTGGGTTATTATTTTTTAATGAGTTTTTTTTGAAATAAAGAGGGTTTGATTTTCAATTTTTTTGTTAAATTATGATTTCATTTTTTTGATATTTCCATTACAATGTTTTTTTGAGGTGTTGTTGTGGTTTCACACTATTTTCTGGATTTTTCTAAGCATGAGGTTGGTGTTATCATGTTTTTATAATATTAGATGATATTTTTTTCACTCTCGGATGAATAATTGTGTTATATGGGTGTTGTGTGTGGTAATGAATATGTTGTAAAAAGTGTTTTACAATATTATATTATAAAAGATGGGTTTCTAATGGAAAATTGTAATGAATCATATGTTCTTAATTGTGGTTCATATGAATGTGTTCTATGATTTATGTGAATGGTGTGAAATCTGTTTTAAAAATTCTCATTATGTGAGAATGTGTTGAATGTTGCATTTCTAAAATAAGTGAATTTTGTGGAAGGTAGGCTTCTTTATTGTTCACAGTTAATTTGGTAATGAATTTTGAGTATGATATGAATCTTTTCATAATATGGATTGTGCGTGTTTTAATTTGAAAGGGTCCATTCCGATAGAATTGGTTGAATCTTATGTGTGATTTTTTAGTAGTGTTTCCAAATGGTTTTTGTGAAATCTGAAATTGGGGAGAAATGTATTTATAAATAGTTGTCTTGTGTGTGTGTGAAATGGAATGTGGTTTTTATTAAGGAAAAGGGATGTTACCATGTGATTTTGGATATTTGTATCAATGGGAATTATAGAAATGTTTATTTCCTTGTGTGATTGTTCTTCATGGAATGTGTATGTGAAATTAATGATTTATGTGACAAGTGAAATGGATTTTTTGCATAATGGAAATCCTTGGTATCTAGGTTGGAGAACATGAACTAGTACATTAGTTGATTCATATGGGATGATGACCCGTTTGTTTTAGAAATATTGACTCTAAAAAAATTAAACATGTAAAGAGATCGAAGAACACTAGACCTAAGTATGGGATAACCTCTACTAGATCATGCATTTGATCTCAAATGTTATTATATTGTTATTTGGAGACCAGTAGACATATGGATGCATTACCTTCTAGTAGATTGTACATGAGAATGCTGTAGTTATTAGTTGGAGGATAGTATCACCAAGGTATGAGGTTTCATGGGATTCTCTTGTGTTATTTAGCTATAAGGACTTCCCATGGTGCACTCTTTTTTACATGATGCTTATGTGATGTCATTATTTCCATCCCTAAAGTGGAACTTACGTATATTTCTTTTCAATGATGTCTTTATTTTAGAAAATTGTTTCCCCAAAATTGTTATTGGAATAAATTTAAAATGATCTTATGAAATTTTTCATGTTAATTTAACTTATAATGTTATATCATGGAATATATTTTGGGTGGAATCCTACTAGGATCTGGCTCACACCCTACATAAAACATTTGGTGTATGTAGACTTGGTTATGTATGGCCAAGTAAAAGAATGATGTATTGTTGTAGAGAAGGTGGATCTTGTTTCTAGTGTTCCACTTCTCAAATGTTTTCTTAATAGGTTCTTGAGGGAGATGACCCTCTTGTTTTATGGGGTTTTATGGGATGATTTTTTGTTAATTTTTTTAGTATTTTTGGTTTTGGTTAATGTACTAAAACATTATATATGGACATGGTTGTACCTCAATTCATTTTGATTATCAGTTATGGGATGTTTATTCTTATTCATTGTTTAAAGTTATAAAAGTGGGTGAAATCATTCTCATTGTGTATTATTGATTCTCAGGCAGTCATTCCCATCCCATGGGGATTGGGAATTCACTATTGGGACATGACTTGGTCCGAGTCATTGTTGGGTTTGATGGAACACTGAATTTCTCTGTGACCTAAGGGATGATGTTTCCAATTCATTTGGCATGGTAGGAAGGTATCAAGTTGATTTAGGTGAACAAAATTTGATAGAATTTAAGGCTATCCTTAGGTATTAGAAAATGATGAAAGATATATACTTAGTTTATAGAAGAGATATAGAGTTAGTGGAAAATTGTTATATGGATTATATCTTTCAAAAAGATAATAATGACCAAAAATCATAGTAGGGATTTTTATTTTGACTAAATTGAGTATCTCATAGATGAAAGAGTATAAATAACATATATCATGTTGATTTTACATTTTATTCCATTTATATTACATCTTTGTGTGTATCTATGAAATCATTTTGGATTCTCGTCATTATTTATGAGCTTAAT
Organism: Viscum album; assembly: GCA_963277665.1. Lineage (NCBI taxonomy): Eukaryota > Viridiplantae > Streptophyta > Magnoliopsida > Santalales > Viscaceae > Viscum > Viscum album. The sequence goes on along the minus strand of OY728158.1, from coordinate 1,171,256,532 downwards.
ATTAATACCCTTGTCATTATTTCAAATTAATTCATGATCTGTCTTATAAGTGAGAACATTATACAACCTAGATTATTGATAAGTCTAGTTTACTTTGGTAATTTGGAACAATAAATGTCAACATAAATTAGGGGTACATCACCATTATCTGGAACATCTTTAACATTATCATATTATTCATATATTCTTAAAACTGCTAGGGGTAACCTGGGTATATATATAAAATAAGGGTGGCCTAAAAATCCATGTAAATTAATATTTATTTCATAACCTAATGATTGTATTACATGTCTGACAATATGTATCTCAATGAGACATAAAATGGGTGAAAATTATAAACATCAACATTGAGGCGTGATATTACATGATATCAGTAAGTCCACATGGGAATGTGGAAATAACTTAAAACAAGACATGATGAGAATATGTCAAGGTTTAACACCATGAAAACAAATCATAATGTTCTTAGGATACCCTCCCACACACCATAAATGAAATATAATGAGACTAAAATTTTACCAAATTCTTTGGAGTGCTATCTATGAGAATCCATCATAATCATATCATGCACATTCATCAGTGCCCCACATATATCATATACATAAGAATATATTTCATCACATTTAATCCCATAATATTTTAGTGTGTATTAAATACACGTATTTCTTCCATCTATGATGTATAATTACATTATAGTTAACACTATTTATTATAAATGGTTATATTCTTTCACTACACAATTGTTTAGTATGTAGAATTGATGTAAAATTTCAACAGGATATCGGGTAACATAAATGTTCATGGGAGGTATTAATTATAGTGAAATATGTAAATAATTATTTATAAATAATAAGGTAGTAAAGGGGATATGTAAGAATACATCCCAACATTTGGAATTCGAGATAAAAGGAATATGATAATGGATACAATTGTATAAATAGGATAAGAAGGTGTCCACTTAACTTGAGAAGCTAATTCAAAATGATTGTGTGGCATTTATTTAGTTTCTGGGGAACTATGAGATGACTTTTGATAGATGAAGGATGAGTAAGGGCAAGCTATAATTATTTTGAATAAAGATTAATGGGAGCATGGGTATGTTTATATAGTAAAATATTGAAGCGTTCATTATTATTTCTCAAACATAGGATTTAGACTCTATATTGAAATGAAATCAAAATAAAGAATTACACCACTTTTTCCCATAGTTTATACTATATAAGAGTGGTTTTAGTTATTTTATAATGACATGGGATTGACTAATTAAAATATTAACCATCCTAGTTTGTAAGTATATTCTATTATATAAGAAACATATTTAAATCCATTAATATATTATAGGGTTTGGAGGATTAATAAAGGATGTAAAAAATTAATCAAATAACCTCAATAACAAATTAATTTAATGATGATAAGGGTATTTTTTATATACCATTTATTGAATTCATTACATCAATTATTCTTTATTATGATAACATAATAAAGACTTCATAATTAGGTTAGATTTAATTCTTAATGTAAAACATTATTGTCAAATGAAATTTTGAAACATTCACCGTAAAATAATATTTCAAAATATGTAAAATTTCAATTTTAAAATGTGGATATACATTTATTTATAAAAGATGGGTTTTTTGGAAATAACAGTCTTCAAATCCTTACAAAAATAAACTTTGATTTCGTAAAAGTATATTATAAAATTCACTTAATAAATATTATCCAGTAAAAATAATTTATGAAAACGTTATTTATTTTTAAAAAACCATTAATGTATCAAAAGTGGGGTCTCAATTAATATTATATAGTGTTGAAAAATATCATTTTTATTTTATCCAATAAAAATTATTTATATGGTAATAATAATAATAAATAAATATGATGATTATTTAATTAAAAATAATATATATATGTACATAATTTTTGGGTTTTTTTACATATCATTTTTTACACCAATAAGTCTTTTAGGGTAAGGTGCGTGATAGTGAGACTTTAATGTGATGATTTGGCATTGTTGTGGTTTCCACCCGCATGTAGTGGCGTTCTGAGTGGCCTAGGTGTGGCTGGAATTGGTGTTTTGGGAGGCCGTGGTTTTAGTATCATTGGGTATAATGTAATTGGGTTACTACTCAAGAGATATTCTTTGGATTTGTTGTGATCTACAAGATCATGTTTGAGTATCCTTTTCATGGTAGGGTCTTGTACTATGGTAACACGTGGTTATCAGATTTGGTGGTAGTGGTTTTTTGGTTTCGGAGTGGTCCAAGATCCCTAGTGGGTTTTCATCTATGGTTATCACTGAACGTTAAATTTTCCTTTTAAAATAAATTCAAAAAAATGTTTTCTTCCACCACATCAATTTTTTAATAATTGATTTTTCAAAATACCATTATTTATTCTAGTAATATGAGAAATATTCGGTAGATATATTTCCAATAGTAATGATGCTTGAATTCCATTTAAATATCATAGTATATAATAAATTCAATGAATTTTTCCATACCCATAATATATTATAGGGGAATTTAATTGAATCAAAAAGTGAATTTTATATATACAAGATTGGTTCGTTGAAATATTCCACCCTTCAGAAATTTTTTACTCCAAATTTTCATTTCAATCACTATAATATATAAGGTCAATATTGTTTCATCACCTCCTCTGGTTCCCATGTCAATACGTCAAAAAGTTTTTCTCTATAGAACATTGACCATAAGAATTTTACTATTTTTATATAATAATGTTTCTATTATAGACGAACTTCACATAATTATCCTAATATTAATGATCATTCTCAAATGGTAGTAACTATGAATTGAGTACATATGGGTGGATTGGTATGTACATCCTGAAGAGGGATTCATGGAATACATAATGTACATAAGATATGACAGGTCAGAGTTCTAGTCGATAGTCCACCACTCCGGTGCGATCATGAACCTTAATTGAGACTAATGTATCATTTAATAACATTCCCACTATTCCAAATTGTTATAAAATAATTATCTGGGGATATTCTACTGTATACCATGTACTAAAACTCAAACAATTGGTCTCACCAATGATTTCTATCACATATCATATTTTGACATTGAGTAGCCTTAATGTACTGCTGAATGGTCTGGAAATTTCCACCATTTTAGGAACCATTATATTTAGGTGTTTTTTAGATCTTTGAATAAAGGGGTTTATAGGGGGATATTTGGATGCATGAGTGGAAACTATTATTGAATGAGAACTCAACTAGAGTAATTGGTTGATCCCTCCTCTTTTTATGTCAATTGACAATGCTCTCAACATGTCACTGAGTTCCTAGATAGTCTACTAATATTACCTATCAATTTGAGGTTGATAATTCATGTTGAAGTTCAACTCATTTTTTTTGGAATGATGTAGATTCTTCTAGAACATTGTGGTAAATTTTGTATTTCTATTAGATAAAGTCAATAGTGTTGTTTTGTGTAGCATCAATACATCTCTGATGTGTATCCTTGTAAGATGATCGAGTGATACATCCTATCGAATTGAAACGAATTGAGTACTATTCATAAGATGATGCATGAAAAACCATATAACATCATATCAACTTGATGGGATTTTAAAACCAATGAAAAATAACTTGGTTTTGTTATCCCATTTTCATGTTGTTATGGGTAATATTTGATTCATCCCCTTGAATATTTTCCATTAAACCATTACATTATGGCATACTATATATAATAATTTATTTATTTTTATCTATTTATTAATATTGTCCCACCAATAGCTGTCTCTTATAAATTGATAAATCTTTGTTCTTGTGGGACTGATGGAGAATTTTTATTTATGAATATCATACAAAAAATCCTTTAAATCATGTTTTAATGGTACACATGCACTTGAACCAAATCATACAACACATTAATTGATCATGAAATATATGGATGTAACTTTTTTAAAACATCAACCATGTTATGAATTCCCATATACTATCATTGTGAATCCATTATATTATCTTGAACCTATGCTTGATAAATAATTTTTGAATTTATTGATGGTGATCCTGAACATGATTTGCACGTCTATCCTTTTCATGCATAAGATAATCAGATCCATCAAAACTGTTATTAATGTAAAAATTACTGGTTTATTTCTATATAGAGAATCCTCAACATTATTTTATATAACATTATGGTAGTGGATTGAGAAAATAGAACATAATTATCTCTATCCTTCTAAACAGATTCATATTCATCTCTCTCTATCTAAATTTTTACATAAGGATCTTATGATATATATATATATATATATCACACTACTATCCATATAGATAATTACATTGTATTTTCACTATGAAGATCACAACAACTAACTCCAAATATTGCAATAAGTAGTTATTTTCATTGACATTCAATTTCATTAAGGCAAATGCTATCAATTTTTTTTGTGAAGTATTACACATCCCATGTCCATCTTTGATGCATTGATGTATACCACAAAGAGTTAGCTAATTGTGGGTTTGGTATGTATGGGTGAAGTGATATGAATTTTTCTCAACTCCATTAATCTCTCATCTCGTTAATTATTCAATATAAACCTCACTCCCTTCTGAGTTAGATTGGTTAGTTGGTTTGAAAATTGTGATGAATTTCTTACAATTCAATGATAGTACCAAGCTATTCCATAGAAACTATAGATTTTTATCATATATGTTGTCCTCAATTATCCATAAATTTTTTTATTTATTGGATGTGGCTATATATATCCCATTTTATATGATTATATTACTAAATAATGATACTTCCTTCAACCAAAACTAAAATTTGTTGTAATTTTAATAAACATTCTTCTGTTTATGGTATTTATCCTTGTTCTCATATTCTTTTCATGATCCTACATGGTTTGGGATCGTATTAAGTGATTGTGTATAAAGACTACCCCCAATATTGGTGACGTAATATCTAATTACAATATTCATCAAATACATCATTATTTATGGTGTATTAGTGAGTTTGAATTGAATTACATTGATCTCAATGTGCCTAAACCTTGTATAGAAAGAAATCATGGAGATATCCTCCTTCTCCACCATTGCATGATAATATCCTGACCAAATATCCACCTTCTCAACATATAAGGCTCCACAGATGTAATTGAACAAGTCACCAATCTGTGGTAGATTATACACGATCTTTATTTGGATATTTTTTATCTCATTATAATCAATGTAAAGTCACATTGATGCATCCATCTTCTTGATGAAGTGGATTACGGAATCCCATTGTAAAGAACTTGGGAAAATGAAACTTTTTCTGAGATTCTCTTATAGTTGTTTCTTAATATTAAAAAATTACACATCAGACATTTTATATATATTCTTGGATAATTAGAATGCCTCCTATATATAATCATTTGAAATTTCAAGCTCTCTTCTTGTAGAAATACTAAGAAATTATTTTTGAAACTGATCATAATATTCTATTAAAATGTAAATGTATTTAGGGTTGATATTTTACTTATATTAAACCATTTATGCTAGATATGATTTATCATAGGGAAAAGTATCCATGCTAGAGATGCTGGAGCTAAAGATGATTCATCCTCCTCCATCCACTTGAAAACAACTGGTGGATGACTCATAATATAGAGAGTGATTTACATATTGTGAAAATTTATTTTGGATATATACTAAGAATACCAATCCATTTCCACAATTTAATCATATTCCACTAAAGAGAGTAACACAATGATTTGATGTAATTTTATCCAACAAATATTTGATTTGTGGAGAAGTTATATACTTGGGATGCAATAATTGCATCATTCACATTTTTCACTGACATTCCGAATTCATGATTTTTGGTGGTTTTGGAATAGATCTATTGAACCTACATTTTATGATTTAATTCATAGAACTATAATTAAAATGAATGTTCTCTATTCATGAACTAGTAACTAGAATTCTAAATACCACTTCATTTTCCTGATCCACCTGAGTGGTTGTGATGGAATATGCATTCCCTTTCTACATCCCAATTTATTGGGGCTGATTTTCTTAAAAAACCCATTTCATAGGGTAGTGTTTTGAATAGTTTCATTATCCCATGAATATGAAACATTATACAATAGGTTTAGGGTAGGAGGGAGAATTTGTTAGTTCTATTTCATTAGCGTGTTTCTCCCATAAAAAATCTCTTGCTCAGTTTCTCTTATTTCTTATCCTAAATCGTTAATTCATATCCATTATTTTATTTATATGGTTCTCACTTTCACACTTATTTTATGTGGGATGTTGATATTTTATACTATAATTATATTTTTTGATCCCACAACCCTATATAAAAACCACTATTCTATACTTATCCCCAATATACTGTTGAGAGTCTCTAGTCTCTATTTTGACATTGAGTTCACATGAGAAAATTTCATAATATCTATCAATGTTTTGTATTGCAATTTAATTTCGTATACTAGGTTGTAACACAAAAATGAGGTAGTAATAATTTTATTCAGTGGTAATGAAAATGTTAAAGGAGTTTTGTTAATGTATCGTGATGGTTTCATCATATTCACTGAAGGTTTCATCATCTTCTTTATTGAGGGGAAATAAAATATCCTTCCATTTTTAGTTAGTTTGTGAGAATAAAATATTTTTCAAAAATGATTATGGAATTCTTTCCTTCCCATCACTTTAATTTAATCCCCAATCATGGTATTTTTGATCTATATCCACCACTGATCATACTCTACCTATATATGATTAATAGATTATATAACATTCTCTTTTTCAGAATATTTAACGATGAATAAGTTATCATCAATGTATTTGAGCAATTATTTCATGCATAAGAGGTCATATGACCAACTAAAATTAATAGGCCTTTGTTGAATAAAAATATCAATTGTAGTTTGTTGAATCTTTCACGGAGTTGGGAATTCAACCTGATTCTTGTTTTTATTCATAATCTATGTAAAATAAGAGAGTACCATCACAAATTCCCTGATTCATACTACCATTAGGATAGAACCTCATTGGTGTAGTTGTCACATTTACCTTCATAGATATTGTATAATTGGTTCATTATATTTTAAGCCACTTACAAGAATTGAGGGAAACCCATGGATGGTTATTTTTAAATTGTTAAACACCTAAATGGGAGTAAAAAGCATCAAATGGATAACTTATAAATGAATGTACTTCTTAAACATATGAGTTTATATTCATCAATCTATGTTATCTATAATCTATTTTATAACATAGAATCTTCTGGGAATTTCTATTATATTCATAATGGATCATAACACTATTTTGAATATACTAGAGAATATCAACTAGGAGTATCAAACCAACTATGTACCAATACCCATTTCCATGCACAATACTCTATTTAGTCTAGCTCAATGTGGTTTTTTAGATTTTACCCTTAGGTATGTATGTTCCAAAGCCATATCAAATTGTAGTATACAGATAGTGGTATATTTTTATGGAATCAAATTACTCAATACTTTACCAGAATTAATGGATTCCTTCTTATGTTCATTCTTATCCATACAGATTTTAAATTAATTTTCTCATCATAATCTGAAATATAACAAAAAATTCCTTTAATACGAAAATTGAAACCTATGTATTTATTAAACATTAATTCATTATTTATTACATAAGAGTGAAAATAATACAACCTAAAATACTAATAAATATAATTCAATTTGGTAATTAGGTAAAATATATAACAACATAAATAGGGGGTACATCACTAATATTGAAAACTTATTTCACATACACATATTATTCCGTCATTATTATATCCACATGTAGTATCTAGGGGATATAAATAAGAAAGGGATGAGCATAAAATCCCAACAACAAAATAAAAATGACATAACATGAAAAAAAATTATTACATGTTAGAGAATATCCAATTCAATGGGACATAATATTTGTTTGAATTATATAGAACCACAATGAGGCATGATATATCATGATGACATAAAGACATCATGTGAACATGACAACAACATAAAACTTTGAATCATAAGAATAATTAAATGTTAACCACTAAGAAAACATAAAATTATGTGCATAGGATAGAATCTTATTCACAATACATTGAATCTTATGAGACTAAAACATTACCCATTAGATTAGAGCACAATCTCGGCTCACCGATCATAATCATATCATGATCACACATTAGTGTTCAACATAGATCATATTCATAATAAAATATTTTCTAATATATAATTCCACGATATTCAAGTGTTGGTTAAATACTATTATATACCAAATAAAATAATTATATGTTTATAAATGATAATGCCTTTGGTAGGAATGGTGTTTGAGTATTCACTACAAAATAAGTTTTCATGGAAAATTCTAGTGAAATATCTATAGCATAAAATGATTACATAAATGTTCATGGAAGGGATTAATGAGCGAAGAAGGGGTCTAAAATGAATTATTCATCATAATGGTAGTAAATAGAATGTCTATGAAAATATCACATCATTATGAAGTGGAGATATACGGAAAAAGATAATGATGATGCTGGATTAAGGAGGAGAAGGAGATGATTTGATAGCTCAATAGGGTTATTTTGAATGAATTTGAGGAAATTATTAAGTTATTTAGGGAACCTTTATAAGACTATATATATAAGAGGGGGATGTGATCAGTATTTTCTGATTGAATTTGAATGAGTGTTTGGGTGGGATTATATAAGAATAGTGGGTAGAGTTCCATATTATTTCTCTAACATATGTTTTAAAAAATGTAAAATAATTCAATGAAAAAATAATAATTCCCATGGTTTCATCCCATGAAGTATTATAGAGAGGATTTATTTTGATTAATTTAAAAGTAAAAGCTACAAATTATTATTATATTAACCTTGGTGATGTATAAGTGTGTCATGTTCTTAAATAAAATATTTTAAAACCTTAAAATATATTTCTGGTTTTGAAGGATTAACAATGGAATCCAAAAATTTATCATATGACCTCAAAAAAAAAAAATTAAAGGTAAAAAATATTTTTTTTCATAGACACCCTTTATAGTATTTATTATTATTTTTCATTATGATGTCAAAATACATACGATATATTAATATAGTATTTAGTTTTTACCCAAAAAATGAATCTCTTAGAAAATATTGAAAAATATATCATTATATAATTTTGACATTCTAATATGAAAAATAATATATATATATATTACGAAACATTATTTTTTATATATGTGAATATTATCAATTAAAATAATAGTCGATATTTATTGAGATAAGCTAGTTTTTCTAACAATAATATTTTTGGATCCTTTGATGAATTATTTTGGAATGTCAAAAAATATCAACAAATATATTAAATAATTATAAATTAAATATTATATTTTCATAAAATATCTATTATTTTAATAATTTAATTGTTTATCAAAAAGAGTGACTTAAATGAAAATAAATATTACTCAAAAAAACCATTTGAGCTTTATCAAATAAAGATAATTTCTAGTGTACCAATAACAAAAAGTAAATATAACTAAAATTATATTGAAAAAATATATACAAATTCATATTATTAAGGCCTTGTTACATAGGATTTTATTATAACATACAATTCTATATTGGTAAGGTGTTCTATGGTATGTCTTTCATGGGTTTGTTCGACATACATGGTTTGAGTCGTGATCTCGATGACAGTGAACATCACCCATAAATAGATTAACACATGAAATAGATGTTGGATTATATATTTTTCTGGATTAACAGAAAAACCTAGTGGATTTATGTCCCTTGGAAGCTACAAGAATTTGGCTAAACCTAGTATGTCAGAAGTTGATAATGTCATCACATCCTTTGTCATTGGTAATTTAAAATTTCAAAACTAATTTTTTTACAAGTCATTTGGAAATTGTTCATCATGTATACTATTAATAGTTGTGATGAAAAATAGTCATTTAAATCTTATAGGATACAATAAAACTAGGGAACTGAATGTGTTTTATATAACTATAATACATAATAGGGAATATATTTCAACCAAAATATAATTTTTATTTATAAATTTTTGATTCATTATAATTAATGTAGTACCGAGAGAAAATTAATCTATCATATCTTCCTATGATAGTCCAATAGTGTTGGCTGTCTCTAAGGATCTGAGGTCACATAAAATGAAAAAATAATGTACTTTAGATGTTTCTTTTCTTATGGTATTTTTATAAATGAGGATATGATCTAGTGTGTAGAGTACTCAAATAGGAAAATACTATAGACCCTTTAAATATGTCAATATCCTAATAATGGAATGGGTAACTTGAGAGAGATTATATACTAATTAATACAATTTGTTGTATGTAGATAAGTTGTGAATCTGTTAGAGTTTGATCACTATAAAAAAAATTTTGTATTAAAAGACTAAATGATTAGGTAATCATGTTTTCATATAACATCATGATTGATTCACTGTAAGAATTTTTTTATAATGTTGTAATAATATTGTCCATGCTAAATGCTAATAGAAGTAACCCATTTTGATTAGAACATAGAGGATCCACAATAGTGTTCCTGAAAATAGTTTTATATCTAGATTATATTTTTTGATGGGACATTGATATCTTAGGTATTGGGGGTATTGTGTATAAGATGCAGAGAGGTCACACCAATATATCAAATATATGGACTGTACTGTAGGTCCCCTTCTGCTGGTGGGATAAAACCTGTGGTGGTGTTTGTATGTGTGTGAAAGTAATGATGCCCCATGATAGCTAGATGATGTTGATCAATGAGATTATATGTAATGTGAGGAGAATCCATGTAGATGGTTTATGTGGGAATTACTAGAATGGGACATTTATTCCTATGTATTAAATGATATAGATATAATAGAGACCATCAGATCTATGAAATTTGAGTTGTTCATCCATATTTATCAATCTACGTTGCTCTTTCATCCTTCCGAATGCACTAGATCATTGTTTACATCTTCAGCTGATGTCTGACCATGTATGGTGATTGATACTAGATGATGAATGGTATATTATTTATATTAGGAATGTAATCTACATACTGCATGTATGATGATTATTTAACAAAATTAACAATTTGAATCAAAGAAGATGATGAGTATATTGAAGGAAGTATTGGTGTTGGTAAATGATAAATCAATCAAATTATGAATTTATGAAATAACTCAAATAATCTTAGTGTAATATGATGAAAAAATCATGTTTCTTAAAATACAGATATCCCAAGTGATATTAAACTCTCTTATGACTCGTATTAGGCAATAAATAAAATACTTTTTAGAATATCACTTAGGCTGTCTGGAGTAATTGTGGTAAAGCATGTCAACATTCACTAATTATGTATAAAATGTACATCAAGGAATCACATGATAAAAAATGTTATCATCCAAAGATATCGCGTGATCACTTGATCATCCGAGTAATTCATAGAGAATCCAAAAGGAGTATCAATCAATGATTTTCCATGATCCTCAAGAATTTTATGTGTCTTGAATCACCTTGAACACCATAGGTTGGTTGTAAAACACTACCCATATAAACAATGTTCCAAATTAATAGTTAAGGTGGTCTATTAATTAATAAAATGGGTGACCTCACATATATGATAAAATAGAACCATGAAACACCTATATCTTGGAGGAGAATAGGATTTGTATGAACCTTTTCATACGTAGAGGATTGTTGTGTTCTTTTTTAGATTATGTAATGAAATGTGATATCATATAATAATCTGGTCCTGCAAAGGAATAAATCCCATGTCGACCTCTTCATATGAAGTATATTTTCACAAAAATCTCTAGTTATAGGAATGAAATAATAAGATGTCCCTGTATATATATACTACTTCTCGAAGGATACTTATTGTTTTCATAAAGGTTTTATGAAATTAATAAAGGAGATAATGTTCCCTTATTTTCATGATCAAGACCCCCACCTATTTGGGTTTCATGAATATTTTGCAAAGAACAGAAGGTTTAAAATTATTGCTTCCAAGCATATATATTCCACAAACCATGCATTTAAATTTCAAAAAATGAAAGGTTGATGACGAGGTTTTGTGGACCATAATATCATTGAAAAATGTGAATCTTCATGGTAATTTTAGTAATAATATTATCTAGTTTATTAAAAGGAATCTTGTGTATTAAGGCCATAATGTTTGTTTTGATTATTAAATATCATTGATGAACTTGTGGGGCTGGTATAAACAACATTTTTGAATGACTGGTTGTACAAGAATAAACACACCAATGACTCATGATGATTGATCTTTTCATGAATAAACATTTTGAGACAACTATAGGCACTTTTAGTCATTATAATATTATCATTGTAAGAGAATACATAAAACAAAATAATAGTTTATGCATGGAAAGAAGGATTTATATGTTTCAACCTTCAATTTTTCTTGTGTTCTTATATTTTGTTTATTATATTCCTTCCATGATTATGTTATTGATGAGAGCACAAATAAGATCTATTCCACCTAAATGGGAATATGTTCAATAGTAATAAGGGACTAATTGAAAATAATGTACACCCTGATAAATTTTATATACATTTATTAAACACCCAAATATAGTGTTCCTACATGATCCATATGGAATATATATGTGTTATCATAAGATAGGTACACCCGTTATTTGATCAATGTATCTATCCCTAGATGATATCACATGGTTTATATCATTTACATATTTGATGTTGACATTGAATTTCATTAATTTGAAAACATAGTTTGAATTCCTCTTAATGAAGATATGAAGTCCACTTCCATGATTATGAAATAATATTAGAATAAGGAGTAAAGTATATTGTGATATATCTCAATGAATGAAGGTAAGGAATAGTTCTAATTTGAAAAATCTGTTGATGATTATACATTTGAATAAACTAGACTATGATGTGGAGAGTATATGAATGTTGAGTATATCAAAATTGTAGGATACATTTACTCACAATATGAATTTTATAAGAAGAATGTTCCCGAATAAATGATTTCATATTTACATTGTACCTTCAAGAATTAGTTTTATTTAATATAAATAGTTGATGAATAAATTATGAAGTAAGAAGTTGATCTTGGTACGAAATTCAAAATGTGAAATTCCCCCACATACCTTTCTGAAGTAAAGGAATAATTTTTTGAATATTTTTAATGAAATTATTATATTAATTGAATAAAAATTCCAATGGAATGATTATTAGATCATAATATGTTAAAATATTTTTCTGAAGTATTGTGTTTACTTCAAAAATTTCTCAATGTTTTCATGAATGTGTGAAAATTGAAATTAATGAAAAAATATGTAAAGTCAAAGAACCTATACTATTATTGTAATAAAATGAAATTTTTCTAAAAGAGTATATGAAAATTATCTATGATTTGGAAGAATATAAAAAATATAATATCAGTAATATTGATGCTTAATTTGATGTTAACTATTTAATAATTATATAACTTCAAATTATATGACATAAGATTATAAACTAAAACAAAATCATAGTGCTGAAATATTTAGTGAATGAGAAGGAAGACTGATTTTAGTTAAAAATGATAAGGTTTTAACTTCAGGAAATATCATTAAATTATTGTAAAATTATGAATTTTGGAGGTGACACATATGGGGACATCCCAAGTTGTTTAAAAGAATAAGTATTAAACCAAAACATATAAGTATAGTCAACCCCCAATAAAGAATATTTCTTTAAAACCATTTGATATGACTATTTCCTACACAAGTACTCATATTGGTTGATAAAAGTGAAAAATATCTTCTATTGATAAACCTTATAAAACCTTAAAGAATATATTAATCAATTACCTAATACATTATTTTTCCACTAATGTTATCTCATCCACTAGTGTAGAACTATATCCTAATGATGAGAAAATGTTGGTAGATTAGAATTATAATACATCAACCAAAACACTAATGTTGGATGCTAGAATTATAAATAAAAATAACTACCCATATGATTCTATAAAAAACAAAAGTAAAATTGTAAAAATAGAACTAAACCTCATTATAATGACAATACACACTAATGGATGAATATTTATGGGTACTATTACTGCTTCTCGAAGCACCGACCCCCAGATGCTGAGTATTTTAATAAAAAAATAATTTAAGAAGAATAAATATACACTTAATTAAGAGGGATTATATATCATCAAATAAATAAACATGAACAATATAATCATATTCCATAGAAAATAATGAATCAATACTGTATATAAATATTAAAATGCCATGAATTATTCTGCGAGTATGGAAATATGATTTTTCACATTGAAGAAGATTGGCGGCATGTATCAGACTATTAAAACTGTTATGCTAATAGAAGAGAATAACCCATGTATAATTATGTTAAAAATAAAAAATTTATAATAGAATTCCGAGATAAATATGTAATGAGTTATATTCAAAATAAGATGATAATTAAAAAAACAAATTATAAGAATGTTGAAAATTGAGGTTCAATGACTTTCATGTAAACTAGGTAAATATTATTCTACTATGGAATGAGAGGCCATACTACAGACCAGCACAATCATACCTGGAATATTAATAATAGAAATATAAAATTATGAGTAGAATTAATCCAAAGTAGAAATAAAAAGACATGATTTACGGAAAACATTATTGATGAATATTTTTATAGGTTCCCTATGAATGATAACAAAAAGAATTAATTAATACATGTGCAAGATCCAAAAAAGAATACGGTATGATTAAATGAGTAAAACAATTTCCTTGTAGTTTTTTATATAATATTGAAATGAAAAAATATGAATATGAAGATCAAGCTACAATAAAAGAACATATAAAAAAATTATTCATCATTAAGAAGATATGAAATTTCATGAGAGTTTTAAAAAAAATAATGACTATGGTGTCCCACAAAAATTGTGAAGTAGGTGAAATACAACTATATAAAAATTAATATAATGCATGACTCAGCTACTGGATCAAAAGGATACACATTCATAAAGATAGATAAAAATTTTCAATCTACTATAAATTAAATCTATAGGTTGGGAGAAAATTATCAACCATATTGATTTTATTCTTATGAACATAATAGTTCCTCATTATTTCATTTATTCTTAGGTAATATCTTTTTATTTACACTGAACACAATTGAATATGGTTTTTATTATCAATGATGAGAAATGATTGAACAATGTGTATGCAGACATGTTATAATTCCTATTGAATATATGATTAAAATATAAATTTTTATTCAATTGTGGATCATCAATATGAACATATTGAATAATATCTCATGAAAGTATTCAACAGGGATAATTAAGGGTGTGCACCTATTGAGGGAGAGAAAACAGAAAGAAAAATGTTATCATAGATCATTTCCTGAATATCAAAATGTTATGGTTGTTTATATATAATTTTAAAATAAAGATAACCTAATGACACTTCCTTCACGTTTTTATTGTTATAAATTTTATTATAATGGATATTTATTTAGAACTAAGCTATTCGATTGAATTGGAAAATTATTATTGTACATGAAATTTATGATGGGTTCTCTAATGTGGGTTGAAGAATATGTTCCTTTATAAATTTGAATTATATGATCCCTAATTCTAACAAATAATAATTTTCTGAACATTATATCACAAGTATGATTTTATGTGGATATAATCAGAAACATTTGTTGAATCATTCTGGTTTTCAAATTTTAATTAGCATGGGTAGTCCTAGAGTAGAAAATCTAATTGATCTTTTCTAACAAAACCATGTTTTACCATCCATCTTTTATAAAAATGATAAGTGATTTATATAATACTTGAAAGGTATAATAATAAGAAAAATCCTACATGAATATTTTTCAATTATTATAAATAATATAGAGAATATAAATTGAATTTATTTCCGAAAATGGTATTGAAAACAAATCCATATGGGTACACTAAAATTCTAGGTATATGGTTGATGAGTATGCTTGTACTTTTTTAATACGTTAGATGGAATGAAAAGAAATATCTAATGGAGTCCAATATGATTACTAATTAATAATCGAATAAGTATGAAAAATATTCAAGAATGATGGTTAAGAGTATTGAATAATTTTTATGGATTACTTTTATCTCATTAAAAATTTCAATTCTATATACTTGATGTAATTATTTTTGGAGGATAGATATGGGAACAACGGTTGTATTTTGGTAAGAAAATTTCCCAAGATTGATGATGCTTCATAGATAATTATTATAGATTCATTTAAGGAATTTTATTTTAATGGTTTATCAATTAACCATGAGAATTGTGTTGATATATTTTTTTTGTTATTACATTACAATACATGTTATAATTATACTACGAGAGAAAAAATTTTCTTCATTATTTAAAACCTGGAAGAAGACCACAAAAATAAATATATTTTTTTGTTTATTTTTATGATAATTCAAGACAACATGTTGAATGATGAGGATATGGGGAAAATTATCATTAGAATTCATAATAAGAAGGAAGAGATTATATATGCTTGTAGGGATTTAAAATTTGAATTGCATTCCAAAATTAAAAAAGAGGAGTTTTATAAAAACCATGAAGATGAATATTTTCTTGAAGTAATGAAAATGAATTATGTAAGCCATGAATAATATATTTTTATTTAATGAATAAAAAATAAATATGATTGAGTTATTTTGTTTTGAATTTGTTTACTCACACTACCAGGACATTGTTTATATTAGAGTGTATTTTTTTAGAAATAAAAAGTATGACCAACAATATATTCCCTAAAGGGATAGCTCCAAACCGTAAATGGGGTGTTGAAATAGTGGGTGCCCTAGAACCAAATATATATTACCTTTTGATTAATTTATCATGTGTAAATTTAGATATTCATGATGATATCTCACCATTATAGTGCAGACATTTTCTGCATCCACTATAATAATGGTAATTTCTAAAGTTTAATTGTCGTGTCAAGAGGTTATATCATATCCCAGGATATAATGAGAACCTTGAGATATAATGACATTGAACTTAAATATATGTTCTATAGTCTAGATACATCTTACTGACTGGACACAGTAGATGTCTGACTATCAGGTGCTAGGGGCTCATAAGCATTGAGACTTCTTCTCATGAAGTTCTCACTTAGTGATATCTAGTAGTGAGATCATGAGGACAGACCCGTCGATAGGAACACCACATATTTTGGGTGTCATTGGTTGTTCCTATCTACGAACATGTGTATTGGTCTCCTGAATTGAGACCATTATCAATGTATATCATTTAATTACGTACTTTGATGTAAGGCGAAAACCATGGCAGTAATGTCATGACGAGGTAGTTTGTGTTGGGTGCGTCGTTGGTGGTATGACATTGGTTGAATGGTCAAGAAAGGATTTGTCGCTTCCAAGTTTAGGAATTTGTATATCTAAGGCCTGGTTGATCAGGATGGTGCCTCCTTCCTAAGTCTTTGGCCAAAGCAGTAGGAAGGCAAATCCATCCGGATAGATCAACAAATAATAAAGAAAGACAATGATGATGGCACAAGAGTGCGTCCTACATTATGAGATATTTAATGACAAAGAGATTATAGTACACAACAGTGTTTCTAGGTTGGTAGTAGTTGCAATGACTATCCTTATCTCTTTAGAGGCCATGACGGGTTGCTAGACCCTGCTCTTGGTCTGTGGATTTTATTCACTACTATTGAGATATGGGCCTAGAGGGTCACACACAACAACGTATTGAAGAATCTACACCTATTTAGTGGAATTGGAATATTGGACATGGTGGGCCCCACCACTGGGGTCTGAGTGTAGTCCAAAGTACCGATGAACTAAAGAATTAAATAAATTCATTAATATTCAAGTTATGAATATTTGTGATTATTAAATGAATTTACGAGTTTAGTAAATACGAGAAAATATTAATCGAAGGAATATTATTTTAATATTCCAAGGTTCGTTTAATATTAAGGGGGATAACGAGTCGAGTTAAATGGATCATATTTTATCACGTAATATATTTCATATATATATATTACACGTATGTGATAAAATAAATAAATAATATTGACGCAATTTTAAGTCTTCATAGTTATTTTTTTAGTGCACGTGGAATTAACGGGTGCCAGGGAATCCAACCGGGAAATTTCCACAATTCACTATAAATATAGGAGAGGGGATCAAGCACAATAACTATTCATGTCATTTTGGACACAGCTTCTCTCTCCTCCCGCTCTCTAGAGAGATAAGCTGTCGATCTGTGCTCAGATTGAGTTTCTTTTCACGCATCATAAGATCGATGATGCAGTGATTGTCAGGACATTGAAGATTTCATTGAATCTGCGTGATAGCACCCAGAGTTCAATGATCATCATTCCCGCAGATTCTTGAGGCGCGTATGGATGATCTAGAGGGATCCTGCTTTGGATCTTTCAAGCGACGATCGCCATCGGCTAGCAGCAGTCAACCGGTCCTTCAGATTTGAAATGGGTACATCTTTCATTTTAATTTTGTGCTCTTAATAATTTATGTGATATCCTCGAACCTCTCTGGGTCTCTGATCGTCGGCAACGACAAGTTCCGTCATCTTGTCGAAAAAATTTTAAAATCCCCAGCCCACCTGCTTCCGCTACGGGCCCCAGAAACCTTAAAGTGGTATCAGAGGGAGCGCGTAGATTTTACAAGCCTAAAAAATTAAAATTACATTAATATTAAGTATAGGGTTCAAAACGGGTCTCATCGGTTCAAACCGCACGCCGATCCAATCTCAAATGACCAAGTTATGGCCGGTTTAATTTTTCAGATTAGATCAAAGGTGCGGTTTGATCTCGGGTTCTAATTTTATTTCATCTTTTTTAACCGATTAAAATTAAATCGGTTCATTAGAAATAAAATTAATTGTGGAAATTATATTTTATAAATAATATAATTTTCACAATAATTTTATAATAATAATAATAATAATTTTATTATTATAATAATGTAATAATAATAAATTATTATTTCATTATAAAAATTATATTATTATTTAATTTAAAAGGCTATCTTTAGCCTTTAAAAATAGTATAGGACTTTTCAACTTGATATAAAATAAAAGGGTAAAAGACTTTAAAAGCTAAGTCTTAAAGTTTAATAAAAAAAGGTTGCTTTTGCCGGTCAAACAAACCAAAGAAAAAAATGGGGGGGGGGGGGGGCTGGTGCGTGGAAACAGAAAACAAAAAGAAAATGGAAAAACAGGGGTCGAAGGACCCTTGTATTCTCTCCCTCGGGACATAGCATAGGAGGGCTCCCCCCATGCAGGCACTGCCAGTTCTTCCCACGCGGTGCACAACTGTAGCACCGGGACGCCGTACAGGCGCCGCCTGCTCCCGCAATGCACAACATGGCTGGAGTGGCCGCACCCTTCTGCCTCTGTCCTAAGCGAAGAGGAGTCATGGAGAACCTCCGTGCACACCGCCGCCTAGGTTTTCCTCCAACCATGCCGCGCAACAACTCCCCGCAGGCCTTCGGCGCCCCTCTCCCAGTGGACCTGCATGGTGCTTCCCCGCCGTCCCGCTTCCTCAGTGCCACCTGCAGGGGTTCGATCGTACCCCTCTCCCTCCGGTGTGGCACACTGCAGCACTACATGCCCCTATCCCATTAGACCCGCACGACACACCCCAGCGAGGCCCCCGCCCAGGCCACCATCCCACCTCCTTGGAAGCTGCCACCTGCTCCTCTCCTGGCTGCCGCCTGCCCCATTAGGTCCCGCTCGACCTCCACCCTACCCGCACCCCGGTGGGTTTCTTCCCACCTGCAGCAGCCTCCCGCAAAACATAGAAGCACGCCGCTGTAGAGGAACCGACGACCGCAACAAGCTGCTTCCGCTGGAGACGCTATGCCGTGTCGGCCCTCCATGACAGTGCAAAAGGCCGAGCCGTGGGAGGGTTTCCTCTGGAAGAAACCAGCGCGCAACAGCAGGTCAGCCTCCGCTGCTCTAGGTGCTTCCCCGCTGTGTGCCGCCCTTCTCCAGCCAAGTTCGGCCTCCCCTCAATGCTCTGTGGCCTCCCCTCAATGCTCTACGACACAGACTAGCGCCTCCGAGCAGTTCCAAAAGCCACCTCGGCTAACCGGCCCAGCCTTGGCCGAACGCTCCTACTAGAGACCCAAGTGGACGGAAGCCTCCTGAGTACCTCATACTGCAGACTCCAAAACGCCACCATTACAGCTTGGCTCCCATGGGTGTCCCTGCCTTCGGACGCCGCCCGTTCTTCCTAGGGGACAGGTAACCCCTGACTCGGGTTTAGTTAAATCAATTAATATAATCAATTAATTAAATTAAATTAAATTAATTAATTTATTAATTATGGTGAAAATAAATTTTATTACCCGAGGTTAAAATTAATTTAATTTTGAAATTATATTAATTAATTAATTAATTTAATTCTAATTATTAAAATTAAATTAATTAATGGACCGATAATTAATTAAATTTTTTGAATTTTTTAATTCATCTAATTTAATTAAATAACCCTCATACTTACTTTAATGAATTTTAATATTTATCGTGCTTTATTTTACCCATCCTCTAGTCTTGAGCATCAACCCATGTATGTTTGCATTTAATTAATTAATTATTAAATTAATTAACTGTGTGCGATGTCTGTAAATTAATTTAAAACAGACGGTCTACGAATCGTCTATTTTTTAGTTAAAATGTATAAGGACCTGCGTGTCCAATTGATTTGATGTACTTTTATACCCCAGTCCCCCTCGCCTACGCGTGGGTATTGTTGTACCACAGACAGAGATGATGCAAAGACGTGACGTAGACCCCGCCAAGATGAGGCGGTACTCCAAGACGTAACGTGGACTCCGACAAGACGAGGCGATGCTCCAGATAAGAATAAGACATACAACAAGGGTTGAGATGCATCTAGTGTCAAGTTTCAACACAGGTATGATGCCCCTTAGGTCGTTTAGATGGTCAAGACCAATCAGATAGTAGTATGGCCTTTATGCATTTATTTATTATTTTATGCATTTTAGAACAGCGGGAAAATACATAAAATGATAAATAATAAAATACATAAAGTAGAAAAATTTGATTTCTATTGACGTTCAGTTGTGAGCGCGACAATGTAGATGAACAAGATTAATAGAAATGGATTACATTCGTCAAGATAAAAACATAAAACCCTCAAAGAAAATATTATGTCACAAACAGCCTTCCATCACTCGAGTTTGAATAAAACCGGGTGTTTGAGTGTCGGTTCAAGCCTTAGTTGAGGGTGCTCTTACTACTAGGGAGTTCTTATTTGTGTGGTGGATCGACTTAACTAAAATTTCAGCAATTAAATATCCTTATTTAGCTTGTTGTAATTTTAGAGGCAAGCGTTGAGTAAATTAGTAAATGATTTTTGAAGCTGGGACTGCACTCAACGGATCAAGTAACCACGAGTTAATGCGGTTGGCCAGCCGGAATCCTTCCTTGGATCCTCCAAGTAGTGGCGTAGCCATAGATTGTAGACTATGAGGGAGGTTCACGGATCCTTTCCACTAGAATTCTCAAGAGTATTCCGATTCTAGTACAAAGGGGTTCCTAAAATTCGAAAACTTAGTGGGAGACATTTAATGATTAAATAATCTATAATGTCACATTAGGTAATCACATAAAAGTACAATCTACTAATGTATATTTACAGATAATGGAAATAAATTCCATAATAAATCTATGATAAATATTAGACAAAGTTAATTTCTAAACCAAGGATGAATTTCCTAAATGTTGTATAGGCACTTGCACACATTACTACTACAATGGAAATTCAAGGTGCTTGTGTCCCAACCTGTTAAGCCACCTCAGGAAGCGAGGGTGTAAAACTACTTTTAGGAGACTCATGAATAATGCATATAATGGTTCTTTCATAATTCTATCATCAACGTCTGATGTTAGTTGCGGTAGCTACATCATGACTTGGATGATGATTACATGTAGTCTCATCTCCAAGATCTTTTCGAGGAGAATGTGAAGAAAGATTTGAATGTGATGATTGCCCTTGGATTGTGTAAAGTGAAAGATAGTTCACAATCTTTCATTTCATCTCATTCTTTTACCTTTTTCACCCAATCACTCTAGTTTCATTTAAAGGTACAAACGAACGGTATGGAGTAAGCACTCAATTACCATTATGGTAACATTCACCAAGTAATAAGAACATTGGAGACAACACCATCTTTTATTCTTATTGAGAATATATTGAAAGACAAGGAAGAAAGGCCTATGACAAGTTACACCAAAGGAACATTATCATTTCCTTCAAATAAAAATTATTGGTTATTTAACAAGAGGTTATTCTCATCACATAATGAAATGATTTCATGGAAGTTTAAAAACTGAAATACAAGAAGAAAGTACACTCTTCTTGTTCAGTTTATATTCATCAAATATATTAATGTTTCTAACATACTTCTCGAGCATAGAATATAATATGAAAATAATATATGTGTATTTAAATACAATAAGCAAGCATGTATAGAAACATTAATAGAAGTAAAGTGTATTCTCCAAGCAGCTGAGAAAGGGTGATTCCTAAGTCAGCGGTGAGAAACACATAACTTCTAATTGCCAAGTGATTGATTCAAATTGAACACGTTCTGGATTATAACCAAAAACATTTATCTCATGTGACCATTAGGACATGATGAGACATTATTACATGTTTTGGAATGAATGTTTTTTGTGGTAACATACTCAACAAATAAGTTCACTGCTATTTGAATCAATGGAAATACATGATGAATATAAAATACAAGACCCACCCAGTTGTGGCAATGTGATTCTTTTTCAAGTAAAACTAAAAGTAGATATCATCAATATAACAAGTATAGTATTTAGGCTCGGCATAGCTAAACACCTATGGAATAATTGAAATCATTAGTTTAGACAAAGAGACCTTTAGGAATAAAGTTATGCCACAAAGCTTCTGAGGATAGTTCAACATGAGAGTGTGAACTATTCCAAAGAAATCTAGATGTAAAGATACTTCATAAGATTCCTTTCAGTCATTAAGGAATGTACCAATTAAGTATAAGTTTGGTCCGAAGATATGAGTTGCTTTGGATCAACAGGCCGAAGAATATCCTGACCAAGCAATCATCGATCATGATAATGTATCGTGGAGTAATTCCTAAATGCATGTTACCTTATCTTCATCACCGTGTTGACGTTCATAAGAAGGATTGATGATAAATTATTACATATTAACATTTATGAACAACCATGTAGTGTGGAGAAATTCCGAAACACATATGTTACACATCAAAGTTATGATATAAGTTGTGTCAATGTTGCAACTTGCGGAAACATCCATTATATTTCATGATGTGATTTGAAAATAATGGCTTAAACACATAACCAATATGCCAACTAAAATGACAAATGGATATCATACGAGTCATCGTATATTGGAAAATCCATTATGTCATAGGACATGTTTAGATGAAAAGCGTTTGTTAGGATTTCAACAAACATGCATCAAGTTAAACACATTGTGCTTTTAAGTTAATTATCCGAATAGTTGCTTAAGATATTACCTAAATCCCTAAGATAGAAAATACGTAGTCAAGTATTAGACTAAATTTATATACAAGGGTGCACATCTCTATTAGAGATAGTGGGAGCTGAATTGACTTTGACTTAGTCAATGCTCGAGATGCACAAATGGTTGGCATAAGGAACAAGTTCTACAAGTACATGTGGAATAAGAATGTTTCAGAGACACATACTGCGTAGGAAGTATGAAACCACGGTGATAGTTTTATATTAACCGTGGTCGGTGATATATTATTCATTGAGAATAATAAATCCTGCAAGTAATCAGTATAAGGAAAAGAGCTAAGATTGACTAGATCAACTAAAATTCAATAATGGATTCCATGTATCTAATTGTATAGGGCCTTATAAATTGAATACTATGGTGGGTATTCAAATAAAAGGATACATGGATGGTACAAGTATGGTACCAATAAAGCTCTATTGGTTATACCAAGTCGGTACACCTAAATCTATTAGAATTTT
The DNA here is from genome assembly GCA_963277665.1 of Viscum album. Taxonomy (NCBI): domain Eukaryota; kingdom Viridiplantae; phylum Streptophyta; class Magnoliopsida; order Santalales; family Viscaceae; genus Viscum; species Viscum album. The sequence continues at coordinate 1,171,232,484 of OY728158.1, read as the reverse complement.
ACTTATCATAGATGAACTTCTATGATCATTTTATTAGTCATTGGATGTTAAGATCATATTTCGTGGTAGGTGTCTATACGATGCACCTCGAAAGAGATGATGACGTTAAATAATTCCAGTAAGTGTTTCAAGTTACTAAAATCCAGTTTTGGATTAAAGTAAGTGACAAGATATTGAAACATTCATTATAAATGAATATTTTCCTTGTCTTTACCAAAGGTTAGTGGGAGCGCCAATGTTTTCCAAGGGAAATATGTTCAGCAACATATGGAAAAAGATTTTGATCTTACAACTAGATAAGATCAGGTTAAAAGCAATTCTCTAATGATTGACTTAAAGTAGAAACCTAGGTTCTAGGGAACCAGATCTACTGAGGTAGATCCAAAGGTTTCTTGGTTCAAGTCAATCATACATATAGTGACATTGTATTAAAAAAATACAAGTTGAAACAATTCAATTTCTGGATTTTTGACAATGTCACATGGATTAATCTCTCTAGGTTTACATGTTCGGAGAATGGGTAGAGATTAAAGTTGTGAATTGATACCATATGCTTTTGTGACAGATCAATCACATAAGCCATAATATGTACAATAATTGATACTTCCATGATATAACTTATTATTGGCATATATCAATTATTTCCAGGAGCACTGCAAGTGATGCAGTTAGAACGATTATCTTGTATTTTGGAAAGTACAATTATATGTACCTAGAATATGAAGTGGAAGGTATACTAGTTATGGTGGGACACATACTAGTAGTCCTTAGATCTATTTGATATAGTATCGCAGTTAGGCATAGGTGATGAGTGATTTAAGCTCATAAAAGCTAGTGGTAGCCATATCTACAGATACTGAGTACATTTCAGCTTCTAAAGAAGCTAAGAAGTAGTTATAAATCGCAAAAATTTATTCCAATTCATGGATTCACACCTAGTGAGATAAGTAATATCATAATGGGAATTATGATATTCTTACTAGCCAAGTTGTCAAGTTATGACAATGGACTAATGTAATATACTCATAGATACCTTATCTTGAGAAGTTTTACTCAAGGTGATAAGGTCACATATAGTAGATATGCCACGTGGCGAAAACATGAAAGGCCCAGTAGTTAAAGCCATTACTCAGCAGAAGCATGATATTTATCTTGTGAGTAGCTAATAAGTTTAGTTAGCAAGTTGGATCTAGTGAAAGTGGGAGTGTTGAAATAGTGGGTGCCCTAGACCCAACTATGTAGTACCTTTTTATTATCGTATCATGTGTACAGTTAGATATGAATGATGATATCTTACCATTATAGTGCAGACATTTTCCGCATCCACTATAATAATGGTAATGTCGAAAGGTTAATTTTTGTGTCAAGAGGTTATACCATATCCCAAGCTATAATGAGAACCTCAAGATACAATGACATTGATATTAAATATATATTCTATAGTCAAGATACATCTTAATGACTGAACACAGTAGATGTCTGGATATCAGGTGCTAGGGGCTCATAAGCATTGAGACTTCTTCTCATGAAGTTCGCACTTGGTGATCTCTAGTAGTAAGATCATGAGGATAGTCCCGTCAATAGGAACACCACATGTTTTGGGTGTCATTGGTTGTTCCTATCTATGGACATGTGTATTGGTCTCCTGATTTGAGACCATTACCAATGTATATCATTTAATTATGTACTTTGATGCAAGGAAAAAATCATGGCAGTAATGTCATAGCGAGGTAGTTTTTGTTTGGTGCGTCGTTGGTGGTATGACGTTGATTGAATGGTCAAGAAAGGATTTGTCGCTTCCACGTTTAGGAAGTTGTACATCTGAGGCCTGATTGATTAGGATGGTGACACCTTAATAAGTCTTTTTCCAAATTAGTAGAAAGGAAAATTCATCTGGATAGATCAAAAAATAATAAATAAAGGTAAGGATGATGACACAAGAGTGCGTCCTGCTTTATGGGATATTTAATGACAAAGAGATTATAGTACATAGTCAGTGTTTGTAGGTTGGTATTCGTTGCAATGATTATCCTTATATTTTTAGGGGCCATGATGGGTTGCTAGACCCACTATTGGTCTGTGGATTTTATTAACAACTATTGAGGTAAGGGCCTAGAGGGTCACACACAACAGCGTATTCAAGAATCTGCACCTATTCAGTAGAATAGGAATATTGGATATGGTGGGCCCCACCACTGGGGTTTGAGTGTTGTCCAAAGTACTGATCACCTAAAGAATTAAATAAATTCATTAATATTCAAGTTATGAATATTTTTGATTATTTAATGTATTTATGAGTTTAGTAAATATGAGAAAATACTAATCGAAGGAATATTATTTTAATATTCCAAGGTTTATTTAATATTAAGAGGGATAACGAGTCAGGTTAAATGGCTTGGATTTTATCATGTAATATATTTCACATATATATATATATTACAAGTATGTGATAAAATAAATAAATAATATTGACACAGGTTTAAGTCTTCATAGTTATTTATTTAGTGGACATGGAATTAACAGGGGCCGGGGAACCCAACCTGGTAATTTCCACAATCCTCTATAAATAGAGGAGAGGGGCTCAAGCACAATAACTATTCATGTCATTTTGGCCAGAGCTCCTCTCTCCTCCAACTCTCTAGAGAGAGAAGCTATCGATCCGTGCTCGGATTGAGTTTCTTCTAACAAATCGTAAGATCGACGATGGAGTGATCGTCGGGATGTCGAAGATATCATTGAATCACCGCACTGGTACCCGGAGTTCGACGATCGACGTTCTTGTGGATTTTTGATGCGCGTGTGGACGATATAGAGGGATCCTGATTTGGATCCTTCAAGCGAAGATCACCATCAGCTAGCAGTAGTCGACCACACCTTCAGATTTGAAACAGGTACGTCTTTCATTTTAATTTGGTGCTCTTAATAATTTTCGTGAGATCCTCGGACCTATCCGGGGCTCGGATCGTCGGCGACGACAATTTCCATCATCCCACTGACAAAAATTTTAAAATCCTCAGCCCACCGGCTTCCACTGCAGGCCCCGAAAACCTTACATGGGGGACCTAGGGTCATCCCCCATGGTATCCAACCGACATAGACCACACATGGCGATAGAGGTATTATCATGAATGTGACTAACGCATATTGGACCACACACCAAGAGGTGTTGATGGTCCAATGTGTAATGCTTATAGAGGGATGGTGGATATATCGAGGGTCGATGACGATGGTGGTTTGTGTACATGTGTGAAGGGTACAGATCCCCTGGGATCATCTTAGTGAGATTGAGGCATTTTACTAAAAATAAAGATAAGAGAACCCATGTGGATTGATCAATGTGGGACCTTCAGTGTTGACAAACTATTCCATTATATGAGAAGACATAGTCATAACATAGACCGTATAATATGTTCAATCTCGACCATCCGTAATTCTTCCTAATAATTTTCTACACCTTTAGACTTATTGAAAAACTGCTTAAATGCCACTAGATTCATCTGATACCCAACCACCAGTGGTGATTGATAGTAATCAATGAATGAGATATGATCGACATCATGAATGTAATATACATCATCCATACATTACGATTGCTCTTACAAAATTAAAAATCCAATCAAAGATTGCGATGATTAGATCAAAGGGGGTTGTACATGGTATGGTATAAGAGAACTCCCTCAATGGAATAATATATGTAGTGATGCCTTGAATCACAAGGACGTATTTATAAACATTCTCAAATTTTAGTATAGTGAATGGCTTAGTGATTTTAAAATCATTCATAACTCATAGTTTACACAACATGACTTATTTTCGATAATTTCAATTAATATATAAAGAGGAATCACAAAAAGGTATAGAGAATATCATTATGGAATTATGAGATGTCCACCGAGGCCTTATTTCTTGTTGCAATTAAATTATTGATAAGATTATTTTTTATTTACGACCAAATTAAAACCCGTTGCAATTTATCCATCGACCAAGGGTATTTACAATAGGGCACTTTGCAAGTACTATTTTATAACTCCATCATAATTAATATAAGTTTTTATATTTGAGATGGGTCCTGTGAAAAAATGGATATATCCCCGTAATTGTTTTCATTATAATATTCTCCAAACTCCTCTCTCCTTCCCTATCCTTTAACTCTCCTTATTATTGTATTATTTTTTTACAATTTTATAGGGGAGAATCATTCAAGTTTTGGGTCTGTTGAAAGGATCGATTTTAGGGTATTTATTTAATGTTATATTTTTTATTTTATTTTTATTATCTTTTCATGAAAATAATATTATCAATTAGTAGTAATTATATTTAATTATCAGTAGTTAGTTTTATTTTTCGGTAATTATTTTCAAGTAATAGTAATTATTATTATGTACAATTATTTTGTTTTTATTATTAATAATTATTTCGAAAGAAAACAGTTTAGTTGTAATTTATTATAATTAGTAGTATATAGTAATAATTGTTAAAAAATTTAACTAATAGTAAAAATTAAAGAATATTCATTAGTAATTATTAATAATTTGTGGCAGTTAATAGAAAATTGTTATAAAATAATAAAAATTAATAATAATAAGTGTTAATTAGCCATAATTATGTGTAATTAGAAACATTTAGTATTAAATATCCATAATAAGTAACAATTAGCAATAAATAGTAATAATTAGCATTAATTTTTAATAATTTGCAGTAATTAGTAACAAATAGTAATAGTTAGTAATTAATGGATATAAACAAAAAATTACTAAATTGGCATAACTTCCTTTTAAATTGATATATATAGTATAAATTTAAATAAATAATTATAAATTGACTACATTTTTTTTAAATTTATAATAATATTAAATAATAAAATATTTGTATAAATTAATAAAAATAGTTTACATTACAATAATTTAATATAAATTATATCAAATTACCAGAAAACTAAACAAATCTGTTATCAATTTTCAGGTGATGTGAAATGAAAATTTTGAAAATGGATGGAATAAATTGGGTTATCACTTGAATATTGTAAAATATAGGACTGACTTGTGCCAACCATATCCTAAATTTATCAGCAGGACAACATCACTAGGGAAACAAGGTTTTAATGAGTCGATGGTAGCATGAGGAGTCGACGCGTCGATGACAATTAAAGAAACACTAGTTGATGGTGGAGTATAAGCGATATTTATTGTATATTAGAAATATTTATTTTTAATTAGTAGTGATGTTGTTAAATAATTTTTAATAGTTTTCATTTGAAATAATTTGTTTTAATTATCAGTATATGGGAATTATTAACTGTTATTAAATATAATTTATATAGAAATTGTATTAATTATTAGAACATAGAAATATTGTACAGATCATGGTAACAAGTAATAATTGTTTGTAGTATTTTTTTATAAATGACAGTAATTAGTAAAAATTAATTTAAATCCACTATAATTATAAAAAAACCTTCAATTAGTAATAATTAACGTTAATAGAAAAAATTAATTTATTTTTGGAATATTTGAATTTTTTAAAAAATTGGCTATGAGTAGTACGATATAATAAAAAATAACAAAAATGACTAAAAATGAAAAAAAAATTAGTAATAAACAAATATAATTTCCAAATATTAGCAATAAATAGTAAAAAATAACTGTAAATTGCTTTATTTAAAAATTTTATCATAAAATATCATTAACTTGTATAAATTAATGTAAAATCACTATAATTAATAAAAATTAGAGATAATTTGAAAAAAGTAGTAAAATCGTTTATAATTAATAAATATTATAAAAAAATAAAAAAATTCTCTATATTTAGTAAAACATTGCTGTATTTATTTAAAATATTATGTAATTAATATAATAATTAGTTGTAATTAGTAACAAATGTTGACAAATCAGTATTATTATTAAAAATTATATTTAATTTGTAGAAATTATAAAAAATTTGTTGAATATTGGTAAAAATTAATGTTTAATCACTATAATTTGTGAATATATATATTAAGTTACTATAATAAGTAAAATATTAATAGTAAATTGTTAAAATTAATGATAATTAGTAAAATATGACGATAAATCACTATAATTATTAATCATTTAAGGGAAAGTATCATTGATTAGTAAAATGGTAGAGTAAATAAATAAAATTATTAATAATTATTGTTAAATAAAAAATGGTAATAATTACAAGTAATTAGTAAAGATTATTAAAATGAACAATAAATCACTATAATTTGTAAAAATTAACTTTAATTAGTAAAAATGTTCATCACTTAGTAAAAATAAGATGTAATTATTAAAAATAATTGGTAAACTGATAAAATTGAAAATATTTAAAAGTAAATTATTATTTCATAATTTTTTTTGAATTTTTTGGATCATTTATTTATTATTTAAAATAAATCATATAAAATTTATGTATTTTATAATTTTTAAGAGAAATATGGATCTATGCCTTCAACACCAATAATAAGCGGTAAATAGACATGATTTGACATTATTTAAAATTAAATTGTTATTTTTTAATTTTCTAATCTTTTTAGGATCATTATTTTCAAATATCAATTTAATAATATCAAATTTATTCATTTTATTTTTTTTGAGAAATATAAAACAAGGAATTGGACATAAATATTTATTAAATTAATGAGATTGGGTACATCATTATAGTAATCCAATGATTTCATGCATAAATCGTGTATATTTTTGAGAGTGTTCAATATTTTTTATCATTTGCATCCCAAAAACCAAAAAAAATACAATGGAAAATTATGTGTCCAAGTATTAATTTCATTTGAGGCGGTTTGATACATTTGACAACATTGGGGGTAAATTATTATCTTTTGGTATTGGAAAGGATTACACATTTCTCTATCAACATGGTTAACATGGTTCTGGAGAAGATACAAGTAATATGATTCAAGATCCATCATAGTTAGAATATTTTGTATATGATGTGGCAGCCTCTTATTTTCTTAAAATTGAAACAACGAATGACGATTATTTATTACATAGTTGATTACATATCATTTTTGGGAGTTTTTTCATAACATTTGGGGATTCCTTATAAAGTGGTTGTATGATGAACACATTTTTAGTAGTTTAAAACATAATTTCAATTACAGAAGATAATGAAATGTAAAATAGATATATTCATGAGATGTTTTCATTAGTCAAAGCACTGTTACAAGAATGAAATAAGTTTCCTCAAAATTATATTAGATAAAGTTGTTGGTTCATAATTTTGGTGTTGTTTATCAAAAGAATCATGCATTTTCAAATGATTTCATCTTTAATTATAGAGAATGTGAGTTGTTAGTCAATTTTATTATATGTGGACAATCGAGGTACAAAGATGTTGAACTACAGATGTCTAGATTTATTCATGAAAACATTTAGGTATTTACCTCTATCACCTAGGTTGCAACATTTTTTTTTGTCTAAAAACACAATTTCATTAATTTTACGGCACAAAACCTATATTTTTATTCTATACAAGAATAAATAATCCTTGTGATGGTAATTCCTGGAATAATTTTGATCAGGTAATACATATATTTCTTCAGAATCCCAAATGGTGTGATTGGGTATTTCTTCTGACGGTTTTAGACCATTTGGTTATCATAGAAGTTGATATTCTTATTTGACCATGATTATAAATCCATAAAATATAACACCTTGGATGTTTTTGAATGATCCATATATTATTTTGACCATATTAATTCTAGGATATCCAAAAAATGAATATCGATTTTTTATCCCTTCATTGGTGAGATAAATTTATTATTCAGTAATGGTGTTAGTACATTTTATTTATTTGGGAAACAAAATATCCAATTGAAATCACCATTACTGTGGATAATTACTTACTTCCAATCATATGAAATTATATCTAGCTAGAGTACATAGGGTCCAAAATCATCTCCATACTCTATGAGATGGAGAAAATAATGTATTCTCATAAATGGAATAAAATGTTGATTTTTATATTTTTATTAACTAAATATTCCTACCGATCATTATTTTTTAAAGAGAATATACCATTTTAGAAAGGGTACTACTGCAATAGATGAACCTCAAACAATGATATTGAGTTTTGAGTTAAAATATATTACCTCTTCATTACCACTAATGACCTATGCAACGATTATAAAAAATCAAGGAGTAGATGGCTACGAGAATCTCACAATTGGATACAAATTAGAATTTTTTGGTATCTTCCTTATTGGTCTGATTTATTGGTTTGTTACATATTGGATTTGATGCATATCATGAAGAACAATTTTGACAATATATTTTTTAAAGTTTTCGACAAATACAGTGATAAAAAAGATAATGTAAAGGTGTTATTGATCTTGACAAAGATTCAAGGTGAACATTAATTGAATAGATTTAATACGTCACATCATTAAAGTTACTAAAGAAAAAAGATAATTATATAGTTTCTAAAGAAAATCATTTATTAATTTGTCAATGGATTGTAGATATTGATACATTCAGATAGTTATCTTTCAATTTTTCCTTGATGTGTCATAAATGGTAATATTACTTAATTAAAAAGTCATGAATATCTATTTATAATGTGAATAATTAATCTGATTAGATATAGCGGTTTTTTAAATTCAATTATTTGGATTCACTAGTTGAAATATAATATTTTTACCTAGACATTTATATGGAGTAAATAGACTATGATGGACTATGTATAATGGATGAAATGTTTGTATTAATTATACAAAAAATGGATGAAATTTTCACACCGTATTTTTTAGATTCAATGGAGAAATAGATATTACCTTTTCCACTTGTAGAACAATGTTGAGGGATAATATATTTCCATTTGATGTGCCTATATAATATATTCATGTACAAAATTATATAAAATGGTATGTAACAAAACATTGGTTATAAGATCAATTATAGAATATTATTTGCAGAAGAAATTTTATTTTTTCTGCTCTCATCATTTTCAATTAGAATACCCATCAAAACCTGACCTTAAGGGAAATGAGGAAAATTAATATGAGGAAATAAAAAATCAATTATTATTTTTAATCAGCCAGAACATGGCATTGGGGGAGTTCATGAATGATGGGTTTTAGATGATGAATACTACAAGGCTCATACATATGATCTAATCAACTATGAAGATATGACAATATTTGTACAGTTAGTGATCCTATAACTTATTATATAATTTTTTAAAAGTATGTTAATAATATTTTTTAGTATTATATGATAATTATATTAAGAAAATGTTTTTACGTATTATAGTAGCTAATAATGATGGACCTCAAAAAAATAATTTTTCATACTGGTTTAAAAAAATTGTAAAGTATGTTATTTATTGTGTAATAGATAAAATATATTCATTACATGTTATACTGATGAATTTTTTAAAAATTTCAGGCATCTCAACATGATGAAAAAATTGATAATCAATTTTTTTATTAAGTAACCGACCATAAAAAATGGTTATATCATATAATGAATATGTGTTGAAAAGTTTACAACATCATTCATTTGATTATGGGGAATAAACATATAGTTAATTGTGGTGTTTTAATTAGAGGATCTGATCATAGAGAATTTATAATTGGAATTAATAGAATGATGGATGGAATAATTGAATGGTGTTATTTATGAAAAAAATAATATAACAATAATGAAATTTCATTGATTAGATACTGATATAATATTACATGTTTATGTGTTCATGGAATTGTTGATAATAAAATTAAAACACTACATGTAGTAAATGAACTATTTTTTTTCACATCAGATACATCAAATTTGTTATGAAAATTATAGTGATTCTTCAAGAGAGTTAAGTGATTAGTGGATCAAAATAAAATTGAAACCTCATAATAATATATCAATACAAAGTGAATGTTGTTCTTTTGAAGTGAAGGGAATTAAAAGTTTTCAAGAGACAACAAAAAATCAATCATTTCCACAAGGATACATGATTATTGGGGATGAAAACCCATCATTATGGTTCAGTGTTGATGATGGTGTCTTTGATGAAACAACTGAATTTGAAATATCATGATATGAAGAAGAAGAAACTCCAAAGAAAATTTATGATATGGATGAGGAATATGATGATATTGACAACATCAAATAAAAATATGGGGATGGGGATAAAAAATAAAAAAAATAAAAAAATGCTTATAATAATATATAAAATATATCTTTATATAATACTTGTACTCAATTATTTACTGAAAGAAGGTATTTCATGTTTCATATGGGAAATGCCCATTATTCTGATCTGTTTTGATGATTTGGATGAAGTTTCACTATACAGTGATGATCCTAATGCTACAACATGTGACCCTTTGACTACTAGATATTCATCAATGACTATAAGGGGTCATTGTATTGCAAAATTGATGATTTATGACCCTATCCCTAAGTGATGTCTATATATTGAGTTTGATCAAAGCATACAAATGTATGTTTAGTTGGGTATTTTATTTCTTTTTCAATAATTTCTATTAGTTTTTTTTATATTTTATATTTTTATTATTTCAAATTTTTCACTACTTTTCAATTATAGTTGATGGAAATGGGTGAAAAATAACTGGGAATTGTTTTTCTAGAGCATGGGTGATAAAGATCAGATTCCCATTGATGTTCAACATAGTATGTTTGATCTTAATATGATATATAAATATATAATAGATATTTTGAAATTTATTTATTTAGTAACATGATATTATTAATTATCTTTACAGTTTATGGTATCTCGTTAATGGTATCCCATATAAATCTGTCTAGGACGGATGAAATCTTGGTATGTGTGATCTTTACAATGAGTTTTTGTTCAATCAATGAAAGCCATCCATAGGGAAATTGGGATTCATAGATTTCGAACGTTATTCCTATGAACAAAGACTAGATTACATCTCATCATTGTTATGGGATGGATTATGTTCATACTAGTTGAGGAATATATTTTAGAGGAGAGAATCATTATACCGAAAAAACCAGGGGTGGAAAAAATGTGAAAAATCGAGTTGGTATTCAAACATTTAGTATACATAAATGACATATGGTCTGTGCTATTTTTAATAATTTATAAACCTAAAAATTTGAACTATTTATTTTATATTCATATAGGAAATGGAACAACCTGATATTTTAGATATCTATATTTGTATGATAACATATAGAGATTCTACCACATTAGAGAGTACAGGTGGTCACAAATATCATATTTTGATCAGAATAATTTTATTTAGATTTAAAATTAAATGAGAATAATATTCTAATGATTATAATATTAAATAGAAATTGAATGATTAATATTAGGTCTGGACTTCTCAGACACATGATGATAGTTATGATGTCATCAAGGATTAGACCACCAGTTCAACAATATTTGATGATTTAGTATAGATGCAAGCATCTCATTATGCCATCAAGAAACAATTAGATGTTGGTATGAAATCTCAATTTCCACCTAGGAGATATTATGGTACCCATGAGATTTCATTTTCAAGATCAATAGAATAGAGTAGAGATCCAGAATTATCTACTGTGAAGTATGATGATAAGCTGCAAGATCCTGGTGATCATTAAGATCCCATGGGAATGGAGAAGGATGATCTCTATTAGGAGCAGTATGAGGAGATTACTCAATGGAATGAGAAGGACCATAAGATGACGATAGAGTATATGCAACATATAACACAAGGTTTATGGACGTAGTTCCCTCCCCAACCTTCTCTAGATGACCCCATGTGATTTGTGTATTTTTTAGTAAACATTATATTTACATATTTTTTAATAGATTTATTAATTTATATATTAACAATTATATATAGTGATGTATTCATATTATTGTGATCATTTTTTATTTATATTATTTGATTACATTATTATTATTGATATTTTATTATTTTATTGTTATTGAGTTTTTTATTTTTTAATCTTATTTTCGATAGGATGACCAACCATTCAGGAATATTTATATTCAATTAGTAAATCCACCCATCGTAAATGTCTTTTTCATTTTCCAAAAAAAATTGTTTGTGATACCATTTTCTAAAATGGATAAATTTATATGGGGTACCTCAATAAATAACCTTTAAAAAATAATTCAATTTCATGTTTTACATTATATTAAATCATTACCCACACCATTGGAGAGTTATATAATTCCAGGCACACAAATCAGTTTAATTTTATTCTCATTCTTATGTGTTCCATGTTGATCATAAAACACGAATTCATTCAAAATAATATTTTATTCCATGATCAAAGAGTGTGGAAAACATATAGGTATATACCTAATCAATACATATTTGAGAATAAATTTGAATACCCTTGATTGTAAATGTGTATGATTATTCACTAGAAAATTGTTTGGAATAGGAAATCACAGTGAAATTTTAGCAATATAAAAGCGGAATATGAATGTACATGGGAGGGATTGATGATAGTGAAATGGGTCTCCCAATGCCTTATATCATTTATCATACATTTTTTCTTTAATATTTCTGAGATTTAGAGATTTTTTGTTATCATCTAAAACTAAGATATCATATTTTATGTTTTCCCATGATTCATAGGCTGCATATTACATATTATGCATTTTATAATATTTTCAGATTGTAATACACTAAATATATGATGAGTGTGTCACATTAGGTGAAGATAAAACCTATTATTTAAGGTTTTTATTTTTACTATGGATTATTATGATGGTTCATTAATTTTATCACTAATTATATAAAACATTAACATGATTATAATTCGCAAATAATGTTTTATGGGTGAATAATGTTACCTTCTAGGTTATGGATTCTGATTATTAAATCCCTTCATGCATGAATGTTACTATATAATGGGGTTTGATCCCACTATTCAGATGATGTGAAACTATAAATTAATAGAATATACTAACATTTCTTCTAGTTATACATTCATGTTCTTGTATAATTATATAACCCACGATTGTTATTCAGTGTCTTATCAACATAAGAAATGACCATTATTTTCCCTATCATCCCAATGGAGGAATAATTTTTTAGGATGTTTCATGGTAATCTCTATAAAGAAATATTTATTTTGATCAACTGAGATTAAGCTCATCTTTGATATGGTTTTACTATTGTATTTTATGTTCACCATATCATATTTAATTGATGATTATTAATTATTCATTTAATTAGGTTTGATTTTTTGAGAGTGAATAGGAAAAAGGCAGTTAGAATAGTTTTGGGGACTTTACTGGTTTCTCAGTTCTTGAATTGGTGGAGGAACCCTTACTTGTATGTTGGTTCCACGGATCGGGGTCCCAAAGGCCGGAGGGGAAATCGTGCACTCTGGTTCTGCATGCAGGCTGCAGGTGCATATGGAAGGCCAAGAACAGACTACTTTACGATGGGGTGTCCTCCTCCTCCCGTTCAATCATGATTAGAACTAAAAACCTTTAACTCGATCTAGTTAGGATTGTGAACATCGGAAGGGAGGCACCCACTATGTAACAAATCTTGCACTACCTTCATGGCCAAGATTACATCAATAGTAACTCAGCTAGTAGGTGGGTCAGGTGGAAACCCCCGCTATAGGGCCTCAAGATTATCATCGATGGGTCCTGTGTCACGGGGCTTATTCACAATAGAGTGCTGATCAGTGACTCCAAAGGATCGTTCACACTGGCGTTCTCCACCCAGTTGAGAAACAGCTCATCGCTTATAGTATAGGCAAACACCATGCTCATGGGCCTCTCGGTTTGTCAGCAGAGCGAGATCGTCCTTGCGGAGGCTGAAACAGATTATCTAATAGTTCATAATGCCCTCAAGGGTTAGGGTGAAACCCTGTAGTCTATTGAATACACCATATAGAAATACCATTACCCCCTTGAAAACAACATCAAAGTATCCCACACCTTATGGGAGGGTAATAAGGTGGCAGATTATCTAGCTTCCTATGACATTCAAGGGATTAAGAGTGTTTTCATAAATGACCTTCATAGATTGACTTCTGTAGATACTAACATTATCCAAGGGGATTCCCTTAAGCTTCACCACATTTGGCCCCCCATAGCCATGTTCCCCCAGGCCTTCTTTGTGCCCTTCTTTTTAATAAAAACCTCAATGATGATGATGAAATTTAATTTTTTGCATTATTGAAGAACCATTCTAACCATGGATTGTATGGAATTAAAAACACCAAATTTAGGATCCATGACCTATAATAAATCTAAAATCAACATAAAACCATAGATTAAAATATTATAAATGTATAAAATAACATAATTTATGGTTATGTAGGAATCATTACATGAAACCCACAATAAAAATGAAACGCAAACAAAAAATATAAAAATTAATATGTGTACCCCATTAAAATGAAAAAAATACAATTTGCTCGATCATTCTATAGAAACATTGAATGGAAAGATTCAAAAATATTAATATTCAAAAATAACAGCCACACATTAAAATTGATATATCTAAAAATTACCACATGAAACTATTGAGTCAGAGAAAATAAAGTTGTATGATAGATATATACCCCTTGGTATATCTATTTAAAATGAACTCAGACCTTATCATACAAGATTGAATTGTAATGGATTTTGTAATTAATTCGGATATGTCATCATAAAATCAAGAAAATTCTATGTAACATATCATTTCAATTATTACATAACTAAGTCATAGATTCATTATTGTTATACATAGATGGGTTTTTTGTGGAAAAAATTCGCTACATGAAACCAAACATGCAAAGGATACCCCATCAGACCATATATTTCACACATGAATCATGAATAATGGAAACACTTTCATAATAGAATAATCATATTATGGGAAAGGAGTGTTATAATGATATATCCATGTGATATCAAGATCAATATCTAAATAGTTTTTATTTTTATACAATTTTAAATTTAATTCAAAATAACAAAGAATGTATCATAGAAGAATGTACTAGAAATAAAATTCAAAATATTGATATATAGTTAGGAGTGGGTATATTAATATGTAAAATATTCATGGACATGTAGAGTACATAGAATTTTCCATATGATTCAACTTTATATTAAATGAATGTGACTTAATGATATCCCCCATTGATGCATTACCAAACTATTCATTGATACCATTCTTTTCAATACGATGTGTACGAGAAATATTCCCTGAGTATAATTCCTTTCTAATGAATTATCCTTATTGTTACAATGAATATTAGTTTTTTTAAATGGTGGCCAAAATTATTTTTACATCATTCCTTGATATAATTCATATTTCTCATCGTATTCTTTCTTAAATGGGATGATATTGTTTTGAGGGAAACAATGACTTCATGCAGACATTATAGTCACTAGATAGGAAAATTAAAAATAATAATTTCAAAACCTAATAAAAGTCCCATTGATCATAATGTGACTTAGTTGGATGTCTTCCATAATGTAACTGTTTAATATCTAATGAAATTGGCTTCATTCCATGTTATTTCTATAAATGACCATGATTAAAAAATTCATTCCTCAACAACTGCTCCTTGGAGGCTACAAATGCTCCGGACCCATAATCATAGTGGACCTCTTTGTCAGATAATATAAAACACTACTATTAATGTAATATCATGTAATATTTTTGTGAGTTTAAAACTCGATATTAAATTATATAAAGTATTCTTTTCTTTACAATGAAACTATAACATATTAAAAATATCAGTATTTGTGAATATAATTAAAAATAAAAATCTATATTTTTAAAAATGTAATTTTATTAAATGAATTTAATTTACTATTTTATCATGATAAAATTACAATATGGTATTTCTTCTATTTAATATAAATAATATAGTCTTTCAATAGTGGAAAATAATGATTTTAAAAAACATTATCACTTTTTATAAAATTTTAATGAAAAAATAATATCATCAATGTTAATGAACAATATTTTAAATTAAAATATATTTTTAATATTTCATATAATTATTATTAACATAGGATGTTGATGTTATATTTATATTCTTAATTTTTTTGAATTGTTTTTAATGTTTTTGTCAAAATTAAAAAAGTATTTTGTTCGTCTCAATTAATAAATAATTGAAAAGGATCATTTCATTATTATTTTACCTTTTTAATAAAAAATAATAATCATGTTATTATTCATAACGAAATTAATTCCACTTGAATCAATATTATAATTTATTAATATTTAGAATATTTATTAATCTGAAAATAAATATTTTCATAAAAAAGAGTATTTTGAGTTTTAAAAACATTTTTGGAAAGTAATATTTACCAATTCATTGAAAATTGTCTTTTAAAATGGTTTCAAAATATGGAATCATAGTATTTTATATATGTTAATGAGTATAGATAAATATTTTATCATAATTAATAGTAACTATTTTTAATATTCATATCTTTTTTTAAAAGTAAAATGAGTTAAAAATTTTAAAATAATTGAATAAAGATAAAAGATAGCAAAAAACATCATAAACCATGTTGGATTATTGTAATTATATGTAAAACAAATGATATTTTAATCTTTGATTTTTTTGATTCACATGACATGAGTAAATAATATATTATATGTTATTGTTTCATGTATTTACATGTTTTCCATAAGACACCAATAAAATTGAAGCCCATCCACTCTATTATCCACACTACATAAACCAATTTTCTCACCTAAGATATAAATAATAATCTTCCCAAAACCGTTCCTAGGATCTATTGTTAATAAACTCACCAAAGTTCAGTCCAATAAGTCTTAATGTGTAATCAATTATCGGTTAACAAAAGAAGAGGTAAATGTTCTTACCTTGATTTTTAAATTTATATAAATATTAAACATCATTAAACACATATATAATATTAATAATATAAGAAAAAAGAGATATTAAATTTAGTGAAAAAACATTAGGTTAATGAGAAAACCATTTTATTTCACCCATATATCTTATGGAATATTAAATCAATGCCACTGTATACATATCGCCAACCATCTCCACATAGTGGCATACATCATTTTTAATCACTTGTTTAAATGGATTTTAAATTATTTAGTTAATAAATATATATTAAATATTTGAAATAATTATGATTCATAATAAATATTATATTATATGCCTTCATACCCTTCTATCCACTCAAAAATGATAATGTCATTTTTGTGTATTTGTGGTAATCCACCTACCCAAGCGATGAGATTCATATTTCTACTACAAATACTCATTAATGATTATAAAATATTATAATGTGAATAATTTATATATTCATGTAATTATTATATTTTTAGATATAAATGAACCATTTCATTACACCTTTACCAAGGAAGAACATACCAATGTAATTTTGGTGAAACTATCAGAACAAAATTAAATGGTCGATGTAAGAAATAACTATTAAAATAATTCATTGGAATAGAAAACAAAAAGACAATAAAAATGTAATATAGATGAAGATTATAAATCCATTTTTTTAAATTATTATAATTCCTAATACCGGAGGTTCATACATGTATGGTAATTCATTTAACAAAGGTAAGCGATTTCTATTATAATTTTTTTTACTTTGAAAATGTTTATCCTCACATATCTTTATGAAAATTTATATGATCAAAATACCTTATACCACATCAATTTTCTTCTACATATAATATATTTAGTGTTTATTATTTTATTTCAATTTCTTCTCATGTGGGAATAATAATTAACAAATATCTTACATGTAAGGAAACCCAACCATGTTTCATTTTTTAGGGCATGAATACTTTCCTTCCATATCCACATTCATTAAAAACAATTACGAATATTTCAACCAATTACACAATTGGTTCTATAAATTATTTTAATAACATTTAATTTATTTAAAATGTATTATCAATATGTTTTTTAAATTGTTTTTGTAAAGAATATTTTTTTACTTTTACAAACACTATGAAATAAATTATTTAATTTACTAAAAGATGCACAACCATGGTTTTAGAGACCCATGACCCCAAAAATTATATTATTCTAGGTAGGTTTAATTATATTTTCATAAAAATACATTATTATTATTTTCCAATGGAAATGAAAAGTATTTGGAATGAGATTTAAAAAATCATTTATACATAATGTTATAATGAAATGAATTTTTATATTTTTATTTTATTTCTAATAATATTGTTTTTAGTATAGAGAATTTATTTTGGATGAATTGATGGACCTACATAAGCCTTTGTTTATTTGTTCATTTTTTGTTATTTAAATTCTCAAAACGCATTCCCATTGACCATCTAGAATTTCATTGGACATTATTATATCTTATATGCCCCTATTTTATGTATAACAGATCTTTAAAGCATCACATCCCACAAATTGATGTTTTATCAAAGACATTCTAGTTTTATATATAGAATCAAATGAAGATTTTTCATTAAAATAATTATTATTGTATAGGTAAATATTTAATATTCCTAATTCACTATAAATAAATTTTTATTTATAATCAAATTTGGTAGTGAATTGTATTGATAATTCAATATATTAGGTGTTAATTAGATATTAAAGTACTGAGTGGATCCTATAAATAGATAGACTCTTGATATATTTATAGGTTTATTGGAAAAAAAGTAGTATGTGTAAAACACTGGTTTGAGGCACATGGTTGAAAAAAGAGTTTCACATGACATCATGTAAATCTCCACATACACAATAGGCTTCAGAAAAGTAGTGAGGGTAAATGTTTATTATGGGGGATAATATATCCCCAATACATTATCCATGAATTTTAATTAAAAAATAAAATCAAAATAATAAATTGGGAATCATGAAATTTTTTTGGTATATTCATCATATTTGAAATAGACAGGTGCCCAAAGAGGAAATACAAACTAGATTAATTAATAAAGAATACAAATATGTAAGTAAAATTTTTGGGTACATCAGAGTTAATACTTGTTTGCTACCACCTTCTTACTCCATTACTTATACATCAATCATAGGCCAAGTTCCCTTACTCTTTTCTCTATACCTAATGTTTACATGTGCATCAAGAATTCATCCTTATACAATGACAATATATATAACAAGTATATGGAATTATAATAACAAATATTTGAAAAAAAATAACAACACACATCATGTATTTCGTGCTCATCTGAAAACCAAGATACTATAAACCCCCGACTGTATCCACTTCACCACATCACAAAAATGATAATTAAAAGATTATAAAAGTAAAAGAAGAAAAAGATAGTGTGAACTAGTCTCTTGAAAAAATAATAGAATCATGTTTATATGTTGTTTCACATCCACTAGTCACCATATATTTTATTCTTCCCAACATCCTCTTGTATTTGATTAATAGTGCCACTTATAATTCACTATGAATCCTTGAGAAATGTGGCACAAGGAAATTAAAATGCATCCATAAGTGAATCCTCAAAATGAAAACCATTGAATTATTCAACAAGTTTTGATCTTCATAAATGGCACTATTAAAGTAAATACAATCCCATATAATAATGTAGGGAATTAAAGTAATGAATAATCTTTATGGGGATAATGTAAAATAATTAAAACATTTGATAAATATCAATAATTTTCAGGGGAACTATAATAATTATAATGAAATAAATAATCATAAACCGGTCTCATGGGCTACACCCACCCACTTATGATCACATTTAATAAGAATCATCAATATAAGATAAAAAGGAGAAATAACAAGGAATAAAATTGTATACATGATCCCTAAAATAAATGGAACTCAATAAATCAATGTCATTGATGATAATAATCAATTTTCAAAATATCATCTTCATTCAAATCTCATCCACATATACATCCTCTCAAATAGAATTCCAAATATTCTTAAAAAATATTTAACAAATTTATTTTAAAATGAAGTAAATATAACATGTAACACCCCAAAATTAAAATAGAATAAAATTATATTCAAGAGATTAAGTGTTATAAAACATTTAGTTTACACACAAAAAAATATTTTACTTTTTTATACATAACAATGAGTTTCTTCAAAATTTTGTGTTACATGCAAGAATGAGTATTAATGATAAAAATATACTATTATTATTATAATATGAGATCTATAAAATAGATGGTAAATTAAATATAAAGAAAAATAATTACTAAATTTATGAATATTATGTTATCTATTTATTTTTTATTAAATATGAATCATTTCGAAGAAAATTAAATGTTTTATAAAAAATGGATTCTTTTCTAAAATATGGTTTAATCATCCATGGGAGAAATACTTTGAAATTAAATTTTAACAGTTTTAGAAAATAAATTTGAATAAATATACATGTTTTTATAAATAATAATAAAAAATGTGTAGTGGGTAATGTTTTGGTATTTTAGTGATAGGTTATATATTTGATAAATATTGAAAACAACATGATATTAATTGAAATTATCATTTTCAACTAAATATGGAATAATAAAAAATTATATTTTAAATTGGTTTAAAATTATTATTAATCATCTTTAAAATATATTAATCCAATTTAAAACATTTTAATAATTATCTTATTCAAGATAGAAATATAAAAATTATATGCAATTAAAAAATGCGTAACTAAAACCAACTTTCTCGTCACGCCCGTGAGATTAATTTTAAATGAATTTTAATGAATTTTTGGATAAATTTAGGAAATGAATCCAATGATTGGAATAATATTAATATATAATGTATAATAAGTTCAACATAGTTTTTTATTAAAATTATTATTGAATATTTTTAAAATTATTTAAAGGGAGTAAGGTAAAAAGAGATTACTTAGTGGTTAACCATAGAATATTAGGTGTAATGGTCATGAATTTTTTTTCCAAAACCCACATTATTTCCCGATACCAACCTTATCCAATATATTAGTGTGTTTTTACCATTATTGGGTCTCTTTGGTATGTAAAACTATGGTCAATCCTAAAAATATCCAAAATATTACAAGTGGGACCCTAACATCAATTATAAAAGGCCACATAATCTACCACATTATTCACACATTAAAACCACATTTGAATGGACAAAACCAACCAAAATGAAATACCAGATTACCTCACCTCATCATAGGATCCTTATATTTGGTATAAATCTAACATATGGATGATATTATGTAACACCCCAAGCTTCCATGATACTTTTCCCTTTGAAAAATACAATAGTCTGTGTTGTAGGCAATTTCGAGTTCTAACACACCACAACCAATCAAACTATCCATTATGAATAGTAATAACCACTTTTTGAATTTTTATAAATTTTATATTTCAAAATGGACTTCATTTTTGGATTCATAATATCAAAATTAGCTTAGGGTAAATTTTTGGTATTCTTCTGAAAACATTTAATTTTTGAGGAATAGTGAAAACAATGAGTTATAGTTTGAAATTGATTTTTTATTTAAATAATTATTTATTTTATTTAAATTTATTTTAGGTAAAAATTGATACGTAATACTTATATATGTTCAATGTAATTCATTAGAGACAGTTTATAATAATTTTAGATATATAAAAATTTTATTGAACTTTTCACCGTCTTTTACCCACCTCTTAGGAGAATTTAAAAATTCACATAAAACTTAATTTTGCCGCTTTTGTGAGTGAAATTTCAAAAATCTGAGGGACACGGTGATATCAGTATGAAAATTTTTGTTCAATAAGATGAAAATAATTTTTGGTGAATAGTAACTATTTACATTTATTTACCATGGTTAAAAGTAAATAGGGAAATTAAGGGTAAAAATGATATTATTATTACCATAAAACATGTCATAATTCTCTTGAATAAGTATAATTCAACCAAAAACAACCTTATTAATAATATATGAACCTCTTTGGTCCACTTGGATTAGATTAGGACACTTATTATTATTTTATTTAATGAAGAGTTAAAAGAGTTAAAATCAATGTTTAATAACTAAAACATTTTTAATATGGGGTTATACAAAAGATAAATTAGACTATAAATATTCATTAAAAAGATAAAAATATTTCCTACATAATAATATTTTTGATATATTTTTTGAGATATTAAATAATTTGATTTATTTATGACACAATGATGATACAATAATTACCTAATTAATGAAATTTTAAAATAATTAATATTATAAATATCCAAATAAATGTAATTTGAGATGTTTTATTAATTACACTAATTTTATAGGTTAATATGACATATTAGGGTTGGTTAGATGAATTTTTTTCGATGTAAATATTCTGTTATGAATTTAGAAAAAACAAAATACCAAATAGTGTCAAGATTGACATAAAAGTGTTTTTAAAACAAATATTATATTATTAATTGATATTATAATCCTTAAAATATACGGTTTAGCCAAAAGACTTATATAATGATAGGTATATCATTAATTAACTACTTGGGGTTCACTTTGAAGTATATAGTAAGTTTATTAACCATATAATATAAACATAGAAAGTGACATGGTAAATTTCAAACTATTTAACTAAGAGTTAAATCTGAATGATAAAGTCAATATAGTGACCAAAACCTCTCTAAAACCTATTGGATGAGTTTTTATTGACCCATACCCACCTTATTATTTAAATAATCTTTTTTGGAGCCATTATAATCCTGAAATGATTTTATTATAAAATAATATTTCTAGCTTTTCCTATAGTGGCCCCCACCCCTCTTATAAAAGGGAACTCCCCCTTCACTCTAATTAACACCTTAAAATCCATTTGGCTTGGCCAAAAACGGCCCAAATACCCTCTCAAATATCCACCCTTAATCATATAGGCCTTAATTTAGTCATAAATCCAACCTAAGGAGCCCTTTTGATCAAATAAAAAGGAAGAACTCGAAGAAGAGGTAAATATTTCATCACCTTTTTCAAGTTCCTTTCTTATTCCACTTCCTCTTTCTTTGTGGTTTCCAATATAAAATAATAACTCTAGTATCTTCTCAATACAATTATGTTATTATAAATTTGTTAAAACCAAAATCATTATTCTATCTTCCTTTTAATGACATGTCACCATACGTGCGTACGTACGACTTACCGTCTCCAAATCATGGTGTAATTGTTATTCAACACATTATTATTTGGATGGGTATAATAATGATGTGTAATTGATGTAAATAATAAATATAACATTATAATGATTCTGTTTATATGATATAGCTTCCAATAATATATTATTTTAATATAAAAATAATGATATTGTCGCTCGTACGTATGTACGGATAACCGTCTCCACGAACATGATTAAATTCAATCCCCATCAAAATCCATTCAAGATTAATTTTCATTAGATGATTAAAAATAATTTTTAAAGAATTAATATAATTCTGAATATGAATAAGATACATCCTATACATAACAAACATTACTTACGTAAAAAAGAATATAAAGGAAAACGAATCTGTTAACACTTGAAATGGAAATAATACTAATATATTATTAACAAAGAAATTTTAAAAGATCATATATGATATCATATTCATTTATTTGATTATTGTATAATTTAATAAAAATTATATCACCATAACACAGGAGGTTAACCTACCCTCATACAAGGAAAATTACAAGGAAAGGGTTAATTCTACAATCTCTTCATTATCCGATGTTGTTTATATGTAATTATCTACTGGGACCTCTTTATCATCAACATCCATGTTTCTTAAAAATGTATTCCAAATTTTTTTTACTATTTACTATAATATAGGTTAAAGTAATTTAAACCCCTGTTTGATTTTTTATAAAATGTTTTGAAATGAATATTTCTATATTTTTCCAAACAAGGTACTTTTTAACCTTTTCGACAAAATTAAGGTAAGAATGTATTTTTTTAACTTATACGACTGGTGCAGCTATTTTCCAGCGCTATAACATCATCTAAGCTCCCAATACAAGATTATAAGAATATTTTTAAAATAAATTTTTTCTTTATAAATTATGTGACTCTTAAATTATTTCAAAATAGAAAGATATATTTCTCTAAAAAAGGATTTGATTTCATTTATGTCAACATCCTTTGATGGATTTAAAGATTATTTTAAGTTTATTTATTATGATACAAATCTTCCATATTGTATTGAAGGTTTTGTGATATGTTTGACTATGGAAGTGTTATTTTTACACCATTCATGTTTTATGGATAATGTATTGACATTTTGTATGCTAGTTTTAATATGAATGTTTATGTTATGTCTAAACCTTTTCATATGAGGAATGCATTGGACTTAGTAAGTGATGGGTGGAGCCCGCCATAGCTCCTCAATGCATTGGTAGGTCTCATGAGACAAACTAGTGTCTTGGAACAAGGCCTTGAAAAAATCATATTCATAGTCTTGGCATAAGGCCTTGACTATGTGGTTATGAAGTCTGGAATTATGCATTCCATCATTATGAAAGTGGATATTGATATTTCATGTGATTATTCGACTAGTAAAATATCCATGTGAGTTATTAAATGGAATTATTTGATTTTATCTTTGCAATATTATGCTGAAGTTCAAGTTTAAAAGGATTTTTTTTTAGTCTTATACATTGCCTTAAATGTTTATACTTATTTATGAAAGTTTCTGCTATATTTTTATCCTTACTAAGCATCTGAGCCCACCCCTTTCTTTGTTTTATTTTTCCTAGGATGTGAAGAAGTATTTTATGAATGAACTACATGGATAGTCTGAGGGGATATGAGTGTGGTCTATGGAAATAATGTTATTGTAGTTTTTCATTTTATGATGTAATGTGAACCTTATCAATGTATCTAGTACTTCCAAGGCTACTAAACTAATAGGTATTTCGAGACATGATCCTTTGTGATCATTCCAATGTTATGTAATAATGCACCGACTCTGGATAACTGGGGTCGGGGAGTTGCAGTTGGTATCAGAGTATGTTAAGTACAAACCTTGGAATCTAGATTTAGATAAAATCCGATTAGAGCACATTACCCTAAGATAGACATTGAAGATTAGAATAGAAGAAATTTCTAGAATTTTGGTATTGTAGAGATTTTTTGAGTTTTCCAAGGAATAAATCCATGTCTTGATACGAGTAGGTAGAGGTGGGTCTGACACAGATGTACCTAGGGGTAAAACCCAAAAACACTACTTTGAGATAGACTTGAATGAGAACTAGTGCATGAAAACCGGCCTTACTGTACTCTTGGTTACAACACTCCGGGGGGGGATATGCTTAGGATAATTCTCATTTTCTTTACAAACCATTATGAAGGGTTTATGAGTATATATTTTCTCAAAGAAAAAAATTTAAAATGATTATGGATTATAGACTAAAATGTTCAATTTATGTTAAGTGATTTACAAGTTTCAAATTATGTATTTCCATTCATAAAGTAATCTAGTTTATGCCATTGTTTAGAAATGGTGCATAGTAGAAGGAATGGAAAATCTATCAATGTACACACTTCATGTAGGTATTTACCTCCTACTCAAGATAATTATAGTGGAGCTGGTGATACAACTTGTGCTGATCAGCTTATCAATATATTGGGACAACTCACTCAGGTTATTAATAATAACCTTACCTGTATGGAGAACCCTGATCCGCAGTGTGGAGAATCAATGCTAGATCACTTCATGAGGAAACAACCACCAAAATTCAATGGGAGTACAAATCCATTAGTATCCGATCAATGGATAAATTCCTTAGAAAAAATATTCCACGCCTTGGGGAGTAGGGAAAGGGAAAAAGTTGTCATGGCAGTTTACCGCCTCACTAGAGATACTGATCAATAGTGGTCATTGATTCAAAACACAAAGGAAGATGATGAAGTATCATATATGGAATTAAGGGAGTTTAAAGAGCTTTTCTCAGAAAAATAATTTCCACATGACCATCGAGTAGACATGGAAAGGCAATTTCTGAGTCTCGGGCAAAAGGAGGATAAAAATGTCGATAAGTATGAAGCTAACTTTAAAAGGTTAGCGAGGCATGCAACAGATTATCAACATAACCCAAGAAGTAAGATTGATCATTTCTTTGATGGGTTAAAACCATTTATCCATCAAGAATTAGTCTCACAATCCTTCTCTTTTTATGAAGATATTTCCTCATGTGCTATCAAGACAGAAAAAGAATTTTTAAGTCTTACGACTTTAAAGTAAAGCAAGAGAAGAAGAGATCTGCTGAACACTATAGAAATAGAAATAATGGGAAGAAGGGAAAAGTTGAATATCCATCCTATAGTAAATGTGGGATGAAACACCGCAGTACTTTCCTGAAGGGAATGGGAGTCTGTTACAAGTGTGGTGAAAAAGGCCACCAAGATCATGATTGTAAGGGGGAAAAGAGGTTGATGATGTTGTATGCTAAAATTGTAGAGAAAGTGGGCATTATGAAAATGAATGTCCTAAGAGTCAAGGGAAAATACCTTAGAAAAGTCCAAGGGATCAAGGCCAAGCTTATGCCATCACTACTATAGAGGTTGAAGCTTCGAAAGACACAGTAGCAGGTAATTTAATGGTTTCCTCAAGTTTAGCCAATGCATTATTTGATTCTAGATCATCGCATTGTTTCATATCTTCCAATTTTGTTAAGAAAATTATATATTTACAATTTGATTTAACAAGGGATTTGTCAGTCAAAAATCCTAAGGGAAGTATCATCGCAACAAAGTTTTGTGAATCAGTTCCCATTACAATATACAAATGTTCTTTATCTGGTGATATCATCATTAGTACCATGATCAAATTTGATATAATCCTCAGTATGGATTGGATTTCTGACCATGATGCGAAAATTTATTGTAAGAAGAAGGAGGTTACGATTTTTTATGATGATGATAAATAACACATTATCTTTAGAGCATAAATGTCACCACCTGATTCTTATCTAGATCCACCCCTAGTAGCTCAACTAAATTCAATTACTGGGGAGGAAGATAATGAAATAAATATGTGTGGAAAGTAATGTTCAAATAGAGAATGTATATATTGTGAAAGAATATGTTGATGTGTTTTTAGAAGATTTACCTGGACATCCTCCAGAACAAGAAATTGAGTTTTCCATTGATTTAATTCCTAGATCAAGGCCCATATCGAAGACCCCTTATTGAATGGCCACAATGGAAACAGTGGAACTAAAGAATAAACTAGAGGAATTGAATAATAAGGGATTTATTCTCCCTAGTGTTTCTCCATGGGGAGACCCCATCCTTTTTGTTAAGAAGAAAGATTGATCTATGAGGTTGTGCATTGACTACAGGGAGATCAATGATATAACAATAAAGTACAAGTATCCCCTACATTGAATTGATGATTTATTTGGCCAACTTTATGGAGCCCAATACTTTTCAAATATTTATATTCGATCTAGATATCATCAGTTATGCATGAAGAAGGAAGAAATTCCGAAGATAGCATTTTGAACCAGGTATAGACATTACAAGTTTACAGTAATGAATTTTGGGATAACTAATGCACCCTCTATTTTCATGTACCTAATGAATAGAGTTTTCAAGGAAAATCTTGATTACTTGTAGTGTTATTTATTGATGATATCTTGGTATACTCCAAAAGATATTAAGATCATAAAAATCACTTGCACATTATCCTAAAGACTCATAGAAGACATGAATTATATGGGAATTTTAGAAAGTGTGAATTCTGGCTTCAGGAGATTTCCTTTCTTGGGCATTTGTCTCTAAGGATAGAATCTCCTTTGATCCTTATAAGACAAGGGAAATCTAATAATGGCCATCATTGAAAAGTATAACTGAGGTATACAATTTTATTGATTCAGCAGGTTATTATCGGTGTTTTGTCTAGAATTTTGCCCGACTGGCTATCCTATTGACCAAGCTCACATGTAAAGGGGTGAAATTTGTTTGGATAGAAGAATTTGAAGAATTGTTTGAAGAATTTAAGGGAAGATTAGTCAATTCTTTTATATTAACTCTACCATCGGGGAATGATGGGTTTGTTATTTATAATGATGCTTCAAAGAAAGTACTTGGTTGTGTCCTTATATAGAATGATAGGGTTATTTCCAATTCATCACGGGAGCTAAAAATTAATGAGAAAAACTATCCTATATAGGATCTTTAGGTAGAAGCTATAATCTTTACATTGAAGATATGGAGACATTATCTCAATGGTGAAAAACTTGAGATATATACCGATCAAAAGTGTTTGAAGTATATTTTCTCACAAAAAAATCTCAACTTGAGGCAAAGGAGGTGGCTTGAACTACTCAAGGATTATGATCACACTATACACTACCACCCGGGGAAGGAAAATAAGGTGGCAGATGTTTTGAGTAGAAATGATCATGGAGTTTTTAAAAAGATGATAGTTGAAAAGGATCCTATATACTTGGATCTAGTAAATATAGATATGGGAATCACCATGGAAGGTGAAACATCAATAAATTTTCCAATGGTTGCCAAACCATATTTACTAGAAAGGATAAAGAGTTCTCTGACTGGTGATGAATATTTTCAAAAGGAGATTAAAGCTGTGAATGATGGGATATTGAGTGACTTTTTGTATGAAGATGGAATTTTGAAATTTGTGAAGAGACTTTTTGTTCCCGATATACCTGATCTAAAAAGAGAATTTTTGGATGATTCTCATAGCTCTAATTTCTCTATACACCCTTGGAGTACCAAAATGTTTAGATATTTGAAGGAAATTTTTTTTGGGACAACATGAAGAGGGATATTGCTGATTTGTCGCCAAGATGTATAGTTTGTCAACAAGTAAAAGCTGGAAGGCAACAACCTAGAGGAGTCATGAAACCTCTTCCCATATGTGAGTGGAAATGGGATAATATTATGATGGAATTTGTCATTGGAATACCAAAGACTCCTAGAAAGAATGATGCAATATGGGTCATTGTTGATCATCTTACCAATTCTACATA
Source organism: Viscum album (assembly GCA_963277665.1). Taxonomy (NCBI): domain Eukaryota; kingdom Viridiplantae; phylum Streptophyta; class Magnoliopsida; order Santalales; family Viscaceae; genus Viscum; species Viscum album. Next base: position 1,171,203,641 of record OY728158.1, on the reverse strand, counting down.
TTTTATTTCTATAAGAGAAGATTTACCACTTGAACGTCTAGAAAGGATATATATTAATGAAGTTGTGAGACTTTATGGAGTACCACTATCGATTGTTTCTGATCGTGATCCATGTTTTGCATCAAGACTCTAAAAAAGCCTTCAGAAAGCCACAGATACTAAACTTCATTTGAGCATTTCCAACCACCCTCAAACTAATGGGAAATTATAACATACTTTTCAAACATTAGAAGACATGTTGAGATCATGCTAACTTGACTTTCAAGGTATGTGGGATCAATATTTACCTATGGTATAATTTTTATATAACAATAGCTTCCATTCAAGTATTCAGATGGCACCGTATAAAGCGTTATATGGAAAGAAAATTCACACACCAACCTGTTGGAATGATGTTGGTGAAAGAAAACTCGTAGGCCCAAAACTGGTGGAGGGAACGATGGAAAAGGTGAATGTAATCCAAAACCACATCAAAGCAGCTCAAAGTAGGTAGAAGAGCTATGCCGATAACTGAAGGAAGGATTTGGAATTTCATATAGGAGATCATGTTTTCTTGAAGGTATCTATATGGAAGGAGATTATACATTTCGGTAAGAAGGGTAAATTGAGTCCCAGGTACATCAGACCTTTCGAAATTCTAGAACGAATTGGGGTTGTAGCTTACTGTTTGGCAATGCCGCCGAGTCTCTCCAAAGTTCATGATGTTTTCCACATATTAGTATTGAGAAAATACATGCTTGAACCAACACATATACTTACCTGTGAGGAATTAGTACTAGAACCCGATCTGTCTTATTGCAAAGAGCCTTTCAAGGTTCTTGATACAAGAGAACAAGTGCTGAGAAACCGAATGACTTGTCTGGTAAAAGTTCTACAGAGGAACCAGAAGATGGAAGATGCAATGTGGGAACCCAAGGAACTTATAATACCAATAAAGCCTTTTTATACATTAATATTCTAGAAATTCCGAGGGAAAAATTATTTAAAGTAGGGGAGAATATAACACCACAGGCTTCCACGATATGTTTCCCTTTAAATAATATAATAGCGTGTGTTGTACGCAACTTCGAGTTCTAACACACCACAACCAATCAAACTAGCCGTTATTAATAGTAATACCCATTTTTTAAAATTTTATAAATTTTATCTTTCAAAATGGACATAATTTTTGGATTTAGAATATCAAAATTAGCTTAGGGTGAATTTATGTATTCTTCTGAAAACTTTCATTTTTTGATGAATAGTGAAAAACACTAAGTTATAGTTTAAAATTGAATTTTTATTTAAATTTATTTTAGATCAAAATATATACATAATACCAATATATGTTCAATGTAATTCATAGGAGTCAGTTTATAATAATTTTAGATATATAAAAAGTTTATTGAACTTTTCACCGTCTTTTACCCACCTAATAAGAGAATTTTCTAATTCATATAAAACTTAATTTTACCGCTTCTATAAGTGGAATTTCAAAACTTTGAGAGAAACGGTTGATATCAGTAAGAATAATGTGGTTCAGTAAGATGGAAATAATTTTTTGGTGAATAGTAACTTTTTACTTTTATTTACCATGGTTAAAAGTAAATAGGTTAATTAAGGGTAAAAATGATATTATTATTACCCTAACACATGTCCTAATTCAATTGGATAAGTATAATTCAACAAAAAAACCTTAGGAATAAATTATGAGCCTCTTTGGTATACTTGGATTAGATTAGTACACTTATTATTATTTTATTTAAAGAAGATTTAAAAGAGTTAAAATCAAAGTTTAATAACTAATTTTTTTTAATATGGGTTTATACAAAAGATAAATTAGACTATAAATATTAATTAGAAAGATAAAAATATTTCCTAAATAATGGTATTTTATTTATATTTTTTAGTAATTAAATAATCTAATTTATTTATGACATAATGATGATGCAATAATTACCTAATTTATGAAATATTAATATAATTGATATTATAAATATCGAAATAAATTTAATTTGAGACTTTTTATGCATTCCAATAATTTTATAGCTTAATATGACATATTAGGGTTGGTTAGATGATTTTGTTTTGAACTAATAATGCTGTTATAAATTTAGAAAAAACAAAATACCAAATAGGGTCAAAATTGACATAAAAGAGTTTTTGAAACAAATATTATATTATTAATTGATATTCTACTCCTAAAAATCTATGGTTATTCCAAAATACTTATATAATGATAGGTTTATTATTATTGAACCACTTGGGTTTCTCTTGGAAGTATATTGTAAGTTTATTAACCATATAATATAAAAATACAAAGAGACATGGTAAATGTCAAACTATTTAACTAAGAGTTAAATCTAAAAGATAATGTTAATGTAGTGACCCAAAACGGTCTAAAACCTATTGGTTGAGTGTTTTTCAACCCATATCCACCGTATAATTTAAATAATTCTTTTTTTGGAGCCATTAGAAACAGAGAATGATTTTATTATAAAATAATATTTCCTTCTTTTCCTAAGGTGCCCCTCACCCCTCTTATAAAAGGGCACTCCCCCTTCTCTCTAATTCACACCTTCAAAGCCATTTGGCTCGAACAAACCCGACCCAAATACACTCTCAACTATACTAAATTCATTCTAGAGGCCTTTCTTTGGTCAGAAAGAAAAACTATGGAGCCCTTTTGATCAAATCAAAAGGAAGTACCTGAAGAAGATGTAAATATTTCATCACCTCTTTCATGTTCCTTTCTTCTTCCACTTCCTCTTTCTTTATTTTTTCCATTCTAAAATAATAACTCCAGTATCTTTTAAATACTGTGATATTATTATAAATATGTTATAACAAAATTCATTATTCTATCCATCCATTGAATGACATGTCACCATACGTGCGTACGTATGGATTACCGTCTCCATGTTGTGGTGTAATTGTTATTCAATACATTATTATTTGAATGGGTGTAATAATGATGTTTAGATAAAGTAAATAAAAAATATAACATGATAATGATACTTTATATATGATATACCATCCAATTATATATTATTTTAATATCAAAAGAATGATATTGTCGCTCGTGCGTACGTACGGATTACCGTCTCCACGAATGCGATGAGATTCATTCCCCATCGTAATCCATCCAAGACTAATTTTCATTATATGATTAAAAATAATGTTTAAAGACTTAATATCATTCTGAATATTAATAAGATGCATCCTATCATAACAAACATTACTTATGTAACAAAGCATATAAAGGAAAATGAATCTGTTAACACCCGAAACGACGATAATACTAAGATATTATTAACAAAGCAATGTTAAAAGATCATATATGATATCATATTAATGTATATGATTATTTTATAATTTAATAACAATTATTTCACCAATATATAGGAGTTTAACCTACCCTATACCGAGGAAAAGTACAAGGTAAGGATTAATTCTATAATCTCTTTATTCTCTGAGGTTGTTTATACGTAATTATCTATTGGTACCTCTTTATTATCCACATCCATGTTTCTTAAAAATGTTTTCCAAAACATTTTTAATGTTTACTATACTATTGGTTAAAGTCATTTATACCATTTTTTGATTTTTTATAAAATGGTTTGAATGGAATCTTTCAGTCAATTTCCAAAACAAGGTACTTTTTAACCTTTTCAAAAAAATTACGGTAAGAATGTTTTTTTAACTTATACAACAGATGCAGATATTTTCCCCCACTATAACATCGTCGAAGCTTCCCTTACAAGCTTATAAGAATATTTCCAAAATAAATGTTTTCTTTATAAATTATGTAACTCTTAAATGATTTCAAAATAGAAAGAGATATTTCTCTTAAAAAGGCTTTGATTTCATCTATGTCAACATCCATTGATGGATTTTAAGCTTATTTGAAGTTGATTTATTATGATACAAAACATTCATATTGTATTTAAGGTTTTGTGATATGTTTGACTGTGGATGTGTTATTTTTACACCATTCATGGTTTATGGATAAAGTATTGACTTTTCGTATGCTAGTTTTAATATGAATGTTTATGTTATGTTTAAACCTTTTTATATGAGGAATGCATTGGACTTAGTAAGTGATGGTTGGATCCCACTATAGCTCCTTGATGCATCGTTAGGTCTTATGAGAGAAACTATTGTCTTGGAACAAGGCTTTGAAAAAATCTTATTTGTAGTCTTGGCACAAGGCCTTCACTATATGGTTATGAAGTCTGGCATTATGCATTCCATCATTGTGAAAGTGGCTATTGATATTTCATATGATTATTCAACTAGTAGAATATCCATGTGAGTATGAAAATGGAATTATTTGATTTTATCATTGCCATATTATGCTGAAGTTCATGTTTAAGAGGATTTTGTTTTATTCTTATACATTGCCTTAAATGTTTATGATTATTTATGAAAGTTTCTGCTATATTTTTATCCTTACTGAGCATCTGAGCTCACCCTTTTCTATGTTTTATTTTTCCCAGGATGCGAAGAAGTATTTTATGACTGACCTGCAGGGATAGTCTGAGGAAATATGAGTTTGGTCTATGTAAACAATGTTGTTGTAGTTTTTCATTATATGATGTAATGTAAACCTTATAAATGTATCTAGTACTTACAAGGATACTAAAATAATCAGTCTTTCAAGAATTGATTTTTTGTTATCATGCCAATTTTTTGTAATAATTCACTGACTCTGGGTAACTGGGGTCGGGGTGTTACATATGACATAATCTAAAGGAAGATACCCAAAGGATAGTTAATGTTTCCAACAAGTGTCTTTAATTTACTTTTTTTTCCATTTCAGGTAATTTTTATTTTAACATTTTTGTATATTTAACTCAATATATTACGTATAATATGACAATGTTATAAAAATTTCATGAAATAAAACCACCTCTCCATTCATGAAATGGGTTATGAAATCATCGTTCACGTATGCGGTGGACTACCACCTCGTAAACCGATATTTTGTGTCTTTCCATTACCACCTCTGAAGGTTTCATATTTTGATGGATATAAATCATATATATATATATATAATAATTATTCCTTTAATTAATTTTATCATAAAAACCATATTATTTTAAATTCCATGGGATACATGATTACATTGTTCATGTGTATGGTGGACTATATCCTTGTGGAGTGATGCTATTTACCTTTCACTAACTCTTTACATGAGAGGGGATAGATAATAATTTTAATTATTATATTTTATATATATTAAATAATAAAGAAATTAATGAATCATTTTTCTTTTTAGTAAAATAATATATTATTTTCTTTTCTCACTTCTTCACTCAATTAAAGATAATAACATCATATGTACACACATGGAATACCACCTTTTTGATGCAACATGCCTCTATTTGAATTACCAAAATGGATAAATGGTATGTATATATTATTTTAATAATGATATTATGATTTTTTAAAATGATAAAATATTATATTCCTCCTTCAAATAATGATTATTGAAAATAATAATGTTAATCATGCATAATTATGGCCGACCGTATCTTGATCATATCTTCAATCATTTTTCATAAATTTTCTGATGTTTGGATAAATATATTATTTAAATGGAAAATGTAAACTATATATTAATAACTTCCTTAAAAATGATTAATTATTATTTGACACATTTTTTATGTTATCATTATTAGTGTTAAAATCATTTATCCGATTTCACGGATATATCTAACAAAATTTGATTCATTTAAGACTAAGTAAGGATGCGTGTTTTAAATATGTTTTTATGATAATTAAATTTACATCCTTATTTCAGGATATTTTCTTATGGTTTTATTCACATATTTGTTCCCTTATAATGAATATCTACTCCATATTATTTGAGGTATTTATTGTAAATTTAGATTTTATATTTATTGTAGTTATTTGTAATGTTTTGAATATTGATCTTTGGTAAGGGATAATAAGGTTAACCATTTACTATATGTTTTAATTTTACCATTGGAAGAGGCTTCAGAAATCAATTTATGACATTAATTTATGAATATTTATTCAAATTAGATAACTTTTACAAATCATAGTTTTATTGAAAATTGTTAGACACTGATAGAAATACATGGAACTCATTTATAGGTCCTTCTATCCAGAAAAATATAAGTTTATTTCATTAGGAAAAAAATCATTTGTGAATATTCATTTATTGAAGAAAAAACACATTTTAAATTGATCAATGCATAACCAAAGGATGAAATTACACTTATGAAATATAAATGTATAACATAAGTATATTTCATTATGTCCATGGACTGTAAAACGTGTTCACAAATCTTGGAAAATGATGTGGAAAAAATTATTGTCATATTATAATAATTTTTATCTTATAAATGACTATTCCAATTCACTATGTTATATTTTGTTTTTGTCATTATCCTTCTCCGTATCACCCCTTTCTTATGATCAATGTTTGATATCACTCCCCATCAATATGTGGGTGTTAGTTTTCTCTTCCATGTCCATGTTTTCATATTCCAACAATTTTATCCTTCTTTGAAACCTAGTTATGTGATTATTCCATATAAAATTTTTTACTTTCCTTTTTATATCATTAATATGATTCTTTTTAACTCTTTTCATGATGAGGGATTTATATATTGGTAATGTAACTCATCAAACGATTGATTATTGTGGTCATGTTCAAACTATGAGGATTCAATTTATGAAATATGGGTATCACATAACACCCATAAATTATAAAATAATTAAATTTTATTCAATTAATTTGGTGGAATAAATCATTTATTTAATCATATTTTACATACAACACTATGTTTAGATTTTGTTTTACACAACAGCCTGTTTGATTTAAATCTTAATTTATATGAAATGTTGAGTGTTATTTACAAAAAATATATTATAAAAATTGTTATATTTAAATGATAAAATAAATTTTAAATTGATGGGTATGAATATTACTCACTGTATTATGAAAATAATGTAATATTTTGACTGATTGTAAAATAAGAATCATTTAGAAGGGAAAAAATTCTTTATGAGAAACTATATTTTCTGAAAATGATAGTTTAATGTTTATTATGGTTCCAAATTTAAAAATATTTATTATTACATTTGAAAATATATTATAAAAAATTAACATCATTTTTGATATCATAATACTAATATTATCTTACAGTCAATTTTTGATTTTTTCTATGATGTTATTTGTTTTTTTATAAATATTTAAAAATATAGAAACTTAATTGAAAACTGAATTTTCATTAAAATATTTTATAATTTTATATTTTATGTTATTTTTATAATGTAAAATTACATAAATTTTATATATATTGAATTAATATTGGTCATTTAAACATTTATATATTTAATTTAGTTGTAATTTTTTTATAAAACATGGATTATTTTCACTTTACAAATTTAGTTTCTCATCACGTCTGCAAGATTAATTTTATATTAAATTCTGTCTATTCAATGGATTTAATTTAAAAGCAATTTATAACATATTTAGAATGAAAATAATTTATAATTTCATTTAAATTAAATATAATTTTTTACAAAAATTATTAGTTAAAAATTTCAACATAACTATAGATATATTGGTAAAAATGAGTTTTTATAATGGTTTAAATTTGAATATAATATGTAACAACGAACCAAGAAATGTCCAAAACCAATTTTACATGTATATTATGAACATATACCTTATAATATATCGTTTGGATTATAATTGGGTCCATGTGGTTTGTGATATCATCTGTATATATAAATGTTTCCAAAATACTACAATTTTGCCACTCACCTCACCTATAAATGGCCACCCCAACCCCCTACATCACGCCTTTAAACAACTTAGGACTGGAAAAGACCATCCCAAATCACATGCCAACACCCCCAATTCCTAAAATACTTATCATTTTTAGATATCCAATACATGATGGATTTGGAGAAAACCAAATGTAGATTTCCGAAGGGGAGCTAATATTATCCAGTGAGCATCTTTATTTTATTTCCTTATCCAACTCTTCAATTTTTATTAAAACATTATTATATAATATCCTATATATATATTCTATATTATGGAACATTTTATAAAAAATATGTAATGATCTAAATCCATCTCCACTTCTACCAAATGGGTTACAAAATCATCATTTGGGTGCCCCATGGAGTATTGTCTCGGGAACCGATGTCATTCATGTTTCCATTACCCTCTCAAAAAATTTGGTATTATAACAGATATAAAGTATAATAATGATATATATGAAATAATTATACATATGGAGTAATTTTAAAATATAAATATTATTAAATATCATTCCATTGGAGACATGATATCATCACCCATGTGTAGGGTAGTCTATCGGATCACGAAGCGATGTGATTTGTTATTCACTATATATTTAACTAGATGGTGATGAGGAACATGGTTAAAGAGGAAATATAATATAAATTACATAATTTTAATATTTATAAACTTTGTATAATTATTTAAGAATAATATATCATTTTACATTTATACTTTTCACTCAAGGAATGACGATAATGTCATTCATGTACGTGTGAGACACCAACATAACTAAATGATGTGACTATATTCTAATCACCTAACCATAAAAACTATATATATAATTTTATAATGTAGTATTAATTATATTATGATAATTTTATAAAGGGACAAATTTACTTACCACCTTTCCATAATGATCATTGAATAATGGAAAAAGTTACTCCTATATACGTATAGCCTACCATCTCCATGATCGTCTCATACAATATTTTTCATAACCATCAATAATTATTTGGTCTGAATGTATAATTAATATATAAATATGATTATGATTATTATTATTATTATTTTGGAGGTTGGGGAACTATATAATCCAAAAAAAGTGTTAGATCTTTCATAATAAAACATGGATGTGAAAACAAGGAAATTAACACCATAAAAAATAAAATTAAGGAATGATTATTAACCAACAGCTGATATAATGTAGTCAAATGTTTGTATATGATATCATAAATATTCAAATTGTTATAGAGTAATATAATAACTTTCATAAAACCATTATACCTGAGGTTAATTCATGTTCATCCAAAAGGAAGCGTGAGGTGAGATATTTTTTTCAATTTACATTCCATTGAAGGTTATTTTTATATTCGCATATTCCATTCTTTGTGAAGTATATACTACAACATATAATTTTAATACCATTAATAGTTATTTATTAATAGTTTTTTAATTATCAATATTATTTATCTCTTCCAAGTAGATTTTATTAAATTGTTAATACATGGAAAATTTTATGATTCAATCTCCCTTTCTTTTGTGATTGTTGGAATTCTGGTGACGTAATAACATTCTTGTAATATTTTTCAATTAGAAATTACATTTAGTTTTAATATCCATAATATTGTATTGTTTAAATGATCATTTCCAAAAGTGTATATATTTTTACAAATAGTTGTTACTTTTAATGTTATTACTCAATATAGATATTTGATGATAAGTCATATTGTCCATGAATTAAATATATTATTCAATATTTGTGGACTTATATGGGCATATAGTGATGGGGGAACTTCATATTACCTATCCCCTCAATTCATCTCTCTCATGAGAGAAATCAATTTTCAAATTTAAATACGATTCTACATATATTTTTAAAATATTTGGAAGAATCATATTGAGATAAATTTTTTTTCATGTGCCTGAGATATGATGTCAAATAATTAATAATTTTCTTATTTTGGAATTTAGTCATTATTATCTATATTATTTTCTCTATGATATTATCTATTATTTCATTTTATACTTATATTATGGATTAATGATTTTTTTTAGTTATTTATGTTTCCAAATTGAATTTTTCTTATATATTCATGAAATCGTGTTTTTTATGGAATATGGGTTTAGTTATTGGTCTTCACATATTGATTATTATTATTTTTCCTAATATCATTTTCTTGACATGACCCGTACTGAGAATTTTTTGTCGCCCTAATTTTTTTCCTTTCAACGGGATATATAGATGAATTCATGGAATGAGTTTCAAAGATGTTGGTAATTTTATTTTATTTTGAATTATTTTAATTTCACAATGTAAAATGGGTATCAAGTATATATATTGTTTTCCAAAATTGATCAACTGATTTGTCCATTTAGATTTTAATCTTGTATATATTTCAATGTAATAAATTAATCCACCTACTATAGGCTACTAGGGTGGGTGTCATTAAACATCACATATGAAATAATTTTCGTTTCCCTAAATAATCCAAATGATCACTCTAGGAAATGGAATAAGCTAACCATGATTTCTTAGAGAAATATTTAATTATATATAGTTATGATTCTTAACCTCATGATTATTCCTCAAAAAAATTTAGATAATAACAATTTATCATCCCCTAATATATATATATATATATTAATAAATTGATAAAACTTTATCCTACTTTTTAATAATGTATATTATAATCAAGATTCATACCTACTCATGAGATTAAGAGAAATGGATTATAAATTCTTACAAACAATTATTAACGTAAAATTATCCATATGAATTGGGGAGGGGGATATGGTTTCTTCCATGTCTATAAAATGAATGAATAACATATTTTGGTAATATATGAACTCATAAATACTACCTATGGGAATTTATTGGATTCATTGAATGAAAAGTATCAAAAAAATGAAGGTAACTATAGAGAGGTTATTTTGAAAAAATATGTATTCTTAATGGTTCATAGTAATAAAACCATAAAATAAAATTCATTAATTACTTTTTAATTCCCTAATATTATAATACTAGTTCGTTATTATTATTAAATAAACATAGTTTATTATATTTTAATAAAATAGAATAATTGATTACACTTATTTTACTATTTTATGATGTAAAAAATAAACTATATAGTGGACATCGAAATGATGTAATTGGGAATAGAGAAAAAAATTAATTTTCTTCCATGAATTTGATTAGTAAACTATAACATTGATTAACCATACACAACACATGGTTTTCACACATGAGTAAGAATATTTAACCATACACAACTCATCATTTAACAAGGATACCCCTACACATCTCATCATTTAACAGTATATAATATTCAAAGCTATTATTTACCCTATCATATATCATAGAATATGATTATAAAACTCATTGTTTAATTTATGTACCATTTACAAAGAGAAAGATCCAATTTTGTTGTGGGGGAACTGCCTTTATTATTATAGTGATCACTATTACACGTTTCTTTGAATAATTTTAGGTTGTGCATGAGAGTTCTTCACTAAAATTACATGAAATGAGAAAAATAATTCATACATTTCTATAGCAAAAAGGATTCCCTTAACAAGATTTTATTACCCTTATTTTGGACATGAGAAACCCTACATACCCTTAAGTATTTCATAGGTACCCATATATAAATTAGGCCTCACCCTTGAAAAACATATTTAAACCCCTATTTACCATTTTCTAGTGATTGATATTCCTTTATAATACTCACATAAATTATAATTTACCCATATAGACATGCAAAGAACTTCTCTATATAATGCTATAGTACTTTTACAATAAAAAATCCATATTCCACATTTAAGGGTAAAAAATTATATTTTAAACAAAATGATTATAAACACATAAATAAATGGGGGTATAGAACATTTGAAAATAGTAGATGTTACAATTCCCCTTATATAACAATATTTCATCCTTGAGAGGTAGATCGACTAGTATGAATAAAAAAACTAGACATTGAGTTTGAAAACCAGACTTCCACACCCACATCTCCTTCCTGATTAATCCATGGTACTATAGGATCCATACATGTGGTACCATATTCTTTCAAATATAATTCCCGTTATAGCCTATAATTCACACTAAATATTCCTCATAATATGAATCATCATCCAACCTAATTTCTTCACATTTTATAAAATTCTATTATTGGTTATATTTATTAGAATTTGAGAAATGTGGAGAACCCTATTCACACAATGATAGAACTTGAGGAATGAAAAGTTGTTACAACACATTCCAAACCCATTCAGTAATCTCAAATATTCTAAATAAATTCATTTACAACCTCTAGAAAATATGTTTTCCCAATATTGGTGACACTCTAATGAAATGATAGTCCCTAACAGTGAACTACATAACTTATATCCAATAGAGTTCATTAGATAAAAACCTTCTCTATTTGTTCACTAACCTATCTATTATCAACAAGAACCACCCTATGGGTTCATTTACTAAATTATTCTTAAAAAGGTTTGCCTCACACTCCACATTTCAATAATGTGTTGATCTATATTAGGTTCAATAGAGCTCCTCAAATAGTGACATATAAATAGATTCATGTAAACTGTTGTTGTTAGAGAAATCCTCCAAGGCTATGTTCTCATCATAAGTACAACTTGTGTCCTAAAAAGAAGATTGTCTATTTTCCTATATATTAGATTCATTATATCAAACTATTTTTTATGAGGTTAGTACACTACTCTAAATATAAGTTGTTTCCTTAGGTATTTATATATGACCTGAAATTTTATTTATGTTATATGTGTGTCTCTAACAGATACCATACTCAAATGAACTCCATTTTAGTGTAATATCTAATAGGAATATAAAATTCATATATCTCCAACTAAATGAATCATTTAGATTGGTACTAGGTTAGAAGATTTAACAAAATGTCTGATAACTACCTATAAAAAATTAGGAATCCTCATGTCTTGGGTAACACCATCACAAATATTATCATGTCCACCTAAAAATTATGGTAGGGAGCTTGATGTATATGGAGTAATCCACAATTAAACTATTTATCAGCCTTTACACACTATCATGTAAGGCTTCTAAAATCAAAACAATTGATTCCTATCCTCATTGTATGAAAATAAAACTATTTTCTAATTTCATGGACCATCATTGTCTCACTAGGGTATACCTCTCATCTAGATGTACGAAATCCCACCAATATCTCATCCCTAATGGAGGTAAATACTACTAATCTAATATATACATGGATATATACTTGTCAATTAATTACCTATTGGTTGTTTGGTCACCTCAATATAGCTATTATCACATCACATTACACTTTTTTCCGGGCCCTATTATGCTTATATTTGGACTACTAGAGAGGTGTGATCACCAATGGAGCACAACCCATACATCCCTGGTCCTCAAAAGTGACCATTATCTAGAAAACTAATAAGATCATCAAAAAAAATACTCCTATAAAGGTTTATCTCCATTCATTGAGATGAAAATATATAATATAAAAAAGAATATTCTATAATGATGCATATACAAGGTGAAAATTACATCAAAGAGACAAATGTCTTGATATACTTATCCCATAACCTAAGCCAAATGTCCAAGTACCACTTTTTAAAACTTTTATAGTCATTTAAATTATCTTTAGACAACTAACCAATAAATGATGAGATAGTGTTTCTAAAACATCAAAGCATGAACCAGAACTTCTACCACCATATTAATAGAATTATAGTTCCCCTTTTGAGTTCATAGCTGATGTAACCTTTAATATTCTACTTGCACCATATTTATCTATACTACTACCAATATAAATCCTGATGCAAAAAATTTACATTCGTTATCCAATACCAACCTAAGGGAGTATCTATAAGATCTTAAAAATTTATTGACATAGTTATCAAATTAATTTTTATAACATTCATTATAAGAAACATCGATTTTAAAAACTGAAAACAAACTATAAAAATATTTTTATTTAATCTTTCAAGTATCCCTTAACCATTAAATTTGTTGGAATGAGAATAAATAAACATATTGTGATATACATATATAATGGTTCAACTCAATTAAAATTTATAGATTAATTCTATGTGGAAAATCATTCTCTATTTAGAATAGTGCTATTTCACTTAAAAAATATATTTCCATCAAATATTATTTTTTACTTCTTTATGTGAGAAAATATAAAATATAATTTTTTTAACATTTTAAAACATTATATACTATGAATAACATCATTTTTGAATGAATCATATCAATTTTACTTTTGGTGAAAAAATTAAGTTTCTCAAATATAATTTATTTTCTTGTTAATATTTAAAAATACTGAATTTCATTGAATATTTCGTATTTGATTTGAGAATGAAAAAAATTAAAAATTCTTTTTAAAATGGTTTCAATGTAAAATAAGTACTCTTATATAATGAATAATCCTTTTTTTATAGGAAATATTTTTTATTTTTATATTCGGTATAAAAAAGTTATACATAAATATATTTTTTATGAATATAATTTTATCATTGTATTTTCTATCATCATCATAAATTAATTCTTTCTCATTATAGAGATAGAATCTTGAATATTTCTTCTATATTTGGAATGATACGATTCATTTTTTGTTAATATGGAACTATTGGTTTTTATCAATATGGATAGTGACTATAAATTTTTTTTTGACCCTAGTAATTGTAAAACATGTAAAATATTGCAAAAATCATTTTTATAATCCATTAAAATTTATCTAATAATTTCCTTTATTTGATTATGAAAATTTTATAAATTTAAGAATAAAATAAAAACAAAATGTCACTCTCTGTGCTAACATAGTCCTATAATTTTTACATTACTATAAAATGATGAAATATTCAGTTTTTAGTGTATATTTGATATGTATTGTAAATTTTCTTTTTCATAGTAATTTATTAATAATTTTTAGCAATTGATTATATAACATATATACCAATAAACAATGTCAAATTATTTTTTCAATTAATTGAAAAAAATAAAAAAAAAATAAAAAAATGAAATAAACATTATGTGTATTATTACATTTCATTAATTTTTTGATAAATATAAAATATAAGATATCTGTTGAAATATTATATTTTCATTCCATCTTATTCAATGCATCATTAACATCAAATTATAAACAAAATAGTTCCAATATTTACATAACTGATATTTTTTAATAAATTATTTTTAATAAAAATATATAAAATTAATAAAAAAACATCATTTGGAAAATTAAATGTAAAATAGTTGAAAAAATAAGCTAATTTATGGGTCACACATCAATTAACGGTAAAATTTTAAATACTTTTTGATTAAAATAGTTGCTGTGTATGTTAAGGTGAAAAAGTGTTGACAAAGGTGTTAATTAAATATATATGTATTAAAATGATGCTAAACCATATTTAAATTTCATTAGATGATATTATTTGGACCCTATATTCTATTTTATTGAATTCGAGGCTATTTTTTAAAATCTTACTTAATGTTGATGTTATTATATTTTGATGGTTTACGAAATTCCTTATGTGTCCTCTTCATCCCATATAAGAGGACACCCTCCACTATTATTTTACACTCCAATTAGCATTCTAAATAAAGCAAACCCTTCAATAATTTCTTCCCTAGATCAATATTAATTTCATATTAGTTATGATTATCAAAAAATAACAACCATATGATCCTTATTATGAAATATAATGGGGTTTATTCAATGAAACATTAATCACATTAACTGGTCATTTTATTTTCTACTTATTCTTTTACCTCCACTATATTATTCATACATAAAATAAAATATGAAAATCAACATCCTAAATATATTTAAATATTATTATTATTCTTATTACACCATTATCCACCCACATTCCAATCAATGGGAATTTAAATTTTGTCTCATGCATATGTTTTAGTTATAGTCTCCAGGAAGAGATATAATTATTTTTTCAATAATATCATTTATAGATGTGTATTAATATGAATATAATGTATATATATTATATTTATGAAATAATTATAAATATATAATTTAATTTCAAAAATTTATTCTTACCTTACAGTCTATTGGAAAATGATAACTTTTCTAATACATATGTCTGGACTACCACCACTATTAAGTAATGTTATTTTCTTCCGTTTAATAATTATATATATGGTAATAAGAATGGATTTTATGAATATATATTATTTATATGATATAATAATGATTGAATTACATGAGTTATTTTTTACCTATGTTTTTTCCATCCATTAAGAAATAAAAAAAATGATCATACATACATATAATCTACTATCTCTATAAATGATTTAATTCATCTTCAATCACTAGTTTTTATTGACGACCATTAATATAAAAATATATAAAATATACATGATATTAATATATTTATTAAAATTACAGATATAATGGAACAATGATCATTATAAAAGGATTGATATTACATGACAACAATTCCATTGAAAACTGAAATAAATAACATCCGGAAACGTTGATTTAAGAAATCAAATCATAATATATTGGTGTTAAAATGTTATTAAGGGATAATATATGATATTATGAGAAGGTAATTGATATTTTTATTGATTTATATAAAATTTAAATTGTTTATGTATTATATTTGTGTATTATTAATGAAAGAGGAACTACATTTAAGTTTTTATGATACAATCTCATTGTTTATTATAATTTATTGTGATTAAGATTCTAATGATGAAATATTTTTATAAAACTGTCATGGAAAATCTAACGTTTATATTCAAATGATTATTTTTTATGATACATGTTTTCCATTAATTTTAATCAAATTATGTGCTAAATTTAAAAAGGTATTTTTTATGTAAAAAATATTGTGTTTCTCAATTTGGTCGAAAAACATTTTTCTTCCATATTCATGTTTTCCGAAAATGTCTTCAATAATTTTTTTACATTATATTATTAAGGAAAAAATAAATTTTTATTGATGGTTTAATTTTTCTAAAATGTTTTATTACAAATCTTCATATCATTTTCATAATGAGGTAAAATTTGACTATGTGTAAAAATGTGATATTACATGGAAAATATTACCCACCATAATTATTGTGGAATATATTGAAACTTACATTGCAAATTTATAATGATATTTTTTACATGAAATTTTTTCTTGAATATTTGAGAAATTTGTTAATTTTATATAAGTAATTACATCGATGAAAGTGTATTTTTCTCATGAAATATTCTAAGTAATCTATTTACTGGCCTTTTCATCATGATAATATCATTTGATGTTACATAAGATTTGTTGGGGGATATAATCCAAGGATACATCCACATTCACTTCATGTATTGTCAATTATTAAGAGGCAAATACATGTATGAAAAATGATCCTATTCAATATGTTTCTCTAAGAAGAAATTATTACCAAACATTTTGTATTTTTAAAAAGCTATGTGATAATGAATATATTATTATCTTGTTATACACATATGTATTGTTTTCATTATATTATATATGGTGAGAGAATTATTTTTCTCTCCAATGACTAAGATAAATATAGATAACTTATGAGATAGAAATGAGTGTAATAAAGACTAAACCTAATTTATAAATGTACTTTTTCAACTTTTATAGTCTTCGGAGTAAACCCTAAAAACTATAATAGATTTTTGAGTGAACCCAATCCACTATGAGGGTCTTGGTAATAATAATGTTATATAATAGAAATGATTTTCTAGGTATATTATTATTAAAAAAATAAAGATCTTATGATAAAACATACCTTGTAATGTGGTACATATTATTTAATGTTATGATGTTATTTTATGTAATTAAAGGGTTTAAAATTTTTTCTCGTGGTTTTATATATAACCTATGCTATGTACTTCCTATTGGACACATGCATGTCTTAAACTATGTAAACATCATCAAATTATTTCTTCATAGATTCAATGATTCTTTTTCCGAACTTGAAAATTTTTAAGGATTGATAATTGTTCTCATTATTAAAATGTCCATTAATGATTTTTAACCAAAGGTGAGTCATTTCTGGGTGTACAAGAGAATAGTATAATTCAAAACATGACACCATTTGGTCTAGATTTTTTATATCAAAATTCACACATTTTTCTATTTTCATTCACTATGAAACCAACCCTAAAAAACCGTATACCCTTCCAGGGTGATTTTTTGTTATTTTTGTTGATATATCTACTTACAGATCGATCTAGTTAGCACTTGATATCGAGATCAATTGTGTCATTTCTCCAAGGAATGCATATTTTATACTTATTCATTACTAGTAGAGACTATAGTGGTGTTGGGTTCATTTTTGGATAAATATGTGAATAGTTTTTATTATCTATAAATCCGCTGTAGTTTTCACTAATTCGATGTATTTTAGGGGATGATCTAGTTATTTAAATTTATTGTGGTTGAAGAAGAATATGTTTCATCTATTCATGAGGTAGGCGTCTCTATTCTGATGTTACCCAATCAGGATCTATGTATCACTAAGAGTGGGAGGGGGTGAATCAGTGATATATTTTTTCTTTTATGTTTCCTTTCATTTTGAGACAACCTTCGCCACCTCTTAATGAGTTATTTCACTGCCGAACACAAAAACCACAAGAAACCATGATTTACACGGTTCACTACACAACAAGAGTAGATACATCCTTGGTATGGAACAGAAGAAATCTAGTACCATAAAATTCTCTAGAAAACAATCCTTTGATGTGGAATACAATGAGTATGATATACCCTTACACTCGTGTAGCACTTGTAAAACAATATAAAAGTGTGTGTGTGCACCCTTTAACAAAAGTAGAAAATTACATTATTTTAGTTCTTCATTACAATTGAAAAGGTGTATTCTCTGATGTATAAATTTGCACATTCCAACCGAGAAGCTGGTAAGAACTACATTACGCACAATTGAACACGTGCTAATAACAAAATTTTTCCACACCATTTTAAGTGTATTGCATATAAATTTTGAGCCATGCTTACAAGATTTTCCTTTTTTCACGAAACACCTCTTATTCAGAACTTCAATATTGTGCACAACTTTTCATTCTTATGTGCATCTTTATTTCATTCACACACCACCCTTTACTTAAAATTCTTTCATGCTTCAGAGCTCACGATTTCTTTAAGTGTCGAGCTTAACAAATGTGAGGAGGTCACATTCTATTTATAGACCTCATTGACCCCAGTGCACAAAAAACTATGATGCATCACGCAAATCCCTAATGTGTCGTGGTAAACCCTAACATGTCATATAAAAACCCATTTGATGTCGCATTGGGCGGGTAAGTCTCATTTGATCTGACCTCATCTTTTGCGCACTTCATGAATCTTTCACACACTTCATGCCTTTTCCATTTTTTATTGTTTTCACCTCGAATCATGCCTTTTGCGCAATATTCCAAACTCACTTCAATCTTGCACACAAAAACCAATATTTCTCACAAGTCTCTCCTTTTCCGGATTTTTATGTTTTGATCATGTAACTCCACTTGCCCGCAACATACCAAGCCATCGTCAAACTTGCACGCATCTTCCATTTCCAAATTTAGATTTCTTTGTCTCCCGATTTTTAGTCCCAAAAATTTGGTATACATTGGTAAATAGTGCCACCTTAAAATCTTCTTTGGAAAGAACACCAACACTGCTTCATTATAATGTGGCGTATTCCACAAAAAAACTTTGATCAAACACCGTTGGAATCATCATATTTTTAACAGAATGTATTGAACCTTCCCTATCTTCCAATAACATCTTTCCTTCTAATCAATACTGAATATGACTTGTGGCACCTTTACTCCCCCTTTCCTTCATAAGACTTACATCAAAATTTCTCCAAAATTATGATATTTCTTAAATACCAATAAGAAAATAATAGTATGGTTTTCAATTTCCATTACAATGTTGGTTTATATATCTTCATTGAAATCAAAACACAAAACTCTATAACTTCAAACTCTTCTTATTTTATTCTCCATCCAATTTGGTCCTAAAAAATACAATGGGTGAGTTCTAAAATTGTATAATGTTTATGTAAATTACCTTGGTCTATTCGATGTAAATGGGAGATTTTACATTGGGATTATTTTATTGAATAACATTCATAATTTATTTGAGGTTCTATTATAAATACAATATTCACATTGTACGTTTGATTACATGCATTAAATGGTGGGTTTAGATTTTACATGAATCATCAAGCCCAAAAGTATGAATTCCTTGATGTGAACTTTTTTTAAATGTGATTGTAGTTTTTAATTGTATTTGAGAAACATAACACATTGGTTAACCATGGGAGGATCATGAAATATACTTATCACTCATTATGTGTTTGAAGCCATAAGTGGGTTGGTATAACATTATTGTATTTATTTACACTATATGATATATTTATTGGATAAAAATATGGGCTATATTGGGTATTTTATTTATTGTTTAAACCATATTCTGAAATGTTAGGTCCCAAATGGAATGATTTGTCATTTTTTATTAGTTTATAACATGATGGGGTTTTCATGGATATTTTATGCATGGTTGTCTTATCACGCATGCATGGTTGGTTATTACCAAGTCATATAGGATTTAATTTAATCTTGATATATTCCTTGATTGGTGAATTATTTTTTCTTTTACAAATACCATAGGAAGATTTTTAAAATGATTTATTTTATGAATATTTTTTCTAAATTGGATTTTATTTATTCTTGATATAATGAAATATTGATATCAGAAATTATATTGATTATTTGGTGCTATCCTTCTGTGATTTTTCTACACCCCTAAATTTTTATATTATGATGTTCTAGATATTTCTTATAGGACTTAGGTTATGGGTATGGAATTATATATTATTCTGGATGGTCATCTTGATAATATTCTCATTAGGGGATAGTATAGAGGTTACAGTTGGTTACATAATGACTTAGTTGATATGTATATTGTTTACCTTTTTGGTTATTCAAATTTGGATGAATTTTTTTGTATCATATATTATTTTTCATTCATCCATATGGAACCTTATTGGTTTTACTTTTGTGGTTTAAACAAGTCAAATCTTTTTGTAGATCACCATGTGGTGGAGCATGTGGAGTGACATATCTTGTTCAATAATGTTAGGTCATTGAAAAATAGTATTATAGTCAATACCCACCATTATGTTTTATTAAATAGCATGGTATTCAAATAAATAAATTGGTATATATGAGTTAGGACCATATAGATATAGAAATTAGGTATGGAATGTTTCTTGATAATATCACATTCGGGTTTCAAATTTAGTCACTATTGGTGGTCCTGGATTTTGTCCAACCATGAGAATTTTTTTGAGGATATTTAAATAAATAAAATATGGATTTTATAGCAATTTTTTGTTTCCTTCCATTAATAATTACTTCTATTCATAAAATACATGATTACTTTTAATTCATCGATACGAAAACAAAATTTTAGTCTAACGATTTTTTTATTTTTATAGATGTATTTTTATCTTTTATTTTCTAGAAAATTCCTGCTAAAATATCTTTTCCAAATATGATTGAAGATTATATGAGACAGGTTCCAAATACAAATCCCTTGGTGGGGCCTTCTTCGGTTTATGCTTTAGTATTCACTATTCTGATGTTGGGTCAAGAAGGGGTGGAGAACCCAAGATTGGTGGTGGATCATGGATAATAAATTAGTGTCACTAGTAAACACATCTTCCATGGTAGAAAAGGTCTCTTAGAATAAGAGGGTGGATTGGGTAGATTGGGAGTATCATTAACTCTCTGATGATTCATAAGGAATATATTGTGTGTTTTTCATATATATGCTCGAAGGACAGAGAAAGAGATGGTGTGACTTCATTGTGCTATAAATGTCACATGAGGTTCTCACCTAGTATTCCATCATGAAAATATTCAACCATATTTTATAACATCAGATGTTTTTTATGGAAAATAAGATGGATTTTATTATCTTATATAATGGGGATAGTACCATTCATGATTATTCAACATGCTTCATTAGGTTGTTTCACATGGCACAAGATAATGTTATGAAAGATGGTGTGAAATATTGGAGATCTGAAATAGGGATGATAGCTATTATTTAGTCAATGATAGTTATCATGTTCCACATAAATTTTATGGATGTGGTTGATAAATTGTTTATGGATGAGGTAAAATTGATGGTAAAATTGGTTTGAGTGGAGGGTCTATTAGAGATATTATTGGTAAGGGATTTGCTTCTTTCTAGAAATGGATGCATAATTGTCTTTAATGATTTTTAGGACAAGCTTAAAGGGCTCCTCAAGAACCATAGAAAGTTATTTTTCTATCATTAAAGAAGTAGAGGTCATAAAAACTTTAACAATATAGAGCACACCAATACAAGTACTCTTTGTATAAAACCTATCCATCTGAGTATATTTTTAGTGATTTCCCATGTCATTATAGTAAGATCCACCATACCTAAGGATTTTCAAGTTTGTTCTGAGAATTCTAATGGTGGTGGGTCTTATCCTCAAGTCATGGGGGATGTTCAACTGACTAGGATTACTGAGGGAGGATCTAAGACGGGACATCTTTATGAATTGGTGTATTCTCCAAAATAATCTCATTTATGGCCAGCTATAGTTATGAGTGCAATTTTAATTTCATCATCAATGGTTCTAGATCTATTTCATGTCTCTGTTAATCATCATTTTATTTCATAAATTTGGGTTGTTTTTTAGGGATTGAGTTCAGATATAATTACATTTCTGTTGGATATTACCATGCCTTTTAGAATGTGTTCCAAAAAAGGTTTCATGTGTCCTTTCAGTCAGTTGATAACTACCAGCTTTGATGCCATATGGGATATCATTTCTACTGACTTTGAATTATTCTAAATTAATTTTCATAAGGATTTTATGGCCAAAATTAATAAATATATATAATATTATCATAATTGAGTTTATTTTTTATCTCTGGATGGACTGAATCATGAATTTCAAGGAGAGTGGGATTCTTGTTTTTTGAGATTTGGGAATTTTGTTCCATATGATGTTGTGATCTTAATTCTTTTTTCCTAGATGTTCATAGATTTATTTTATTATTTTTTTCAAGTTTATATCCTATGGTAGTGTGTGAATACCCCATGATCATTCTGGATGGTTTTTCTAGTTTTCCACCATAGAGAATGTTTGAAATAATAATTGTCCAACTACATGGTATGATACCCATTTTTATTCCATCATATTGTATAGAACATTTTTAGTTTTTAGATATCAAAATTTATCTTCTAAACCTTGAGTATAATGTATTTATTCATCATATATTCTCAAGTTTTGATTTACCTATCCACATTGCTAAAACTCATACTGAGAGCCTAAGACTTTTCTGGGATTATTAGAAATTAAACTAGGTGAACATCTAGAATAAATATCCCCTTCCCCAAGATTAATGGGCTCTTTGATCAGCTTAAGGGGATAATTGATTTTAAAATATCTACCATAGACAAAGGTAAAACTATTGTAGATTATAATAATACCATATAACTAAGATATATTTTTAGAGTTGGTATGGAGATTTTTAGTTTCTAGTTATGCCATTCGGTCTCACTAACACGCCTATAATATTTATGGAAGTTATTAACATGTTATTTCTACTATTCATAAAATCATTCATATTCATTATAATAGATTATATTTTGGTGTACATCTTGTAAGAGTAGGATCACATGGACCATTTTAATATCATTCCTATAACCTTGATGTAACATTATTTGTATAGTAATATTTCTATGTGGAAATTCTAAATCCAGCATGTAATATTTCTATGTCATGTTTTAATAAATAAGGGAATCCCAAAAAATATACATGAAGTTATGTCTTAGGATAATCCTTGATTGTCTTTTTGAGATCCATTCTTTCATGGGGATGGATACTTATTACATGTTGTTTTATGATAATTTCTTAATGATTTCATCTCCGAGGATAAAACTAACTCAAAATTGTGTAATGATTGAATGGAGTGATAAATTCTAGTTGAATTTTGTGGAACTAAAAATAATATTTGATTCATATCTAATTGTTATTCATCTATAATTTTTCCTAGGTTATAATTGTTTAGTGATGCATTTGATATGGATATAGTTGTGTCGTAATATGGGGGTGATATTAAGTGTCATATAGATCTCAATATTTATTCCCACATGATTATATGTATCACAATAATTATACTTAGTTGTTTATATTTATTAATACACACAAATCCAATGTCAAAATTTCATTGGAAAGACATTTATTGTATATTCTAACTATAGAGGATAAAGTTTATTTTAAGTCAAATTTATCAACAAAATGTGATTGACAAGATGGATTGAGTATCCTTTGACCACTGATTTAAAATTTTTTATGCCCCATGTAAGGTGAATGTGGTCACTGATGCATTGATCAGGAAATTATAGGTAAGATCCATGATGGAATCTGTGGAAGTGTTGTCTCATATGTGTTTTTTTCTAAGATGAACTTTAACGATGAAGAACAAGGTGGGATGGTGTTTGTTGGTTAGTTAAATGATAACACATTATTTGATGAGTGGGTATAGATCAAGAAGTCAAATTACACTGAGTTCTAGCTAATTATTGAAGTATTCAATGCTTGTGAGACCTCAGGTGAGTGGTATTAGTATCCTAGTGGAATATTGTGTTTCTAGAGTAGATTGGTCATTCCTACTTATTTATAAATTAGTAGATATATAGTTGTAACATGAATTGTTATTTTATTAATCCTACTATAAAAAATATGAATCATGATTTGAAATGTTGTTATTAGTATACTACGATGATATTGTTGATATATTATTTTTTAGGATGGTGTATTACATGTCATATAATTATGGAAGATCACTAGAGACCAAAATGTTTTTTACAGTACTTACCCACTATGGAATGAATGTTATATGAGATTTATATGGAGTTATTCATTGTTTAACCATGTAATCCTATTGGGAATAAATTTATTTTGGTGATCCTAGATCGAATCATAGAATCAAATAAATTCCTCCCTATCATAGAGATTAAAAATTCGTTCAGCTTGAGTAATTGTTTCTCTATGAGGTTTGGAGAATTAATGGGTTTTCTTATTCAATTGTTTCCGAAAGGGACTCATGGTTAACTTCTAGTTTTGGTGATTGTTTTTTTCGTGATTATGGGTTCCTTATTCAAATTAAGAAGTCCATATCATTAACAAATTAATAGACATATATAGAGTTCTATCCAGGTTTATGAATAAATTCATCAATCATGTATCCTTTATTTTTTAGTTAATTGGAAGATAATTTTTTGCTCGTGTTTCCCTTTAACAATAGTTATCTTCCATTAATTGAGATGTATTTGTTTGTGGTGATTTTTCATAAACCATGTAAATATCCCTTGTAATTAGATGTTTTCGGAGAATGAACCTTAGTTTGTCTCAATCATCATTAGAAAATGATTGAATAATTGCAATTAATCTTGAAGTGGTTGATAATATAACAGAGTAATCAAAAACATTATGCTGACCACGTCATCATTTGTTGGAGTTTGATGTTGGCGATTGTTTTTCTAATATTTTCCATAAAATGGTGCATTTTTACCTTAGTAGGAATGATATGTTTGTAGTGAGGAATATTGGACACTTTGAGATCATTGAAAGATGCGGAAGGCTTGTATATCGATTGGAATTTCCATTTTTTATGACTTACATCCCTGAAATGTTTGTTTATTCCTAAATGAGGATATATCAACCTTGTCTTACACACATGATTTAATGGAAGGATGTTAATCACGATCCCAGTAGCATTGGGGCTGAGTGACCTGTTTAGAATATGGATCATTTAGAGAAGTATTAGTAATGTTAAAAAAATACATTGGGTTGTGTAACTTTTGAAGTCAACACATGTTATCTATAATATGTGTGAGTGAGAATTGATATTGATGAAGTGGTGGCCTTCAAAATTTCTGTTTTTAGGATAATGAAAACTTTTTGGGATATAATGTAATCATTGTGGTAGAATTGTATCATTCTAGGTGAAATAGAACACCCCTTTTAATGTTATGAGATTTTTACATGGATTTTGAGGGACTCAACATTATATAAGTTTGTTTAATACAGAACCTATGTTGTATACTATCTACTATACCTAACCACATTGTTAACTAGGAACATGACGGGAATTTATTCCTATGCATTTTTAATGATCCAAGTTTAAGGCATGAAAAATTAAATGTAATGATACCATTTCACATCATTAACATTTCAATTGTTTTTATATTGAGACTAATTTTTCAAAATAAATGGAAATCATTGAATTTACACCTTGAATTAGGGATTGAAAATGTTATTCCATATGGTAGATTATTTGGAAAAATTTCTTTTCTATGTACTCTCCCATTTTCCATGACGTATTCCCTCTCAAACCCAGTGATAATTTAGTGATATTTCAGGTGAATTTAGTTGACCATTATCCTTTCATATACCACCTAATTGGTATTAAATCTCTAGCGTAGTTTATCCTCTTTATACACGTAATCACTATTTCTTCTTCTTAATTTATATTGTTCATGAAACTATGATTTTCCTGTACTTTATTGATCAAATTTTGATAGGTTTTTTCTTTTTTTTGATAAATTATAGTTTTCCATCATGACTTGTCTTTTGGAGGATTATATTCTCATTTCCAATATCTATTGTCACTGCCTATGAGGTTTCACCGATTCGTGAGTTATTTTTTAATATACATTGGGTTAATTTATGAATAACATTATTTTCATATAAATACCACTTGTTTATTCAATGTTAATTGATAATTTTACATTTAAATAGTTTCTATTCTTCATTTCAGGTTTCCAAATAGGTTTTTAATAAAAATATATTTTTAAAACCAATAGTTTAATTAAAATTTTAAAATAAAACTTTTGATAGTGATATTTTCTTTCAATACTAGAAGTGGAAATTAATTATTGTGAATTTAATAAAAAAATTATCATTATTTTTAAAATAAATTTTTAAAAACATAGTATATTAATTTATCATTGTTGCATCATAAAATTTTCTTATCATTCATTATATTTGTGATTCCAAAAGAGGTTTGGTAATTACTCAACCCCAATTTCCCAGAGTTGGAGCATTATTTTATTACACTATCATGATCACATGTAAATCAAATCCTTAAGGAATGATTAGTTTTGTAGACATAGAAACACTAGAACTAATGATAAGTTTTACATTACATCTTGAATTAAAAAACTACATTTTATCTCCTTAATATTAATTTCCCTTAATGTATCCTTTTAGGATAATAAAAATATTATTAATCACATTCTTGGGATGAATCAAACATGAGAATGGAGTAAGCTTAGATGCATTGAAAGGATAAACAATATAGTGGATGCTATCATAAGAATGCATAAACATTTACGACGCAGTACAAAACTAAAATAAAAGATTTCTAAAACATTATATTCTGCATAATATGGAGAGAATAAATCGAATCATGTAGTTTAGAAATTTACATTGATATTCTGATAGTCGAAAACTCACTTTTAAAATCAATAACTAATCCCATATTGAGTAAATTTGTAAAGTCTGACATCATAACCATACCATCATGGCCTCATTCCAAGGCCATTACCATACCATCATGGTCTGGTGCCAAGAAAAATATTTTGACTCATAAGACTTACTAATACATCGAGGTGATATAGCATGACCTTTCAATCACTCACTATGTCCAATGAATTCCTCATATGAAAAGGGTGAAACATAACATAAGCATACATATTAAAATTGTCATACGAAATTTTAATACTTTAACTATAAACTATGAATGGAATAAAAATACCACATCCATTTTAAAACATATCATAAAAAAATCAATAAAATATGGAAGATTGTATCATAATAAATCAACCATAATGAAGCATTAATTTCTGCAAATTACATTGACATAGATGAAAGTGATATAATAAAATTATTAGAACCCTTTGAGAGAGATATTCTTTTTTTTACATCAAAATCATTTTAAAATTATGAAATTATAAAATAAAACATATATTTTAATATAATCATGTAATCATGTAATGGAATATTCAAAATGTTAATGCATCATAATGGCGGAATATATAATCTCATTCTATATAAGTTAAAAAACATTATTTAGTTAATTTGTCTAAAAGCCCATAAAATACCTCATTTGGAAAATGGTGGAAATATTTCACTAAATGTGTTTTATCAAATGTCCAAAAGGGGTAATAATGACATAGAAAATGTTTATAATATTTTGAAACATATTTTATGAAACATGGATATGGATGGTCAATATGTCCCATTAGATACTTGCAAATAAATTATCTCGGATAAAAAATGAGATTGCGAAATTAACCCTTACCTTGTACTTTCGATTAGTAATGGGTGTGTTAAATTATTATATAATGGTTAAATTATGTTGATAAATTATTACTAATTAATATAAATATTTATGATATCATTTATGATCCTCTTTTATCATTTTGTTTATAAAATTATAGTATTAACATTGTTTACAATGTTAACTACTTCATTTTCCCATTCTAGTTTTGTCTTGTAAATTTGATTGTTATGAATAAGATGTATTTTTTTCATATTAAAAATGATATTATGTTCATAATAATTATTTTTACTCATCATATAAATTTTATAATCATTCTTGAATAGTTAACTTAGAGAATGAATCTCACTGCATCTTGGAGACAGTAGGTCGTACGCACACACGAGTGACTGTATCATTCACTTGATGGTTAAATGGTATATAATTCGATGAAATATTAATTATAATGAATAATTATTACATTATATTCATTACTTAAATCCATTATACTCATCATTATACCCATCCAAATGAAGTATTGTCGAATAACAAATTACACCACAGTGTAGAGACGGTAGTCCATACATATACACACATGTTGATATTGTTATTCATGTGATGGATAAAATGATAAATATGGATTTAAAATGATTAAAATAATATATAATTATATGGATGATAAACAATTCATTATTTTTATATGGTAACAATATAAAATGATGAATTATAACAATAAAAAGTCTTTGGAAGAGGTGATAAAACAATTACTTCTTTTTGGGTGTCTCCTTTTGGTTTGAACAATATGAATCCTTATGGTGGATTTTTACTCAATGTGTGGACTCTAATATGAATTTAGGTATATTTGGCCAAAAATTGGTAGTTTTTTTCAGAAATAAAGGGCTTTAGATGAGTGAATCAAGGAGAAGGAGAAGTGCCCTTTTATAACCGAGGTGAGGGTCACATAATGATGATTGAAAATTATTAATTTATTATAAATTGATTTTTGGTTTCAAATAAGTCATAAGTGGTTTAGTTTGATTATAAGATGCGTATGGTTCTAAATAATTATAGAAAATGTTTTTTAGAAAATTTTAGGTCATTAAATTAACCTTAGATTTTGTGTTTTACCCTTAGTTAAACAGTTTAACTCGTACCGTGTTGTCACATTTTTTTACACTACTGGGTTAATATATTAACTATAATATGCCAAATTAACCCCAATTGGATCATTTATGAAATATTTAACACTATAATTTTTATTTGGATTAACATTATATTTTTATGAATTTTATAACTTTTAATTAAATATTATTTATTTTAAAGTATCATTTTTGTAAATTTTGTTACTATTTATTAGTTTCATTTTTAAAAATATCAATATGACATGATAACTTCGAATACATACCTCTAATATGTCACTAACATATTTATTTTATCTATAATTTTTTTATACTATTAATTAAATCAAATTCTATTTATTTTAATACTTTTAATATCATTAAATTGATTTTCCATAAAAAAATCAATTACTGCATTATTACTGTGCCCCCATTTAATTTAATTAGTTATTTCATAAAAGTAAAAAATTATAATTATATGGATAATAATAATAGTTTTATAAATACCATTTATAGTCAAATTTATCTTATTTATAACCCTGTAGTAATAATGGTTAGATACAAAAATTTGCATTTGACATTTTTAACTATTCTTTAAATAAAATATAATAAAAGTAATCATCTAACAGAAATGGGATAAAAAATCCTAATTTCAAACTAAGGTTAATTTTGGTCGAAAAAAACTTATACAATGAAATTAGGGAAAGTTTTATGGTAATAATATATTTTTATAATACCATTTTTTGCATTACTTACCATTTTTACCTTTAACTATGATAAATAAAATCCAAAATTTACTACTCACAAAACTTATATTCAACTTTTTAGACCTAAATTATCATATTTATTGCAACCATGTATTTCCATTTTTATAAATTCAATTAAAAGAATCGGTAAAATTACGTTAAATGCAAAACCATAGTAATGCTTAGAATGGGAGTAAAAGAGACGTTCAAAAGATCAATAATATTTTATAACTAATTTTATTATAAAAACGATTCCAATAAACTAAAATGTAATAATATATGTATAATTTATCTAATATGAAATTACAAAATTTTAAATTAATATAATCATTATATTATAAAAATTGATTTTTAAAAAATAATGTTGTATATTTCTCTATTCGTCAAAAAAATCAATTTTTTCAGAAAATTAAAAAAAATTCACCCAAAGCTAATTTTGATATTCTAAATTTAGAAAATAATTTCTATTTATAAAAATTAATTTTTTAAATTTCATAATTTGGTTAATACTATTAATAAATACCTTTTAATGGCTAGTTAAAATGGTCATATTGCGCTCGAACTTGATGTTGCATGTAGCGCATGCGATTGAATTATTTAATAGAAATAATACCATGAAAGCCAGGGGTTTTACATTATTTTATCCTTCAAATAATTTAATCTAAGAAATTTATAAAAAATATCTTCATAAAAACATTCGGGTGGTTTCCCACCATAAGTTCTTCAGGTGCCCACGTCGCCTCTTCTATTTTATGGTTTCTCCAAAGAACCTTTACCATATAAATTTCCCAAATTCTCAACACTTATTCTTTTATATCAAGAATATTTATAGGCTCTTCAAAGTATCATAGATCATGTTCCATTAGAATTTCTTAATTAGTGAGTACATGTGTTGTATATGGCATGTATTTCCTGAATATTGATACGTGGAACACATCATGAGCTTTAGAGAAACCTGGCGGAATTTCCGAATACTATTCTACATCTCCAATCCGTTCCATAATTTCAAAAGGCCCTATTTACATATGAATTAATTTACCATTCTTACTGAATTTTATAACAACCTTCCATGGAGATACCTTCATGAAAACCTGATCTCCCACATGAAATTACAAATCCTTTCTTCGGTTATCAACATAACATTTTTTCCTACTTTGAGCAGTTTTGATATGGTCCTAAATAGTTTTTCCCTTTTCAATTATTTCCCCTACTTGTTTTGGGCGTCCTATTTTTTTCAACAGCATCATCCCAACAAGTTTGTGTATGATATATCATTCCATGTAACACTTCAAATAGTTTCTATATTCTTGAATGAATGATATTTTTATAGGAAAATTCAACTAGAGGATGATCTGGTTTCCACATACCTTTTAAATCAAGAGAGAAAGTAATCAACATGACTTATATATATTGAATAGTATTTCTTCATTTTCCATCAATTTGAGGGTGTTAGGAAGTTCTTAAAATAAGCTAATAATCTAGGTACTTCTGAATAATTTTCCAGAGTTATGATGTAACATGGGGATCACGGTCAGAAACAATCAATAGGCGTACACAATGGAGTCTTAAAAATCATTAACATATTATAATTCTTAACATTAAATTGGTAAATATTCTCTTATTTCTATAAAATTTTCTTATTTGGTAAAACTATCAACAATAACCCACATCACATCTTTTCTTTTTATATTCATTAGAATACCCATGAAAAATTCCTTCAAAATATCATCCTATTTCCCCACAGGTATAGAAAGAGGTTGCATGAAACCTCTACGATGTTGTCTTCCATCCTTAACCAGTTGAAAAACCAAACATCATGAAACCTAATCATCAATATTCTTATTCATGTTGTCCCACCAAAAGTTTCCTTCAAATCTCAATACATCTCACTGCTAAGGTGGTGTATAGAGAATTTGGAGCTATGAGAATCATCCAATAATTATCTTTTTAGATCAGGTATTGCTGGAACATAAATCCCCTTCCCAAAGATCAAAACAACAACTTCAAATAAAAATTCAATTAGTCTCCCATCATTCATATCATTAAGTTTCTTTTAAAACTCATTATAATCAGACTGTGAAAATTTTATCCTTTCAAGTAAAGAATATTTTTCAACCATTTGAATGAGTAGTGATGTTTCACCTTCTATGATAATTCTCACAACCATATTTAATAGATCCATAAATATTGGATCCCTTTAAACTCTCATTTTATTTAGAACACTATGATATTTTCTATTTAAAGAATCTTCCACCTTATTTTCCTTTAATGGGAGGTAGTGTATAGTGCAATCATAATTTTTGAGTATCTAAAGACATATCTATTGTCTCATGATAAAATTATTTTGGTGATAAAATATATTTCAAACTCTTATGATCATTATATAACTCAGATATTTCACTGTAGTGATAGTGTAACCATTTCATCAGAACAAATATTATAGCTGCTAACTCTAGATCCTTAGTTGAGTTGGTGTTTTTAAGGAATTTTTAATTTCCATGATTCAAAACTAAAAAACCCAAACATTCGGCAGAAGGACACATCCAAGTGATTTCATTGATTTATCAATATAAATCATGAACCCATAATTCCAATATTTTATGGTCATGATAGCTGCATTGAATAATATTCTTCTCAATTATTGAAAACATTGTTCACACTCGTTTGTCAAATCAAATTTAACCCCATTATGTGTGATCTTAGTTAATGGGTTTTCCAATCATGAAAAAGTCTAGATGAAATGCATATAGTAACCTACTAAACCAATTAATATGTGTACCTAAATTATACTCATCAGTATAGGACATTAATGGATTGATTTGTTAGGATAAACAGATACTCCATCTTGGGAGAAAATATAGCCATGAAAAGAAATTTCATGAAGCAATAATTCAAACCTTCTAAATTTACCATATAATTCATTTTTTATAAGTGTGTTCATAAAAATCCACTTGTGGTTCTCATGGTCTTCATATATTTTTGAGTATACCAAGATATTATCAATAAACATGACTAAAAAATCATCAAGATATTCCTTGAACACTATACTAATAAGATCCATGAAATGGAGGGTGCATTAGACAATGAAATTGAATTAATGTAAATTCATAATAAACATACCTCATTTGGAATTTTATATTTAGAATATACACCTTTTTACACATAATTTATGATATACATAAAGAAGGTAAATCTTTGAAAAATATTGACCTCCCTGAAATTGATCAAATAAATCATCAATGTGAGGTATAAGATACTTGTTCTTTATTTTAAGAGCATTGATTTCACTATAGTTAATGCCCAACCTCATTAATCCATTATTCTTCTTAGCATAATGAACTATGAATTCTCGTGGAGAAACACTAGGGGGAATAAATACCTTATTACTTGACTCCTTTAGTTGTTTATTCAGTTCTAATAATTACATAGTGGGAATTCTATAGAGATTATTTGATATTGGCCATGCACCAGGGATTAAATCAATATTAAACTCAACTTCCCACTCTAGAGGATGCCTAGGTAAATCTTCTAGAAATATATCAATATATTCTTGTAAAATAGAAATATCCTATGTTAGAATATTTATTTCTTCACCAATGGATGATGTTTTCACATCCTCCCCCAGAATTTCATTTATAAGAGATATTGGTGGTGGATCTTAATAAGAATTAGATGATGAAATTTTTTCTCTAAAGATAATGGATTCTATATCTTCCTCGCAAATTATAACTTATTATTGCAATAAATATTCACATCATATTTTGATATCCAATCCATACCGAGGATTATATCAATTTCAACCATATGTATGATGAAAAAGTCAGTAGATAAAGCATGTTTATATTCTATAATGGGAACTATCCAACACATCTTTGTTGCAATGATACATCCCTTACAGGTTTTTACTGAAAAATATCTTCTTAAAGTTAATTGGAAATATCTAATTTCTAATGAAAAATTGGAAGATATAAATGAAATCAAGGATCCAACATCAAATAAATCTTTTTCTAAATTAGAGGATATTATTAAATTACCTTCCACCACTTCATTCAGAACTTGATCCTTAGTAGTTGTGATCGTATAAGCTTGCCCTTGGTCTGTTTTCCTTTTCTGAGGAAAATTTCCTTGATGCTTAGGAAAATCATTTTCATAATGGCCCATTTCATTACAATGGTATCATTAGACATTGACAATCCCTTTCTTCCCATTGTAATCACATTATTTGTGGAATTTTTCTCCACATTTATATAAAAATCCCATCACCTTTAGGCAAGTATTGGGGTGTTTCTTACCGTAATTACTATAAGTAGAAAAGTCATATTTTACCTTATTCCCTTTATTTCTTTTCCCATAGTGTTAAATGACCAACTTATTCTCTTGATTCCCTTTAAAGTCATACGACATATATAATTCTTATTATTTATTGATAGAACATGAGACAATATCTTTGCATGATAAGAATGATTTTGAGAATAATGATAGTCAGAGGAATGGTTTTAACCAATGAAAGAATCTATCAATCTTATTTCATGGGTTTCATATGTATTCTATAGCATGCCTTGATAACCTCATGAAGTTAGCCTCATACATCACACATTCTTATCCTCTTTTTCCCTCAGACTCAGAAATTTCCTTTCCATATCCTCTCACAGATCACGAATAATGTATTTAGCTAAGAAGAGATATTTAAATCCATCCTATTCAATATTTTTGACCTTTGTATCCTCCATCATATTTTGAAAGAATGAAAAACATTGATTTGCATCACCTGAAATATGATAGGTTTCCATAATAACATTTTTCTTTTCATTTCACCCCAAAAAAGGATTATTTTCTCTAATGAACTTATCCACTGCTCAAATATGAATGAATTTGTAGGCCCATTAAATGATGAAGGTTTTAGTCTCATGAAGTTGTCTAACATTGATCCTCCAGGTTTTAGATCAGGCTGCTCAATATGGATATGGTTATTATTCAAATTTTTAATTAGTTATCCTAGTATGGTTATAAGTTATTCCTCACTAGTTGTGTCACCGACTCCACTATCATTGTCTTCCATAGGGGGGAAATCCATATATGGATTACAAGAATTGATATGATTTCCATTCTTTCCACTAAATGTCGTTTCTAAACAACAACAAATAGTAAATTTTGTTATAAATCATAACGAATAATTCCAAACTGTTAAAATAGATTAATTAAATTGAAAATTTTATGCATATCAAATCCATAATCATAATCATTGATAATTTCAGGCCATAGTTATTCATAAATCCTTCACAATTTTTTATAAAGAAAATATGAATTATCCTAATCATATCCCTTGGTTGTGTCAAACTAGGTGTGTACTAAGCCCCGTTGTCATGTACCCGATTACCACATGTCTAGCTTGAAACACCTTGTAAGAGTTTTCACCCCAAGGTACATCTGTTAAAGAACCACATCCACATATAAAATCTATATAGGGATGTATTAACTAGGAATACCCACATAATTTATATATTTCCAAAATTCTAGGATTCTCTTCAATACATATACCCATAGACTATCTTTGGGTAGTATTCCCTAATCAATGTTGTTTTCTAAATCTAGTTTTCATGGGTTTTACTAAACATCCTTTGATACCAAAAGTAATTCCCCAAACCAAATTTCCCAGAGTTGGTGCATTATTTTATTAAATTTGCATGATCACAAATGAATCAAATCCTTAAGGACTGATCAGTTTGGTAGATTTTGAAATACAAGATAGAAACATAAGTTTTACATTACATACTGAATAAAAAAAACATTTTATCTCCATCATAAACACATATATTACTTTGACTGGTCCTACAAGTCAATAATAATGTACTTCATCTCATCCAAGGGAAAAATAGAATATAATAAAGTGGTAAGCTTAGATTCTCTGTAAAGATAAACAATATAGAGGAAGCTATCAAAAATGAGCATAAAAATTTATAGCAAGGTACAAAAAAACACATGCATTTTAAGACATTATCTTCAGCATAATATAACTGGAATAAATAAATTAATTCCATTTAAAAATTCACATGGATATTTTAATGGTCGAATAATCACATGTAAAATCAATAACATATCTCATAATGGGGGAATGCATAATGCTGGACACCATAACTATACTATTAAGGCATTTTTTCCAATACCATTAACATAAGGTCAAGGCATTATGCTAAGGCACTAGTTTGTCTCATGAGACCTACCGATGCATTAGGGGGCTATATTGGGTCCCACCTATCACATTCTATGTCCAATGAATTCCTCATATGAAAAGGGGGAAACATAACATAAACATTCTTATAAAAACTATCATATGAAATGATAATACTTTAACTATAAACTAAGAATGGTATAAAAATTCTTCATCCATAGTCAAAAATTTCATAATAAATTCAATACAATATGGAATATTATATCATAATAAATCATCCTTAATGATGTTTTAAATCCAGCAAAGGATGATAACATAGATTAAAGTTATATCATAAAATCATTAAAACACTTTTATGGAGATATCCCTTTTTATTTTAAAATCATTTTAAAACCATGAAATTATAAAAGAAAACATATCTTTTGGAAATAATCTTGTAATATTTTATGGTAAACTTGAATATGATAAGGGTCCATAACAGCAGAATACAGTCCCTCGCATTGTGTATATTTAAAAAACATTATTTCCTCAATTTTTCATAAAGGCCCTAAAGTACCTCATTTTGAAAACGATGGAATGATTCCTTTAAAAATATTTTATACAAAGACAAACATGGGTAAAAATAAATTTAAAAAATTGTCGATATTACTTTGAAACATATTTTATGAATCATAGATTTGGATGATAAAGATTTCCTAGTAGATACTTACATATAAACAATCTCGGATAAAAAATTTAGATTAAGAAATTAACTATTACCTTGTACTTTATATTAGTCCAGGGTATGTAAAAATCTTTTATAATTGTTAAATAATTTTATTAAATTATACAAAAACCATATAAATATTTATGATATCATATATGACCCTATTTTATCAATATGTTAATAATATTTCAGTACTACCGTTTTTGGGTGTTAATGACCTCATTTTCCAATTATCATTTTGTAATGTAAATCATTTTTTATTTATAAGATGTATTTTAGTCATATACATAATGATATTAAGTTCATAATTATTTTTTTAATCATCATATATATTTTAGAATCATTTTTTAATGGTTAAAGTGGAGAATGAATCTCACCGCATCGTGGATACAATAGGACGTATAAACGCACGAGGGTTAGTATTATTTACTTGATGGATAAATGGTACGGAATTGGATGATATATCAATTATAAAGAATAGTTATAATGTTATATTAGTTATTTGAATCCATTATAATTTTATTATAATAATCTAAATAAAGTATTGTTGAATAAAAAATTACCCCACGACGTGGAGAAGAAAAGCCATGCGTACGCTCACATAGTGATATTATATTTCTTATGATGGATAAAATGAGGAAAATGGTGATCCTATTATTATAATTTCTTATCAGTTTATGGATGATACTATAGTTATTATTTTTATATGGTAATAACATATAAATAGAAGGTATATGAGGAAATGAACTTCGTAGGGGGTGATAAAACAATTACATCTCTCCAGGTGTCTCATTTTGGTTTGCACAAAAAGAATCCTAAGGTTGGATTTAATCCCAAATTGTGGCCTCTAGGATTAAGTGGGGTAGATTGGGAGGATAAATAGGAAGTTTTTGGTCAAAATAATGGGATTTAGATGAGTGAATCATGGAGAAGGAGAAGTGCCAATTTATAAGAGAAGTGAGGGGCACTTTTGGGAGATCATAAAATATTAATTTATTATAAAACTACTTTCAGTTTCAAATAACTATAAAGAGATTTAGTTTGACACAAATTTAAGGATGGGTCAAAATACACTTATCCAAATATTTTTATACACGTTTAGTTCATGAAATTAACCTTATCTCTTGGGTTTAACCATTCATTAAAAAGATTAACTCTTATTGTGCCTTCTTGTATTTTTATACTATATGGTATTATAGTTTCTATAAAATGTAAATAGATACCATATTGAATAAAGTATGAAATATATAACACCATCATAGTTAGTTGGATAAACCTGAGTTTTTTATGAATTTAATAACATTTAATTATGTATTATTTATTTTAAAGTTTCATTTATTTCAATTATGATACTATTCAAAACAATTTAAACAAATATCAAACCCACATCATAACATCAAATATATACCTCTAATATTCCACCAACAAGTCTATGTTATCTATAAAATTAGTGTATGTCCTTAATTAAATTAAATTGTATTTATTTTAATGCATTTAATATCATTTAATTTATTTTTCCTTTATTAATTCAATTACTCCATCATTATTGTGTGAAAATTTAATTTAATTGTTAATTTACTAAAATTATAAAAAAAATTATTATTTAGATAATAATTTTATATTTTTAAATAATATTTATAGTTGAATTTATCATCTGTATAAATCATTATTAAAAATTGATTAGTTAATAAAATTTGTATATGACATTTTTCACTTTTTATTAAATAAAATATAATAAATTCCTTCCTTTAACACTAGTGGAATAAAAAATCATTACTTCAACCTAAGGTTGATTTTGGTAGAAACAAACTTATCCAATTAAATTATATCAAGTGTTAGTGTAATATTATATCATTCTAATATTAATTTTATCATTAATTAACCTATTTACCTTTAACCGTGGTAAATAAAATCCAAATTTTACTATTCATTGAAAATTATATTATTCTTATTAGACCCTATATTTGATACCAATTACAACCATGAATGTATGTTTTTTGAAATACTATTCACAAAATCGGTAAACTAACATTTAATGTTATGCCACAGTTGTACATAGAATGTGCGTAAAAGATATGTTGAAAAGTTCAATAATTTTTTTTAAAAATAATTAAATTATAATAATTATTTCAATGAACTACATTATACTAATATATGTATAATGTATCTACTGTGACACTAAAATAAATTTGAAGTAAAATAATCATTTAAAAGAAAAAGATAGTTTTTTATCAATAATGCAATATTGTTCAATATTCATTAAAAATCAAAACCATTCAGAAATTTTAAAATAATTCACCCTAAGATAATTTGGATATTCCAAATTCAAAAATGAAGATTATTTTGAAAAACAATTATAATTTCAATAATTTTGTTTAAAATATCCATAACTGCTGTTTAAACGTCTAGTTCAAAAGGTCATGGTGCACTCAAACTCAATGTTGGGTATAACATAATCTATAGAATTATTTAAAAGGAAGTGTACCATGGGATCTTAGGGTGTTACATGTTTTAGTTAACTTTGTATGTTAAATTACACTAGAAGTGTTAATAATTAGATCTACCATATGTCTGGATTGTAGAATTTTTTTGGCATGTATACTAATATGTTAGATCCCAAATAGTATTCTCTATCTATTAGTATTTATATATCACATGATGGTTTTTTAATTTTTAATTTATTACAAGAATATCTTATAGTGAATCTATATTCATTTATTTTCTATGCTTATATTTTTTCCTTCAAACATGATATATTCATGGATTTTTGAATATTGTATGATTTTATGAAACCAAAGGATATTTTACAAAATGTTTTTACATTATTAAAATTCTATATAAAATATACTTGTTTTAAATCTAGAATTAATTCAATCTCTATATTAGAACATGTATTGAATATTTTGTTGTATGCTATTCGGATTTTGTGAAGTGCACTGTGTTGCATTTGTTGTCAATGAGGCATGATGTTGTCATAAGATGAATGGATGTCAAGGAATTCCAAGATGTGAATGACAAAGGATGTGATGGTGTTGGTGAGGAAAGGAGAATGGCCATGGTACTAAGATGCATGTCACTTAAGAGATTCACTAAGTGACATAGGATGTTGTGGTTGAAACATTCTCTATGAATATCAGACGATTGTAGAACTGATCTTAATGTTTCAATACTTGTACCAAGATGATACTAAGTTACACCACTTGAAGAATGGATGATGATGGAGCATCATCATTACATCAGACGATTGTTGAACTGGTCTTTAAGTTCAAAGAACTTGTATCAACTGGATACAATGTCACAACAATGTTAGAAGTCCATGCATTGTCTTCACAATGCATTAGGAGATGAAAGTTGATCCCTCCACAACTACTAAGTGGATGATGTGGATTAATGAAGACCATGCACTATCTCTTAGTGCATGATGAATTGAAATAGATCCAACTTGATCTCCAATTGGTTCAATGAAGAATATTGAAGAATATATGTGATTTAGGAGCTTCAGTTGCTGAAGAACCTTCTACAAATGTCTCATAAGTCTAGAATACATGATTGAAAGGAGTTGAGGAAGTTTGTGGAAGAAGAATGAAGAAGAAATGGAATGAATGGCTTAGAAGAAGAAGAAGTGGCATTTGGCATTTAAACATGGTTACTTTGTTTGTATACAAAGTACTTAGTGTTTTCTCAAGCAAAAACGAAGACACCAAGGGCCAGCCTTAAGGGTTTAACCCCAAGGCACTTGTGGGACTCGAGGTCACCACGCCCAAGGGGGATCCCATGGGGCCAGCCTGAGAGAGGCCGGGGTCATGTATAAGCCCCGAGGCCATGCGGTGCATGAAGCCCGCGCAGTGTGAGCGCGAGGAGCACACCTGCGTGTGCATAGTTGGCGCCAGTGGCGCGCCCGAGTAGTAGGGGTGGGCGCAAGAGCGCGCCCGCAGAGAGAACACTGTGCGGGGCGGCACCGTGGAGGTTGGAAGTTCAATTGAGCCGGCTGGGGGAGCGCATCTTTGATAAACTACGGAAAAACCGGCCTTCGTTTCGATGTGGGACGCGAGATTTTGCCGCGGAGCAGATCCTGGACACACGATTAATTGCGCGCCAGATCTCGGCCGCACATCTAATCCACCGCGGCCCGTTCAGATCCAGGTCGTTGAAGATTATTTGATCGCCTGATCCGACGGCTCCCCATCCATCTTCAACCTCGAGCTCGCCCAAAGGCCACCCGCGACGTCGCCTGAACCAGAGGCCATCCGACCACCTGATTTCGAGTTTCCGGCCACCTCCGACGAAGCTAAAGGCTCCATCCGGATCGTCTGTCCCTAACGAACACATCCATGCATAAAAGAAGCACGCATGCATAGTAGTGATGAATTTCGGCTGAGTCTGAGTCATGCGAAGCTGTCGGAGGCCTTGTGTGGTTTATTCTTTGCATGGATAATCCTTAATTGAAGGCCATACATGCGTTCTATGTCGCATGCAGGTAGAGGAAAATAAAGGAAGAAGTCCGCGTGAAACAGAAAAGAAAAAATGTGATTTGCGGATCATGTTTAAAGATTTTCAAAGAACCAAAAATCTCTATGGTTCAAGATTTATCTCATGCGAAAGATTTGGCATCCCTCTGCCTATATATATAGAGGCCGAACCCTCGAGGAGGTTTGCTGAAACTTTGTGGAGTCCCACGAGTGCCTTGCCTCGCGAAGAATTGAGCTGCGCGTCCCCTGCGCAGCAGAGAAGCCCGGAGCCATTTTTGGATTCGTGAAGTCCCTTTTGCGCATCCCTTGCACGAGAGAGGTGAAGGGAAGTCCCCTGCGTGCACCCCTTGCACGACAGGAAGGAGCCGAGCCGCATACTTTTGCGCTCGAGTCTCTTTCCACCCTCTCTGCCCGCACACTTGCGTGGCAGGAGGAAGGAGCCCACAGTGTTGCACCTTGCACACTTGCGCGGCGGTTGAGAAGAGGAGGAGGCCCTTGCACCTCACACCTTGCGTGATTTCTACACCAAGACCCTATGCGGCAGTGGGTTTCATACCTTGTGTGTGTGTGCTAAAGTGGGGAAGAAGACCCGAGGCTTAGCCTTGTGTGTGCACCAAGTGAAGACATACACCATTTGTGGGTGCAAAGTGACCAAGAAGGCTGAGGCCATACCTTGTGTGTGTGCCAAATTGAAGAAAACACTTTGTGTGTGCATTTGAAGAAGAGGTCGTAGCCCTTATGTGGGAAAAGTGAAAGTGGGTGTGTGCTAAGAAAGTGAAGGACCTACGGGTTAAGTGTGTGCAAGAAAAGGAGGAAGGCCGTAGGCATTTTTGTGAGCAAAAAGACAAATAGGCCGAACCTTTGTGTGTGTTCAAAATGAAGTTTACACACTAATAAGAAGAAGTGGAAGACTCTCACACTAAAGTATAACACACTTTTAAGTGTGTAGACAAAAAGAACAAAGAGTGTGAAGGAGGAAGTTGGTGTGTGTGCTTAAGGAGTCATTACCCTTTGTGGGTTTATTGCACCAAGAAGAAAGAAAGGGGAGTGCATGCTTACATGCATGAACGTGCGCACGTGAACAAAGCTAAATCAGGATGTGTGCATTTGAGAAGTCCAGGAACAACAATTCTTGAAGAAATTGAGAAGCCATGCAGTCAGTGCATGAGGAAGC
The DNA here is from genome assembly GCA_963277665.1 of Viscum album. Lineage (NCBI taxonomy): Eukaryota > Viridiplantae > Streptophyta > Magnoliopsida > Santalales > Viscaceae > Viscum > Viscum album. The sequence continues at coordinate 1,171,161,122 of OY728158.1, read as the reverse complement.
ATAGTTTCCATACACTCAGTGCATGAAGTTGAAGTGAAGTCAGACTGAAGCCAGACTGAAGTCAAAGAGATTATTTGTCTGAGTTTTTCAGTAGATTGAGAAGAGCCCAATCAACTGAAGTGATCAGAAGTCTTGAGAAAGACCAACAGACCTTATCAGAGGCTGTTGAAGATTCTTGAAGAGAGAGGCCAGGTCATCCTGAGAAGAAGGAGATAAATCCTAAGCAAGACGAGAAGACCTAATCAGGTGATCAGAAGTGAAGAGCAAGGCCAGCAGTCTTTATCCCAGGCTGCTGAAGATACTTGAAGAAGATTAAAGTGAAGAAGAGCTACTCGTGTGACTCGAGGAGCCAGGAGAAGCCCCCTGTGAGACTCAGGGTGGAAGAAGTCTTCAGTGGGATTCTGGAGCAGGCCAGTGGGACTCTGGTAACACTGTGAGATGCAGTATAAAGACCCTCCTGTGGGACTCAGGAGAGATACAGTGGGACTCTGTATCGACCAGTGTAATACTAACAGATTATAATGGGAGAAACCATGTTGGGGCGTATAACCAACATGGCAAGGACGTAGGCCTTTGGTGCTGAACCTTGTAAATCCTTGTGTCCAGTGCCTTTAAATTTACTACATCATTCGAGGAAAGGTGAGAGATACAAGAAGAGTGGATCGAGGCTTTAACCAGCCATAGAGGTTTAATTGATTAAGAATCAATTAGTAAAAAGTTTTAAGGGATCACTAATTCACCCCCTCCCCCTCTCAGTGATTCACACTGATCTGGGCACTTCAATTGGTATCAGAGCGAGGTTACCTCAAAAATATCCAAAGGAGTCTTTATGAAGTGCAGATTTGAGGAAGTGAGTGAATACCCTCAAATGGAGATATCTGCCAAGACTCTGAAAAACAGGAAGAAGAAATAGGCAAAGAAGATGAAGAAAGCCTGTCCTAGCTGTGATGAAGTTGGAACAATGAATGATCTTCAAAATGCACTCAAATATCTTCAGAAGACAGTCCCCAAGGAAGTGGAAATGTGTATTACTACTGGAATCCTTGATCTTCAAGATGAAAAATTACAGCTAGAAGAAGAAGCCAATACAATGGAAGATCAGTTGGCTAAAAGGGTTGGCATAACCAACACTCTCAGAATGCTGGGGAAGGCTAAAGATGAAACGGTATCTCTTTGCAATGAAAGATATGAAGACACTACTGAAGAATTGCAAAGAAGCCTTTCTGGGAAAGAATTCTTTAAGACTGTGGTCAAAGAAGTTTTCCATGCACTGGAAAAGTTTCACAAAGTGTAAATGGTTGTCAAAGATGCTCAACTTGAAGACAAAGTCATATTGGTGAAGGAGCTTGACAACTCATTGCAAGGATTGAAAAAGGTGCATGATGACCAGATGAAAGAGCTGAAAGAAAATTGGGAAGGAAGGCTAAGATTAGTTGAGGATAAGAAGAACTCCCTCAACATGAAATGCCTTGAATTAGAGGTGATATTGAAAAATCAGCAATCACCCAAAGCTGAAACCTTCCAGTCAGCTGAAAGAAGAAATGTTGCCACTCAAGTGAGCATTGAGAAGGATGATTCTAAAATAAAGACATTCTCTAATGAAAGGGAAACATCTTCTAAAAAGAATGTACCATCCATACCATCTTGTACTCATGTTTTTAAAAGTGTTTCTACTAAAAGTGCAGGATGCAAGAATGAATCCAAACAAGTATGGATGAAGACGGTGAAGAAAGAAAGCTCTCCTGAAACAGCACAACAAGTCAAGAAAAGTACCCTACAATCAAAAGGTATCAAGAGTTCAAGATTTGTGGGTCATTGTTGGTGTTGCAACAAGTATGGACACTGTGAAAAGGATTGTTGGTACAATCCACTGAATGTCAAAGCACAAAGGAAGCCCATGCCAAGGGGGAGCAAGCCAGAGGAAAAGAAGCAACATCCACAGGTCCAGAGACATCTGTTTACTGCTAACAGATTTGGATTGCTTGATAACATCTGGGATGTGTGAAAAAGTGGTCAAATAGATACATGTCAATCTTCAACTGTATCCATAGCTCAAAAGAAGAAAAGATCACAGAACCTGGCTCAGAAAGAATCCTTGGGAAGCAAACAGAAGAAAGGTGACAATGCTCCCAAGAAGATGTTGAAAAAGGAAGAGAAGTCCTTGGATTCTAAGTCCAAGAAGGGTGATGCATCCAGAAGGACCACCAAGAAAACATGCTTCTACTGTGGAAAGAAAGGACATATCATGGATCTTTGTAAACAAGCCCTGAAATTCAATAGAGGCAGACTGGACTCAAATAGACAATCAATCCAGATGAAGCAGAAGGGATTGGTTGAAAACAAGTTGCCTAAGAAAGGTAGCTTGAAAGCATCAAAGGAACCATGTGGAATATCCAGAACTGAGGCCACACTTCCAAGTGACTTACTAGTCATATGGCCAAATCAGTTGCAACTTTCCAAAGATCTGCAAAGAGATGAAGATGAAGTTCTGGAAATTTCTAAGGCAAAAGGGAAGAAGAAGATTTCACATGAAGATGTATTGAGATCCACACCCGCACAAACATCATTGAAGATCAAATGTGCAAGTGTGAAGAATGGTGAAAATGGGACATCTCGGTTGAGAGAATCTTATCAACCTTGTTGTTCACATTGATGAACCAGGTAGGTTCCATCTTATTCCCTAACCACTTGTATTTACATGTGCTAACATTTCAGGGAATTGAAGATGATGATCATTCTCATCTGGAGAGTGGTTTGGCCAGAATGGAGTGCACCCCTTGAGGGGGAGCCAATCTGTAGAAGATGGGATTCTGAGATTTAATACCATCTTGAGAAGAATGAAGGTATTCCAATCACACTTTAATCCCTTGTTTCTTAATTGTATTTATCATGTCAATTAAGGTGGAGTGATTGATTAAAGACAAAAGGTTGAAAGGGGGAGCTGTATCTGTGCACCTGAACTTTTTAATGAGTTTGGTGAAGTATGTGTAGGATTTAGCAATTCATTGATATATCTTGAAAATTTCAAACCCCTTGAAGCATGATCTCGCATGTACAGTGAATTGTGGACAACATTGAAAATCTTGGTTATATCACTCATGTTTTCTACACCAGGTTAGCCCAAGTAGACTTAGAGTTGATCTACTAAAGGTTCTTTGCTCAAGAGAACATGTGGCATCATCCCTCTCTTAGTGTTTTTCAAAGAAAATACTTTTCAAAGGGAGGAATTGATATTTTGGAAGAGAACCACACCACACCTTTGCATTTGATTTCCAATAAGGGGGAGAAAATATTGGCACACATATTGACCCATTCATATGTGTTGATATGTGCGGAAGAAGTGTATTGACAACAAATACAAAGGGGGAGATTGAAGTGCACTATGATGCATTTGTTGTCAATGAGGCATGATGTTGTCATAAGATGAATGGATGTCAAGGAATGTCAAGATGTGAATGAAAAAGGATGTGATGGTGTTGGTGAGGAAAGGAGAATGGCCATGGTACTAAGATGCATGTCACTTAGGAGATTCACTAAGTGACATAGGATGTTGTGGTTGAAACATTCTCTATGAATATCAGACGATTGTAGAACTGATCTTAATGTTTCAATACTTGTATCAAGATGATACTAAGTTACACCACTTGAACAATGGATGATGATGGAGCATCATCATTACATCAGACGATTGTTGAACTGGTCTTTAAGTTCAAAGAACTTGTATCAACTGGATACGATGTCACAACAATGTTAGAAGTCCATGCATTGTCTTCACAATGCATTAGGAGATGAAAGTTGATCCCTCCACAACTTCTAAGTGGATGATGTGGATTAATGAAGACCATGCACTATCTCTTAGTGCATGATGAATTGAAATAGATCCAACTTGATCTCCAATTGGTTCAATGAAGAACATTGAAGAATATATGTGATTCAGGAGCTTCGGTTGCTGAAGAACCTTCTACAAATGTCTCATAAGTCTTGAATACATGATTGAAAGGAGTTTAGGAAGTTCGTGGAATAAGAATGAAGAAGAAATGGAAAGAATGGCTTAGAAGGAGAAGAAGTGGCATTTGGCATTTACACTTGGTTACTTTGTTTGTATACAAAGTACTTAGTGTTTTCTCAAGCAAAAACGAAGCCACCAAGGGCCAGCCTTAAGGGTTCAACCCCAAGGCACTTGTGGGACTCGAGGTCACCACGCCCAAGGGGGATCCCATGGGGCCAGCCCGAGAGAGGCCGAGGTCGTGTATAAGCCCCGAGGCCACACGGTGGATGAAGCCCGCGCGAGGAGCGCGCCCGCGTGTGCATAGTGGGCGCCAATGGCGTGCCCGAGTAGTAGGGGTGTGCGCAAGAGCGCGCCCGCAGAGAGAACACGATGCGGGGCGGCACCGTGGAGGTTGGAAGTTCAATTGAGCCGGCTGGGGGAGCACATCTTTGATAAAATATGGAAAAACCGGCCTTCCTTTCGATGTGGGACGCGGGATTTTTCCGCGGAGCGGATCCTGGACGCACGATTGATTGCGCGCCAGATCTCGGCCGCACATCTAATCCGCCGCGGCCCGTTCAGATCCAGGCCGTTGAAGATTATTTGATCGCCTGATCCGACGGCTCCCCATACGTCTTCAACCTCGAGGTCGCCCAAAGGCCACCCGCGACGTCTCCTGAACCAGAGGCCATCCGACCACCTGATTTTGAGTTTCTGGCCACCTCCGACGAAGCTAAAGGCTCCATCCGGCTCGTCTGTCCCTAACGAACACATCCATGCAAGAAAGAAGCATGCATGCATAGTAGTGAGGAATTTCGGCTGAGGCCGAGGCATGCGAAGCTGCCGGAGGCCTTGTTTGGTTTATGCTTTGCATGGATTATCCTTAACCGAAGGCCATGCATGCATTCTATGTCGCATGCACGTAGAGAAAAATAAAGGAAGAAGTCCGCGTGAAACAGAAAAGAAAAAACGTGATTTGCGGATCGTGTTTAAAGATTTTCAAAGAACCAAAAATCTCGGTGGTTCAAGATTTATCTCACGCAGAAGATTTTTCATCCCTCTGCCTATATAAAGAGATGCCGAGCCCTCGAGGAGGTTTTCTGAAACTTTGTGGAGTCCCGCGAGTGCCTTGCCTCGCGAAGAATTGAGCTGCGCGTCCCCAGCGCGGCAGAGAAGCCCGGAGCCATTTTTGGCTTCGTGAAGTCCCTTTTGTGCATCCCTTGCGCGAGAGAGGTGAAGGGAAGTCCCCTGCGTGCACCCCTTGAGCGACAGGAAGGAGCCGAGCCGCATACTTGCGTGCTCGAGTCTCTTGCCACCCTCTCTGCCCGCACACTTGCGTGGCAGGAGGAAGGAGCCCATGGTGTTGCACCTTGCACACTTGTGCGGCGGTTGAGAAGAGGAGGAGGCCCTTGCACCTCACACCTTGCGTGCTTGCTACACCAAGACCCTACGTGAGAGTGGGTTGCATACCTTGTGTGTGTGTGCTAAAGTGGGGAAGAAGACCTGAGGCTTAGCCTTGTCTGTGCACCAAGTGAAGACATACACCATTTGTGGGTGCAAAGTGAACAAGAAGGCCGAGGCCATACCTTGTGTGTGTGCCAAATTGAAGAACACACTTTGTGTGTGCATTTGAAGAAGAGGTCGTAGCCCTTATGTGGGAAAAGTGAAAGTGGGTATGTGCTAAGAAAGTGAAGGTCCTACGGGTTAAGTGTGTGCAAGAAAAGGAGGAAGGCCGTAGGCATTTTTGTGTGCAAAAAGACAAATAGGCCGAACCTTTGTGTGTGTTCAAAATGAAGTGTACACACTAAGAAGAAGAAGTGGAAGACTCTCACACTAAATTATAACACACTTTTATGTGTGTAGACAAAAAGAACAAAGAGTGCGAAGGAGGAAGTTGGTGTGTGTGCTTAAGGAGTCATTACCCTTTGTGGGTTTATTGCACCAAGAAGAAAGAAAGGGGGGTGCATGCTTACATGCATGCACGTGTGCACGTGAACAAACCTAAATCAGGCTGTGTGCATTTGAGAAGTCCAGGAACAACAGTTCTTGAAGAAATTGAGAAGCCATGCAGTCAGTTCATGAGGAAGCATAGTTTCCATGCACTCAGTGCATGAAGTTGAAGTGAAGTCAGACTGAAGCCAGACTGAAGTCAAAGAGATTATTTGTCTGAGTTTTTCAGTAGATTGAGAAGATCCTGATCAACTGAAGTGATCAGAAGTCTTGAGAAAGACCAACAGACCTTATCATAGGCTGTTGAAGATTCTTGAAGAGAGAGGCCAGGTCATCCTGAGAAGAAGGAGATAAATCCTAAGCAAGACGAGAAGACCTAATCAAGTGATCAGAAGTGAAGATAAAGGCCAGCAGTCTTTATCCCAGACTGCTGAAGATACGTGAAGAAGATTAAAGTGAAGAAGAGCTACTCGTGTGACTCGAGGAGCCAGGAGAAGCCCCCTGTGAGACTCAAGGTGGAAGAAGTCTTTAGTGGGATTCTGGAGCAGGCCAGTGGGACTCTGGTAACACTGTGAGACGCAGTATAAAGACCCTCATGTGGGACTCAGGAGAGATACAGTGGGACTCTGTATCGACCTTTGTAATACTAACAGATTATAATGGGAGAAGCCATGTTGGGGGGTATAACCAATATGGCAAGGACGTAGGCCTTTGGTGCCGAACCTTGTAAATCCTTGTGTCCAGTGCCTTTACATTTACTACATCATTCGAGGAAAGGTCAGAGTTACAAGAAGATTGGATCGAGGCTTTAACCAGCCATAGAGGTTTAATTGATAAAGAATCAATTAGTAAAAAGTTTTAAGGGATCACTGATTCACCCCTCCCCCTCTCAGTGATTCACACTGATCTGGGCACTTCATTTTGTATCACATAGTAATTATTATTTTTGGATGTTGTTGGTGTTGTTTTTTATCCCTAGGGTAAATGTATTAACATTGTATATCATTCCTTTTTCTATTTTTTATCATCATTTTAGATATATGGTTTGGTCATCAAATATCGTCATTCAGGGACTTTTTATCCTAGATAATTTTTATCTTTCTGGATTAACATGGTTTAAATTAAATTGTATGTCTCATATATTAGGTTTACTGATTCCTTTTTGTACCTTATGTTTTATCCTTATTAACGATTTAACATAGATTGGTTTCATGATATTTTTTACATCAACATGTGTCAGACCATATTCGGTGACTTTTCATGTTATCCTAGGGTGGTTCATTTTATATCCTATTAATATCTCTTGGGGTTATTATTCATTTGTAATTTTTTTTCATGATTTTAAATACTAGGATTTATTCTATAAAAAAATATTTTTAACTATTATATGATTTGTATGGTTATCAAATATTATTCCTAGGTGTGCATTTTATTTATTTATGCTTGATTTATCATTGATATATAATTTTTACCATTATTTTAGTGAACCAAGGTTTTGTAAAACATTTTTGGAATAAAATAAATTTAATTGATTTCATTAGTTATATGAAACACCAAGTTAATACTTTTTATCTTCTACAACCTGTTAGGCTAGTGCTACATGAAACATTGGCTACTGTTTTGTAACATTCTATACTATGTTTCTTCGAAAGAAAACTTTATTAATAATTTAGATAACACTATTAAAACATTGCGATTAAACATTGGAATATGAATATTAAAACATAATTTTTCAATATTATATATAATTCTTCATTATAAATAAATCACATTTATAATGAAGTATATAATTTTCTGTATGGTCAATATGTTTTGGGAAATAATTTTTCTCAAAATAACTATGTTTTATGCCCTTTTGTGAAAAATAATAAAATTAAAATTTATAAATTTTAGATATTTAATTTGATAAAATATATAAAAATTGTTATTTTTTATTTTCAATATTATATTTGGGTGATTTTTTTGTAATTTTTCTAAAAAACATCATTTTTGGATGAATAGTCAAAAATATTTATTTTTTATGGAAAATACATTTTCATTTTTTTATATTTATCTATATGAAATTTATTTTAATGAGGTTTTAAAGAATAATTATACCAATAATACCTCAATGAATACAATTTGGGTTATTAGAACCAATTTCACATAGGAATTTTATATAAAAACAATTCAAATTTTTAATCAATTTTCACCTAAATATTCTATTTCACAACATGTTCGTAGGATTATTTTTAAATTAAATTATACTTCTTCTATGATTAAAAATTTGAAAATGAATTCCATATTTTGAATCATCATTATTAATAATTTCTAAAAAGTTCAAACAAGAGTTTTTCATAATAGATAGTGAATGTAATAAAAATTAATTACAATGATTAAGGTAAAACTTAGTTTACATAGTGGTTAAACATTAATCATGAGGGGAACAATGACTTAGAAACATGTCAAAAATACACTTTTTGGCCATTATTAAAATATAGAATCCCTTGGATAAGAAATGGTCAGTTATTTATGGGACATAACATAAGTGATACATCTCAAGAGTGTTTACTTTTTATATTTACCAGAATGCTGCTCATCCTCCATTATAAAAGGGAACTCACCCACATCGCTTATTCGCACCTCTCAAGACTAGTGGATTAGAAAAAAACTATCAAAATATCTTCCAAAAATCCATTAAGTCATCATATAGGGCTCAATTAGTTCATAATGGTATCCGAGGATACCCATTGGTTGAAACCGAAAAGAGTTACTAAAAGAAGTGGTAACCTTATTCGATAAGAACTTTTGTTTTATTTCATTCTACATCCCTCTAGTATTATTATTGAATAATTATATAATAGAACCCATATCCTAAAAATAATGATATTTTTTTATGTGAAGGGTAAACCTAATAATTGCAGACGCTTCAATCAAATGGTATACACAATCATCGCTCGTGTTTACAACGGACTACCAAATCACGAACTAAGGTCATTCATTCACCGATTACTACTTCTCACTATTAGTAATAATGATAAAAATTTTATTTCAATAAGATATAAATAATATTTATGTTTTATTTATTCTTTTTTATTTATTATATAACTCTTACCATCATCATTTATAATTTGTGTGAATACGGTAACATCATTTGTGTTCATGTGGACCATCGCCTCCTCAAAGTGATGTGATTCATTCACACTTCACATGGAAGGTATTATGGATTGTCTTAATAGACACATGTGATGTATATGACATAATAAATATATAGGAATGATAATATATATGTATATATATACCATTTACTTCTTTTCTTTCATTCAATGTGACAAAAAAATGAAAATTTATTTAATTCGTAAGTACAACCTATTTTCTCCATGAATTTTATATTTAATTTCCTATTTTTATCATTTATATATTATTTTATACAAATATATATTGAATATATGTTATTCCACAACCCGAAATTCCCTAACCTGGTATATTAATTAATTACATTTGCAGGATAACAAGGAATAAAATCTTGAAGGACTAAACAATTTATTTGTTGTGGAAAACAAGATTAATTAAATGATACCTGTTTTACATACAGATAATAAAATAGTACATCAAAAATAAAAATAAAAATAATCAATTAGAATCATTAAAATAATTCATCTTCATATCCTAGGTAAATAAAACAAAATATGTTTGATCTAAAATTCATTGTAAGGGTAATGTATAGTGGAATTCAATAATAATCAATAAGAATAATCAACGTGGAAAGGTAAATAGTTGAAGAAATATTCCATTTAAAAAAATGGATATGGAATAATAAAAATGAAAATTTTTATTGCTGAAACACATTCCATTAAATTAATAAATAGTCAATGAAATGAATCCATTGATAATTTTAATGAAAAAATATCACGAATAAATAAAAATAAGGATAATGGAATTATCAATAATGGAAATGCATAGTTATTGGATTCCATGTTTCGTAAGTACATGGTAACTTTACTAACATGTCCTTTCTCAAGATGGATTGTCATATCCTATAGAAACCCTGCAAATTTTTCCAAATTATTCATCTCATGAGACTATCAATCCATTGAGGGGCATACAGTAAACGTTCCCCGAACCATTTCATAAAAGTCTATTTATCATGGAAATAGATATGATGGGTTTATCACCAACTTATTTTGTTATATGAGGCTACCGAATCATCGAATAGATATCTATAACTATGCCCCACATCTGGCGTACCTATCCACTATGTTATATATATATATATATATATATTGAATTATAGATTTAATAAAAACAATATTCCGTATCAATAAATACATTTATTGACTAAAATAAATGGATTAATCAATAATTTACCAGTGGTGGGTATGTAAATACAAGGGTTTTTGATGTTTATGAATGGAAATAACACTAAAATATCATTAAAAGATTCATGTGGAAGATAGTCATTAATCATTACAAAGAGACCCATAATTTTTTTGAAACATTTGAATCATAAAATCAATGAATAAATAACATTAAATGAAATATATAAGGTCAAGAAAATATGGATATTGAAGATATAACATATCAAATAGAATTATATAAAACAAATATAAGAAATTGAGTGTATAACATTACAATATTCCTCAATGAAATGAAATTGAGACCGAATCCCTTAACATTATTCCGAATTGCCTTGTTTTTCATTATATTCCTAAATAATAATCATATGCTAATTATTATCTTCATTAAGATTTTTTTTATTTTTATCATTACTATCATTTCACTTACTACAATGTTTTCAACAACTTCTTAAAAAATTATGTTTACATTGTTTGTCTTGACGATATTTGGTATATGCCTCAAAAATGATGTTGGCACATCACTAATGGTCAAAGGTGTAATTATATAGAAATCTATCAAATTTCAATAATTAAAAAATTATCGTATTTGTAAAAATATCATAATTTTAAATCCTATAATTATGCACGGTTATGAAAAATGAATAGAAGTAGAAATCATAGAGAGGGCATGCCATACATAAACATGAGTAACATTACCATTTTTCAATGAATGTTATGGAATGAAGGTAACTGAAATTTTATAATTCGATTATTATATTTATATGTTAAATAAATATTTATTTATTCATATATACTTATATTCATAATTCGTGTGATGTAATAGGAAGCACATTATGTCAAGGAGGCTTTTAGGACCCGCCTTCATCAAGATAACGTAATGGATAACAAAGCGCCACTCCTTTCCTTCTTCAAGATGAAGGAGAGATAGTGACACTTGTGTCCCAGCTTCAATAAGCCCCGGAGTGTCAACTAGAACCAATGGTATTGAATCTCACTCAAAATGGGAGTATTTAACCATTTAATAAAAACATTATTGACAGATAAGATGGAAAAAATCCAAAACAATAACAAACATTTAATATATTGGAATGGAAAATTCAACCCATCATGATTTAAATATAAATTGAAATAATAGTACAATGAAATCACATAAAAATTTAGCATAAGAAAGAGACTAAGTAGAAGCACCGAAACTATCCGGACACCCACTCTAGTAAAGTCCAGAATAGTCGTCAAAGTCCTCCTGGAAACCTGAAAACTGTTTTGGAATACATAGGGTGAGTATATGAGTATACCCAGTAGAAAAAACTAGATCCTCCCATGCACATGTGGGGGAACATACTAATTACCACGTGAAAACAATATAAAACAACCGTACCTACCAAGGGAAAAAATACTAACCATCCCAACATCACTATGGAATTCTCACCAAATATCACTTGTCATATAAGGTAATAATATAACAACATCGATGATTTGGGTACCCCGCATCAGTTTTATCACTGGTTAACTACTCATTACTAATGGATAATATCTTGATGCTACCACACTTCCCCATATGCAGTCCCACTTCTACAACTTACTACACACACTTGGGGACACAAAACACACATATCCCTCCCACAGACAGCTAGGTCACAACAACCACACCTCTCGCCCAAAAACACATGGTCCTCATCCCGAAGAAACCTGGGAAACACAACTATCCAACAGACACCTCATCACCTCATCCACTAATTAACATGCCCAAAGGATATTTGGATGTAGTAATCGTAAATCCATTACAACCTTCCTGGATATGCTCGAGAGATAGGAACCTTGAAGGGGGTATGATAAAGAAAGTCAGTAACCAACCATCCATCCTCCCACTGTGATGTTAGGAAAGACACCCACCAATAAAAATAAGGGTATTTGGAACATAGTTCTCAATAAGGGTAGGGTTCATATTGAAAATCTCATGGAACTACAATTTTTACAAATACGTAAACAGGGACTCATCCCAACAAAAAAGTTTCAAACAAACAATTTTGCCCACATAGAACGACTATTATTGCTACCCCTATATGCACAACTACACGACAACCACAAAAAAGCATAAAGCCAATCACTTTTTCATTTAATCACTACTCATTCATTATTAAGGTGTTGATTGTAAATAATTACAACTCTATCTAGGAAAACACTATCCATAACCATTCTCATCACAAAAATAATGTCAAGCTATGGTCCCACTACACAAACAGTAAATAACCTCATTATAGTACCACTGCACAATGTCGCTTGACAACCACAACAAAAAAAGGCAGTCCCACCACATAAAAGTTCATCTATTCCAAAAAAACAATCAAGAGCCCCGCTGCACAAACATGCCATACCAAAAAACCAAACCATATTTTTTCCACCCCCTTACCCAAATCTAAGATATTTACACTAACATCACACAACCCTTACAAAGCACAAATTCAAAAAAACATAGCACACAACCACACCATCAAGATGAGAATATTATTATTTATACAATAGGGATTAATTAAATTCACTTTGAATTACATTGGTGAACATAGAACAAGTTTGATAATGGGTAATCTATTTATTTAACAAAGTGTACGTGATTAAATGGACTGATATTTTCAATTATTCATATTGTATGAACAACAAGAACATGAAAATCACCAGTGAAAAAGAAAAGGCCACCAATGAACATGATTTTCAGAAGGCCTTATAGACACCACAATCAATAATAGGAAAACAATGATAAAAACTACATAGCATACATAACATCATCACTTCCCTGCCATTATTTCGTTAACTCATGTCGTCCTTTTATAGTCATCTTCCAATTCATTACTCTTAGTAATGAAAATTGATTTAGTCGTTCTTCAAAAATAAGCAGTGCTACACCCATCCCATTTGATACAAAAATAATGATAAAAATGAGATTCCAGTCTTGGAACAACAAGAGACAAGGACTCCAAGCACTAGATAGGGGGTCGTGCGAGCACCCGGAAACTCCAAGAAAAACTGGATATGATAGGGCTCTAGTATAGGAACACAAATCATCTAGGGAATAATGTTTCTCTATGCACCAAGAGAAAAGAGAAAAGAGGACCTCAAAATTAGTAAATTGAGATCCTATATCAATAGAACGATAAATAGTGTCATGGTCAATTAAATTCGGATCATGGTTAAGATTACGCATCTTGACTATTTAAATGTCCAAGGAGCATTAGGATGTTATTGATATAATTAATATCCTTTTAAACACCTTTAGAAACGCTCATACAAGCTATTAAATGTGATATATATCAAAATAAATGTAAGAGGGAAAAATTCCAAAAATAGAGAAAAACTGGAAAATGACACAGACATTGACACCGATGCTGACACTGATGCAGATGCTGACACTGACGCTGATACTGATGTTGAAACCGACATTAATACTGATATTGATGCCCAGAGTATATATAGACAGACTTATTCTAAGAGCACAAAAGGACATGCCAACACCGATAATTAAAAATTAAATCTTGACACCAATAGTTCAAAATGACTCACTAACACCAAGAGTACAAACAACTCGTCGACACAGACAGTTCAAAATGACTCGCCAAAACTGATAGTTGAAAATGAAAATTTGGAACTGATAGTTCTAAACGTATCTTTGACAACAATAATTCAAAATGACTCACTAAAACTAACTATTAAAAACAACATGCTGGAACTGATCATTCAAAATGACTCCCCAACACCAATTATTTAAAATGACACGCCGACACTGATAGTACTAAATGGAACACCAACACTAAATGTTCAAAATGACTCTCCAACACCAGATGTTCAAAACAAAATGCCAATACTAACAGTTCAGAATGATTCGTCGAGGCCATCATTTCCAAATGACATGCTGACATAGAATGTTCAAAATGACATGCCAATAGAAAAACTGGACTTTTGGGTAAAAATCTCGGAATGAGACACTAATATCTCCCAAAACACCCCAAACATTGTATTTTCTCAAAGGCATGGACTAGAGAGGTTTGGTAAATTATATCATATACCTCTCAAAACATTCTCATCCTAGAGAATTTATAACAAACAAAAGGTGAAAAAATAGGGGTCTGAATAACCACCCTGTGAGATACCTCTCAAAGATAAAACATTCTTCATTTTTTTAAAGTTGGAGTGAAAACCATGACATCCAAGGATACCTCTTGGATATATATTCCAAAATCAATTGTACAAACCCTAAGGTCACACGACACTGGAATATGGATTAAGTAATGTTTTTCTCCATGTCATGATATTTTCTGCAATGGATTATAATGATTCACCCTCACGGGTTTAATCGCATCCACATTAATGCATCTCGATTAGGGATCAGGTCCTCCCATACAGACATGTTAGTAATTTTCACACAAAATAGAGAAAAAATAAAGAATGCATATTATAAAAAATTTTCAATCATTATATAAAAAAACACACAAGAAAAGAACAAAAAATATCTCGGTACTCAGCAGGTATATGGGCCTCCCACTCCCATGTACTCTCTTTGAGGCCACCATTCCACAAAACCACATGAACCAATGGAATGTTCCATCCTCAATGAACCTCCTCTTCATGATCCATTATTCTTACTAGTCACTTTATGAACATCCTGTCGTCCTTGATATCCAACTCTCTGCAGTCAATGACTAGGGAGTCATCCTGTAGATACCGATGGATCGGAGAGACGTGGAAGATGTCCTAGATCCTATCCAACTTTTGTGGAAACACAAGAAGATATTCCACCTCACCAAATGATCCAAACACCTCAAAAGGTCTAACAAACCTATAAGAGAGCTTGCAACTTATACCAATCCTATGCTACTCAAGATGAGGGGAAACCTTCTGAAACACATGGTCTTCATTCTCAAAATCCAATGATATCCTCCTATTATTGAAAATTGAATTCTACTATTTTGGATCTACATTCATCCTCTAACTCACAAGATGAACCTTCTTCATCGTGCTCTTCACTATCTATGGTCCATGAAGGGTTGTGTCCCCATCCTCGGTCTAGTACAAGGGAGAATGACATGACCATACATACAAAGACTCAAACGGTTTCATTCCAATGGTAAAGTGATTATGATTATTCTATGAAAAATCTAAATGACTTGAATGCCATACCCATGAACCGCAGAAGTCCAAAACACAAGATCGCCGCAAATCCTCCAATGTTTGGATAGTTAGCTCTGTCGTCCCATTCCTTTGAGGGTGGAAAGAAATGCTAAGGCGTAACTGGGTTCCAAAATCTTATTATAGTATCCTCCAGACTCATTAGGTAAACCATGCATCCCATTCCGAGATGACAGATATTGGAACCCCATGCATCAACACCCCCTCATACACATACCACCATTCCAAGGCATCCACGATGCTTGACTCCTTGATCACCATGAAGTGAGACTATTTCGTCAGTCGATCAACCACTACCTAGATAGAATCACATCATCACTGTTCCCTAGTAGTATCGTGATGAAATCCATATAGATGTAATACCATTTCCACTCAAGGAAATCTATGGGCCACAATATATTGTCATGAATATGGTTCTCAACCATCACTTGTTGACCCACTAGGCACTTTTCCACAAACTCTCCCACTTCCCACTTCACCCCGGGCCACAAAAACTACTCACTATGGCGTCAATACATCTTAGAAACTAATGGTAGTAGTGCTATGGCTGATAAATAGAACCAATAAAGAAGTCCCTCATGCATTTCCAAAAGGACAAACTGCTTCCCACAAAAAAGAATAGGATTCTTACCATCCTCTTACCATACTTCTAGAGCATCACCATAGGTAATGCCTTCATGCATCATTTTAGTCTCTGAGTCTCCCTACTAATACTCCTCCACTTTCCACATCAAGGAAGATTGTTTTGTTCATCTAAAATAGGTAGGATCTGCCACAATCCACATCTGCATCTAGACACAAAGAGACCAACACCTATATTTCCTTCCATGAATCCGTGGATTCTCGAACTACCTCCTTATATATGTTCCAAATCAAGGAATCGACCACCATGTTCCCTTTTCCTGAGGTGTAAGAGATCATGAATTCATAGACCTAGAGAATCTCCATCTACCTCTGGTGCTACATGTCCAGGTCTCACTAGTTGAAGATTTAACTTAGGATCTATTGATCTGTGAAGACCAAAAAGTGCTCCTTGGTGAGATAATGACTCCATAACTTCCGTGCAAACACGACCACTACAAGATCTAGATCATGGCTGGAATAGTAACATTCTTGGGGATGTAACTTCCTAGACCCATAAGAGATCACAGCTCTTTGCTGCATCTGCATACACACCAATCCTAATCCAGAGGCATCATAGGACACCTCCACCACAACTGTTCCTTCAGAAACCATAGCACTGTAGCACAGACCAGCCTCCCCTTTCAATAGTTGAATGTCACATGGCACTTCTCACTCCCCACAATGTCATGGTCATTCTTAATCAAGGTTGTAAATGGAGATGAATCTCATGAGAAGTTTTGTATGAACATCTTATAATAGCCTGAAAACCCCAGGATGTTACAAATCTCCGCCACATTCTCAGGTGGTGATAAGAAACAAACTCTTCAACCATTGAAGGTTCCACTTATATCCCCTACATAGACACCACATGTCAATGTAAGTGCACCTATCACATCAATAACCTTACCATAGAAAACTTCCTATATGGATGGTGGGGTCATAGGCCCTCGAAGACAATACTCAGAGGCTCTATGTGATATTCTCCTGGACCTAAATAGATCAGGATTTTGTTAATGAACATGACAACAAACCGGTCTAGGAATTCACGATAAACATATTTCATGTGACCCATGAACACGATTGGTGCATTAGTATCACCGAACGACATGACCACAAACTCTAGGTGCCCATACATACACCTAAAAGAATTATTCCGGATGTCACCATCCTTCACTCTAAACTAGTGATATCCATACCAATGATCGATCTTGGAGAACAAATATACTCCCTTTAACTGGTCTCAATTTGTTTCAATCCTCGGGAGGGGGTAACGGTTCAAAACTGTTGCCAAGTTCAGTCTCTGATAGTTGATTCACAACCTCAAGACACCATATGCAGTCTTTTCAATCAAAATAGGTGCTCCCCCCAATGACACATTGGGCAGGATAAAGCCCTTCCACATGAGATCATCATTAGTAATATGCAACTCCCTAAACTATGAGGGAGCCATCTGATAGGAAGCCATCAAAATTGGATGGGCCCTGAGTTGCAACTATATTCTGAACTCAACATCATGCCGAGGGGGTTGACCCACAACCTTCTCTAGGAAGACATCTTGGAACTCTCTCACAACCCCTAGAACCCCCACTATATCATCATCTATTGAACCCACTGACAACTCAACTAACAAATAAAGAAGAGTATCCACTCACCGGAAACCCACCAGATAGTCCTAATCCCCCAAAAAAGTTATGCATTGGTCATCCATATCTGAGAGCATGACTCTTATCTAGAAGAATTAGATAATATAATGCATATAGAACAAAATTTCCATCGTACGACTATATCGGTAATAGATAAAGATCCCCAGAAGAATGATGTCGCTCCAATAATATTCTACATCCCCAGAAAACATCAAACAAACTAGTCAAACTTCCAACTAGCATTCTCAACACCATGGGCATGGGAAGTATCTCAAAATCTAGTCCTAATGTATGGTCCAAACTGGGTGAAATGAAGGAGTGTGAATCTCTTAAGTCAAACAAAGCACATGATATAGTGCTAAATAGACTGCTCGTACCTCGAAAACCTCCAGTCCTACTTGAACTATTGCTTTGGTGGAGTGAAACATCCCACACCCAGCTCCTCTGCCCCTCGACTATCAGCCACCTCTACGATCATGCCCAGGTTGAGGTCCTTGAGGATCACCCTATGGTCGACATCCTCTCGCACTATCTTCCATCAGTGGAGCATGGGCATGTTTTCCCAGCTGCTAAAAATGTCTTCGAGAAACTATTGTTGAGGGGGTGCTGAACATACCAACCACCACCATGCTGATCATGAACTGGGAATGACTCCAAAGATTTCCACAACCTCCACATACATAGCACCTCGGTCCTGGGCCCATGGGGATGGGTCAAAGACATGGAGACCAAAACTGGAACTGGTAAGGCCTACTCCATGCTGGTTGAAATGTAGAAGACCCTAATTATGGAGACTTATTGTGGACTTCATTACCATTTGAAGAACATGGATGGATCCCTTCTCATGGAATGCATCCTAATGAGTCAATCCATTCCACTACCTAAGCCTTCTTCTTAACTTCAATGTATCTCGGTAGGGTGAATGGAGTAACTGCATACTAAATAGAAGGTCGGAGTTCCTCCTCCAAAAACCTCACCCGACACTCCTCTTTCTGGAAGAGGTCCAAATGAAATCGTAAGAGAGACATGAAATTGGTATCTAGTTTCGTAACCGACATACTTCCCTTCTAGAGGGAGAGATTCTCCAGTCTCTTCTTGGGCATCACAATTGAGGAAAGAATCTATGCCTGAAACATTTTCTCAATGTCAGCAAACAAAACATCATCCTACTTCCTCTCCCTAAGGTAGAGTTTCCACTATTGATGGGCCTCTCCCCTCATCTGGCTCACCACTAGAGGAACATAGTTATCCCTCAGATCAAGTTTCAAGGTAAAGGTGATCTCCATCTCTTCATGACAACCCTCCAACTCTATTTTTGAAATGTTGTCTTCATACTTCCCTAGAGTCTAAAGCTGGAAAGAATGAAGGATCTTCTACCTCCAGTTATCTTCCTCCTCTTGATCAACCCCCCGTTGATCGACTAGTTCACCCTGTTTGGCCTGAACTACTCATACCACATGTGGGAAATATTTGAGTTCTTTTGCTGAAAAGGGTAACCAAAGAATTCCTATGTTCGGGTTGTAGGTATATTTTAATTTAAATTAATTTTAACTCATAATTTATATTAAATTCAAATAAAAACCCAAGACATAGAAGAACACATGTCATTATGATGCATGTACATTTCTCAGGGTCTCTAACATACAATCAGTGTAGCCTCACTTAGTCATTCAGTAGGCTCAATGTCCTTACATCAAATCTTAGGGATCCCTAAAATCCTATGTCCTAGCCGATATTCCCTTGACTATTCCAAAAACCAATATTTCCTAACATTTTTTCCCAACCATCCCATCTATTCTTCACTATGACTAACTGTGAACACCATCCTATATTTCAACTGTCACCCATGATGCCATTTTTTCAGGAACTTCCTTCTTCAAGATGAGGGAAGGGAATGTAAAGTGTCACTCCATTCCTTCTTCAAGAGGAATGAGAGATAATGGCTCTCAAGCCCAGCCTTCAATAAGCCCTGGAGTGGAGACTAGCACCATGGGTATATATTCTCACAAAAAATGGAAGGTATTACCCCTTTTATTGAATACATGATCTGGAGATAAGATGGTAAAAAATACCAAATAATCTAAACATTTATATAATGGAAACCAAATTTCAACCCATGCATGATTCAAATGTAAAATGTGACCAATCACTACCAAGGCACAAAACCAAGTATGAAAATAAAGAGACTAAGTAGAAGAACATCTATTATCCTTATTCCTGAGCTATTAAAGTCTTGCAGATTCCACAATGTCTTCCTGAAAACCTCAAAATAGTTTTGACATATGTAGGGTGAGTATACGAGTATACACAATAGTAAAAAAAATTCCACCCATACACATGTGGGGGAACATACTAATGCACCAATTAAAAGAATAGAAACCAAACACACCTACCGAGGTAAAAAATACTAACCATACCACTACCACCAGGGCATGGTCACTAAATAACGCCAATCAAGTAATGTAATAATATAAGAACATCAAATACTTGGGCCCCCACACCACATTTTCCACAGGTTAACTGCTTATTCCTGAATTCTACCATCTTGAAACTGTCACCCTTCCCCAAATTATGTTAGACTTCCACCACTGCCTGCACACACCAAGGCCACAAACAACACATATACTGCCCGCAGACACATGGGTCACAACAACCATGCCCCTTACCAAAAAAATAGGCATCATCTTAATGAAACCAAGGAAACAATCCTAGACCGTAGACACATGTGCCCCCATACACAACACAACTTGCCTGATGGATATGGGGCTATAGTAAACCTCAAGCCATTATATACTTTCGGGACATGCTCGAGTTGTAGGAACCCGAAATGGGGTGTGAAGGAGAATGTTAGTAACCAGACATCAATCCTCCCACCGAGATGTTAGGAAAGACCCCGTCCCCTATGAAATGGGTGTGTTCAAAACGTAGTGCTCAACATGGGTGGGGTTCTTATTGGAAATCACTTGAAACTACAATTTATACATATAGGTAAACAAGCACTAATACCTTCAAATGGGTTTCAAACAAATAACCATCCCCTATAGTACCAACTTTTCTTCTACCATTATATGCACAACCACACAACAACCATAACCAAAGTATTAAACCAATCTATTTTTCATTTTACCACTGGTAATTATTTATTAAGGAGTTCACTTTAATTAATCCCTCACTAACCATGAAACCACTATCCACTACCATTTTGAACACAAAAAGAAAGTCATTTTGTAGTCCCACTGCACGAACATCATATAATCACAATGCAGTCCCACTGCTCAACATCGCTCGATGGCCAAAACACAATTAAAAGCAGTCCCACTGCCTACAAGTTCATCCATTCCACATACAACCCTTCAGCATGCCCACTACAAAAACATGTCATAGAAAACACAAAACCATCCTCTTTGTCTACCCTCATACCCATACCCAATCTACTGACATAAACATCACACAACCCACAGAAATCACAAACTCAACAAAACACAGCACACATCCACAACATCATGTCAAGAAAATTTAGATTTAACCAACATGGATTATTTATTTTTATTTAGAATAATATGTGTGATCACAGAAGAGGTTTGATCATGGGGAATCCATTTACTTAACCATTTCTATGTGATTAAATGGATTGATATTTGAAATTATACATCGAGTTTCAACAAAAAGAACCAGAACAATAACATCACTAGTGCACAAGAAAAGGCCATCAATGACCATGATTTTTAAAAGGCCTTACATCCACAAAAATCCATAGTAGGAAAAAAATGGATAAAAATCAAACATTACATGTAACATCATCACTTCCGTGACATTATCTCATTAACTCCTATTATCTTTTGATCATAAAAATCCCATGTATTACTCTTATTAAATAAAAAGGATTCAACTATTCTTTAAAAATAATAATTAATATACCCACCCCACATGATCCAACAAAATAGATGGTGCATAATCAATACTTGGAATAATGGATGACCAGAACTCCTTACACCAAATATGGGTCATGAAGGC
Organism: Viscum album; assembly: GCA_963277665.1. NCBI lineage: Eukaryota > Viridiplantae > Streptophyta > Magnoliopsida > Santalales > Viscaceae > Viscum > Viscum album. Next base: position 1,171,139,388 of record OY728158.1, on the reverse strand, counting down.
TGCAAGAAACTCTAAGAAAAACTGTATACGAAAGGGCTATAACAAAAGAACACGACTCATTTAAGGGAGATAATTTCCCTATGCACCAATGAAAAAGAGCATAGATGGCCAGGGCTTTAGAAAAGCCATATCATATATCAACGAAATAAAAAATGGTTTGAAGGGAAATTAAATTCAGATAGTGGTTACGATTACATGGATGGAATATTTAAATGTCCCAAGATCACTAGGATATTAATGGTATAATTAATATCATTTTAAATGCCTTTATAAATGCTCAAAGAGCCGGTAATGTCGATTTACGTCAAATAAAATGTAAAAGTGGTGAAACTGGAAAACTATGAAAAAATAGAAAATGATGTTGAAAATGACACCATTACTGACAGTACAAGTGTACACACCTACATGGATAGTAAAAATGGACAAACTGACACTGACATTTCTAAATGACTCACCAACATCGACAGTTCAAAAAAACATTTTGACATAGATAGTTCAAAAATAAATGTCCACACCAATAGTTTAAAATGACAATCGGACACTGATAGTTTAAAATGAAACACCAACACTGATAGTTCAAAAGGACCTGGAGACACTGACTGTTCAATATGACAAGACGACACCAAAAGTTCAAAATGAATTTTCGAAATCGACAGTTTAAAATGACACACCGACATCAATAGTTCAAAATGACATGCACACTCTGATAGTTCAAAAAAGAATCACTAACACTGACAGTTCAAAATGACATACCGACACCAACAGTTCAACATGACTCTCTGACACCGACAGTTCAAAATGAAATGGCGACTCCGATAGTTCAAAATGACATGCTGACAGAAAAACTAGAATTTTTGGATTAACATCTCAGAATGAGTCACTAATAGCCCTTAGAACACTCCATCAACTGGATTTTTACAAATTAATGGATCGAAGAGGTTAGGGATAATACATAGGTTGTATTCCACACATCCATGATTGTTGTTATCACTTTTTTTAGTCTCTAAAAAATGAAATAATGAAATTTAAATATTATATATCCAGAAAGGTAATTTGGTCTTTAATATCATACAGATTTATTTTATATCATATCTTTTTAAATTAAATAATTTTTAATATATTCCATGTAATGTATGAATGTATCACATTGATTTTAGGATGTGGTATTCTACACATCAACAAAAATGTTAAATTATTTACACCAAGTGGAACACATATATGTATGTGTTATATAAAAACAAAAAAATAAAAAGGACATAAATAATATCATATATATCATATATATCATTTATAAGAAATGATTTTAACATAATAACCATCAATGAATGTTGTTAAAGGAAAAATGGACGATATCATTTTAATAGGCGGTTACTCACCGTACACGAATGGTAATTTTATTACCCATTTTATGGAGTTGTGGGTGGGTATAGGCCAAACCCTTGTTAAGAAAAAAATTCTGTATATTTTGGATATGTATTTTTTTATATATTCATGAAATAATATAAAATTAAGTGCCGGAGAAGAAAATATAATATGAATTCACATTGAATAATGATACCACTTTTTTCAGGTAATACCAATTTGATTGCACAAACGGGAATCCTTTCATTTATTTCTTTATAACATGATGCCTATATTATGAGGATAGGTATTTTGGTAGACTAGTTTTAAAGATTTTGGATTATCCATGGTGGCTTTCGAGGTGTGAGAAATGGGAAGAGTAGATGCCTTTTTATAATTGAGGGGTGTGGCTTTCTTGTAAATACAAAAAGGCAGACCATATTGGCCAGTTTCTGTTGTATCATGATCTACAAAAAATTTACAAATAATGGATTAAAAAATATTCATGGTCTACAAAGTACTCCAACACCCAAAAATAAGTTCATTTGTATAATTTCTTCCTTAGCATCTATAATTGCCCAATTTTTACATTTTGGTTTTTATTAAAGTAAATTGTTTTCTAGACCTATTAATTTAACAATTAAGAATAAAATAAATTGAGATTTATGATAAAATAAATACATATGAAATTATAAATATTATACATAATTTTTAAAATATAATCTCATGTTTGTTGGATATTAATTTTAGAACAACCGTAATAACCCTCAAAAACACTGCTTTTACACAGACCATGATAACTATGTATTTACTATCTATGGGTCAATATGTTATTTATAGAAGATGAATTAGATCAGAAATGGAACATATTATATAAATATATATATACAATTAAAATTCAATAGGTATAATATTTTTTTATCACGTTTAAATCCCTTAATAAGATATAATTTATTGTAAAATAACTTTAATGTCAATTTTGACATTATTTATTTCATATTAATTAAAAAATATAAAACAAATTATTGAAATTAAATTCTATTAAGTATAAATATCTGTAAAATGATATAATTATATAAAAAATAATTTATAAATTTAATTCACAAATTTAATTACCTTTTAATGTTTTTATAATCATTTATTTCATTTTATTATTAACTAAACTATCAATTCATAAGATTTTATCGATTATTAAATGCATTATACCATCTGTAAAATGATAATATAAATTAAAATTACAAAAAACATATATATATTTCTAAATAATATTAATAACAGAAACTATGTGGCCTCTTTTATACTCTAAATCATTATAAATGCTAAAGGTAAATAAGGTTAATTCATTGAATTATTTTATACCATATTATATGGGTCACTTTCAAGAACATGTGTCCCAAACACTCATAAAATTAGATCTAGGAGGGGACATGTTATAAATATTTTCATCCAAGAGACTTTGGACAACATTCTAGGACATTTTTTCAATTAATTTTAATGTTTAGACTCTTGTTAATATTATTTTACCTTAATCACTCTAATTTAATTTAATTACACTCACTATTTTTTTTGGTAAAAAACTATTTTTGATATTATTAGAATATAAATATCATACAAATTTCAAATGTTTATGTCCATATTTCCAAATTAAATTCATAGAAGTTTCCAAATTAAATTACCGACAATGTGGTAGACATGATGAAAGAGGCGTATAAATGTTTAAATGTTAAAATGTTCAATATGTATTTATATATCAATTAAATTAAAAAATGATTATAATGAATTGTATTAGATAAATAGATATATAATTGATCTATTATGACTCTAAAACCAATGTAAAATTTAATTTAACATTAATAATAATTTATATGAAAATTATGTTTTCATCTAAAATGCATTACTTTTCACTATTTATCTGAAAAGTAAATATCTCAAAAAATATCCAAAAATTCACCCTACAATAATTTTGAAATTAAAAATTCAAAAGGGAAGTTTATTTTTACATATAATGTTTATAAAAGTTTAAAAAAATTATTTAAATATGGTCACCATTAAAAGGAAGTAAAAATCGGCCTTACCTGTAACACAATCTATTTCAGTATTTTGTGTATTATAATCATAACAAGGTGTTGGGTATTAATGAATTCTGGAAAAAAATTATTATAAAATAAAAAATTGTAAATTTTTGCAGTTTTACCTTATCACCACCTGAATTAAATATCATTCTCCTAATTTTTTACTTGTTATCGGTAATAGAGGGATGAATACTTGAAAATTCAATTATTGAAAACTAGTATCATAAATGTTTTAATAAAATGTCATATTAATAAGATATATATGGATGAATTGTGATCATCATACTAGTATAAAAATTAGTAGAACATAGGTGGTAAATTAAAATGTGTATATTGAATAAAACTCTAATTATAATGTTCTGATAGAGGGTGATAGAGAACATGGTATTTTGAAAGTTGATTACCACAAGATGATAAATCACAGTTCTGAAAAAGTTCATTTATATCATAAAAATTGATGATAATTAGAATCCATGTTTTTCAATATCCCTTTCCTAGAGTCTAGGAATTCTTTCACCCTCTTTGAGTATAATTTAATATTTTTTTTCTATTTCATATGAACAATCATATCCTCTACTTTTGCCTTGAGAAATTTCTGCATAATCTATTAGCACAAGTTGCATCATATGATGAAGTGTTACATTAACTGATACCAACATGTCAAAATATGAAATTAAACCATTTCATAAATGGTTCTATTATCAAAAAAACTATTATCCAACACTTTGGATGGAAGGTCATAGAATTTCTAAAATGAACTTATCATTAGCCTTTAATAAACATTAGTACCTATCTAATCATCAAATACTGAACATGTGAACGTCTTCATCATGTATTATATAATGATATGTAAATAACTTGAATTACCATAAAAATTTATTGAAAACATGAATGATTCCAAATTACATATGTAAAAAATAGTCAATCTGATATATGCCTTAAATCCAAAAGTGTTGTACATTCCATCAATTATTCAGTAAATTCTCTTTTCGAAAAATCATTAATAAGTTCCATGGTAGTAATTAATATCAAATTTACATAATAAATATCAATCATATCTTTATCCAAATGTCATTATTTCAACATTAGGATCATATTAATTTTTATCTTTCACAGAACCAAAAAAATTTCAAAATAATCCAGCCATGTCATTGAATCACATTTCTTTGTACTCAATACTGATCAACACATGATTTTAAATACTTAAAGGAAATGCATTTCAGTAAATTCTTTATATATGTTATAATTCTCTTGAACAATATCTTACTAATAAAATAATCAAATGACATAATTCTTGAATCGTGACATATGAATATTAATCATTAATATTGTTCTATGATCGTAACAAATTCTTTACCATGATCCACTAGACTCTTTTGGGATTTATTCATTTGACACATAAGACATATATTTTTGTATTATCCTATCTTATTATATTTGAAACATTATATACTGGGGAATATTATCTTATACATGTAATAAAAAGCATGATGTAATTTCTTTCAACATTTATATTAAACTCACATTTCATTTATGTAAGGTTCAGTGTGATTATTTCTATAATTATTACATGTGGGAAAATAATTCATTAGCAAGATCCCTTAATACATATTTATCCTTACTATCCTCTTATTCTTGTGCATCCCTATGAATACATAATTCTTAATGACTTATTTCTCTATATCGTTAGAACACAATTTTAAGTCCTCATATGATAAGAATAGTTAAGAGACTAATTACCTTATGAAATATGGATTTAAGACCATAAAATATATTCTCCTTCTTAAAATTTGGATCCCATAAATTAGTGAGGTTCACATACCTTCTACTTGGATCCATTTATAAATGATGACATACAATAGGTTAGATCATATAATAATGAAACATAATGTATAATCACAAATCTATATAAACAAAAAACATAAATGGAACTATATATCTATATTTAATATCATAATGATAATAATGGTTTTTTTGGGATGTTCTTATATACATATCTTAAATGTTTATCATAGGGTTATGTTCCCTAATATATCTTTTCTAAATATAGTTTATAGGGATTCCTCAATACATCATGTGATTCTATATATAATACCATGATCCAATTCCCCAAAGCTGTTGCATTAATTTACTACATTGTCATTACTAAAAGTTATCAATTTCTGATGATATGAATAGTTTAATAGTTTTGGAAGACCAGATTACATAAATGATACCCTTTTTACTTACGTAAAAACATAATACATAACAGATATAAATAAACTCGATCCTTGAAACTCATTCCAAGAATTCATCATCATATCCTGGGTAAAGGAAAAAAATAAGTGTGATCTCAAATACATATTAACAATAATGTAAAGTGGAATTAATCATGAATAAATAAAAATAATTAATTTATAATGGTAAATAACTGATCAAACTTTTCATTTAAATCATTTTATATGGAATAATTAATATTGAAATGTATATAACTGAAACATGAGCAATTTAATCAATTGACTAGAATTAAATGCATACATATATAATATAATAGAAAAAATACCATCTAAAAATAAAAATAAAAATAAATTAATTTTAAATAATTGAAATTATTAATTATTGGATTCCTTGTTTCTTAGGAATATGGTACATTTACCATCATGACCATTTACTGGGAAATTTATCATATCAGGTTGAAACCCATCTAATTTGGTTAAATGATTCATCTAATGATACTACAAATGCATATAGGGGCTTCTCATAACAAGTCCCCAACCTGTGTCATACCATCTATTCTTCATGGAAACCAACGCAAAGGGGTTTTCACCAAATTATATCATCCTATGAGACTATCGATGTATCAATGTGAAATCAATACTCATGCCCCGCATGTGTAATAAATGAACAAAGAATTCTTTATATATCTAATAATCAATAAAATTAGAAAACAATGTGCCTTATCAAAAAATATGGAAATTGAATAAATAATTTATATTTTTAAATAAATAACAAATGGAGTATAGGTATCAATTTTTATTTAAATTCATGAAAGGAAATACCATTAAAATATCATTAAAACATTTTCTGGGAATATAATCATTAAACATTCCAAAGTGTCCCACACAACATTGAAACATCATAATCATAATCCACATTAAGTAATATCATTAAACTAATCATATAATACGATAATAATAATAATATTCATGATATTAAATTTCAAAGGGTATTATATTCACAATACAAAAGAATCTAGGTGTATAACATTACAATTGAGCATAATGAAATGAAATTAAGACGAAATCCATTACCTTTAAAATGACTTATCATGAGTGTATTTAGCTTGATCAACACTAACTTTTTTAATTATTTATCTTCCTAAAAAGTTATTTTTGATAATTTCATATATTTTAATGTTTTATACAACTAATTAATCAATCATGTTTACATTATTTGTTTTGACAATATTTGGTTTACGTGTCAAAAATGAACTTTTTTGGTCAACTATAGTCAAAGGGGTCATTATTTTAACATATATAGAATAATAATCCTGAAATATTTTCCATGTTTTTACATAAATTATATTTTAAAAACAAACCATGAATGATGGCAATAAAAAATCAACCAATGTTATAATCACGGAGATGGTAGGTCATAGGTAGGTGTGACTAACTTTCCTATTTTTCCATTATCATTATGGAAAGAAAGTATTTAACAAATTAAATTTCGAGAATTATAAATATTTTATAAATAAAATTTTAGTTAATAATATATTCTTATATATATATGTATATATATATATATTTCTTATTACATAAAAGGAATCCCATCACGTCAAGGTTATGGTTGTCCACACATCTATGAACGATGTTTTCACATTTTTGTGTATGAAAAGTGAAATAAAGAAAATTATATATTATATATCCAAAAACATTATTATTCCATCAATATCATATATAGTTCATTAATTACACTTACTAAAATTTAAAACCATCCTAAAAAAAATTAATGTAATGTTTGAACTTATCACATAACGTTTAGGAGGCAGTAGTCCACACATCCACAAACAATGTTATCATATTTAAAAAAAAATTGAACGTATATTGTTTTGTGTATTATGAAAAATCACAGAAGAATAATGTCATAATATATATCATAAATATCATATATAATAATTTTTTTACCACAATTCCAAACCACTAATGGTTGTAATTCAATAATGAACAACATTGTTTTGCGAGGCAGTAGTTCGTCGTACAAGAACAAAATGTTCGTTACCCATATAATGAAAGTGAGTGTACATGTAGTTTATACCCATATTCTAACAACATGTCAATATATTAGGATAAATAATTTATTATATAATAAAGTTTAAATAATAAATTAAGTGATTGAGAAACAAATAAAACACAAATACACATTGAAGAATGTTACCTCTTTTTCTGGTAACTCATTTTGTCTTTAACAAAAGGGAATTATTGGATTGGTTTATGCACAATGTGAGGAATATAATATGATTTTAGAGGTGTTGTTAGACTATTTTGGAAGAGGTTTTTTTTCTAATGTGTCTTAATATTTGTGATAAAGGGGAACATTGAATACATTTTTTTATTATTGGGGGATTGGCATTCTTTTAAATTCCCAAAGGTAGTTACTATTGGGACGTCTCCCTAATTTTATGCACCTAAAAAATTGAAATATAATGGAGTAAATATTGTTTATGGTCTAGAAATACCTCTACCATAAAAATATAAATTTTCTAATTTTTTGGCATAACATCTATGATTCCTTAATATTATCATTTTTGATTTTATTAAAGTAACTTTTTTTCTAACCTATGTAATTTTAACATTAGAACTAACATAAATTAATATTTATTAGAAAATATAAGCCTAATTAATTATAATTACAATATATAATTTATAAAATATGATCCTTATAGGTTTTGGGAAATAATTTTAAAATAAACACATATGATGTGCAAAAAACACTACATTAACTTGGGTCGTGCTAAGAATGTTTTTTAAAGTATATGGGTCGATAATTTAATTATGAAAAATAATTTTCCCCAAATGGATAATAATTTATATTTATTAACACATAATATCAACCTTATGAAGTTATTATTCTTATCAATTTTAATTCATTTACAAAAATATCATTTCTTATAAAATATACTTAATGTCAATTTTAACATTATTTATTTTATTTCATTTTAAAAATATTAAAAAATTATTAGAATTAAATAAATTCACGTCCAAATCTGTGTAAAATAATTTATTTATCAAACAAAATAATGGAATGAAATATTTCATTAAATTTACTTTACGTTTAATGGTTTTAGAATATGTTATTTTATTTAATTATTAACCAAACAATCCATGTGTTAGAGTTTGTCAAGCAATTAATGTATTATACATTCTATTGAAATTAAAATTAAATAACCATGAAGAAAACTACTTCTTTATATTTAAAAATAAATTTAATATCTAAAAATATGTATCTTCTTCTATACTAAAAGTCATTATAAATTTAAAAGGTAAAGATGGTTGCTTTTTTTCTTTTTTCCTTAACTTTTATATGGGTCACTTTTATACAATATTTCCACAATAAATGATAATAATTGATCAAATTGGGGATATGGTATAAATATGGTTATCAAATGGCCTTTATATAACATTATAGGTCATTTTGGTCCTTATGTTTATTTATTATCCCCTTGTTAATCTTAATTTTACCTTAATTGATGTAATTAATTTTAATTACTTTCACTAATGTTTTTCATAAAAAAGTAAGTTGATCTTATATGATTATAAATATCATACTGATTAATAGTTTTTATTTCAAATTTTCCAAATTAAATTCATAGAAGTGGGTAATAAAATTTAATGTTAGTCTCGTAGACATGGGGAGAATGTTGGGTTTTTAATATAAAATGTTTTTCATTTATCTTTTATATATTAATTAATTATAATAAATATTATAATGAATTAAATTGAATTAATAGAAATATAATTGATATATTGAGTCTTTAAAATAAATTTAAATAAAAATTTTACAATTAATAATTATTTATATGAAAAGAAAAGTTTTAACTGAAATGTAGTATTTTCACTATTTATCAAAAAATGACACTTCTAAGAAAAATATGAAATATTCACCAGAAGAAAATTTTTACATTATGATTAATAAATTAAGTTTATATTTAGAAATAAAATTTAAAACCATTCCATATTTTAGCTATAAAATATTTTGTCCATTAAAAGGTGGTGAAACTCAGTCTTTGGTGTTGCACATGCTATCTTAGTGTTGGGTATTGCTTAATCATACCATGGTGTTGAATTTCAATAATGCTATTAAAAAATTAAATTTATTCTTCAAAAAATATATTAAATTAATTGGGTGTTACCAAATATATGAAATTTATATCATGAGTTACACAAAAGAGATGATGCAATAATGATATAAGTAAGAGGACTGCAAATTTAACAAATTAAAACACATTTAAAAAACAAAGCAATTATTACCTAAAATTTAACATTTACATGGAATTGTTAATAAAAAAATTTTCATATTAAAATCATACATGATATGATATAAATGGTTATTATTCTATAATATATGCAAAATAACTAATATTTTTTTTTCTACAGGAATTTTGTACAATTATGATGAGATTCAAGACATACATCAAGAGAATTTCATCTCATTTTTTATATCTAGAATATACATACCATATTCACCACTCATATTTTTTTTTCAGGTTATAAACTTCCCTATGACATGTTATATCATGAATATAATATATTTCATGATAATAAATATTTAATGTTATTTTATTCATTCATAGATATCAGGATTCCAAAGTTACACATATTGTAAGGGGAATTCATGTCTCACTTTTATTTCTACAAGACTTATGACTTATTCCCAAATCATTTCATATGTATTGTGTATATAATACCCATTAATTTATTTGGTAATTATTATCCTTATATTTATGGGTATTGACATATTTTTATGATTATCTATATTTTATGGGGTTTTATGGTTCAATAGTTTCGAAATCATTATGTAATTCGGTCTCAATTTTACTTCATTATGAAAAATGTTTAGTTATGAACCTATATTATTTTATTAGGTGTATATACTACCATTTAATATGTCATATCATGAATCTACTTCTTTTTATTGTATTTGAGGTCTCATGAAATGTTATTAATTCATTGGGTATTTGATTCAATGTTACTAATGTTGTAAGAGTTTAATAATACAATCACATCATTTATGAAGATTATATATTATTATGTTTCCACTGATGAAGTAATTAGTTCCATATCTCATTAATTATCATTAATTTTACTCTGATCTAGTCTCTCATTACATATTCATGTAACTATTCCTTTTCCCATTCTTCGGTACCTAAGGTAATGTAGAATTGTTATAATAAAATATGACTTCATTTCTCTCATTGGATAGAAATCAATGTTCATCTAAACAATGTAATATAAAAATATTTTAATTTTTTTGAAGGATATATGAAAATTATATTCAATGAAAAATTATTTAAAATATTTTAGAAACTTCATTAACTAGATTTCAAATATATTATCAAGGAAAACTGTTATAAAAAATGTTTTATGTTTCAAAAAAAAATTTCTATGATGAAATGATATTTTCATTAGTAACTGTTCTTAAAAAAATCATATAAATTATCTTTCATCTAAGATGATATTTTTTTGTGTCACTCATTATTTTCTGGGATATGGTCCAAGGGTTCCATTAATTTTCTTTCTTCAAATGTCTTATGTTTCCATTGCATGATTTTTATGACAGCTGTTTCTATTCCACTTGTTATATGATTATGAAACACACATTCTTTCATGGGTTATACATTGGTTATGTTCTTATAAAACCATTATATTATATGTTGGTTATGAAATGATGAAAATTTTATGATAACCTTTTCATTTCACGAGTTATGTAATGTAATTTTCAAGACATGTCTCTTTCTATGGGTCATGATATGATGATTGTTTATGATCATGTGGAAAATGTATGTGTGATTTAAAATTTAAATTGTTGGGACCTAAACATCCCTCTAATTGATTGGATAAATATTTATATCTCATGAGATAGGCACGGCTTGAATGGGCATTGAAATACATTCCATAAAGGAATTTTTCCAATAAGACGGTCTTTGGAGTGATCCATGACAAATAATATGGTTTTGGGAGTAAACCCATTGCACTAATATGATGTTTGAATTATGCCTCGAAAACTGAGGAAATTATTTTATATGATTATGTGTATTTCACAATTTCTTTCATTATTCCTATTATTATGGTTTATTGTCTGATTCACTTTATTCCATTAGGTATCAAGTCTTATAAACCTACTATATTTATTCCATGACTCTAATTTATGATCTTGGATATATAGGGTATGATAATTTATTGTCACGATGACATTCTCATACCCCTATGACCATGATTATTCATACATATATCCCATATTTATATATACAGATCATCTGAGATCAAGGTTTCTTAAGTTTTCATTCCCCCATGTTATGATGAAATGTATTATGTATGATGTTTCTATGAATAGTGATAGTAATGGACAACATGGTGGGAGATAATATACCTCACCTATATACCCGTATTTATGTTTCTATGGTTCCAATGGGACTAAACTAAAACAGTATTTGGACATGCATTTGTGTAACACATTAATTGTTCTAAAAATTTATAATGTTAATTTCAGAGAATCTAGGATTTCTATATTTGGAATGAGATTGAATGTTTAGTCAACCTTTGGAAAATAAGTTGATAAAACCATTGTATGATCCCAATAGAAATGTCACTAAAAATATGCATAAGGATGTGCCAATGAATTTAATAATATCTGAGAATTTTTGTAAAAGATAGAGTTAATGGTTTCTTAAAGGTGGATGTGGCTCTAGAATGGATGTATATATGGGTAAAATCATTGAAAACAACATACTGAGCAACACTCAATTAAGAACTAGTGTATTAAAATAGGCCTTGCTACACACATGGTATGATACTACCGAGGGACATGCTTTTGAATTTCACAAACTATTTAGGAACCATTATGATGGATTTAAATATAATTTATCTATGAATAATAATGTTTTGACCAATTGTGTCATATTTTAATTATTGTGTAATAATATAGGCATCCTATAATTAAATCCATGATTATGTGGTTTCCCAATATGAATATTGTTTCATACTCTATGCGTTTTGGTCATATTCAATGGTAGGAACCTGAATGATCCATGTTAAAGATGAGTGTAGTGGAAAATGCAATTATTCTTCTCCGGAGCATATGAATTCTATTAGAAAAATAATGAAAAATATTTTTTTATACTCAAACAACTTTCTCATTTGATAAATTATTATGGACATCTAAATTTGAAATGAAGGGAATGATTACTAATCTAGCCACTCATTAGTAAACATACTCTTTCATTTAGTGGGTCTTCTAATCCACTAGTTTATGAATAATAGATCATTACTATTGAAAATATATCCTCTATTGTCCAGTGTTTGGAACATGAGAAATTCATTCAGGGTATTTATCATTCAGAAGGTGAATCTGACCAGTGGAAGACTAAAATTTATAATATGAGTCAACTAGAGGAAATTGAATCCATGTATTGGGATTAGCTTAAGAACATATTTTTCAACTAGTACATTTCATTTATTTTTATATGAAAATGTATAAGGTGTTTCTCGAGTTAATGAAAATTAAGGATGAATATGTTGGTATCTATATGGTTAATTGTACCGTACATGTGAGGTACACTTATTAACTATCATCCAACCTGAATTTAATGTTTTCCAATTCATCTTTGGCTTAATGAAAAATCATAGATGTGTGTTATCCATATGAGAATTCAACAACAATAATATTATTTTTGTGTTTTGTAATAATGGTTTAAATGGATGTTGGATTAAAATATAAATCTCAAGGATTGGATAAGAAAATTATGTTGGTTTACAATGGATAATATAAAAACCATAGAGAAACCCAAATTACCCTTTCTTTATTCTCATTGTGTGAGAATATGCATGTAAGAATGTTTTTTCTAGGGTCTATAAAATGATCTATGTGCATAAGGGATGGTCATCAATATTTTCATTTCTGAAGTGATTGGATGAAGTTAGCTAATAATAATATTGGAGAGAAATAAATATAGAATGAACCTCCACCACATCAGTGCTACAAGTGTCAAGAGAATGGGGATTATACTAACTAGTTCCCAAACCCAAAGGTTAATGCTGATGATGATTGAGGTCAGAAACATCATAGGCTGATGTATAATGGGAAATCTCAAAAAGTTACTATTTTTGATGAGGGGTATGATAATGATTTGGTTGAAGGTACACTTATCTTCGACAGTTGAACAAATAATGTATTATTAGATTGTATATTTGACCAATCTTTGACATCTAAATAATTTTATATGTGTATTGAGATTCCACCAAAAAGTATTATATATGGAATTAGATGTTCAAAACCCTAAATGGGGCGATTATTGAATGTAAAAACTATGATTTTTCTATATTTGGTGTATGTGGGAATGTGCTTCTTATAAATATTTCCCTTTACCAAATGGTTTAATTTTATGTCATCTAAGGCATGGATTGTATTTCTCTACATAAATCCCACATAAAATTTTGATGATGGTATGTTATGATGGATATTTAAAACCAACCTCTGATCATATTTTAATGTGACGATAATTATGAAGATTATATGGGGATTATATCCAATGCATGGGTATTATTTTCTATTTTGAAGACATGTTTACCTCATATTGTTGGGGATAAAATCAATGTAGATGATATGCATATTTTTCAAGATGTTTTGGATTTATTTCCAGAAGTGTTTCCTAAATTTCCAATGGAACATGATTTTGAATTATCAATAGAACTCATACATAGTTCCCCACAAATTTTGAAGACTCCCTATAGAGTTTCCTTGATTGAGTTGCAGGAATTAAAGAAGAAACTCCAAGAAAACTGTGATAAAAGATTTATTTGACCATCTATGTCACCTTGGGGTGAACCTTTTCTTCTTGAGATAAATAATATTGTGTCAATGAATCTATGTCTTTATTATCATTATTTGAACAATATCACAATAAAAACATGTATAATATTCCCCGTATTGATGAATTGTTTGATCAACTATGTGAAGCTCAATACTTTTAAAAGATATAACTTCATTCAAGAAATCTTAACTTGATTGTTAAAAAAAAAGATATACCAAATATGACATTCCATATAATCTATTAAAAATATGAATATATATTTCTCTATTTGGACTTACTAATTCCATTGTTAACTTGATAAATTTTATTAATAGATCATTTATAGATTACCTTCATCAGGTTGTGATAGTCATTATATATTATATTATTATATATCCAAAGAGAAATTAAGATCATGAAAACATGTGATAATTGTACAAAAAACCCAGTAGAAGGAGAATATCGATGAAATATTTACAAAGATTGAATTTGGATTGATTTTTTTTTCATTTTTGGGTAACATAATCTCAAGAGAGGGTATAACATTATATCCATCAATGAAGAAGGATAGTGAATTTTTTCCAATACCATCTTTGTGGACTGAGATCCATATTTTTTTAATCTACTTGAATAATACTGAGAATTTTTGGAGAATTTCTCCTGACTATCTAACACATTAACCATGTTAACATGGAAGCGTTCCATGTTCCTCTAGAAATATTAACGTGTGGAAAATTTCGAGGATCTAAAGAGAATGTTAGTCAGTTCACCCATTCTTACATTATATTGTAATGGATAAGGGTTTGTAATCTTTTTTGATGAATTCAAGAAGGAATTAGAATGTTTTATTATGAATAATAACAAAGTTTAAGATATTTTTTTCATGGAAAATGATGACTCATTATAAAAATTATCCAAGTCATGATTTAGAGTTTGATGCTGTAATTTTTTCATCAATGATATGGATGAAATATCATTTTGGATAAATATTGTGATATATATACCTAACATAAATGATAAAGTATATATTCTCACAGAAATTGTTGAACATGTAGAAGAGAATATGGTTAAATATGATACATGATAACATCTTCTCAGTGCAATATCACTCTTGGAAAGTGAACATGTTGGCCGATGCTTTGTGTTATTTGAGAATCTAGTTTGTCCAATATAGGGATCTTAAAATATCCCATACTTATTGTTTTTAAAACCAATGTCCTTTGATATCCTAATATTAGGAGAAAAATATTATCTTTATCAATTCAATCATCAACCCACAATCCATGTGATCACTAAAGTGGCATAAGAGGAAGACGTAGAACTATAGAAGAAGGATAAATATGTTTTGGAGTTAAACCTTTATCACGGTGTTATGAAAATGTTAAAGAATAATGTATATGTTTCATACATACTAGAATTAAGGAAGGACAATTTAGATGAATCTCAAAGATCTTCAATAACTATTAATAATGGTTGTATGAATATGAATAATTATTCGAACGAATACTTCAAGTGGGATGTCATGAATAGTAATATCACAGAGTTTGTGTATCGAAGCATGGTATGCCAAAATGTTAAGGGAGAAATAAAAAACTGTAAGGGAATGTTTTAATTAAACAAACCAGAATTATAATGGTAGAACATCACTATGGTCTTTTTCGTTGTACTCCCCAAAACCTCTAATTGTTATAATTATACACAGGAGGAAGGAATTCTCATAACTATTTTAGGACACATCATCACTATTAAAGAATTCCCATCTCAATACCATCATTTTAGGATATAAATTAATGGTGCTATATGGCACGGCCCACCCTCTGGGGCCCGTTCCATTCCTCCCCCTAGCCCGCCTCCAAAGGGCCAGGGGTTAGTGGCTAGTTTTAAATGCATTTTCCTACAAGTAGGAGGCATTTTATATTGTGATTGTACGCACACCCACACAACCACGT
Source organism: Viscum album (assembly GCA_963277665.1). NCBI lineage: Eukaryota > Viridiplantae > Streptophyta > Magnoliopsida > Santalales > Viscaceae > Viscum > Viscum album. The sequence goes on along the minus strand of OY728158.1, from coordinate 1,171,122,982 downwards.
CCCAAATTAGGAAAGTTAAACATGAATTCCACTAAACAAACACTGAGTAAAATTAAAAACTCTAGGTCCAATGGGCCAGAATACAAACCCAAAAAAAGATGACCTGAAAATAGGAAAGTGTAAGGAAACTCTAAAAGCCATCCGATAATAACCCCACCTGATGGGTAAATGTTGAGTTGCTACTAGAAGTTTAAGAAGCTTGTCCTGCTTGCCTGATCTCACTAGGAATCGCTGAGTCCTGGGCCACCAAGTCATCCACCAAGTCACTAGTCATATGCACCAAACTCAACAAGTGTGTGTGAAGCCTATGCTGGGTTGAGTGCCAAAATACTCAGTAGGGATCCCGGAACACAAAGTAAAGAAAAAAATCAATCTATTGAGAAAACAACAAAACATTATCACGTTGTAAGACAGATCACACCTTGTATAATCAAGAGAATGAAAACAAAACCATAAATCACATTGTTGAACACCTTGGGCTGTTGCAGAACTCCTCCTCAATGAGTATAGTGGGCATATAGAGTCACAAAAAGACACATCCCACTATAATAGGACTGTTGTGGTACTAATCCTTGATTAGTACTGTATGTATGCTTGGTCACATAGATTCATTTCCCACCTTGGGCATGTCGGGTCACACAAAGCTGCTTCAAACCTTGGCCATACTGAGTTACTCTTCCTATCGAGTATTTTGGGTCCATCGAGTCACACTGAGTTTATCCCCACTATAGGCCTATTGGGTAACATAGAGCCTCTTCCAACTGGGCTATAAAATTGGTCCTCATAGGGTATATTTTCAGCAGTATTTAGTTATCATCCAACTATAGGGTTTCTAAATGTAGTGCATTTGATTCCAAGAGAACTAATCCTCAATCCATTCATCATATTTCAACATCTAAGAAATCCTCCATAAATTATTTCAAAAGATATTACTTATCACGAGGGTTCCATAACTGAAAATGGCTTGTCAATCAAACACTTGATTTGTACATTATTGGCATTTTAGTAAACGTGGGTGGGGTGGGTCTGGGCCTGGTCTGACCTTGTCAGACCGACCTGATCAGCCTGGACGAAGGGCCCCGCATTCCTCTATTTAGTTAGGGTCTGGGTCTGCCTGGTCCATCGTAGGCAGTGGGTTAGGCCCATTGGGCCTCACTAGACCGAGCCCGTCGGGTCACCCGTTGACCAGGTCTCATTTGGCCTGGCACACAGGGCGCCGGTCACGCCCCACCTGGTCCGCCTATAGAGAATCAACTTCCTTCATCCTGGGAACATATTTAATTAATATAGTACATAGAGATTCCCTTTATCATTTTGTGGAAAAACATATAAAATATATTCTGACTTACTCAAAGAGAATGTACAAACATGATGATCACATGAGGTTTATATATGTTAGGTCCAAAAGGGGCCTACATACCCTGATAGGGGGGAATGTGGGTAAGGATTGAAATGACCAGGACCCGAATTGCCACCCGAATAGTGCTAAATTGGTCGAGTGTTACTACCTTAGGTGCAACACTCTGAATTCCAAAGGTTGTCGACTAGCGACGAGGGTCTTATTGGTATAGTGGGGTGGCTATACACTCTAGGATGATAATAATGGTAGTGGACCGAGTATAATAATTAAAATGTAGCAAAATAAACAACTCAATAGACTCAAACCAGAACCGCATAGCAGAATCACATTTAATAATGATAAATAGAGTAATTAATAAAAAAACAACAGTAGCGGAAAGTAAACACAACAATATGCTGAGAACATGTAATTACCACTGAACAACAAACATGAATCTAAAGAAAATCATACATATCGACATGTAAAGGCACCAATGGGTAACCAAATGTAGCTGCAAAACAAGTAATATTGCTGATATAGGATAGTAAGAAAAAAAAAGTAACACCAGCTTGGAAAGACCTCTAGGTCTATACCATCTCCATGCAATAGTTAATGCAGCCTAGCTCCTGAAGCTAGCCTCTTTTCTACATGTAAATACATTAAGTATGCATGCATCCCAAAGGGCACGTAAAGGATGTGAGATGAATCAAATTAGGATACCACCCAATAGTGTGTAACTAATATATGTGTTTAATCTTGAATGCATTTATAAGGAAAACAATAAACAATACAATGCAAAAATAAACACAAACTCCACTGGTGACCAGCAACCACCATTGAGTGTCACTTGTTTAAGTCAACGCCGAAATCTCTCTCAAGTAACCCGACACCATCTGCCCCCTGATACCGCGCATCTCAAGTTCTGACGTCCCAAAGGCATGCTCAAGAAATAGTAACCTGGAAGAATAATGATGTCTGTCCTCAAATAAGTAACAGGAGGGACAATGATTTCTTCCCTAAAATAAAGTAACTAGAGGGACATCGATGTCTTCCCTCAAAACAATGGAACTCGAGGGACAACGAGATCTGCCCTCAAATCACAGCGAGCCTCTGCCCCCCAACCCGATAGCCTCAAAGATGTCCCATGAAGGCTCCTCACCTTCCACATGGATTCCTACGGAAAGCACCCCGTAACCAAAAGTACCAAACCAAAACTAACAGGGGCCTCTACCCACACGAGTGTTCAAAACCACATCATCACAGAGTCTCTGTATGCACACTACTCATAATTCCGGGTGATCGGTAATAAAAAAATAGTATAAAAGCCACAACTCCCCTAACACCTCTTGTCCCTACGGCCGTGATGCTCAAGTTAGATGGCCTTGAAATCCAAGTATCCAGGGCCTTTCCCAACCTGATAGTCACCCTACCTCAAGCCGACATCTATGAATCCCAATCCCGTGGTTGGAAGCACCTAATGTAACTTGGGCCAAGCCCAACCTGAGATCAGCATCACTGAAGAATATATGGGTCCTTCCCAACACAACCCAAAGTTTCTAGTACATTCAATTCAGAAATTACATATATACAAATTTTAACAGAACACATAAACAGGAAAAACTATCTAAACAGTTTAAAAGAACTAAGCAAGGGTTGTCCCATACCAACACTGAGGTTTCTAAGGTCTCCAACAGTTCATATCAGGTTTAATAAACCATACTCAATTGTTTAAAATAATACAAATTTTTTAACCATTTTGGAAGTCCCCGACCAAAATGCCCCGGTGAGCAACGACCACTCGCCCGACCCCGCTTATGAAAATGGGTAACATGGCATACTTAATGGAATCCCGTAGGTCAGATAACAATTAAACAAGCAATAATAGTTAAATACATGATCGCTCTCAAAATACCAGAAAACGCGCCATGGGCCGCGCTGCCCAAAATTCATAGAAAACACAAAAAGAGGTATTCACCACATACCTAGGACTGATATGATGACACTCATATGATAATAGCCTCCAATTAGGTCTAAAATGAGGTAGATCTACATAAGAATAAAAACCTCACAAACCCCAATAACTCATTCTAGAAGAGTAATCATGGAAAATGGCTTAAGAAAAATCAAGGTCGTACTGAGGGGGTTCCAATGGATTAAATGGTGTTTGAATCCAACATCGGATGAAGAAACATGAGGGATTTTAAGTCCCGAACAGCTCTATCTTCTCAAACCCATCGAGGGTTTGAGGGTCTGCCTTAATACGTGGCTACTGCACATTTTAGGGAAAAAAGAAAATACCTGGCGTATACTTTAAGTATATTGAATGTATCATTTTACTGTTCATATGATGGGTGAAATTCTTCCATAGACTACCCGACTGACTACATGGCATGTACCTTGGAGTCTACTGTGTGCAATTCTTTACTCGGACGTCATTCGCAACACGCCATGTATATCCCCATGCACTTCCCATCTAAAAGTCATGTACAAATAGTACATGATGTGTAATTTATAAGAACATTCTACCCAGCCAACATGCCTACACCCCAAGTATGACCTCCATACGATCAAGTGTACATGGCGTGTCTATAACTACACGCTGTGTAGTATGAAATTCTTACAAAATCTTCACAGAACATGTATTCGGAGAGCACACGACTGGTACTCACCCAACTCATACATGGCATGTAATTTAGGGTACACGGAATGTAGTTTGGAAATTTCTAGAACATCCAATATTTTTCTAGTTTCTTTAGGAACAAGTCAAAATTTAAACAGGGTCGGGATTTTGACTGATTCTAAAAACCCAGGTTCTTACAATCTCCCCATATTAACATAGCTCATCCCCAAGCTATCAAACGAAACCCGAATATGGAACCAAAAATACCACCCTGATTAAAATAACTCGAACATCCCCAGTTTCGATGGTTCTGGCTAAAATCCTCAAGGGGGCTCCATAACTTAGGAGTCTCCTAACTCGGTCTCAACCCGAAAAAACTCAAAACAATCAATGGTTTACTAACATGTTCCCAAACTTAGGGTCCTCTAGTGATGCATCATCACCCCTGCTCCTCATTGGTGCTCTCGTGTTGTTTCTGACACCCAACGTATCCAACATAGCATCGGTGGACCCCTCCATGAGGTCCTGCATCCCATGGATTCTCAAACTTAAACATGATGCCATGCACCTCATGTAACCTGAATCCTCAAAGCCTCGATATCCACGACACCTCATGAAACGGGAATCCTTGATGCCCCGATTCCCACAACACCTCATGTAACCCACATCCTTGATGCCCCGATTCCCACAACACCTCAAGTAAACTGCATCCTCGATGCCCTGATGCCCATGGAACCTCATACATATATATAAAAATTTATATCTAATGCACCTGATATGGCGCAATCCCACCAACTAGCATCTAGTCTGTCCATAAGAATCTTGTGCACCTCATGCACTCAAAACAGAGAGGCCTCAGTAGGTTATGCCAAAAAAAGAAAGTAGGAATATCATGGCCACACTCGTGGTGTACCTCTAACCTTCATCAGCTCAAAAACCCACTTAGCCTATGGAAGCTCCATGGTGTGCACCTAACTTGAAGTATGACTACCTGATGCTCGACCTCCCTATGGTGCTGCTCTAGTCATCGGCCACTAACCACTCAGCTTGATCCCACTGTTTATGTCATGTCCTATTCGTGCAGCTGAACCTCGGCTACCATCACCTGGTACCAATCCTAAACCAAATCCAGATGCCATAGTCTTTTCTGGTCCCTGCCTGCCTGCTGTCTGGGAAGGTTGCATGAAGAACCTCTCCAGATGCCCGACCTGACCACATGCCTGAAACTCCTTTGGGGGCCTATCTCACTAGGTTCGAACATGTCTTGGATACCCAAATTGAAAGAAAACCACTAAATAACTGCTAGTAGGTGGTCTAGATGAGTCCTTAGCCTGACTGCCACTCTGAAACTCCACTCATACTCGTTTCCTGCTATCCGACCCGTCACATGAAAATTTTCCCAGCCAACCTAGGGCCTATCCCTCTGGTTGCACTCTACTATGAGCGCCTGATTCACGGACTCTAAGAATGATCCCAACCTAGAGATAATCAGTTGGATCCTAAATACATTTCGTAAGCCATCCTCAAAGCACCTCACCCTTGATGTGTCATCGCTTACCATACCAGGTGCAAAGCGAGAAAGCTTAGTGAATGTAGCTACATAGTCCATGACAGACTTGTCTCCACACTGAAGAATCAAGAACTCCCGATCTCTCTTAGCTCTCAGTGTCTCTGGGTAAAATTTCACAAAAGGACATGTCCTCAAATTCCATCCATTATAATCCCTCATGCCTACAAGCCTGAACCTGCACATACCACAAAATATTTTCCGGTCCTCTTAACTTGTACGTCGCCATCTTGACCCTCCACCCTGGAGGTGGCACGAGCTACTCGAAGATCATCTGCATACTCTCTATCCAGCTCTCAACCGCCTGTACACCACCCTCACCCTAAAAAAGCAGTGGGTTCTTCGACTGGAAGTCCCATGTAAGATATTCCGTAGATGGCTATGTACCCTACGTGCCTCTGTCGATTCCTGATAAAAAACGTACCTGGCTATCTTATTGATGGTCATCAAGCCATGGTATGAATGATGCCAAACTCAGCTACTGCCCTGCCTGCACTAGATCCTGAATATGATCCTATCCCTGAGCTTATACCTGCGGCTCCTACCCTGCCTGCAATGGATCCTGAACCTGATCCTGCACCTCTGGCACTATATCATCACCCGCCTGATGCTCCATCGAGACGTATAAGTGGAACCTATGAAATACCATAAATTGTCAGACACCACACACACACACACACATATCAATATATATTCAATGAAGAAAGGGAAATTAGTAAAGAGGCATCATAAAACACCTACCCTTACTCTCCTCCCCCGCAACCCATGCTCACATCATCCCGAACTCATGGCCTCCTTACCAGCCCTTATTAGAGCCAAGTATCAAAAGTACCTTGGGCCATACACGTCATCACAAATAACATTTCCTCAATCCGATGATGATGTCACCCAATCCGGGTGATCAAAATCACCTCAACCATAGTACCTGTCCGTTCTCATAAGAGTTAGACCCAAATACCCTGCAATTCTACAAATATACATGTCATGGCATAATAAATTGAAATAAACCATCAAATTTATCAGGAATTTCACCTATTCACATTTCAAAGAATACAAAGTATGTAAATTTGATATTATTCACATGGAATTATCACTTCACAAATCATACGTGTATTTATGAAATTGAAATACCGTAAAAATTTTCCTATCAAAATCCAAACAAGAAATCTTTGCCTTACCGGGCCAAGGTCCAATTCTCCCTTACCGCACTCGGTCAAGGGTCACCTATCACAATTAATAACTTCACACACCAAGTGAGCCATCAAGGTGGAAATAATATAAAATTTAATCTGAGAAAAATGGCAACAAAAATTACCACCCATGGAAACTTATTCCATCCATTGTACCAGGGGCTGTAGACACCCAAACACAAGCCAAAAACCTAGTTCCAGCCACAACCTATCTCTAGTCTACCATATCCCAAATAGTGAAACCAGTAGAAATAAAAGAGAAGTCTCAATCTCATTAGTAGACAGCTAAACACAGCTACTAAATACTTATCAAGAACTCGTCTGATTCCACTTTGTAACTACCTAACACCAAACAGCCACCCAAACAATGCTAAACAGGTTAGGTGTTCCTACTTTAGGCGCACCATCCCGAATGTCAAAGGCTGCTGACTAGTAGCAAGGGTCATATAGGTATAGTGGGGAGGCTATACCCTATTAGAGGATAATAGTGGTACTCGTCTTAGTATAATAATAAAAATGTAGTGGAATAAACTCTTCTTCAGACTCGAACCAGACCCGCATAGCAGATGCACATTCAATAATGATAAATAGAGGTAGCAATAAATATAAAAAAATCAGCGAAAAGTAAACACAATAGCATGCAGATAACTTGTAATTACCACTGAACAACAAACATGCATCCAAAGTAGGTCATACATATCCATATGTAAAGGCACCAATGGCTAACCATTTGTAGCTACAAAAAAAGTAAGCATGCTGATACAAGAAGGTAAGAAAAACAAAGTAACTCCAGTTAGGAAAATCCTCCAGGTCCATACCATCTTCATGCAATAGATAATGCAGCACAACTCCTAAAGCTATTCTCTTTCATGCATGTAATTCCATAAAGTCTGCACACGTCATGAAGGCCCATGCAGGGTGTGAGATGAATCTTAGTAGGATACCACAAAATGCTGTATACCTAATATAAGTGTTTAAGTGGGCATGCATTTATAAAGAAAATAGTAAACAATATGATGCACAAATAAACATAAACTCCACTAGTGCTCTATATCCACCATGGAGTGTCACCTGCTTCGGAAAACACCAGAATATCTGTCAAGTAACCCGACACCTTGTTCCCCCCTGACACTGTGTGTCTCATGTATCAACGTCCCAAAGGAACACACAAGAAATAGTATCCCAGAAAAACAGCGATGCATGTCCTCAAATAATTAATTGGTGGGAAAATGATGTATGCCCTCAAATAAATTAACCAGAGGGAAAACGAAGTCTTCCCTCAAAACAATGGAACCGAAGGGACAATGAGGTCTGCCCTCAAATCATGGAGAGCCTCTTCCACCAACCTAATATCATCAATGATATCCCCTAAAGGATCCTCAAATTCCACATGGCTTCCTACGACAAGCACCCCCAAACCAAAAGTACCTAAACCACATCTAACGAGGGCATATACCCACAGGAGTGGTCAAAAACACCTCATCATGGAGTCTGTCTATGTGAATACTACTCATAGTTCTGGGAGAGAAGTAATCACCAAAAATAGTACACAATCCACAACACCTCTGACACCTCATGTCCCTGTGACCATGCCGCTCAAGTCTGACGGCCTCGCCATCCAAGTATCTCGTGCCTTGCCCAAACTGACAGTCACTCTGCCTCAAGCTGACGTCCATGATGCCCAATCTGGTGGTCAAAACCGCCCAATGTAACCTAGGCCAAGACCAACATATAATCAGCATCACTCAAGAATAACTGGGCCCTGTCCAACACAACCCAAAGGTTCTAGCACATGTAATTCAGAAATTACGTATATACATATTTTAACAGAACACATAAAAAGGAAAAACCATCTATACAGTTGAAAAGAACTAATAAAGGGTTGTCCCATACCCTAACCAAGGTTTCTAAGGTCTCCAAAAATTCATTTTAGGTTCAATAATCCATACTCATCAGTTTAAAAAATTACAAAACAATTTTAACCATTTTGGAAGTCCCCGGTCAAAATGCCTCGGTGAGAAAATACCACTCGCCCGACCCCGCTCAAGAAAAATAGGTAACAAGGTATACCCAAAGGCATACCATAGGTCAGATAGTAATTAAATAATAAATAACAGTTAAATACAGGGGCACACTCAAAAAACCCTAAAACGATCCTTATGTCGCACTACCCAAAAGTCGATGAAAACACAAAAAGAGGTATGCACCACCTACCTGAGACTCGTACGATGACACACCTCCGATAACATCCTCCAATTAATTATAAAACATGGTAGATCAGTAAAATAATCAAAACCTCTCAAACCCCAATAACTCCTTCTAGAACAGCAATCAAGAAAAATGCCTCAATAAGAATCAAGACCTTACCGACAGGGTTCCAATGGATTAAATGGTGTTTGAATCTGACATCGGATGAAGAAACGAGAGGGATTTGAAGTCCCGGCTTTCTCTCCCCACTCAAAATTGTCAAGGTTTTGAGGTTCTGCCTCAATATGAGGATACTGCCCGTTTTACCAAAAAAACAGAATAAACTGTGTGTAGTTTAAGTACATGGCATGTATCATTTTTCTATTCATATGTTGGCTGAAATTCCGATGTAGACTTTCCAACTGACTACATGGTGTGTACCTAGGTTTACACGGTGTGTACTTCTTTACGTGGATGACATCCCCAACACACCATGTATATCCCGATACACAACCCATCTACACGGTGTGTACAAATAGTACACGACGTGTACTTGATAAAAACATTCTACCCAGTCCACATGCCTAAACGCCATGTATGGTCTCCATATATTCAAGGGTACATGACATGTATATAACTACACGCCGTGTAGTAAGAAATTACTACATGGCCTTCACACGAAAAGTACTTAGTGAGCACATAGCCGGTACTCACCCAACCCATACACAACATGTACTTTTGGGTACATAGCATGTAGTCTAGAAATTTCCAGAACATCCAATATTTTCCATGTTTCTTCAGGAACAAGTCAAAATTCAAATAGGATCGGGATTTTGACACGTTCTAAAAACCCAGGTTCATATAAGGATATTCTTTTTTAAAATCATTATGCCCCAAGAGATCTTGAGATCTTTATTATAAGGGTCCCATTTTTTACACATAAGTGTTAATGATGATCTTATTATTTCCTTATTTATTGTATTATGATGCTTTTAATGTAATCTGGGAACAAAAGAATGAGGACATAATGAATTTTACATTGTTCACCCTCACTTGACTACATCCTAGGAGCATACAATGATGATGTGAAGATTTTATAATATTCACTAAGGCTCAATATCAATAATGATGGTTCATGATAGATATCATCTATACATAGGCTCACTAAATTTATAGGGATTGCTGTCTACTCACTATGTTCACATGGTTCACTCCCAATGTCTCATTATATGGCTCACTTATAGGGGAAATGATCACCTTCTTCATCTTCCTTCACTCATTGCACATCGAAGGGATTCACCCATATTTTTTGGACTTTAAGGTCCCTTCATTATCTCTAGTTAATACATCCTCAATTTCAAATGGATTATCTATTAATGTTATGATTTCATCAAATTTAGGGATACCACTTTACCATAGTTCTATGGGAAATGCCTCCAAAACAATTATAGCGATGCAAAATACCTTCTTAAAGCTCCCTCTTTCACGATGCTCAAATAGACTTCACGAATATCCTTCCTTTTTTGAAGTGAAATTATTCTTTAGGAATCATATCTCTTTTATGAAGCTCAAATAGACTTCATGAAGAATAATTCTTTCAGGATTATTAATTTGCCTTCATGAAACTCTTTTTATTAAAGAATATTACTTAGCCTTCAAATGTCAACACATTTTTGGTTCACCTTTTATAGCCTTCGTTTATTACATTAATTTCACAATGCTATGAAAAGTTAGTTGGTTATCATATCCATGGAAAAAATTCTCACATGAACCACCTTGGTGTACCCTCTTTGTTAACCATGATCCCAATTCTATAACCATATGATTTTCATTCAGCCTAACTAATTTTTGAAAGGTGGTAGATGCCTAGTTATAAGTGTTTCCTCCAATTATATAACCTTCCAACCATGTCGTCACCATTTCATGATGCTCCAAATTTTTCTCCATGATTATCCTTTAATCATGAATCTCAAAAGAAATTCCCCATTTTCAATGATCAAAATAATCCTGGAGATCACTGTCAAACTCTTCACAACGCCATGATGATCTACTGGAGATGATACCACATTCATCATTTGTGATGCTCGTCATACTCGCGGAGATCACCATCATCATTATTAAATCCTTTATGAAAAAACCTTTGTGTATCACATATTATAAAAAATAATGCATATTCTATAATTTTAAAATGAATTAAAGTAAATCCACTTTTCATGATGCTATCCAAACAACCCATTTTTTACCCCAAAATTTTTTCAAACACACTGAAATAGTGTCAACTTGTGTACATAATTTTCTGCACCAATTTTATGGAATCCATTACACTTTCATTGAAATTTTTCCACATTTCTATTCAATAACCCTTATGAATTATCTCCACATAACTTGGAAGCCCTCTTTTTCAATAAACACAATCAACCCAAATATACCGAAATGTTACCTTAAGGGATTTTTTTACAATTGTACATACGACTCTTCAAAAGGAACAGTAGTATGAAAAACATGAATTTTCATTTTGGATATCAAAATATTCACTTTTTTCATATAATATCAATATAGGTCATATATATGGATCCATAAAATTCCAATGTTAGTGAGAATTGGTCTAGAGAAACAACTATGACTGATTGACATAGATTCATTTGTTTGCATTTATATTAAAACAAATTTTTTGAGAAATTAAAATGAATTTTTAATGCACATAAAATATTAAAATGTAAGGGAGACATGTTCTTTTGGATATATTAATGTGATAAATATTTTAAGGAATTAAATAGAATGATAGCAAGTATAACTTTTTTTTATATTACTGTATATTAGATAAAGGTATGAAATATATAGTACATCAGAAGAGAAGGTAAATAGATTTTTTCTATTATAAAATTATATTTCTTTACATAATTCCTTAATTCAATTTATGGTTTATGATAAAAAAATACCCTTTTAATTATTTGGAGGTAATTGTAGTACTTTTTCATTAAAGATATTGAGGAATTATCATTATAGGGAATGGTGTGATATATATATATATATATTAATTATAAAATCATGATGTATGTAATCCCTCAAATAGAATATAAAATTTTCTAAATATGATGGTTGAAGGTGATTAATGATGATGAATTATCAAAAAAACCATAGGGAGGGGAACAATATTCCCATAGATTTTAGATGGAAAAAACACGATAACATATACATGAGGATGATAAAAAGAGATTGAATATAATTATATATGAAATGGATAAATCTTATAATTTTTCATTAAAGGTAGAAATATTTATTTCACCAAATAAGTGTTAAAAAATTATCTGTGTGGTGATTAAAGAAAAAAATGTATGTTATGGAATTATAGGTTAATGTCATAAATGTTCTTAATTTCAACCGTGATTGTGATAAAATGGATATTTTTAGGGGATATGTATGTGTTTTTACCATAATATATATTTTCAAAGAGATATTACATGTGGCTCATAGTTCATTCTTCTCCATTCAACAAGGAATTATAATGATGTACAGAGAACTGAAAGAATATTTTTTGGTGAAACATCCAAAGGAGTGATATTGAAGACATTGTATATCAGTGATTGGTTTGTTTGAAATTTAATGATTAGAAGACGATTTCTAATGGGATGTTACAACCATTGACCATACTAGAATGGAAAAAAGACAATATCTAATGGATTTTGTGGATGGACTCCCCCAAACTTCTACAAACCATAATTTTATTAGGGTTATTATCGATATCCTAATGAATTGAGAAACCATTATTGATATCTGAGGAGGAATATCTTTAGATTATCATACAAGAATATTTTGTAAATAAGTGTTATAGTATAATGGGGTGTTATATTTTCTAGTATTTTATCGATATTTGAGGTTTACCTTGATCTTATAGGGAAGTATATTACAAGATCTGGATATTTTTTTATGTTTTAATACATCATTTCATGCGTAGATAGATGGTTAGTACGAGAGAAATATTAAAAAGATCTAGGTTATGATGATATATTTTTTCAATATATTTCAATTGATCTTGGGATCAACACCTTCCTCCAATTTAGTTTTCATACAAAAATATCATTCAATCGAATGATCATGTTTATCCCGATGATTACCTAGATGGAAGTAAGTGTTGAACATCAATGTGAAGTGATCAATAAGGATAAATAAATCTATTGGTATCTCATATTGATGAATATATTTTTCAGAATATCATATCCATTCATTAAATCATCAATATTCTAAAATTTTATATACATGTTATCCTGATAATAGATGTCAATATCATGAGTTCATAGTGAATAGCATGTTTATTCAATAAATATATTAATAGAATATGTTTATGAGATTCAAAAAATGTAATTATTTTCACAGTACATATTTATCCATTGATATTATGTATTGAGTAGGGGACATAGCTTATCTATAGGAGCATTCAACTAACTTTCCTTGTGTACATGATTTTTCCCATATATCAAACATAAGGAAGTACATACATATTTATTTTCATGTTCTAAACTCGGATTTCTTACCATTGCAAGTTGATCATTCCAATGGTAGAAAACTGGTATATATATTTGGAAATAAACATAATGTGTTATGGAACTAATCACTTGGATAACATTTTCTAGTGAAATTATAAAATGGAAGAATCTATATGGGAGCTCAAGAATGTGATCACATAGAGATATCATTATTTTTTTATTAGATTAAAGGAATATTAATGGATAAATTCATTAGGAGGGTGGGAGAAAGTAACACCCCATGATTGTATGTTATTTTTTCTACTTTTTTCATTTATATATTCTGTTACACATAATAATGAGTTTAAATAAATTGTGATAAACTATTAAAATATTACTATATAATTTGAATATTATCATCTAGATAATAAATTATTTGTTTTGAATATTGATTAAAAAACCATGATATATATATATATTGGTCCTACAAAATCCAATTATACTGATTAATTATTTGAAAATATCATTTCATATTTTAGAAGAGTTATATTATCATTAAAAATTATATTTACATAATAAATCATTATTAATTTGATATAATAAAATATTATATTTGTATTTTTCACTTTTAGAAAATCCATTTAATTAAATGAAAATAATTTTTTAGATTAATATATAATAATTACCTTATAGTAATAATTTTTTAATTTCTTAAAAATATTGATTTCCAGTGAATAATGAAAAATGATAACATTTAATGAACTTTATTTTTTATTCTATTTGGTAAAATGGTCTATATTTTTAACATAGCTTAAAATTAAAATTATTATCTTATTTTCTTACTAGTTTCATTTATTTTTTTGGAGTCAGTTTTATTTTTGAATTTGATATAACTACATTTATATAGATTAAAAATCATTTTTCTATCAAATTTTTATGGTTTCCTTTTGTGATTTTATATTCAAATAATTAATTCCAAATAAATATATGATATTTTTAAAAATTTATTACCTATTTTTAATAAAAGGGTTCAAATATAGTAAATATGTCCATTTTATTTTGAGTCAATATGTATAGTAACCATAATAATGTTTTTGACCATGGTATATGTAAAAGGCATAAACAAGGGTTAAATTATAGGGATAGGGCCCTAAAACATATCTAACACTTTTCATTATACAACTATATGATATTTAATTCCTTATTTCTAGATAATTATAAAATATTATGTTACTTGGGAAGTATGTATTTTATGAAGACTTATATCTAAATTTAAAAAAGAATAAATAGAAAATGAAATTCTATTTATTTCAATATCTATAAAATTTTCAAATATGGATGAAAAATGGATAATTCGTGTTATATTCCTTAATATTAAATATAAATAATATTTATGCATTATATAAATTCATTTTTAATTTTGAGTAATTTAATATTTAAATTAAATTCCTAGGAAAAACCAAAAGATTATATATTAAATTAATCAAAAAATGGAATAAATGCTTATAGAAATCTATATTAATACAATATAGGTGAATTATTGTTTCCCATGAGTTTTTAGATAAATATGAAAAATAAGGTACATGTGAAATTTTTATTTTTTGTCTCCATAATAATCATGATTTTTTGCCATCAAATTAAATGAATAGTCCCAAAACTAAGATTAATGCAATTATATAATAAATAATATTATATTAGATATATTAAAATTTATAATATATTATATATTAATCCATTTTAATGGAATATCGTCTATAATATCAACAATGATCCATATAAGAGTCATTTTTAAATTTATTATAACATATTTAATAATTTAAAATTGAAATATTTATTACCTTGGTTATGGTAAAAAATGCTAATAATGGGGTCAATAAAAAAGTTAACTTATAAATATACACCATCACATTTAAAAATTCCATTTGATATTTTTATTTAGATATTATAATATTTATATTAAAATTGTTATATATTTTAAATCATTTGTATCACAAATGAATTTATTATATTTTAATTTGTTGACATATTTTATGTGTGTCCTCTCCCACCTTTAATAATGGACACCCACTTGTATCATATATAAACAAAATTTATCATTTAATCTCATACAAAAAAAACCTTCTAAATTTATTGATCCACATTCTATATGTGATGATATTCCTCATTGAACAACTCAATGATCCTTAAGAATATATCAAATGGAATTCTATTAATGAATCGATAATCGCATTAAATAGTCACTTTTTAATTTTTTTATTCTTTTTTATACACTAAATATATGGTATTTATTATAAAATAATAAAATTAATATACTAGTTATTTGAAAATATTATTTTTATTATGATAAAAAAATATCCTATACTTCCTATCAAATTATATGTTCAAGTATCTCATATGCTTCTGTATGACTTACCATCTCCAAGAAATGATACAATTCATTTTTTATAACAAAAATTAATGGATGGTTTTTATAAATTTTTAAATGTTTATATATTATATTTGTGACATAATTATGAATATATTATAAAAATATCAAATATACCTTCTTACCATCTAATCCCTTTGAATATGATAATATCGCTCGGGTGTATGTATAGACTACCACTTACACAAAGTGATATGATTAATTTTTTATTCCCTCTTTACCTGGAAGGTAATAATAATTCATTTGATGAATATAGATTATTAATAAAATAATAATAGTTATTTCTGTATGGGAAATTAATATTTACCAGTTTTTTATTAAATCACTCAAAATAATTAAATAGTGCTCATATATATATATATATGGAATACTGTCTTCAATAATGGAGTAATTAGTTATCCTTTTTATAAAATTTAATGTTGAATAAATAAATAAATAAATATATATATATATATATATATATTATATTGGATATATAATAAATTTATATATAGAATATAATTTTGTAGACTACAGAACTAGGATCAGTGTTAAAGGATTGGAACTACCATACTAGAATTCTTATCAAATCATGAAACGATTGCCAATGAGAGTCAATGAATTTAATAAGGAAATATTATTAATTGGGTGTTGGAATAATAAAATACGATCATATATATTATTATAAGTATGTAAAATATTCTTTTATAGATTTATGATAAACTAAAATTTATTATATTTTGGTATATAGAAGTTTTAGGTAATGGGGAAATCAAATTAAGGGTTTTATATTACAATCTCAATGTCTATCAGGGATGATTACGTTTAAGTTTTTAATAGTGAATTATTATGATATACCACTAAAGAAAGTCATGATTTTTCTTATAATCGGGCTATTACATTATAATAAATTTTTTCTTATCATTTTACTCAGTATATTTTAGTAAGAGATAGAAAGAAAATATTTAATGTTAAATTCCTTTGTTTCTCTATTTGGTCAAAACACATTTTTCTTCCATATCCTTGTTTTAAAAAAATATTTTCAAAAAATATTTTGAAATAATTATAAATTTTTTTAATCTCATTTTTTCTAATTTTTGAATTTTCAAAAGTTATATTAATAAAAAATCTCTGTGAATTTCTATATTAATTTTTTTATTTTATACTATAATATGAATATATTGCTTTCTTCTGAAATATATAACAAGAAATAAAATTCCCTCCACCCAGACAACTGAATGAATTGAATGTTCTATTAATTGTTTACAAGGTAATTTCCCATGAATTTGTTTTCCACAATATATGAAAATTAAATCAGATATTTAAATATGTGATTTCAAAGGTAAACTTTTATTTTCCATAGGAAATGTAAAAATCTTGAAGGCCATATGTATTTGAAATATTGGTTAATCCCTTTTTTAAATTAGTTTGAGGGGTAACTGATAAGTTTCCCATAGTCCTAGAGGAAAAAGGACCAATACATGACTTATATGTCTTAAATACCAGAGTCACATTACATCTCCCTTCATATATGATTCTAAATGATGCTCCTATGATCCCAATCTAAAAGGCAGATCATTAAAGAATTTCCCTAGGCATAGATACATGGTGCCTAGTACTGAAATCCAATGACACACCCTCTAATATAAAAGATCTGATTATATTAGTGTTTGGAGTATATTTTATATTCTATGAACCTCATATGGGGAAACAAATGAGATATGAAGTAGTTTTATATCTCTTTTATTCTAGTACTTCTTTTATTTCAGACTACCCAAGCCTACTGATACAATCAGAGACACCACTCCACTGCCATCAAATCATGTTATTGTATAGAATCTCATGAGTTAAACACTAATCCCCTCTCATGGAGATATTTTTACTTCACCAAGATTGATGAAACACCCTATGTAGCACCAGATGATTCCACACCACTTGTTGACTCTAGCTCCTCACCACCTGCAGCATTCGACTCCAAATGGCCCCACACTACCAATGAGGTCCTCTACCAACCACCCACCTCCACAAAATTCCATTTTATCTATAAGACCAAAATATATATGTTATTACAAGATTTAATAATTGTATTTTTTTAGGATTATGGTTCAAAATTAAAACGAGTCTCAACCCCAATTTTATTTCGTCATAAAATATTTCAACTAATATTTTATAAAACGTTTCCATTTATGAATACATATATTTAATATATGAATGATTTATTATTGATATGATTCAATGATACCACCCTTAATTTTTTTGGATGATGTATGATTAGGTTTTCTGGATTTTTATAAATCCCATTTATTTACCATGGGTTATGAAATGATGAAATGTTTATGAACTCTATTTCTTTTTCATGTGTTATGATATGGTGAATGTCTAATTAGATTGTGGAAAACATGTATATGGGTTTAATTATGTAATTGGTGGTATTAAAATTATATATCCCTCTCATTCTTTGGTTAATTACGAATATTTCATGAGATAAATAAGAAAAGAATGCAGAGTGAACCCAATTATTAAGGGGCTCTATCCGTAATGATATTTTTATGAGTGATCCTCTACTACTATGATGGTTTTTGGGAGAGATCCTAATCCACTATGATTAAATTAGTAGTATGACTTTAATGTAATGGAAATTGTTTTCTATGCATCTATGTATTCCAAAAATCTATGTATAATGAAAATTTTATACTCTCATGGATCATGTTATTTTATTTCCTTATAAATGATTTATTTTTAAAACCATGATTCATTCCATGAGATATTATTATGATATATATTTTTTCTCAATATAGTTTTCATAAGATATTATTATGTACTTTTTGGTTCATATTATGTATTATGCGATCATTTATATCACCGTTATCTACTCCTATTAAGAATATAATAGCTCCCTTTCAATTAGTTCCATTCTATATGTTATGGGGAATGGTATTATGCATGATATTTCTATGAATGATTAATCTTATGAAGAAGTTTGTGGGAGATAATGTGTGTAACTTATGAAAATGTTGTATATATATCTATATTTTCAAATATAATGTACCTTTGTGATTCTAAAATAATAGTTATGGAGTGTAATTAATGATCATATAAAAAGATATACCATTTTTGTATGAAATGAATAGGTTTAAAAGAATAATGGTATCGTTAGGTGGGTGAACAAATGATTTACATAGCCCCTCCTTCTCTAATGTTCTTTTTATCCTCTCCAATAGCCCATTTTAAAGGATGTTTCGGTCATATGTGGGGATCATAACACATGTTCTTTTTTATAGGTGGCACCATCCTCTCATGTTGATTTAGAGCATGGATTTTTTGTCTCAAAGTAAAATGGGGCGTTCACGAAATGACTGGAGCATGATAGAGATTTGGGGCATTATCATTCTAGAAAGGTGCACTGTATTGCGGAACAAGGTGAATCATCAGAGTCCCGACAATCTGATTGATCTCGAGGTCTGAGTAGGTCAAATTGTCAAGGTCATGACACTTTTTGATGTTACTATTTTGGTTCTCCCAATATTGGATAGTGATGACGGTATTTCATAGTTTAATTTATGAATTATTACATTTTTGGTGAATTTGGAATAAGTTTCCATCCATGATTGTATACTGAATGATTTGAAGGTGTTGGAGAATATATTTGTTGTTATTTCTTTGTTTTTATGTATATATGTCCAAAATTGTTTGCTGAATTTATTCGTTTACCTTTTACTGTAAGTAATATATAGTTTGGTTTCTATGAGGAACATCCAATGGTTTTTGTAGTGGATGATCCACTGGTTTTTGCGGTGAAACTTCCACTTGAAGTCCGAGTTCATCTCAATGTCCACTAGAAGTTACATTGGTTTTTGCAGTGGAACTTCCACTTGATATCCATGTTCCTCTTGTTTTCCACTGGAAGTTAAATTAAAAGTTCAAGTTGATATTTTACTAGAAGTAATATATAGTTTTGTGGCATTGTAGAACATCCATTGGCTTTTGCAGTGAATGTTCCATTGGTTTTTGTAGGGAAAATAATATAAGAGAAATTAACATGCACGTTTTTTAAATGAAAAGAAAATAAATAAATATTTTTTATAGAAAATGTTTTAATGAAAAACATGCATTTCCTTTGGAAAAACCCATCAAGTCCCTCATATTCCAATGATAAGAATGTTATCAAAAAAGAGAAAAAAGTCTTTATAAAAAGATACAGGCAATAGCTAAAAGGGACATTAGGTACCTCTTATCTCGATGATCCATGGAATAGAAACCCCAATAATCGTGGTCCTCAAGTGCAATCCACAAGAGAGGAATATATCTAAAATCCTTGAGGTCTCCATCCATGATAGTTTAGTTAGTATTGTATCATCTATACTGCTAGAAAGAAATAATCCTTTTCACCACTGATCGATCTAGAATACTAGTAATAGTCCCCTACCTAGTAACATAGGATTCCCTTTGTTCCCAATTTTCACTTTACATGTCACATAAATCAATAATATACAAACACATGCCAAACAATATGAACATATTTAATAAATCACTATATCCATACCCATACCACTTTAATATCCAAACACACACCAAATCCAATTGATAATATGTTTCTCACCACATAAATATCTTATTAAATCACTTGAACACATTATAAAGCACAATTAAGAGGCATAATATGGGTTCATACAACAAACACAACCCATTTAATTTTAAAACACATTTTCACCATTTTCAAACACATTTTTCAAAAACGCATTTCGCACATCTTGAAAAATACATAAAATGTAAAACATAAGCAAGGAAATCAAATCAAAATCGCCCAACAATGATTAAACATGGAACTACTAACATCAAGTGAAGAAACATTCAGAAATATGTGCTAAACTACATCTTCTCCACCATGGAATCTAATAATGAATATATTGAATACAAAACATCAAGATTGAAAACTAAAGAACTATATCTAACTGTATATATGTCACCAAACCCACTGTATATTTTAAACCCTAAGAAAATAGAGGAGAAACCCTAGAAAAGAGGAAGAAATCCAGAAAAGGAGGGATTAATTGGAGTTCTATAATGATTTCCCACCGAATCACCACCAAATTAGATGTCCAATAGAACAAGGTGGAGGTTTAGAGGAACCTAGGGCTAGAAATCATGTAAGGGGAAGAAGATGGCTGATTTGGGGTTATGTCTTGATAGGACACATCTGTCATTTTAAAATTTTTAATTTCCTAGATAATCCGTACGATTTACCCACTTTGTTTTCCTAAAAGTGTGACAACTATGCACCCCTTACTAGCTAGTTAGGATACGCCACACGATTAGCCCACATATTTTTCAAAACATTAACTATCCATAAGATTTTCAACAGTCCAAAAACACCACTTGGCCACGTGGTATCTTGGCAAGGGTGCACAATTTTCCAAAAAGTTCACAGACAGTGTGCATCCACCTATTTACCCAATGATTTAATTTTTCTCCAAAACACATGTAATCCCTAAATAGAAAAGTATAGGAACATAAATAAATAAATAAAATAACTCATAAGTATGTCACATGGGTGAAAATTCTCCCTGCCATGAAAAATTTCAACCCCCAAAAATTCAACTCTTAGCTTGATCAGGGAATTAAAAAAAATATACTCTTTTCTTAAAGAACGAATTGCGCTCCCAATTATCATGATCATCATTACCATGTTTCTAAACAACTCAGATCAGTGGAATATAATTTCCACGAAGCACTTTCTCTTGAGAATCTACAATCTTCACTAGCCACTCAAACATTGACAAATCTAGTTCCAATTCTAACTGTTCCCAATTCAATACATGAGATAGATCTATGTTATATTTATTCAACTGGAGACATGAAACATGTCATGAATTGATGTCAACTATAATGGCAAGTCTAACCTATATGGCACCCTACCAACCTTCTCAGTGATGTTGAAAGGTCTGACATACCCCGATGTTTTCATCCCTTTCTTGCTTAAATAGTGATGAACAAAGTGAGGTACCCCATTCAGGACCCCTCAACCACCCACAAAAAACTCAAGATCTCTCCATCCCTGATCCATATAAGAATTGTAGTAACTCTAAGCTATCAAAAACCACTTACTGATCAGTTTGATATTCCCAGAGGTCTCTTGCACTAATCTTGGCCCCAACGATGAGGACTCACCTACCTTAGCCCAACATAAAGGAGACCAACACAACCGACCATATTTTTCCTCAAAAGGAGCCATTCTAATTGACAATTGGTAATTTTTTTATATGAAAAATCATCTAATTCCAAGTGTATATCACAAAAAACCACCAATATCCAACACACATTCTCGGGGCATCTCTTCCAAAATTTGGCAAGCCCGCTCCATCTGACCATCCATTAGAGGATGATATGATGTTCTCAACATAACCTTTGATCCTAATGATTTCCCAAAACCACGAGGTAAATGGGGTTCCATGTTAAACACAATTATGGATGACACACCATGATGACTCAAAATATCCTAAACATATATCTGGCAGAACTCGTCCATCTCTGATGAATCTATGATCGAAATGAAATTGGAATATTGGTTTAAATGGTCAATCACTTCCCAAATGAAATTATTTCCTTGGGGAGTACAAGACAATCCCATAATGAGATCCATGGAGATATGTCCCACATATTTATAGGAATATGTAGCGGATGAAGAAAACCAAAGGGTCATTGGTTCTGTGCTTTAAAATGCAGAAATGTATAAATTGTTATACGAAGACATCTATATCTCAATTCATACCTTGACACCAGAACAACCAACACACATCATAATACATATTGGTATCACTAGGATGAACAACCCACTGAGACTAGTGACTATATTTCAATACCACCTTTATCAAAAATAATGAAACTACAAAGTGACACATGAAGCATAAAACTCCTTTGGAAGACCACAACAAGTCACAAGATGTATCCACACCATGAAAGAACGTCATACACTACTCGCACAACTCATCATGAGACTTCTCCAACTTGATCAACTCTAGAGGAGAAGGATTCAACAAAATGCTGGCTAAGAAAACACCTCCACTATGTTCCTTGTTTTCTATGTGAATTCGAGAAAAAGTGCAATCAATGTCCACTGATCACTGGACTGCTTCAACACTTTCAGTGATAATTTTCTTCTCAAAGAATATGCGACCACATTAACATTTCATAGGGTATAAACTATATCTATGTCGAATAATTGAAGGTAATAAACCCATAAACAACTCTGTAAATTCATATATTTATTGGAGAAAATTTATGCTATGCTCTTATGATTGGAATAAACTTTAAATTTATCCCATAAAAGAAAATTGTTCCATGTCTTTAACGAATACATTATTACTACTTACACTAAGTCATGGGTCGGGTAATTTTTTTAAATGGTTTGAGCTATGAAGAACCATTCACCGCCACATAGTCATTATGCATAATCACACACCAATGAACCATGCTTGAGGAATCACAACAAACTATATAACCATTTCCAGATTCCGTCAAGATCAAAACAGGGGCATTTGTCAATCACCTCTTAAGATCCTTGAAGGCGTCAAAGAATTATAGGCTCTATTAAAACATCACCCCATTCCGAATGAGTGACTTTATGGATGATTCTAGAAGAGTGAAATTCTCAAAAAACCCACCTCTAGTAACATTCCAGACCCAAAAAGATCATGATAACACAAATATTTTTTGTCTTCTCCTATGACATAACTACACTGATCCTCATGGGGTCCACTGAAACCCCTTCTTCTATGTTCACAATATCTATAAACATTACATCAATAATCAAAAAGGTGAAATTTTAGAACATTTCATAGTGATGATGTTCCCAAATACTATCGAACATGATTCTCAAATGTTGTCCATGCTCTTCCTCGGTCTTGAAATAGTCCAGGATGTCATCATTGAATACCAAAACAAAAAATCGAGATATTGGTGGAAAAAGAAGTTCATAAGCACCCTGAAGAACACTAGAGTATTCGTCATCCCAAAAGGCTTGGAAAAATATTAAAAATGACCACATCTTATTCGAAATGTTGTTTTCTAAACATCCACCTATTTCAATCTAAATTTGTTATAATAGGAATGCAGATAAATTTTTTAAAACCACTTCTCCCTTTTTATCTAGTCAAATAGATATTCATTTTAGGGGAGGGATATTTTTTCTTGAACATTCCCTTATCTATTGTTCATTAATTAATACACAATTAGAGTGATCAATCATCCCTTTCATAGATAGAACTGGAGAATCCCAGGGAGGAAAGATTGGGGGAAATAATCCTTTATATTCCTAATCATTGAGTTGAACCTTTAATTCCACCAACTCATTGGGGGCCATATAGAATGATGGAAGAGATATCTGTTATGTTCCATACATGAAATTGATAGAAAACTCCACATACCACTCTAGAGGAAAACTATAAAAATAATCAAGAAATCCTCTGTGAATTCATCCACCACAACAGGTAATCCACACTTAGGTGAACAACCATAATTCTAAAACAAGAGAGACAAGAATTGAAAAATGAGATTAACCAATTCTAGGAGTTGGGGTCTAGCATGACCCTACGAGTATCCCATTCTCTAAAAATATTTGGGTACATCCATTCGGTTCCACAAAACTCACCTTCCACCAATAACAATAAATATGATCCAGAGAGAACACCATCTATTTTATACAAAGGATTGCATCAAAGAGATCCATCTTCAGAACAAGGAAATTTCTTTCTAACTCAACCCCTAACATTGTGATTTCACAAGATGGGAACTTGATACCCTTCTCTCAATTCTTTCTGTGAAATGTTTCCAACTCCATAACATATGACATAAACTCGGTTGGAAAATTCAATAGATTCTTAAGATGAGTATAGATAAATGAAACATAAGCACCTACATCAAACAAAATAGAATCAATATAATATTCAATCCAAATGCTACCTCGAACTTTCATAGGCCCTACACCTGCTTCTACTAGTGCTTGGTCCATGACATAGAGATGCCTTTCCTCTACCTAAGTCTGTGTATGACTCTTATCCTACAAATCTTCCATAAAATGAATCTAGCCATAACGATGATCTAGTTCTACCACCACAACTGTCAAAATGATATCTTGTAGTCCTAAATGGTTATTACCGATCTGATATTCCTCTGGAATCTACATATCTCACCATAATCTAATATGAATGTGGGTCACTTCAAAAATGTTTCAAGTGTCCCACATATACACACTCGTGGCCCAATCTAGGTGTGGCTTGACATGGTGATCGCACATTCCACAGATTCCCACATTGATGGTACACATCTAATCCATCATCTAAAACTACTGATGAAGACAATAAAGAGGGATTTCTTGAGCTTCACCTTCCTTCTTTTAAGGCTCATCCCACTTCCTCTTCTTCATAGATGAACTACCACAACCCAGTGATGAAATAGACATATGGAAATAATACTTTCCCTTGAAATCAATCTCCACCATACATACATAGTCAACTACCTTGACATAGGTTTTAATCATAAATAGGAACACATGAGAATAAATATCTGGATCAAACCCTGTTTCAAAACTCTGAGCCTTTGCTCACATGAAACAATTTCATGTGCATACTGAACCAGCTCTGAAAAATGGTTGGAATACATCTTGTATCCTTGGATAAGATCCATGGAATCCCAAGACTTGGCATAGGCTAAAACCTCATGATATTACTGCTTTTTGAAAATGACCTTGATTGCTTTCCAACTCATTTTTTCATTCTTTCCATATTTTACCATAGAGTCCCTCCACTTTCGATTGGGATTTTCATGGAACGAAATCCACACACTTCACCATAATATCCTCAGGCGTGTAATGAAATTTAAACATACTTTCAATATTCTCAATAAAATCCTCATATTCTTGATATTCAACATTAACCTATAAAGATGGAGGATTGTATTTGAGGAACTGCCAAGCATTACCCGTCCTAGGACCCGATTTAACTTCTCTAATGGGAGCATGACCAGGACTTTCTTTTTATCCCAAATCCTAAACATTCTAGATCATAGATTCTACTCATAATTAGACAATTGGTGAGGGAGAACTATATACTACCACTTATCATAGTTTCACATGAATTCTCCAGGGATGCATTTTTTTAAAAGAATCAACAACCACATGAAAAACCATCAGTAAAACTATTATGATGTTTTTGTCAATAACATCAAATACCAACATCCCATAAATCCAAAAAAATAAAATCCCATCATAATAACATGACAACCACTCCCAAATACTCCACCAGCACCTAATGTCCAAATACATGATTCCACCAGTATGTCTCACATAGAGAAAATGAAAAAACAATATCCCAATATCCCTTGGAGACTTGAGAACTATAACGTGTTCTATTGGTTAGATACCCTACTCGCAACCATAAAATCATATCCTGATAGCCTATATCTTGACTATCCAAAATTATCCAAAATATCTTTACCCATAATGATTTCACCCTACTATGATACCATTTTTTCATGAACAAAGCCTTGATACCATCGAGCTCGACACCTAGCCCAATATGTGGCATGGCCCGATGGTCATCCCTGATCCCCATGGGCTAGAAACAAGTTCTTGGGTATCAATAAAAAATCATTGTAATTATTTCATCCATTTTCATAAGCATAAATTAAAAAACAAAAATAAACAAGAAATTACTGAATAACCATAACCAAACAAGACATAAAAATTTTAGACTCAATGATTACAACATTAACCAAAGAACAAATCTGCTAAAATAATAAGGGGAACAATAAAACTACCCCAAAAACCATTGTTCAACAAGAGATGTGTCACCATCAATCCACCACCACAAACACCTATAAGAGTTAACCACTAGCTTCCCAAACCACCATCAAGATACGTATTTCCTTTAATTGAGTCAAACATAACCAACTCTGCATAAACCCAAAGGTGTATGTAGCGTGTGATCCAAATCGCAGTAGGATGCCACCCAAAAAATAGAGATTCCATGCCCAAAAATTATATGGAAAATTAACATGCATGTTTTATAAATGAAAGGCAATAAATGTTTTTGTAAATTTTTTTTAGGAAAAATATGCTTTGCATTTGGAGTATCCAACCATGTGCACCATATGCCGATGGTAAGAATGTAACAAAAAAAGTGCATGAAGTCAGGAGAAATCCCTATAGGCACTTGATAAATGGGGTACTAGGTACTTGTATCTTAGTGAAATGCGGTATAGCAACTACACTGATCATCGTCTTCATGCCAAAGCCACTAGAGGAATCTATCC
This sequence comes from Viscum album, assembly GCA_963277665.1. Taxonomy (NCBI): domain Eukaryota; kingdom Viridiplantae; phylum Streptophyta; class Magnoliopsida; order Santalales; family Viscaceae; genus Viscum; species Viscum album. The sequence continues at coordinate 1,171,095,905 of OY728158.1, read as the reverse complement.
AAAATTATAGTAGTATCCATCCATCATAGTATAGTTAGTTTTGTATTTTCAATCCTGATAGAAAGAACTGATCCTTATCCCCACTGATATGACTAGTATACTGGTCTTAGAACTTCCACCATGTCACATAGGATTCCCTTTGTGATAAATTTTCACTTTTCACATCATATAAACCACCACTTCACATAAACATGCCAAGAAATATGAAAATATTTAATAATTCACCATTTCCATACACAATAGAACTTTTATATCTAAACACGCACCAAAACCACTTCAAAATATGTTTTAAACCACTTATGAATCCAATTAAAATACTTCCAAACATTATAAAACACAATTAAAAGATACAATATGGGTTTACACATGAAGCCCAACCCATTTAATTTGAAAAAGAATTTTTCAACCCAAATAAAGTCAAAATACATTCCAAAACACACTTCACAACTCATGAAAAATTCACAGAACCTAAAAAAGAAGAATTTAAATAATATAAAAATCCCCAAATAATGTTTAATCATGGAACCACCTACCTCAAGTGAGGAAACTTCTAGAATTATTTGCTAAAGCACAAACTCACCACCAAGGGATTATATAAAGAAAGGATTGAATTAAAAACATCAATATTGAACCCTAAAGAACAATATCCATCCCGAAATATGTATCCCAAACCACTAGAGATTTGAAACTCTAAGAAAGAAGAGGATAATGACTAGAAAACATGAAGAAATATAGAAATGGGGGACTTTCATGGAGATCCTTTAGGATTTCCCACCAAAATTTCCACCAAAATGGAGGTCCAAGGGAGAAAAGAGGATGTTTGGAGGGGCCTAGGGATAGAAATCCTAAGAGGGGAAGAATATGGGTGATTTGGGGTTAAATGTTTGAGGGGAAAGAGTTGTAATTTAGAAATTTTTAATTACTGGACAAGCCACATGGTTTACCTGCATGGTTTTTTAAACCGTGTGACAAATGTTCACCCCTAATTGTTCATGTTTCACATTCCATATGGTTATCTTATATGGTTTACAAACCATACACTAATCATGTGATTAACCACTTTACAAAAACACAACTTGGATGAACGGTTTTCCAAACTGTGCACCAAACATGAGACAACTATTGTTTAGCAAAAATTTTCATTTTTCTTTAGAACAGAAGAAAAATGCAAGGAGAAAAATGATATAAAAAATAAAAATAAAAAATATTTCAAATATAAATCACAGGTGTGACGACACCAAAGTGTAAAAATTCTCAATGATTTAGCCATAATCTTCATTATAATGGTTAAATACCAGAATATTTCCTAACATATGAATAGGAGATACAATTTTATATACATATTGAGTCAATGAATCCCACTCTATGAAGAATGATCCAAGGTAGAGGCTCACTGTCAAGTTTCAAAAATATTCCCATGATCATGAAAAATGAGAGAATACATTTCCCATTTAACATTATAAATTTATCATGAAGTCCAAAGTATATAAAGGGTCAACAATAATTCTTGGATCATCATACCCAAGGTTAACCACATGAATCCCCTAGGGGATTAATAGAGGGAAATGAATTCATATTATCTGTAGGTATATCTATTTGTGTATTCTGCCATCCCTATTTATAACAGGCCATAGTTTTAAAAAATTAAAATTAAATTCATGAAATATTGTTTTATGTATAAAGTTATAACTATCCTTTATACATAATTTTCCTGCTTTCATGATATGAATTTTAAAAACCAGTTATCTATAATTAGGATCACTAAGATATTTTGAGTCTGATAGAACCAACATGATCTTTTTGGTGAATTTTAACATACCATAATGAATAAAAATATGAATATTAACATGATACTAATGAATAGTAAAACATATTATTATATTATTTTCATAAGGATATTAGATAATGAGATGTTGATTAATTTTTCAAAGTGTTAAAAAAATGAGTTATAGATTTCAAATTGTTATTTTCGAATAACTTATGATTTTATTGAAGAGTTAAATTAATAATATTTAGATAATTATTTTTAAAAAATTAAGTTCATTTTATAATTATCCACATTGATAAATGGTAAGAGTGATTTTTTGGGTTTTTTATGAAAATCTTAAATTTTTGATGAATAGTGAAGTACTGCAAAATATCGCATATTCAAATTATCAGTTAAATACACTATTTATGGGATCATAAATGATGTAAAACCACTTAATTCGAACATAAATGAAAGTTTCACTATTTGGGGACACATGAATGAATACTATTCATATTCTTGAACAAAAATATTATAATAATGATTAAAATAATGTAAAATCTCTCCTCTCCTCCACTATAAATACCACACCCATTCCCCTCTTCATCTCTCACCTCTCACGCCTTGACAATTATATATGTTCTACCAAATCCCCTCCCCATGGAACTGCCTCACATATTAGAGCTAATGGTCTCACCAATAGGCCAAAAACAAAGGACATAAGTTGGATCTCAAGCAGAATAGATCAAGAGGTTAGAATCCTCTTCGTTTTTCATTTGTTTCCTTTCCAATTCCATTATTTTCTTATACTCTATTTACCTCCAATAATCTAGAATTTATTAATTCTCTAAAATCTTATATATTCTGTATGTTATCATTTTATGGTAAAATATTCATCATCTTCTCTCCTCTTCTCTCCATCTTGTTCTAAAAATAAAAACATCCTCCACGACGTGCCAATTTACCAAAATCAAGGATGATGTGTTTGAAATATCCATTAAATCCTTTAAAGATGATAATAAAACCATTTTAATGGTTTAAAAATAAATTAATTTGTATATTTTAACCTATATTATGTTCTGGAAAGAACATAAATGCATGAAATTAAATTATATAATTAAACCAGTTAATTATTATCGAGGAACCGCCAAAATGATCTAAAAAAACATTGATGTTTTATCTAAGGATCTATCATCATGTATGATAAAAAAATGTAATTAAGGTATAATAATATATTATAAAAACATTTTAATACCATTTCATTCCACTTAAACAATTTAAATTTCATACGACAATAAAATCAAATACAAACTGGCCATGGAAATCATGTAAAGAACATACCCAAAACTATGGAAGAAACCAAATAATAATAATTTAAGGGTGATATTATGTCATGAAATGATATTATAAGGTGTTATAAACATGAATATATTTCATTAATGTATAAATAACACTCTATTAATGATTATAATGGAGTTTTAATCATGTTTTATGTAAGAAAACCCCGAGGTAAGGGAATTGATAACCTCATTTCCATTCTTTGGGAAAACATTCTACTTCATTTTTATGGGGTATTAAAATTGTTTATGGGATGAATTTTTTTAATATTATTTTTAATTATGTTTATTTACAATTTATATACATATTCCATATACTCTATTAAACATCGCTTCAATTATATGATATTTATAAGGGACTTTTCTGTTAAAAATCCTCCTTTAAAATTCCATTTTATGAATTTCAGAAGAAATGTTTTTATGTAATTATACATGTTGTATGATTATGTCTTAGTTCTTGGGAATTGTTTATGATTAAGTTTGAGACCTATATTTTTCTCTAACGCATTGGGTATGTGTAAGTTGGAGGTCAGCGGTATGGTCACTCCAAGTGTAACTGCGATTGTTATACAAATTTTAAGGTATACATGAGGGTTAAAAATTATAAGGTAGCAGAGAAGATTAAAAGATTGTGTAAGTGATGCCCTAGAATACCTATATGATTATATTTATGTTTTGTATTTTTTCTGGAATTCCCATGGAAATCTCAAGATTCACAGAATATGTTTAATGGGTAACAAGTATGTCTATTTTCAAATGATTTCATTCATTATTAGCATTTATGAACTTATGGTTTCTTTCCTTATCCCAATATCCATTACTCATATTTTTTGATCATCACAAGTTTTATATGATTTAAATAGGATATAAGGATGTGTAAAACAAAAAATGAACCAATGTAAAATGTCACAAATGTTTGTTAAAGAAGACATGTTTTTTTATGTTTTATATTTTGAATGAAATGGATACTGATTTTTTAGTATCTGATCTGTATTAATGTGGACTGAAATGTAAGTATTATATCAGAATTTTCAAACACTATAAACATGAAAAGATCCTCAAAATAAATGGATGTGAGTTCTTGACTATAATTTATGATTTCATAATGTAATAATTTCGTTTCCTTATAGTTGGTATCTGAGGATGGTTTAGATAACTTTACGGGTTAGGATGGAGTTAATAGAATACCATGAATGATATTTACTTTATAGTTAATTAGAAATAATACAAAATTTAAATATTGGATTGTTTCTATGACTAAGATATGTTTTATTATAATGGTTCTCTGTAGAAGAAATAGGGAAGCTGAATAAGAGATGAACCAATAGAATGATATCCTACCAAATATACAGCTAGGAATGGTTGGGATTTGGATCAAGAAGTTTGTGATAAAAATGGATTAGGAAATGTAGGATTTAAATGTTAGTGGAATCCATGAATGAGAACAACCAGATGTACCACAACAGAACATGATGATAGTGGACCATTTTATGAGTTAACACCCTTCTGCTTTCAATGGATCTTCTGACCAAGCAGCGGGTGAAGGATGGATCGAGGCCCCTGAAATTATATTTGATGTTACGGGAAATTCAGATAATCAAAAGTTAAGTCCTGAACATTATCATTTTGAAGTTGAATCTAATTATTAGTGGTCAATGGTAAAAAGAAATAGGGATAGAGAATAGAATTATGACTTAGAGTGGGATGAATTTAAAAGAATTTTCCTTGAAAAATAATATCTTATAGTGGTGCTAATTAAGATGGAGAAGAAATTCCTTGAATTGAAGCAAAAGCTGGAAGATTCAATGGCCATGTATAAAGTGATCTTCACCCGACTGGTGAGGTATTCTCCAAATCTTATTCTGGATCTTGATGAAAAATCATACTTTTACCTAGGATTAAAGCCATGGTATCGAAGATAATTAGCCTCTAATGAATTAAAAAGTTATGAGAAATACATATGATATTATGAGAGGGTAGATATCGTGTTTTTTGATGATCACATACACTTTGACCATTAGGATAATAATATGTACAGATTGAATGTTATGGGTATGAATCAACGAAATAAATCTGATGGTAAGAAATTCTAGTTTCTAGTTTGTGAAAAATGTGGAAAAGGGAACCATGGTGAATGCCATACCAAAAATAGGAAGTGTTTTTGATGTGTTATGTTTGGATATATGGCCTGATATTGTAATGAAAATGACCATAAGAATAATACTAATTAGAAAATTATAATTTGTTTTAAATGTGTTGAGATAGTTCATTATGAAAATTCCTACCAAAAGAGAGATACGAATGATTCAATGAAGCCAGACTATAAGAAGAGAGTTTGAGTGCGATCCTTTGTTACTACGTTAGTAGAATTCATGCCATACAATGAATTAGTATAAGGTACCTTGTTTGTTACTCTTATTTTTTAATTTTTTTTGAAATAGGGTCTATACATTCCATTTTTTTGTTGATTTTTTTGGGAAATTTGAAATATCACCTCAACAAATGAGACAAAAAAAAAATGAAAAAACCCTAATGTGAAATATTATAGAAAATAAGAATTATAGGAATCATTCTATTGTGGTCTGTGGAAATGATTAACCTTCAAACCATTTTTTATACCCCTTAATAGAGTTTGATTTCATTCTTGGAATGGATCGAGGTTCGGTTTATCATGCTAAGATTGACAATATAGCTAAAGAAGTATTATTTTTCAGAAAAAGTTTTAGATTATATTAAAGAACAAACCAATACTATTTATAAAAAATCAAGAACCTAGGAAACTATTGAAAGATGGATATAAATGTTATCCTTCTAATATTGTTTAAAACATGTGAAATGTTCATACTAATTATGTGAAAATGGTAAATGAATACCTTGATGTTTTTTCTAAAGAGGTACCTAGAGTCATACCTCATCAGGAAGTCAAATTCACAATTGACTTATTTCTTGATTCTAAGGCAATTTCAAAACCCCCATATTGAGTGGCTCAAATAGAACTTATAGAATTTAAAAATCAATTTTAGGTGTTTCTTGGTAAAGGATTCATTCATCCTAGCACTTCCACATGGGGTTCCCCTATTTTTTTTAAAAAAATAAAGATGGTTCCATGAGAATTTGAATTGATTATAGAGCCTTGAATAACATCACTATTAAAAAAATGTTTCCTTTACCTCATACTGATGACTTATTTGATCAACTCCAAAGAGATCAGTACTTTTCAAAAATTAAAATGAGATCTGGATACCATCAGTTGAAGGTGAAGGTGGATGAAATCCTAAAAAACACTTTTCATACTAGATATGGTCATTATGAATTTGTTGTTATGCCATTTGGGTTAACTATTACACCTTATGTATTCATGTATATAATGAATATAATATTTCAAGAGTTTTTGGATGAATTTGTAATTGTGTTTATTGATGATATTGTGGTATTTTCTATGAATAAATATAAAGCATAAAAAACATATAAGGGTTGTTTTGAAAATAATAAAGGAATGTAATTTCAATGGATAATTCAACATTGGGGATTTCTGGTTGCAACTAATTTATTTTCTTGGGAAAATTATAAATAAAGATGGAATAATTGTTGATCCTATAAAAGAAAAAGTGGATTATGAATGGCCAAAACCTACTAATGTAACAGTGATTCATAGTTTTATTAGAATACCAGATTATTATCAGTGGTTTATTAAACACACTGCACAGTTATCTAGCCTGCTATCAATGTTAACACGAAAAGGGGTTAATTTTCTTTGGACATAAGAATGTGATGTTTGTTTCCAGGAACTGAAGAAGATATTGGTGAATGATCTATTTTTGGCCTTGCCTTTCTTAAATGGTGAGTTTTTCATCTACACCGAGGCTTAATTAAAGGGACTTTGTTGCGTTATGATGTAGAAAGTTCAGGTAAATTCATATGTTTTATGACAACTAAACCCTCATTATTTAAATTATCTCACACATGATTTGGATTTTTTAGCTATGGTTTTTTGCTTTGAAATTTTGGTGGCATCATATATACGGAGCGAAATTTCAAATAAAAACTGACCATAAAAGTCTAAAATATATATTCACTTAGATGGAATTAAACATGAGGAAAAGGATATGGCTAGAACTAATAATGGATTATGATTACAAAATCAATTATCCTTCAAGAAAATAAAACAAATTGGCGGATCCCATAAGTGAAAAAATCATACATCATTAATAATTTTACATTGGGAACATGATCCCTTGATTAAGGATTTGATGAATTTTGGAATTGAAGTTGTTGGTGAATGAAATAAAACTGTTTTGTTTCAGGTTTTAGTGTAGTCATCGTTGTCAGATAGAAGTAAGTAAGCGCAGAATGAAGACTGAGAGCTATAGAAAATGCCAGAGTTGGTCAAAATCAGTTAGCTACTATAATTTATCCTTGATAATGTCTGTGGCTTATGATTTGTTAAAAGGTTGTGTATGCATTGTGATTCTTAGTTAAAGAATAATTTTTTGTGTGAAGCTCATAGTTTTCCATTTTCAGTTCATCCTCGCAGCTCTAAGATGTATAGAGACCTTTAAGAGTATTGTTAGATGGATGGAATGGGAAGATATATTTCTGATATTAACATGAAATGTTTGACATGTCAACATTTTAAAGTAGAGTGGAAGTTACCAACGAGGATGCGTTAGCCTTTTCTATTACTAGAGTGTAAATTGGAGAATATATCCATGGAATTCATGGTGGAACTACTAAAGACTTCTTGAGGTTACAATACGATTTGGGTTGTTGTCGATCGGCTGAAGAAATCTACACATTTTCATTATATTGAAGATACAATGTCTTTGGATCATCTTTCTTGAATGTACCTCAATGATATTATCATGTCACATGGATTTCCTCCTTCCATTGTATCTTACCAGGATCCCATGTTAAATTTTATCATTTGGAATGGCCTTTAGAAGTCATTGGGAACTAAGATAAATTTCAATACATATTTTCATTCTCAATCAAATGGGAAGTCAAAATGAATGACTCACACTTTGGGGAATTTTCATAGATCTTGTGAAATGGACTACCAGGGAAGTTGGGATTAACATCTTTATTTAGTTCAGTTTTATTATAATAACAGTTTTCAATCTATTATACATATGTCATCATTCATGGAATTTTACGGGAAGCGGTGTAGAACTCCATATTTTTGGGACGATGTTTAGGAAATGATGTTGATTGGACAATAATTAGTAGAGGAAGTGGCTGAGAAAGCGTAGATGATCCAGCAATACATGAAGACAACATAGAGCTTATTGAAAATCCATGCAGAATACTAGAGGAAATAATTTTTTGAGGTAGATGATCATGTTGTTCTTAGAATATCACAGTGGAAAAGTGTTATGTGATTCGGTAAGAAAGGTAAGATAAGTCCACGGATAAATGAACCTTATGATATTCTGGAGAAAGTTGGACCGGTCGCCTACTGAGTTTCTTTGCCTATGTTTTTATCACAGGTAAACAATTCATCTCTGGTTTTGAGCCCAGAAGCAGTTCTGCTGGAGGAGAACCTTTCTTATAAAGTGAATCTACATTAAATTCTTAATTGAATGGAACATATATTGTTGAATAAGGTAGTACACCATGTAAAGTTTTTTTAGAAACCACATTGTTGAAGAAGAAACATGGATGTCTAAAAATTCTATGAAGGAAATGTACCCTCACTTTTTTAAAAAGTAAATAAAATTGCAAGGGTGCAATTTCCAGAAGGTGGGGATAATGTAACACCCCAAGGTTTTAAAAAAATAAATAGAAATTTATGAATCTCTTTTTTATGTATGTTGTTAAAAAAATACTTTAAACATAATTTTTCATATTTTATGATTTGAATTTTGAAAAATGGTCATCTACAATTATGATCAGTATGATATTTGGAGTCTGATAGAACCAACATGACTTTATTGGTGAATACTAAAAAACCCTAATGAATATTAATATGAATTGTAATATGACCCTTCTAAATAGTAAATCATATTATTATTTTATTTTCTTAAGGATATAAGAATAATGGGATGTTGATTAATTTCTCAAGTTGTTAAAAAAATCAGTAATAGATATAAAATTCATATTTTTGAATAAAAAATGGTGTTATTTTAAAATTAAATTATGCATAATTAGATAATTATTTTCAATAAATGGTGTTAATTTTTAAATTCTAGACGTTGAAAAATGGTTAAGGTTATTTTTTGGTTTTTTCTAAAAATCATGAATTTTTTATGAATAGTAAAATACTTTAAAATACAGTATATTAAAATTATCAGTTAAATTCACTATTTATGATATCATTATTGATTTAAGAACACTATTTTCAAAATAACATGAATTGTTTACTATTTTGGGTCACATGAATCAATACTATTAATATTCTAGAGAAAAAATATTATAATAATAATTTAAATAATGTAAAATCCATCCTCTCCTCCACTATAAATACCACCCACATCCCCTTCTTCCTCTCACTCTTCCAAATCCGTGATCTTTGTCTATGTTCTTCCAAATCCCCTCCCCAAACTCTTCCCCACATATGAGAGAATACGGTCTCACCAAAATTCCCAAAGCAAATGGATTAAGGAGGATCTCAAGGAGAAAAGATCAAGAGGTAAGAATCCTCTTACTTTTTCATTTTTTCTTTCCAATTTCTTTTATTTTTTATAATCTCATTCCCTCCACTTATCTAGGAGGAATGAAATCTCAAGAAACTTATATATTATATATGTTACCATGTTCAATGTAAAATATTAATTATCTTCATTCCTGTCTTCTCCCTCTTTTTATAAAAAACCCCGTCCATAATGTGCCGATTTACCAAAATCGTGGAGGATGTGTCTGCAATATCCATTACATCCTTAAAATATTATGATAAAACCCATTTAATTATTGAAACATAATTTAATGTGTATATTGTAAAATATTTTTTGTTCTAGAATTAATATTTACGCATGAAATTAAATTATAAAGTGAATCAAGATCACGGTTATCGAGGAACCGCAAAAAATGATCTAAACAAACATCATTAATGTTTTATCTAATGATCCATCATCATGATTGATAAAAAATGATTTAAGGTATAATTATATATTATGGAATCATATTAATGAAATTTCATTCCACTTCATTAATTTCATTTCCATACAACTAAAAAATCAAATACAAACCGTCTATGGATATCATGTAAGGAATGCACCCAAAACAAATGAAAGAACCAAATAAAAATTATTTAGGGATGAAATGATGTCATAAAATAATCATATAAGGTTTTATAAACATGAATATGTTTCATTATGATTTTAATAACACTATTTTATTCATTATACAAGAAATTTAAATGAGTTTGAATAAAGACTAACTTGAGGTATGATAATTTATATCCCGATTTCCATTCTTTCGGTTAACATTCTACATCATTATTTATATGGTATTAAAATTTATTGTGAGATGAATTTTGAATATATTGTAACGACCCAATCTTTTTGAGTAGTATATTAACTTACTCTTAATGATTTATTAAGATGTTAATGGTTAATGCAGAAAGAGGAGTTGATGGCTTCATCCAGTAGACTCAACCCTTACGGAGCCCACTTATCAGAGCTTGGGAAGGAGGTAGCATCTGTGGGCTTCGCTTTGGACCAAGCCCAAGCCGAGCTCCAGCGTGTCAAGCTTGAACGAAAACGCTTGCAGGAGAAGTTCAAGTTAGTGGAGATTGCTACTAGGGCAATGTTATCTGAGACTCCCTCAGATTCTCTCACCATAGCACACCTTACACTTAGGTCTTATGCCAGTGTTATAAGGGGCTATGTGATGAGACACTAGTTTCCTTGTGTAATCCTTTCGGGTGAATAAATTGAGATTTCTTCCTTTAGTGATGTTTGTGAAATTTCAAATGTCTAGATAATTTTAGAATGTATTTTATTGATGAATTTTGAAAAAGGGATATTTTGAAATATTTATGTAAACCCTAAATAACTAATGATGTGTAATGATTTTCAAAAAATGGTCTTCTACAAAAGTGTTCAGTAAGAAATTTGGAGTCTAATAAGATCAACTTAATTTTTGATGAATAGTAAATTATGAATAGTGATTTTACGCTTAGGATTAGTAATGTGACCAAATGGATTAGTAATTTCACTCAAAGAAAGTTTTAATATAATTTAGACACCTAGATTAAGTAATGTGATTCAATAAAATGGTTAAATAACGGTTTCATAAATTATTATTCAAGTATTAGTTTTTTCGGATGAATAGTGTTTTTTAATTAAAAATTTAATTAAAAATAAATAGAAAATTGTTTTTATAAAAAGGACTTTATTTTTGAACTCAGAGCATCGATATTATGTTAAGGTAATTTTTGGGGATTTTTCTAAAAAAGTGAATTTTCGATGAATAGTGTTTTTATTTAAAAATTAAATTAAAAATATTTAGAAAATTATTTTTATAAAATGGATTTCATTTTTGAAATCAGAGCATTGATATTTGGTTAAGGTGAAATTTTGGGGTTATTCTGAGAAAGTTGAATTTTCAGTGAATAGTAAAAATACAGTTTTAGGGTTTCGGTATGTTTAATGACATCATAATGGTGTCATGATGATGTCATGAGATCATTTGAGAGTTGGCCGGCCAAGGGTGATGAATTATTGTTTTGGGGGCCCCATGTGGCATAACTCCATGATAAATGCCAAGGGAGAGCACATGGGTTTGAGAAAAGCACATGTGAGGTGTCCCTTGGCCATTAATGCTTTGTCCCCTCACTTTCCCTATAAATACCCACCCTTTCCTCCCTTATTTTTCACTCCCAACTCTCCCCCAACGAAGTTCGGGTCTTCTTACCTTCCAAAGAGTCCTCCCAAGGTGCCCCCAAGCCCTCAAGGTCCAATCCTTTGAGTTTCAAGAGTCACATTTTAAGGTAAGGGATCTGACCCCTCTCTTTCTTTTCAAGTAATCTCTTTTATGTCATTTCTTTTATACTCCATGTTCTTATGTTGGAGGATGTTCTTTTATATTCATCCTACTGCCTATTTCATGTTCATATGATGAGAGACCCCCCTTGCTCTCATCAATTAGTTTTAAGAATGTTTAAGTGACGCCGTTAGGCTGCCGAATTTTTAAGGGATTCTTTCACCCTTCTCATTTTTAAAGTTCGATTTTCATGTCAAGTCTTTCAAATTCCTTTTTATTATGTTGGGGTATGATCTCTATATCAATCATACTGATATCTTATGATCATATGATGAGGGACCCTTTTTTGATCTTGTCAAATCATTTTCTTTTGAAGTTAAGTGACGCCGTAAGGCTGCTGAATTTTCATAAGAGAAATCTAATCTTTTTTCTTCCATGTTTTTCATTTCAAATGGTATGTCCCTAAAATTTCATTACCATGTCCATTTGTCCTTATTCTTTCACCCTACTGTTTTATGGATCATTTATGAGTGGGTGAACCATGTCCCCTCTCATTTCAATGTTTTCTAAAACCCCAAAACTTAGCCGTTATGCTGTAGAATTTTCCCCTCAAAATGCCTCTCTCTTTTCTCAAAAATTATTTTATGTTATAAAGTGAATACTCAAAGCTCTTATTTCTACAAGGGTATTCACATATATATCAAAATGTTCCATTTTAAATTCTGGAATTTACATACATGAGACCCACTTTCCCTTTCCGTGGGTTTAAAGTGACGTAAAGATCATGTCTTTAAAGCAGTTTTTAAAACGTTATGATTATGAAATGAAACCCATTTATTTTATGCTATGTGGGTTATTTATGAAATGTTTGATGATGATATATGTGGCTCACATGATAATAAATGCAAATTTAAGGGTGCGCCCTGATAGCGCTCCAATGCATTGGGTAATGATGTAACCACTAGAGATTACAATTTTCACGATACCTTGGTGAATAACCTTGGTAATTTTCAAATGACACCTTGGGGATAGACCTTGGTGATATGTTCATGATTGTCTATGTTAAATGATGTAGCCACATCTTCAAGTTATGAAAAATTTTATTTTTATTATGAAATGCCTCATGATTTCTTTCTCATGCCTTAAAGTTCTTTTCATGTCCTTATTGAAGTATCTCAAGTTCACATGTAAAATGTTCCTCTTGTTTCCCTTACTGGGCCTTCTGCTCACCCTTTCTTTTGATGTATGTCCCCAGGTTATGAGATACAGTAATGAACCTAGAATGAACTTAAGGAGACGCCTTGCAAGTGTTTAAGAAGAATGTTTTATGTTTTTTTATGTATTATGATCCTTGTTTCCAAGACACTAAACCTTAACGATCCTCAGATTTGTGTAATGTAATGAAAGTTTTTGTTATAAAATGGGGGGATGCTATAGTTGGTATCAAAGGGAGGTTTAGTTATTTGTGGAAATTAGGATATAAAAACTTTAGGAAGAACCCTATAGAAGAGTTTAAATATAGGAAAACTTCCTGGTATTTTGGTAAGTATTGAGTAAGTGGTCTATCAAACAAATACATCCCTGTCTGGATACGAGTAGGTAGAGGCGGCTCTGGAACAGATGTACATAGGGGTAAAACCCGAAAACACCGCTTTGAGCTAGACTCGAATGGGAACTGGTGCACGATAACGGGCCTTGCTGCACTCTTGGTTACGACACTCCCGGGGGATATGTTAGGTTAATCACAAGCTTTTTATGAATCATTATGAAGGAATTATAGAGAAGTATAATTGTCTAAGCACGAAGTCTTAGTTAAAAGATTCATAAATGAAATAAGTTTCTCACTAAGGTTTTATTCTTTTAGAAAATGGCGGGAAATAGGAGGAACCGTGCCGATGGTGACCGCAATGCACCATGTGCTGACGGCCCTCCAATGGAAGCCGGAATGGAAACATTCATGCGAATGATGAACCAACTGACTCAAGTTATGAGTAATAACTTGAATCAAGCTGAGAGGCCGACCTCACCACGAAGGGAACAACTTTCTGTTGAGTCCTTCATGCGTCAACGACCGCCAACATTCATTGGATCTACTGACCCATTGGTTGCGGAACAATGGATAAGCTCCATTTAAAAGATCTTTTCTGTACTTCATTTTTCGGAACAAGAAAAAGTCACCCTTGCTGTTTACCGCCGAGAGGGAGAAGCTGATCAGTGGTGGTCACTGATCAAAAACACAAAGCCACGAGGAGAAATGGAAGCTATGGAGTGGGAAGAATTTCGGGGGATTTTCTTTAACAAGTATTTCCCTCGTTCCATGAGGACGAAAATGGAGAAAGAGTTTCTCGAGCTGAAACAGAAGGAGAACGAATCTGTCGGAAGCTATGAGATGAACTTCACAAGGCTTTCCCGTTATACCTCAAGCTTTGTCATGGACCCTAATGGGAAGGTTGATAGATTCTTTGGCGGACTACGACCACATCTGCGGAAGAATCTAGCCAACATGGACTACAATAGCTATGAAGAAATAGTTCGAAGTGCTATGAAAGTTGAACTAGAGTTTGGCGAGACACAGTGGTCTCACAAATCTAATGAGAAGAGGAGAACTCTAGAACCGAGCCTGGGAAGAAGTTTTGATCAGGAAAGAGGTGGAAAGCATATGCAACATGCCACATGCAATAAATGTGGGAAGAAGCATCCAGGGAACTACTTGATCGGAAGTGGCAAGTGCTATAGGTGTGGAAAAGAAGGACATATTTCTCGGAATTGTCGTGGTGATGTGAAGCCTCAACTTCCCAACACTAACGACAGAGGAAAGATGGTTCTGGCCCTACCCGAAGTCACATGCTTCAAGTGTGGACAGCTTGGGCACTTTGCTAATCAATGTCCAAATCTGAGGGCGGTGGAGGGGAATCACCATCAACCTCAGCAGAGGCCAAGGGAGAAAGGTCGTGCTTTCGCTATCACAACAACTGAAGTTGAAGTTCCGAACGATGTGGTAGCAAGTACTCTTGTTGTCCTCTCAAAACTAGCAAGTGCTTTATTTGATTCTGGTTCTATGCATTCCTTTATTTCTTCCAAGTTTGCAAAGAATATAGAATCAATCCCTGAATTGCTTGAGGTAGAGTTGTCAGTCAAGACTCCAAGTGGGATTATCCATGCATCAACAGTGTTTAGAGACTCTAGTGTTTACTTTGGTGAGCACAATCTTATCACAAATCTAGTAGTCATCCCCATGATGGAATTCGACGTTATACTAGGGATGGACTGGATCTCAAAGTATAATGCTAAGATCAAATGCAGAAGTAAGGAAATCTCAGCAGTCTTGAATGAACGACCTACAGTTATCTTCCGAGGAGAGAAATCCCAAACTGATCCCTATCTAGAAGCACCTCCCATAGCTTTCTTTATGGAGTTAATCGGTGACGATGAAGAAGGGAAAGGGATCATACAAATTGAAGATGTTCTGATTGTTTAGGAATACATGGATGTATTTCCTGAGGAGTTACCTGGACCTCCCCCAGAAAGAGAGGTAGAGTTCTCCATTGAACTCGTACCTGGGTCTCAACCGATATCAAAGACTCCGTATAGAATGGAAAATGTGGAGCTAGAGGAGCTAAAGAAACAACTCCAAGACTTGTTGGAGAAGGGGTTTATCCGACCGAGTGTGTCTCCTTGGGGAGCACCAGTTCTCTTTGTGAAGAAGAAGGATGGATCAATGCGGCTATGCATTGATTATAGAGAACTGAACGGGATCACAGTGAAGAACAGATACCCTCTTCCAAGAATTTATGATTTATTTGACCAACTTCGTGGGGCTCAATTCTTCTCTAAGATTGACCTTCGATCTGGTTATCATCAACTGAGGGTGAAGAAGGAAGATATTCCAAAGACTGCCTTCCGATCAAGATATGGGCATTATGAGTTTACTGTTATGCCCTTCGGCTTGACTAATACTCCTGCTATTTTCATGGATTTGATGAATAGAGTCTTTAAGGACTACCTTGAAAACTTTGTGGTAGTTTTTATTGATGATATTTTGATATATTCAAAAAGTCGTGAGGAGCATGAAAATCATCTGAGGGTTATTTTGAAAACTCTACGGAAGGAGAGGCTCTTTGGGAAGTTCAGCAAGTGTGAGTTTTGGTTACAACAAGTGGCTTTATTGGGGAACATCGTAACCAATGAAGGAATCTCGGTTGACCCTGCAAAGACAATGGTTGTGGAGGAGTGGCCTCAACCCACAACAGTAACTGAGATTCGTAGTTTCCTTGGTTTAGCGGGATATTATAGGAGGTTTGTGAAAAACTTTTCACGGCTTTCTAATCCACTAACCAAGTTGACTCGAAAAGGGGTTAAGTTCATCTGGACAAAGGAATGCGAGGAAAGTTTCCAAGAGCTGAAGAAGAGATTGGTTACTGCACCTGTATTAACACTACCCTCTATCGGAGAAGGATTCGTTATTTTTAGCGATGCATCTCTGAAAGGGCTTGGGTGCGTCCTCATGCAAAATGACAAAGTAATTTCTTATGCATCTCGACAGTTGAAGATTCATGAGCAGAATTATCCTACGCATGATCTAGAGCTGGCAGAAGTTGTTTTTACTCTAAAGATATGGAGGCACTATCTTTATGGGGAGAAATGTGATATATACACTGACCACCAAAGTCTAAAGTATATTTTCACACAGAAAGAATTGAACATGAGACAAAGGAGATGGTTGGAACTTATTAAAGACTATGATTATTCAATTCATTATCACCCTGGAAGAGCAAACAAAGTCGCGGATGCGTTAAGCAGGAAAGATCCTGTTGTTCTGGCAACAATGAGGATCCTGGGAGACCCCTTGATTAAAGATCTAGTAAAACTGGACATGGGAATTATAAGGAAAGGGACATCATAAACCCTATCCCAAATGATTTCTCAACCTTCATTACTAGAGAAGATCAAGAATCCTCAAAAAGAAGATCCTTTGCTGCAGGAGAAGTTCAAGGTTGTAAAGGATGGGAAGTTCCCTGATTTTAATATTGATCAAGAAGGTGTATTGAAATTTCGTACAAGACTATGTGTTCCATCTATTCCGGAGATAAAGAAAGAATTGATGGATGAAGCTCATAGCTCTACTTTCTCTATACATCTGGGAAGCACTAAGATGTATAGAGACCTTCGTGATCATTATTGGTGGGATAACATGAAGAGGGAGATTGCCGATTACACTACAAGGTGCCTGGTGTGTCAGCAAGTAAAGGCAGAAAGACAAATTCCTAATGGGGTATTACAACCGCTACCCATACCAGTATGGAAGTGGGATAATATCAGCATGGACTTTGTAACTGGTCTCCCAAAAACATCCAAAGGAAACAATGCGATATGGGTTATTGTGGACCGTCTCACCAAGACAGCCCATTTTATCTCTATTCGGGAAGATTTCTCTCTGGATCAGCTTTCCAAGATATACGTGAAGGAAGTGGTAAGGCTGCATGGGGTACCACTATCCATCGTATCTGATCGTGACCCAAGATTCACATCAAAATTCTGGAGAAGTCTTCAGCATGCTCTGAATACTGAATTGAATTTTAGTACGGCCTATCATCCTCAAACTGATGGCCAATCTGAAAGGACTATTCAGACACTCGAATAAATGTTGAGATTATGCTCAATGGAATTTAAAGGTGGATGGGATCAACACCTCCCATTAGTGGAGTTCTCCTATAACAACAGCTTCCATGCGAGTATTCAGATGGCACCCTATGAAGCTCTGTATAGAAAGCGGTGTAGAACTCCTACTTGTTGGGATGAAACTGGTGAGAGGAAGCTTCTTGGGCCTGATCTTGTGCAAGAAATGACAGAACAAGTTCATGCCATCCAACAACACATAAAAGCTGCTCAGAGTCGGCAGAAGAGCTATGCTGACAATCGACGAAGAGACTTGGAGTTTGGTGTTGGTGACAAAGTCTTCCTTCGAATTTCTCCATGGAAGAGAGTCATGCAGTTTGGGAAGAAAGGGAAGCTCAGCCCTAGGTACATTGGCCCCTATGAAATCCTTGATCGCATAGGAGCAGTGGCCTATCGTCTAGCACTTCCACCGAACCTAGCTCAAGTTCATGATGTCTTCCATGTATCTCTCTTGAGGATGTACATACCCGACCCTTCGCATGTACTGAACCCAGAGGTGGTACAACTTGAACATGACCTCTGTTATGAGGAGCAGCCAGTGGAGATCTTAGACCGTAGAGACAAGGTTCTACGAAACAAGACTACCCACCTTGTGAAAGTGTTGTGGAGGAATCATAAGTACGAAGAAGCGACTTGGGATCCCGAGGAAACGATGAAGCAAAAGTACCCTCACCTTTTCGACTAGGCCTCAAGTGTAAATTTCGGGGACGAAATTTCTTAAGGGGGGAAGAATGTAACGACCCAATCTTTTTGAGTAGTATATTAACTTACTCTTAATGATTTATTAAGATGTTAATGGTTAATGCAGAAAGAGGAGTTGATGGATTCATCCAGTAGACTCAACCCTTACGAAGCCCACTTATCAGAGCTTGGGAAGGAGGTAGCATCTGTGGGCTTCGCTTTGGACCAAGCCCAAGCCGAGCTCCAGCGTGTCAAGCTTGAACGAAAACGCTTGCAGGAGAAGTTCAAGTTAGTGGAGATTGCTACTTGGGAAATGTTATCTGAGACTCCCTCAGATTCTCTCACCATAGCACACCTTACACTTAGGTCTTATGCCAGTGTTATAAGGGGCTATGTGATGAGACCCTAGTTTCCTTGTGTAATCCTTTCGGGTGAATAAATTGAGATTTCTTCCTTTAGTGATGTTTGTGAAATTTCAAATGTCTATATAATTTTAGAATGTATTTTAATGATGAATTTTGAAAAAGGGACATTTTGAAATATTTATGTAAACCCTAAATAACTAATGATGTGTAATGATTTTCAAAAAATGGTCTTCTACAAAAGTGTTCAGTAAGGAATTTGGAGTCTAATAAGATCAACTTAATTTTTGATGACTAGTAAATTATGAATAGTGATTTTACGCTTAGGATTAGTAATGTGACCAAATGGATTAGTAATTTCACTCAAAGAAAGTTTTAATATAATTTAGACACCTAGATTAAGTAATGTGATTCAATAAAATGGTTAAATAACGGTTTCATAAATTATTATTCAAGTATTAGTTTTTTCGGATGAATAGTGTTTTTTAATTAAAAATTTAATTAAAAATAATTAGAAAATTATTTTTATAAAAAGGACTTTATTTTTGAACTCAGAGCATCGATATTATGTTAAGGTAATTTTTGGGGATTTTTCTGAAAAAAGTGAATTTTCGATGAATAGTGTTTTTATTTAAAAATTAAATTAAAAATATTTAGAAAATTATTTTTATAAAATGGATTTCATTTTTGAAATCAGAGCATTGATATTTGGTTAAGGTGAAATTTTGGGGTTATTCTGAGAAAGTTGAATTTTCAGTGAATAGTAAAAATACAGTTTTAGGGTTTCGGTATGTTTAATGACATCATAATGGTGTCATGATGATGTCATGAGATCTTTTGAGGGTTGGCCGGCCAAGGGTAATGAAGTATTGTTTTGGGGGCCCCATGTGGCCTAACTCCATGATAAATTCCAAGGGAGAGCACATGGGTTTGAGAAAAGCACATGTGAGGTGTCCCTTGGCCATTAATGCTTTGTCCCCTCACTTTCCCTATAAATACCCACCCTTTCCTCCCTTAGTTTTCACTCACAACTCTCCCCCAACGAAGTTCTGGTCTTCTTACCTTCCAAAGAGTCCTCCCAAGGTTCCCCCAAGCCCTCAAGGTCCAATCCTTTGAGTTTCAAGAGTCACATTTTAAGGTAAGGGATCCGACCCCTCTCTTTCTTTTCAAGTAATCTCTTTTATGTCATTTCTTTTATACTCCATGTTCTTATGTTGGAGGATGTTCTTTTATATTCATCCTACTGCCTATTTCATGTTCATATGATGAGAGACCCCCCTTGCTCTCATCAATTCGTTTTAAGAATGTTTAAGTGACGCCGTTAGGCTGCCGAATTTTTAAGGGATTCTTTCACCCTTCTCATTTTTCAAGTTTGATTTTCATGTCAAGTCTTTCAAGTTCATTTTTATTATGTTGTGGTATGATCTCTATATCAATAATACTGATCTATTATGATCATTTGATGAGGTACCCTTTTTTTATCTTGTCAAATCATTTTCTTTTGAAGTTAAGTGACACCGTAAGGCTGCCGAATTTTCATAAGAGAAATCTAATCTTTTTCCTTCCATGTTTTTCATTTCAAATGGTATGTCCCTAAAATTTCATTACCATGTCCATATTTCCTTTTTATTCTTTCACCCTACTGTTTTATGGATCATTTATGAGTGGGTGACCCATGTCCCCTCTCATTTCAATGTTTTCTAAAACCCCGAAATTTAGCCGTTATGCTGCAGAATTTTCCCCTCAAAATGCCTCTCTCTTTTCTCAAATATTATTTTATGTTATAAAGTGAATACTCAAAGCTCTTATTTCTACAAGGGTATTCACATATATATCAAAATGTTCCATTTTAAATTCTGGGATTTACATACATGAGACCCGCTTTCCCTTTCCGTGGGTTTAAAGTGACGTAAAGATCATGTCTTTAAAGCAGTTTTTAAAACGTTATGATTATGAAATGAAACCCATTTATTTTATGCTATGTGGGTTATTTATGAAATTTTTGATGATGATATATGTGGATCACATGATAATAAAGGAAAATTTAAGGGTGCGCCCTGATAGAGCTCCAATGCATTGGGTAATGATGTAACCACCAGAGATTACAATTTTCACGATACCTTGGTGAATAACCTTGGTAATTTTCAAATGAAACCTTGGGGATGGACCTTGGTGATATGTTCAAGATTTTCTATGTTAAATGATGTAGCCACATCTTAAAGTTATGAAAAATGTTATTTTTATTATGAAATGCCTCATGATTTCTTTCTCATGCCTTAAAGTTCTTTTCATGTCCTTATTGAAGTATCTCAAGTTCACATGTAAAATGTTCCTCTTGTTTCCCTTACTGGGCCTTCTGCTCACCCTTTCTTTTGATGTATGTCCCCAGGTTATGAGATGCAGTAATGAACCTATAATGAACTTAAGGAGACGCCTTGCAAGTGTTTAAGAAGAATGTTTTATGTTTTTTTTATGTATTATGATCCTTGTTTCCAAGACACTAAACCTTAACGATCCTCAGATTTGTGTAATGTAATGAAAGTTTTTGTTATAAAATAGCGGGATGCTATATATATTATATTTTATTATGTGTATATAGAATTTATATACATAATCCATCCACTCTATTAAATAACAATTCAATTATATGATATTTATAAAGGGACATTTGTTTCTGAAATCCTCTTTTAAAACTACGTTTCACAAAATTCAGAAGAATTTTTTTATACATTTATTCATGTTGTATGATTATATCCTGGTTCTTGGGAATTATTTATAATGATGTGTGGGACCTATATTACCCTTCAATGCATTGGATATTTATAAGTTGGAGGTCGTCCGTATAGTTACTCCTTGTGTAACTGCGATGGTTACAAAAATTGTAAGGTAGTCGTGAGGGTTAAAATTTATAAGGTAGCCGAGAGGATTAAACGATTATGTATGTGATTACTCAATATACCATTATGGTTATATTTATGTTTTTTTTCGGGATTTCTCATGTTCATCTCAGGTTTTACTATTTAATTTTATATGGATTACAAGTATTCATTTTTTTAAATGATATCAAACATTATGTGTATTCATGGACTTATGTTTCCTTTCCTTCTTCATATATCCCTTAGTGAGATTTTTTTCTCATCACAAGTTTTAAATAATTTTCACAGGTTATATGGATGTGTAAAAAAATGAAGGAAGAAAAGTTAAATCTCATGAATATTTGTTATTAAAAAATGTTTTTTAAAAGTTTTTTATTTTGAATGAAATGGATAATGATTCTGTGGTATCATCTCTATATGAATGTGGAAAGTAATGTATGTATTATATCCCAATTCTCTAAAACTCTAAGTCCTAAAATATCCAAAAAATGAAATGATGTGTGTTCCGGTCCAAAATTACTGATTTTGTAATTTAACAAGTTTGGGTCTTTATACAATCCCTATGAAGAAAACATTGAATGATTTCCAATGATTATCCATGTCCATGAATTTTTACTCAATAACTAATGAATAAAATGCTATCGATGAACCATAACAGGGTCTTCACTTTCCCTACAGAAGAAAGAAAATAATATTTTATTCTACAGGTATCCCTTGTATAAGTGATTATATTGGGTATTGGATAAGGGATTTGTATTCCAAAAAACCATATAGATTAATCTAAATGGTCATGGAGACCTAATAATTCTTATTTACAGGGGAACATGTCCAAATAGATAAATTATTTTATTTATACAGATATTGGGGTGAAAATAAAATAAAACACATAAGGGATCATATTCAGAGTCTTTTTAAGGCCCATAATCATGTCATGTGACATTTATAGAAGGATACATTGTGCCTCAACTGAACATGAAACCCATGCAATGTTGAAGTCAGGGGGTTTATGGAATATAAATGTATCAAAAAATATCCATGTCTGGTTTGATCGAATTAGATCCACTAATGTAATGTATCCAACATGATGGCAAGGTTTACTAACAAATTAAACCTTGGGGATGACCTATATAATCAAGGAATATCATGGTTTGATCTATGACTGGGGATGGTATCATCCTAGTAAAACATTCCTAGCCCATAGTTTTAGTCCATTATCCCTCACATGGTCAGAATGATGATCCGACCCTCTCTACATTTCCCAGCTAGCTATCCCACTATACATAACATAGTTTTTTGACTAATCTTTCCTAATTGGTCAATTTTTGACCACATTCAACTAGTAACACTCATTTACCCCATTTGGTAGAAGGACCTATCTCTACCCTTATTTAGTCCAATTGAAAAAAAGATAACCCCTCTAAATTAACCACTACTTCATCAATTTAAACTCTAATAATCATCACCCATAGATACAAATTACCCAATTATCATAGTCAAACACTAGATACTGGTAGCCTATGCTCAATCTATTCCTCACCTATGATTCTTGATTAAATCCTCTATTTTCTCATGCCACATTCCACCTATTTTGATCATCATGTTATCTCAACAAGACAATATAATGGATGATGATATCTCATCCTTCCCTCAAACCATTCAAAATAATAATGGGGTGTATATTTGTAGGTAAAAATTAGTGGGAATAGTGGCTAAACCACTTACCAATGAATTGGAACCTCTATGAGGGTAGCACTGCCATGCTCATGTCTTATGTTATGGAGAAACTAAGAGTGGAATGATTACTGGTTATAGTCCTTAAATTTATAGACATTCCTTAATTATTTATATTCTCTAATAAACAGTCCATATATGCCAAATATTCATAAATAAAATTAAATATAAATTTTTTGGAAAAATTTCATAATATTGAAACACATGAATTGAAACTTGAATGGGGAATTAAGAAAAAAATAAAAAATCAATGTCAAACATTATAAGGACCATTGTTTCCTCAATTATTCGACATTTGAAATCCCTATTAGAAATTTCACCCAACCAATGCCTGGTTATAAGAGAAAACCTACCAAATTCGAAAACAAGAATGATTCTGGTCTAAATGACAACATGAAATAATACTGATATTAATTGATACATTTTCCATAAATAAGTACTACAATGATGAAACATCAATAAGAATTATGTTTTGGATATATTCTCAAATTTTACTCTAATTTCATTATTTACATTAATTAATTAATTAATTAAATTTTTGATAATTTCTTTTAATTGGACCACCTTTGAATTATTTCAAAATTCTTTTAATGATAAACTCCATTATATGAGGCCAATATAAATATATAAAAACTTTCATGGATACCATTTGTAGGATAAGTTTACAATTTCACCTTTTAATGAGATTGGGACTTGAAACCACATATATCTTATTAAAAATTATTTTAAATCTAAATTAACTATTTACCATTAAAAAAATTAATACCCTGATAGGTCCAATGGAATTGAAAGATTTTTCTAAAAATAAAGAGATGATGAGTCCTTCATAGAAAAAATAGAAGTCAGAATAAATAACTTATGTAAAAAAATTGAACTTTTTGGAAATATAGAATCTATTGAACTTTCATTATTTTTTATAATTATTGAAATAATTTATATTTAGAAACTAAATTGATATACATTTTTTATAAAACATGTTCGGATATAATGATTCAATGCAGTTTAAAAGAGGATCAACTTATAGTGGTCAAATGAATCATGGTGTATATACACAATATTCTTGAATATGGTTTAAGGTAAAAAGTAGTAAACAAGAATGAATTGGTGGTGTGTTAATATGTGGATTGGGATGGAGATATTATGGAAATAAAATACACTTGTAAATGGTTATTATTACACAAAAGTAAGTTCATTAGATCACTTTGTAATGAGAAATAACACACTTTACTTATTATAGGTGAAGTGGATTATATTTCCATGGATGAAAAATATTCAAATGATATTTTTATGAAGAAATTTTTATATTATTTTTTTACAAAATAAAAAAGAATCCCATAAAGATACTTTTTGATAAATAAATACTCATTTTCTTAAAAAAATATGGTACCATATCTTGAAAACTAAATATTTATCTGGTACCACATTGTAATTGTAAAGGAAAAAATATGTGTTTTTCATAGGGGTACACATAAAAAAATGAAAAATTGGAATTTATTTTGAATAAGTTGTTATCCACACCTAAATTGTAAAATAATCAAATATTTATTGGTTTTCAAACATCTCTAAACTCATATGGAGGTTTAGAAAATACCAACTTGCCATAGGTCATTATTTCATATCATGGTTATTCATCTATGTCAGGATTTCCATGTGATTGCCCATTTATTTTTTTGAAAATGGATAAAAATAGTACATAGTCATGGAAACAAATTTTTTTTAATCTCATGTCAAGGGTTATAAATTATTACACTGTGAGGGGGGGGGGGGGTTTGTATATGATTCTAAAGTATATGGGATATAATCAGGGATAATTATCTTCATAGAAAATATATGACTAATGTTGAATGCAAGGTCATGTGAAATTTATATTAGTGGATAAAAATTAGATATGGTAATGGATCATTGATGTTTGAAGATATTTTGGATAAGTTATAGAGGTATTTTATGAACAAAAAACCATATCATGGGGAAACAAACTACATCATAATAGGTTCTCATTTTTTATAAAATTGATGGCATTAAAATGGAGGAAACATGATATGTATAAAATATATTTATTATCTACCATAAACATAACCATGTAGTTCTTTATCCCATTGTTCATTTTTAATATTAAGACAATTAAAAGTATCATATAATTATTTCATATTATAATAGTGTTTTGATGAATGAATGAAAAACATATTTTTTACTTTATCCACGGTTTAGATCATAAATATCAGTAAATATTAGTATAATGTGGGTGTTTATTCATTGTATACCATTAGTATGTAAATAAAATAATTTTCACTTTACTACTTCCTGGAACTTAAACCATTTCATGGTTTATACTATATTTTTTATATAAATTAATAGAATCTTTTTTCATGTATTATTATTCTTTCTTTGAAATAACTACATATGACTTCATTGAAAAACCAGGTCAAGATAGACAGATATCTATGTCATGGTGTATCATATAGAATAATTTTAAAATAATTAATTTTTCATAATTGAAAATAAGTATATTTTTGGGTTATAGTATAGGGTTTCAGATATTTGAAAAGAAAACCTCATCATGGTTTTATAGGTCAGGTTTCTAGTTTAACAAATATATTTATATTTTTTAAAATTTGGTTATATGTTTAGTTACAGAAACATAATATCATTTAATAAGGATTTTATTTGAATATGTAGGTTTTTTAATACTAATCAGTTGGGGAAATTTTAAATAATAATTTAGTGATTTTATTGTAGATATTATGAAGAGATAAGAGGACCCTATTTAATGATATGAAAAATATGGAAGAACACAATGAGAATTGAGAGAAAATAGTAAAAGAGAAAAACTATTAAATATTTTGATTTTTATGGTAGTTGTTGCATCCCCGTTAAATAGAACAAATTTTATTAAAGATAAACATATATTAATGTATACAGAAGTAAATTGGAACACCTACACTGGTTTACTATAAAAATATTTTTTTTATACTTTCATTATTATAATCTATGATTCAGTTTCAATGTTCCATTTTCTTGATGTAGTGAGTGAAGATATAAGAATAGGTTTTTATAATTATACTCAGCTGTAAATAGATCATAAAATTATATTCACTTACTAGTATGTTATTATATTTTCAATGTATCTATACATTTCTAGTGTCCTCTCATTATATATAGTTTAATTTGGGTGGATGATTTAAAATATGATTGTACTTTTAGTTAATCTCATTTTTTTCCTTATAGGTAGTTTTATTTGACTAATTCAAGTTTGGTTTCTAACATTAACATAAAATATTTTTACTGGGAAATGATTCTTAGATTAATTTTATAATCTATGTTTATTGGGGCTCTAGTTGTTATAAAATACCATATTCAATAATTATACAATGCACTAAATTTTTGTAATCTCAAATACTCTTATAGATTATATAGGTTGACCTTTGGATAATATTTGTTATTAACAAAATCAATATGTTATAATATAAAAATAAACAGTGTAGAAAAAATATTTAAAATACAAAGGGGAGTAGAAAAACCACCAAAGAATTACAGGGGGTCTGAAATAGTGAATCCCATGGTCACCACCATTCACTATGTCTATTCCCTAAATGGGAAGATATACAAGGAAAGAAAAGAATGTGATATGACCACCAAGGGCTATAGTG
Source organism: Viscum album (assembly GCA_963277665.1). Lineage (NCBI taxonomy): Eukaryota > Viridiplantae > Streptophyta > Magnoliopsida > Santalales > Viscaceae > Viscum > Viscum album. The sequence goes on along the minus strand of OY728158.1, from coordinate 1,171,068,926 downwards.
GAATTGATAAAATCTTCCACCTTGTTTCATTCATGCATGTTGTGAAGGACTTCTATTTTTTTAGTTAACCCATGGCATCTTCAGATGATATAAGAGATTGCCCAGGGTCCAAGAGCTCAACAGATAAGAGATTCATGAGTAATATTGGAATACATTTCAGCTACTTCAAGATGGATATTCCTTCAAATACAAATAATGATCCTTATAATAATATCATTAACATCCACCTAGGGGGAGTTTCTGCTACCAAAGTGCACAATGAGTGCAATAATAAAAGATTTCCTAGTATCTTGAACTACACTGTCACCCCACATGTCACCCATGATTCATGATCAATCCATGTTGATCTAAAAGACAATATGATATGGGAGCCAGAAATCCACACTCCCTGAGAGGTATTGGGAATGTGGATAGAGGATCTTCCTAGATAGAGAGGATTAAGATAGGGAGACTATCCTAGTTCTTGAGGCATCAACTGGGGATTATTATCAAGGAACAAGTTCTCAGGGTTATAACAGATCTCCTACATAGATATCCATCTTGGAGGTTATTGTTCCCTGCCTTCCATATACCCCAAAAAATCAGCGAGAGAATTAAAAAACATGACTTAGTCTTAGGGCCTTCATTACATGTTCCCTAGAATCAGTGATTAAGAAAAGATAAGCCTGCAAGATCCAGAATAGTTAGAATACTAAAGGCGCCAAAAAAATTCTAGACTGATCACACCCATTCACCCACTAGGAATATGGGAGATGTAGTTTATTCCCTTTGGTCCCCAAAACACATGCACCTAGAATCCAAATAAATAACAATGTGTTTAATATTTTAATCTAACAATAGATATTGTTTTTTTACTCACCAAGTTTGAAAATGATGCTTCATTGTTGTCTCTATATGAAAAATATCATCACCCTAAATATCCATCAGATATAAAGTCAATGATATTGTACTGAAGTACTTCATAGTGATGTTTTTCATTGAAGATCCTGTAAAGAAGAATCAATCCCTCTCTAATGTCATCATAATCAGCTCGTAGGTGTGATGTTGGTTCTCAAATTGAAGAGCCTGATTGAAACCTGGGATCATTCTTTCTTTCCTAGAAAATACTACTAGGATAATGCATCCTGGAAAACTGAGCTTAGTTCCTTCTCAATTGTGATTCCATAAGATAATATCACATGTACCCACAATCTAATGAGTGTGAATTTGGGGGGTCACAATGTAAGTTTGAAGTATCATCCTGAACATATAAGGCCTTCCCTATTATCACAACAACACATTCACCTAGAAACTATAACAATACTACGGTGTTTAATATATTAATCCATCAGATGATCTTTATTTTTGACTCACCAAGTGATAAAATTATTCCTTTTTGGTACCTCTTTATTCCAAAGAACCTCACCAAAAATATGTAGGTCTTTTATAGTCGATGTGATTTTATAGAAGTACTTCATATTGAATTTTCCCATTGAATATCTAGTAAATAAAAATCTATCCATCTTTGAATAATCATAAATAGATCATAGGTGTGATGTTTGTTGTCATCCAGTAGATCCAAAATGAAATCGAGGTGCTTTCCCACATGCCTAAACGAGATGTCTAGGATAAGACATCATAAAAAACCGATCCTAGTTCCTACCCAATTATGATTCCATAAGATAATATCACCTCTACCCACAATCCAATGAGTGTGACTTTGGAGGGATAATATATGAGGTTGATGCATTATCCCAATCCCAGATGTCTTTCCCCACATATTTTTTACATCATAACCACACTTATCCAAAATGAATCTTCCCTAAAGAGTCTGACCCACAATGATTTTCCATGAAACTGTCGCAAGTTAAAATTGCATTTTGTATGGAGCTTCTAATATTTCACTACTGGAAATGGGTATATTTGCGATGGGGTCACGTCGCAGAAGGTCATTTTCAACGGGGTCCCGTCATAAATAACCCATAGATGGAAAAGGTGTGGAAAAAGGATTTTTTAGTGATGGGTTGTCGCAAAAATATTTTTTTGTGATGGTTCGTCGCAAAAACAAACTATTTTTTACGGGACATGGCCTCATCACAAATAATTTATCCGAGAGTATTTAAAAAAAACATTTACGATGGGGGTCCTTGTCGAAAATATTTTCCCAAGTTTTTTAAAATAATTATTTTCGATGGGCCATCACAAATATTAATTACGATGGGGGTCCCCATCACAATAGGATCATCTTAAATATCATAAAAAAATTGAATAAGATAATATTATTAATAAAAATGTAATAATATTAGAATATGATAATAAAATAATATTGGATAAATATTAATAATAATAATAATATAAATAATATTAATATAATAACAATACTAATAAAATAATATTAATAATATTAATATTAATGAAATATTAATACTAATATTAGTAAAATAATAAAATATTATTATTACTGTAATAAGAATTATATTATTATAATAAATGAAATAATAATATTAATATTAGTAAACTATTAAAAACCTTGATATTTGTAAAAATATAAAAATAATAATTAAAAAAATAAGAAATATTAATTAATTAAACAATAAAAAATTACAAAAATATTAAATAATGTAACAAAATAATAAAAATTAGTTAAATAATAAAAAATTAAATAAATAATAAAAATTGCAATATTTGTAATAATATAAAAAATACACTATATTGAAAAGTAAAGAGTAAATATTAAAAAATGATTTCAAAAATTTTATCATAAAAAACTAATATATCACTGAGAGGGGGTCCTCTGGAGGAGTGGAGGAAATTATTGAAGAAACTCCATCCATAAACCATGATTTAGATGTCACCCGTACTCCATATACTTATGCTGCTACTACTACTACCATCAAAACATCTCCTCCTCATCCTCTTTCTTTTGTCAGAGCTCTTTCTTGTTGTTTCTGCCATGGGGACATCTCCTGTTGCTGCCATTGACACTTATCCTCCTGCTCCGTACACGTACTCTCTATGACCTCACTCCCAGCTCGTAGTTGCACCTAATATTTTTCTACAAATGATGCTGACTCTCCATGAGATCCTCTTGATCTAGATACCTACATCACAATAGTTTAATAATAACTCCCATATGCAAATTGACAGTTGATAACAACAATTCATCATTTCTCGAAGGCATATTGTGTCATAGGCATCATTGATACCTCATAAAATTGGGGGGCTGTAGTGTAATCTTCAATCTCAATATGACTCTCAGTTTGTGAGTAAGACGCCATGACCTCATATGATTCATTCAATTACAAATTAAAATTAAAATAGTTAAAATAGTATTTGTGGTTAGTTTTTAAAACTCAAAGATAAATTATACTAACCAATATCTAACGCTGGCAATCACCTTTTATCCCTTAATTGACCAGATCACTATACATCCTTCTATAAATGTCGAACTATGTAACATTGGGTTATTCAACTTCATATTTGAATAAAAAATAAACCGTTACATTTAATATTATATAAATTATTTTAAAAAAGAACTTACCAAATGTTCCATGTGCGTACTAAATGTACGACTACTGGATCGATGTCTCACTATCCGTCTTCCCCAATTTTGTCTACCCACCTATGATCTCCTATATATAACTACCCTAATATTTATTACAAAATTATACATGAATTATTACATAAAATGTCACATAATAAACCTCAAGAATAATTATAGGACTAGTGTCTTTGGGGATTATGAACATTAAATGGAAACTTAATACATAAAATACAATATCTTTTACATGACTATAATATTCTTTCATACTTAGCATTGCATGGGATAAACATTCGATATACCTAAAAAGAGTGAGCTATAAATCCTAGTAAGGGAGATAAAAATCCATAACATTAAGAATAAAATAATTGTAAGGAAATGCGTATGTTAATGGAGTACAAGAGAAACATGAACATAAAGGCATTATATATCATGATTATCATTACATGGAAATGTGGAAATAACTTAAAATACTAAATCATTAACATTAATGAATCAGGTAAAAACCTATCCCAAAATGGTGGAAAAGTTTCTAAAAGGAATCAATTAAACCCTTATCCCAACATGATGTATCATGATTCAAAACATTACCCGATGAATCAGAGCATTATAATGGTGCTCCCTTCATAAATATTTCATTTTCATGCTTAAGTATGCCACACAGATTGTATAACGTGGATTAATTCAACATCAGAATTTTTTTCAATGATAAAAGAATGTGGAATAAATAAATTTATATTCCATTCAACATTTTTATGTGCATAAAGGTGAATACCCTTGATAGGGGAAAAGGTATAGTATTTACTTCTGGGTTATTTTGGCTAAGAAAATGGTGGTGAAAATTCAGCACGAAAACGGCGTAATATGGAGATTCATAAATTTGGTAGATGAGCGAAAAAGGGCTATCCAATAATTTATACATGAAATTGATAGTAAGGTAATCATGTAATATAATATCCCAACATTTCAAATGGAATTCAGATGTATAATATTGAAGAAATTCATTATCGGAAATAATAAAATAGGAATCCATTACGGAATTTCGGCATGGTAACATGTGTATAAGGAAGGAATTAATGAGGGATAAAGGTGTATATTATCATTCAAACATAAGTACGGATGTATGATAGAGGTTCTAAATTATACCCCAATTTTTTTAATTGAATATAAAATGATATAACAAAATAATGAGACATAGAAAATAATGAAAAAGAATGAATCCCTTAGTTGGAGGTGTGACTAAAAAATCATGAACATGGGCTTCATGAGATATTGGGGAACCTTGGGGGATTATAGAGAGTGGAGGATAGAGTTGGGACGTGTTCAAAAGATTTTTATTGATGAGTAATGTGGGATTGGTTGGGTTTATGTAGGAAAATAGAGGGCACGTTTTTGATATTTTAGAAACATAGGTTTTCAAACCTATATAATTAAATACTAGAAACCACAGTCCTTCACATGGTTTATTCACATTGTTTTTTCCAAATACTAGTGTAAAATATTATTATACTTTTCAAATTTCCTAAAATATTAAAATATTTTCCTTGTTTATGTGGTGGTGTGTAACATTATTAATTAAATGATTTTAAAATCATAAAATAAATTATTCATCTTGGAGGATTCACAAAGGCTTTATAAAATAAGTAAAAAAAATATAAAATGAAATTATTTTAATGGTAAAACATATATTGGTCTGATAATACCCATTATTGTATTTATTACATCATATTGGTGTTATTATTATGTCATAAAGAACATATTTTATTTATACAGTATTTAATTTTAACCAAAACATTTGACTATCTAAGATAATTTTTAAAACATTCACCATTGGATAATTTATAAGTCCTGATACCAAAATAAATATTAATTTTATATAATTAATTTACAAAATATGTGAATTTCTACTTTGAAATTGAAAACAAACATTTATAGAAAATTTTATGGTTTTGGAAATTTTTTTTCAAACCATAATAAAAATTACATTAGACTTCATAAAAATTACATAATCATTTATTATTCATAAAATTAATTTGATAATAATATTTTATTAAACTAATAATTATTTCAAAAGATTATTTATTCCCTAATTTTTTTTTACAAATACACTTTTGGTTTTATCGAATATAAAAAATATAACCCGTATCAAATTGATTACCAAATCCGTTAAAGATAAATAAATGATATAATCATCATTTATAAGAATTATTTCTATAAAATTATATATAAAAAACATTAGTTTAATATATTAATGTATATATTTCTTAAAATTTTTATTTTTACCTGAAAACTCATGTTTTCAAGTTGATTATTCTCTTAAAATAGACTATTCACATAAATGAATTTATAGAAGAATAATTTTTTTTTTATAAAAATGGATTACACAATAAGTAACTAATGAATTTTTACATAAGCCCTTATTACATTGGGATAATACCTAAGGGTAAGGTGTGTGATGGTGAAAAACTCTTGGGGTGGGTCGGATAACATATCATGGGTATCTCTATTAACTAGAACATATCTCGTAGGGGATTTCATTCAAACATAACGTGATGAAGATCATATTGGTCTTGATCAAGGGAAAAGACTTGTTATGCTACCTCAATCCCAAGATCTGACAAATGAGCTTCATTCGACCTTAGTCTAATGGATAAGGCCATCCTCTACTTTGTCTTTGTTGAAATTATTTTTTAATCCCATTTATTTATAACAGTTATGTGATCACTATTCAAATACTATATTATCAAAGATAATGATAATTAACAGTAATTTAAAACAAAAAAATATTAATAAAAATGAGAATGTGTTTTCTATATCCATAAGACATTAAAATAAAGGTAATTTTATTCCTAAATGTTTAGGTTGTTACAACATTCCCTTATTAAGAAATTTCGACATGGAAATTTTATTTTCCCAAACTATAATAGATGAGGGTAACTCTGCCTCATTACTTCCACTGGTTCCCATGTTTCTTTTTCAAACATAAGGTTTCTCCACAACACATTGACGTGGTGAATTGCCTTATTTTGTAGAACTTTTTCCATACAATCTAATATCTTCACCGACTTCTCTACATTGGAATAATTATTCTTCAATGGTACCACATCTAGATTGAGAACATGGGATGGGTCATATATGTACTTCCTCAAAAGTGATATATGGAATACATCATGTACTTGAGATCGGTTTAGTGAGAGTGATAGTCTATATGCCACTACTCTGATGTGATCAGGGATCTCAAAAGGTCCGATGTATCTTGGAATAAGATTTCCATTATTACAAAATATCAACACTCTCTTCCATGGAGATATACAGAGGAAAAACATGTCTACAACATAAAACTCTAGGTCTCGTAAAAGATGGTCATCGTAGCTATTTTTTAACATTGAGAAGATTTTATATGCTACAGGATTATCTTAACCTTCTCCAATAGTTAATCAACCATTTCTGGACCCATATGTTTTTTCACCCCAAGTTTATCCCATCATGTCGGTGTTCTATACCTCTTCCTGTAAAGTCATTCATAAGGATCCATTTAAATGTTTGAGTGGAAACTGTTGTAAGATAACTCAACAAGTGGAATTTTTTTATCCCATCCACATTTTATGTCCATTGAGCATGCTCTCAACAAATACCCATGTGTTTGGATAGTCCAATCAGATTGGCGATCACTTTGAGGATGATAAGCCATATTGAAGTTCAAATCGGTATTCAGAGCATGTTAGAGACACATCCAGAACATAATGGTGAATCTTGGATCTTGATCGGTTTCAGTCGATAGTGGTACACCATGAAACCATGCCAATTATTTGATGTATATCCATGCCAGTTGATCCAATGCAAAGTCCTATCAAATTGAAATGAAGTGTGTTGTCTTTGTAAGATGATCCACTACAACCCAAATATATTATTTCATTTGTATGCCTTTGTACGTCCTGTGACAATGTCTGTGGTGATTTTCTCCTATTTCCATGTTGTAATATGTAATGGTTACATAATCCCCTTAGAATTATACATCTCAGTATTCAATTGCTGACATACCAGACCCATTGACGTATATTCTAAAATATTTTGCTACATGTTATCCCACCAATAATGCTATCAGAGATCTAGATACATATTTTTGTCTCAACTGTGGATAGGGAAATTCAAACAATGCACATCATCCAAAAATTAATTATTTAACTCTGGATTTGATGGAAAAAATAGTCTTGACACAAATCTCACAATTCCTTCTTCATTTGAATTAAACTCTATGGATTTACATTTTATAATTGTTTCCACTTTCTTATGAATTCCTACATCATCATTTTGAGTGTCCTCTAACTTTTCCAAAAGAGAAGGATGAGTAATCATTTGTAAAAGGATTTATGATGGTCCTTTTTTTTGATTCACATTTCCATCTACATCAAATTTATGAATATTGAAACCATTTAAATTCTAATTGATGGTAGAATTGTTGGGAATTTCTACTTAGTGCATCCAACAACTTTTTTACATTCAAAATTTGGTAATGAATTGACCAGTCATAATCCTTGATGAGCTCCAACCATCTTCATTGTAAATGTTTCACTCTTTCTGTGTGAATAAATATTTGAGACTTTTTTGATCATATATATTTCACATATTTCCCCAAAGAGAATATGGTGCCATATTTTCATTGCAATTATCACAACTTCCATCTCCAAATCATGTGGTGGGGTAGTTTTGCTAATGAATTTCCAACTTTCTTGAGGCATAGGTGATGCCCTTTTTATTCTGCATCAACACACATCCCTAGACCTTCTTAAATGCATCTATATTGATTAGGAAAATCTCCCGACTTGTGGGTAGTGTGAGCACAAGGGTATTGATAATCATCTTCTTCAACTTCATGAATCATTCTTCACATTAATCATTCCATGAAATCTTGAATCCATTCCGAGTTAGCTCAGTTTGAGTGTTTGAAAATCATGATAGTTTTCTCACAAATCGACAATAATATTCAGCTATCCTAAGAAAGATATGAATATCCATCACAAATGTTGGACATGGCCATCCCTAAAATGTTTTTGTTTTGTAAGGAAAAAACAATATCCCACTGTATGTGATGATATGACCTAATAATGAGACTTCCTTCAACAATAACTCGCTATTGTTATAATTTTCATAGATATTATCATTTTTAAAGGCCTCTAGTATAGTTTTTAGATGCCCATATTGGTTTTGGAGAATAATATAATATCGTCTATAAAGATTACTAAAACTTTGGTGAGTTAATCTATAAAGACTATATTTATCATGTCCATGAATATTGTTGGAGCATTTATGAGTATGAAAGTCATTACTATGAATTCATAGTGCTCGTACCTTTAATGAAAAGTAGTCTTGGGCATATCATACTGCTTCACCCTCAAATTGTAATATCCTGACCACTGATCCACCTTGGAGAAGTATTGTGATTCTCGTAGATAATCAAACAATTAATCAATTTATGGAATAGGATACTTGTTCTTTATAATTATTTTTTTGATCTCACAATAATCAATGAAAAGGCGCATAGATCCATACTTCTTCGTGATTAAGAGGACCGGTGCACCCCATGGTGAAGCAATTGGGAATACGAAATCTTTACACATATTCTCCTTTATCTGTCACTTTGTCCCCTTTAGCTCCACAAAAACCGTCCTATACAGAGACTTAGATATAGGAAATACCCCAGAGAATATGTTCAATTTATAATTCAACAGCTTTTCTAGGAAGAATACTAGGTAATTCCTCAAAAAACCATCAGTGAATTCCCTCACAATAGGCATGTCTTCAATGATAATTCATTCTAAAAAATCAATCATCTTAAAAAGATAGAAATGCTCATAGGAAATTAATATCTATACTTGAGATGATGGAGTTAAACATTATTCAACCTCATACTTGCACTTGTATAGAATAGTGAGTTGATCCACCATTTGGAGAGTGATTTCCCTCTTATGGAAATTTATGTTGGCTCTATATATTGAAAGCCAATCCATGCCCATAATTGCATCAAATTCAACCAGAAAAAGTATGATGAGGCTCTCTGGAAAGACCAATCCAAAATTGTGATATGGTAGGAGTTATATTCCTTTGATGCAGTAATATCCCCATTTTTCATTCCCACTGATATCTCTAATTCCATGATTTTTTTGTGGTGTTTTTATTGTTCTACTAAACTTTTGGGACATAAAAAGAATGTACAGAACTAGAATCAAAAGTACATTCACAATTCAATAATGAATAAAAACCATACATTTCACCACTTGGCTTTTGGGATTCACTTATGTAGTAGTGATGGAAAAACCAAACCCTTACTACCTTGGATGTTGTTGTTTGCCTCTGAAAATACTTGGCATAGGGCACTGGTTTTTAATGTGCCTCGGTTCTTTGTAGTTGTAGAAGTGAAAAATACATTGAGGGTTTAATAGAGCATGTCAATACTTTTTCATACCAATATGTTTTTCTTTTTAGTAATCATTGGCCATATTCCCTTCTCTACCACACCTAACGCATTTCCTAATCCTCATTAGGCAATTTCTTGGGTACTTTTTTTTGCTCCATTGGAAAGTGGGGTGCTAAGATTTCTTAGCACCATTGGATTTATCCATCGAACTGCCGTAATTTATGTAACCATTCCATTTCTAATACCAATGATACCATTGGGATTTTGAGATCTCCATTTCAACATTAAGGGCACATTAGATAATTTCCTTCTAGCTATTGAATTCATAGACCACTAGGGCTTTCCATAGTCTTGGTTTCATCCCACAAAATAAGTGGTCAACCTTTCATGCGAGGGTAATGTCATAGTCGAAGGATTATTGTGAAATAAATGTGATGTTTTCATCATACTATTTGATTGATTCATCACCTTTTTTCTTGAGGTCAAGGAAGTCCCTATCCATCTTATTTTGGAGGGTTAGAGGAAAATATTTAGCAAAAAACATTTTCTAGAAATCATTCAATTCCAATGCATGAATCTCTTCCTCGAGCTTTGTATTTATTATCAATGTCCACATTTGATTAGATTAACCCTCAATATGATAAGCATCCAGAAGAACTATATATTGTTCAGAACATTGAGTGATAGGAAAGATCTTCTCAATGGAGTTGATCAATAGTTTGGTGATTGAGGGGAAAATTATCCATTGAAAGTTTGAGGCCTTTGTATCATGAATATCTCGATTGTGACAGTGTATTTAGTAGGGGGTTGGACATTCATATAGACCCATGTTTCTATTAAAAACATGAATAAACTGAGAGATTATCATGAAAATGATTGTGATTCCCATACCGATCATATTGGGCATCTCATTTAAATTGTCATCACATTGATCTTCACATCTGTTGTTATCCCAACTCCTCCTATTCTCGAACATTGTCTATAATAAAAGGGAAAATTAAGGTTAAGTATTTTAAACTATTAAAAAAATAAAGGGTAATACAAGGAAAAAATTGGATAACTTATAAATTACATTGATCTCTTTAACTTATGAATTTCTAGGCTTCAATCTATGTTATCTGTGATCTATTTCCTATCATATATTCTTATGGGATTTTTTTCTCCCATAAAAATGGTTCCTACTATGCTTATGAATTTACTAAATCATGTACCCTTGGAGTTTCAATCCAAAAGTGTTGCAAGGACCATTTTCATGCACCAATTCCCGTTCGACTCTATCTCAAAGCAGTGTTTTCAAGTTTTACCCCTAGATACATCTGTGACACAATCACATCTACTTGTTTGTATCCAGACATGGATGTATTTTCTACAAAACCAACTTACTCTATACTCACCCAAATTTAAGTATTATTTTCTTATATTGAGTCTTACCCCAATGTCTTTAACTAGATATTTATAACCATAATCTCAAAAATAACAAAACATTTCCTCTAATACAATCTATAACAACCCTTCTCTTTATTACACAATTAGAATTTTTTTATTACATAAAAATAAATTTTATAAAACCCATAAGATTTAATGATATAGTGTTATTGTGGATTAGGAACATTAAATGAAAACATATGATATAAACTAAATCATATATATTGAAAACATCTTTTACATGACCGCAATATTCCTTCGTACTTAGCATTTCAGGGGATAACCTAAGGATATACCTAAGAAAAGGGTGAGATATAAATCCTACTAATGGCATAAAAAACTTATAACTTGAAGAATAAAATACATGTTTGGAAATGGACAAATAAATGGAACACAAGAAAAACATGATCATAAAGTAATGATACACCATGATTTTCATAACAAAGAAATGTGGCAACAACTGAAAACAATGCATCATTAACAAAAAGGAATCAGGTAAAACCTTGTCCCAAAATAATGGAAAAATTTACTAAAAGGACTCAAGTAAACCCCTATCTCAACATGAAGTATCATGATACTAAACATTTCCCATTTCATTGGAGCACTATCAGTGTGCAACCTTTATAAACATTTCAATCTCATACTTAAGTGTGCCACGTAGATCATATTACATGGATTCATTCAATGTCATCATTTTTCCATGATAAAAGAATTTAGAATACATACATATAAGTTACATTCAGTAAATGTATTTTTATAAAGGTGAATAAACTTGATAGTGAAATGGGTATGGTATTCACTACAAGAGGATTATGTCTTGGAAAATCACAATACAAATTCGGCAGCATAACTATGTTATATAGAGATTCATAAATTTGGTTGATGAGAGAATAAGAGGAATATCTTAATTTATAACTGAAATATAAAGTAAGTAAATCATTTAACCTAATATCCCATCATATGAAATGGAATTTAGATTCACAATATAGAAACAATTCTTGGATAGAAATAAGAAGAGAGAAATCCCTTATGGAATTTCAGAATTGTTGCGAGTGTACACAGACAGAATTAATGGCAAAGAAAGGGGTACATCATCATTAAAACATAAGGAGGGATTTATTGGGGTAGTGAAAAATTATATCCCAACATTTGTAATTGAATATAAAAGGTTAAAACAACATAAAGAAACTTGAACAAAAATGGGAAAGGAAGTAATAACTTACGTGGATGTCTGAGTTATAAAGAATGAAGAGTATATTTTTGATAGCTTGTGGCACCATGGGGAGATTCTATAGAGAGTAAGATATAATAGGGATATGATCCAAGTTATATATTGAATAGTATTTCGGGATTGAATGAGTTTATGTAGGGAAAAAGAGGGGGATTCTTTAATATTTTACAAAATTTTTTTACAGAACCAATATAACTAAATATTCAAAACCACAAATCATACCATGTTTTTTGTCCATGTTTCTTGAAAAATAGGGGTAGAAAACAATATTTTATATGTCCAATGGCCAAAAATATTAAAATAATTATATTTCTTATGTGGAGGTGAGTCACATTATTAATGAAATGAATTTAAAATCATGAAATATATTATACATTTGGGAGTATTCACTAAGGATTAATAAAATATGTAACACAAATATAAAATAAAATAATTTTAATGGGAATACATATATTGGGATGATAATACCCATTATATTGTTTATTACAGCACTTTGAGGTCATTATAGTGTCATAAAACACATATTTTATTTATACAGAATTTAATTTTTTCCCAAAAATTTGACTATCTTAGAAAATTATGAAAAATTCACCATTGGATAATTTCAACATACTGATTCCAAAAATAATACTCATTTTATCTGTATAATTTTGTAAATATGATAATTTTCACTTTTTAAATGAAAACAAAATTTATTTAATATTCAAGGTTTTTGACAAAAATAGTTTTCAAACCATAATAAAAATTATATAATCATTTTTTATTCATAAAAGTAATTTCATTATAATATTTTATTAAAATATTAATTATTTCAAAAATTAATTATTTCCTTCAAATATATTCTTTAAAAATAATTTTTTTATCATATATTAAAAATATAAATCTTATCAAACAGATTACATAATTATTTACAGATAAAGAATGGATACAATCCTCATTTTTATGATTTTTTTTATAATATTAATAAAAAATTATTAGTTTAAAATAATAATGTATATATTTCTCAAAATCTCAATTTTTACCTAAAATCTAAATTTATTAAATTTTTCATTCATTTAAGAATGACTATTCTCAAAAATGAAATGATGGAATAAGAATTATATTTATAAAAATGGATTACACAACAAGTACCAAATATATTATTACATAACCCATCACAACACCCTCATAATACCTAAGGGTAAGCTGTGCGATGGTGAAAGACTCTTGGGATGGATCCGATAACATCTCCCAGGTGGTAGTATCTATTATCTTTATCTTCTCTTATTAGAGATTCTATTTGAACTTTACATTTTGAAGCTTGGATTCAGCATGGCCAAGAGTGAAGCCCAGTGATTCTACCTCCTTCCCAAGCTCTGAAAAATTATCTTTATACTACCTGATTCAATTGGAAGAGGCCATCCTCCCCTTTTTCTGTGTTGAAAGTATTTTTTAAGACCATACATTTTGATCGATTTTGTGACCACTATTCAATGTCTATATTATCAACGTTAAGGATACATAATGTTAATTTAAACCAAATAATAACAATAATAAAATTTTATGTGTTTTTTACATCCATAAGACATTAAAATAAATGGAATTCTATTCACAAATGTTTGGGTTATTAAACTCTAAAATCATCCACCAAACCAATATAAACACAATTCATACCAAACCCGAGATAAAATGTAAACAGGCCGATGGGCGTAACAAGACTCATCATAATATATCACACATACTCCTTCCATTGATTTATAACTCAATTTATGTAAAAAATAATGGAAACACTCACATATAAACCATTCCCATCCATTCCAAATAGTTCCACACATGCTCTTGTTGATGAGATACCATAAACACAACAAATAAATATTAATATCATGTTATTTATTAAATAAATTTCAAAATAAACATTATTTACTGACATACCCATGAATTATCAAACATGGGGTGGTGAATATCAATGGAAATCACATCCTATGCGTAAAATATTGAGATCCCATATCCGATAGCTATATGTGAAAAGATGTGGAAAAAGAACAAATAATAAAACAATTAGTATGTAAATAAATTTATTAAATCTAACTAAAATATACATGTAAACATACCTCTACATGCATGGATCAATGTAAAGATGTGGATGTCACACTGGGATATAGTTAAGAATCATCAATTGGGAAAAATCAAACCCCCTTCCAGTCCTCCCTGAACCAAGAGCTGTCTTAGACTCAGATGATCCAACATCCTGCTCGTCCAAAGGGAGATCAACCTCCTACAAAAAAACTAAATAGATCCTTGGTCTATCAGAAACACAAAATCACTTTTGTTAGTAAATATTTATATACATGTATTATATATAAATATGTTATATATTATTATAACCATAATTTAATAATTTCAATATTCTTTTTCACCCTCACATTCATATATGATGATGTCAATGTATTCATATTCCTCCTCAGCATCATCAATTTCTATATGAGTTTATGTTCTATCATCTCTTATCATTTCAAATTCATTTGCAACATCATTAACACAATTTTCACCATCGAACCTTAACTTTGGGGTTTCATCATCAATATTCATTTTCTTCATAAATAATATGGATTTGGAGAAATCTCTTGAAAATTTTAAATTCTGTTCACTTCAATGGAACTACATTCACAAATTTTCAACTAATTCTCTGAAGATTTAATTATTATTATTCTCCACAAACCACCCAACTCTTTTAATGTAGCAGAATAATTAACCTAATAAATTTATTTTCTCTGATAATAGAATAAAATGGTTCATTTAAAACAAGAATAATGTTATATTTAATATCAATGACTCTTTTAGACTAATAACATGAAAGACTCTCTTAGTATACAACCACCAAAATTTAAATATCATTATATAATGTGGTCCCAAATAACACAATTCAATAATTTCTTCCAATATACCATAAAAGTTAACTTTAGTTTCTCTATGATTATATAATCTCAAGAAAACACTACTATACATTATTTTTTTTATTTCCTATATGCACATATATAAAATATAAAACATTTCATGACATATGAATTATAAGATTTTACAATTTTTGATGGAGGGTTACTCAATACACACAATCGATGGACAATTTTATCAGCTTGTTGAGATACATGATTTTTTTTTTAAAAAATTTATCTATCTTATATGTAATAAATTTATTTTATATGTTAAACCATAAATAAATAGTGTTACCAGTATTTGAAACTAATATGAAAAATTATTTTGCTGATGTTCTTCATGAATAGTTGCTGTAATTTTTAGATATTGTTTCTTAATATGATTATCATGTATCCTATAAATAAAATATAATTAATTTACCATAAAAAAATTATAGAATAAGATACATAATCACTCATAGTACAAATGATGTCATTTCTTCCCAATTGAGCAGAAAATATGTATGAGCTCTATGATGTTCATCATCTGAAATCATTCGTTAATGAACTCCACTGAAGCCAAGTTCAGACTCATGAAAAACTGATAATTTATTTCTCTTTTCTACATCACCATTTACCTCATTATGACCCATATAGTTGTCTTTTGCGGGATATTCAGATCTAAAATCCTGAGACTATAAAAGTAAAATTTCCTCTTTCAAATAAGCTACTATAATTGGGCCTTCAACCAATACATTTTTACATATTTTTTTACTTCATTTTCTACAATATTTTCTTGAATGGGTACATCCATCTGAACTGTAATACACCTCTACATTTTTCATAATGTGGAAAATCTAATATGAAATATTTTATTTAGTCAAAAAAATCCTTCAGGAATATTTTTTCAAGTTTATATAAAATTTAAACATCATCTTATAGTCATTGTAACGCACCGACCCCAGTTACCTAGAGTCGGTGCATTATTACATAACATTGGTATGATCACAAGAAAGATTAAATCTCGAAATACCGATTGGTTTAGTAGTCTTGGAAACACTAGATATATTCATAAGTCTTACATTACATCATAAAATGAAAAACTACTACAATAACATATTGTCTCCATAATCCACACTCATATCCCCACATAATATCCCTGCAGGTCATTCATAATTTACTTCTTCACTTCATGGGAAAAATAAAACATAGAAAAGGGGTGAGCTCAAATGCCCAGTAAGGATAACAATATAGCAGAAACTTTCATAAATAAAAATAAACATTTAACGCAATGTATAACTATAAAAAAATCCTTTTATACTTGAACTTTTAACATAGTATGGAATAAATAAAATGAGATAATGCCATTTACTTATTCACATGGTTATTCTACTAATCGAATAATCACATGCAAAATCAATAACCACTTTCATAATGATGGAATGCATAATGCCAGACTATCATAACCACATAGCCAAGGCCTCGTGCCAAGACTACAAATAAGATTTTGTCAAGGCCTTGTGCCAAGACACTAGTTTGTCTCATGAGACCTACCGATGCATCGAGGAGCTATAGCGGGCTCCACCAATCACATATTAAGTCCAATGCATTCCCATATGAAAAGGTTTAAACATAACATAAACATTCGTATTAAAACTAGCATACGAAATGTCAATAATTTCACCATAAACTATGAATGGTATAAAAATAGCACATCCACAGTCAAACATATCACAAAACCTTCAATACAATATAGAAGTTTTGTATCATAATAAATCAACTTCAAATAATCTTAAAATCCATCAAAGGATGTTGACATAGATGAAATCAAAATTCTTTTTAAAGAAATATATCCTTTTATTTTGAAATCATTTAAGTTCCATATAAAATAAAACATTTTCTTTGAAAATATTCTTATAAGCTTGTAAGGGAAGCTTTGAAGATTTTATAACGGCGGAAAATAGCCGCACCCTCCGTACAAGTTAAAACAACATTCTTACCTTAATTCTGTCGAAAAGGTTAAATAGGACCTTATTTTGAAAATGACGGAAAGATTCCTTTATAAACCTCTTATAAAAAGTCAAACAAGGGTATAAATGACTTTAACCCATATTCTTGTAAATAATAAATATGTTTTTAAATACATTTCGAAGAAACATGGATGTGGATGATAAAGAAATCCCCGTAGATTATTACGTATAAACAACCTCGGATAATGAAGAGATTGTGAAATAACCCTTACCTTGTACTTTTCCTTGGTTGGGGTAGGTTAACCTCCTGTATAATGGTGAAATAATTTTTATTAAATTATACAAGAATCATATATATTAATATGATATCATATATGATCTTTTAACATTGATTTGTTAATAATATCTTAGAATTATCGTTGTTTCGGGTGTTAACTTACTCATTTTCTTTTATATGTTTTGTTACATAAGCCATGTTTGTTGTATCTTATTCATATACAGAATGATATCAAGTCCTTAAACATCATTTTTAAATCATCAAATGATAATTATACTTGAATGGATACGATGGAGAATGAATCTCATCGCGTTCGTGGAGACGGTAGTCCGTACGTACGCACGAGCGACAATATCATTATTTTGATATTAAAATAATATATAAATGGATGGTATATCATATATACAGAATCATTAACATGTTATATTTATTATTTAAATCAGTTACACGTCATTATTATACCCATCCAAATAATAATATATTGAATAACAATTACACCACGACGTGGAGACGGTAAGCCGTACGTACGCACGTATGGTGACATGTTATTCAAAGGGTGGATAGAATACTGAATATTGTTATACCATATTTATAATAACATCACAGTATATGTAAGATACTGGAGTTATTATTTTAGAATGGTAAGAACAAAGAAATAAGAAGTGGAAGAAGAAAGGAACTTGAAAAGGGGTGGTGAAAACATTACCTCTTCTTCGGGTTCTTCCTTTTGATTTGATCAAAAGGGCTCCTTAGGTTGGCTTTCTGATCAAACTAAGGCCTCTTGGTTGTAGTGAGGGATGTTGGGAGAGTAGTTGGGCAGATTTTGGCCGAACAAAAAGGCTTTGAAGGTGTGAAGAAATGAGAAGGAGGAGTGCCCTTTTATAAGAGGGGTGAGGGGCACCTTTGGAAAAGCTAGAAATATTAATTTATAATAAATTCATATTCGGTTTATAATGGCTCCAAAGTTGATTATTCAAAGGTTAAGATGGGTATAGGTCGAAAACCACTCAACCAATAGAATTTAGACAGTTTTGGGTACTTATATTAACCTTATCTTTAAGTATTAACTCTAAGTTAATTAGTTTCACTTTTACAATGTCTCTTTGTATTTTTATATAATATGGTTAATAAACTTACTATATACATCCGAGCGACCCCCAAGTGGTCCATGAATGATGAAACTATCATGATATAAGTCTCTTGGCCGAACCTTATATTTTTAGGAATTTAATATCAATTAATAATATAATATTTGTTTTAAGAACTCTTTTATGTCAATTTTGACACTATTCAATAGTTGATTTTTGTGAAACTCATAACAGATTGCTTACTTTGAAAAAAGTCAATTAAATCAATCCTAATATATCATATTATCCTATAAAATTAGTTTAATTCATTAAAAGTTTCATATTATATTTATTTGGGTATTTATAATATCAATTATTTTAATTTTTCACTATTATAGTAATTACTGCATCATCATTGTGTCATAAATAAAATAAATTATTTAATTTCTAAAAATTATAAATAAAATATAATTCTGTAGGAAATCCTTTTATATTTTTAATGAATATTTATAATTTAAAATCAAATTTATATAACCCTATGTAACAATTGTTTTGCTAAAGGATATATGCTTGTGTCATTTTTGTATTCGTTTTAACTTAATTAAAATAAAGTGTCATTATCACTTACAAGTGGATCCATGGGGTCCCAAAATCAACCCAAAGATGCCCATGGTCGACCATGTATCAAAAAATAGGTTTAAGACACGTTTTAGGATAATTTAGTATTATTATAGTATTATTTGTTAACCCTTATTTACCGGATTTACCCTTAACCATGGTAAATAAAATATTTACCGCAGTAATTATTCAAAATGTCTAAAAATAAAAGTTACCGATTTACACAATTTGAAAATCCTGATTCTAGATATGGAATCTATTTTCCTAAATTCAAAACACAGAATTGGCAGAAATTAATTTAAAATTAATTCCCGCTGTCAAAACAAAAAGCGTGTTTTTAAGAGATAATAACTATCAAAAGATTGACACTTGTTTATGTTCGGTTTAATTGTAAAATTATGTCCAATGACCAAAATTATATTAAATGGTAAAAATATATTCTAAATATACTTTAAAACTACTAAAATTCATAATTTATCACTATTATTTATTTTTATTAAAAAAGTTGTTTTTAATTAAAATTTAGTAATTTTCACTATTCATCAAAATATGAAAGTTATCCGAAAAGTACCAAAATTTCACCTTAGGCTAAATTATTTATTCTGAATCCAAAAATGAAGTCCATTTTGAAATATAAAATATATATAATTTTAAAAATTAGGTATTACTATTCATAACGGCTAGTTTGATTGGTTGTTAGAACTCGGTGTTGCGTACAACACACGCTATCGGATTATTCAAAGAGAAGCGTACCGTAGAAGCTTGGGGTGTTACATTCTCCCCTCCTTCAAATAATTTCTTCCTCGAAATTTCTAGAATACTATCGCATGAAAAGACTTGGGTGGTTCTTCATCATAAGTTCCTCAGGTTCCCACGTTGCCTCTTCCATCTTATGGTTTCTCCACAAAACTTTTACCAGACGCGTCGTCTGGTTTCTCAGTACTTGTTCTCTCGTATCAAGAATCCTGACGGGCTCTTCACAATAGGAAAGATCGGGTTCCAGTTCTAATTCTTCGTAGGTGAGTACATGCGTTGGATCATGCATGTATTTCCTCAACAGAGATACGTGGAACACATCGTGAACTTTGGAGAGACTTGGCGGCATTGCCAATCGGTAAGCTACAACCCCAATTAGTTCTAGAATTTCGAAAGGTACGATGTACCTGGGACTCAATTTACCTTTCTTACCAAAACGTATGACTCCCTTCCACGGAGATACCTTCAGAAAAACATGATCACCGACTTGAAATTCCAAATCCTTCCTTCGATTATCGGCATAGCTCTTTTGCCTACTTTGAGCTGCTTTGATGTGATTTTGGATTACTTTCACCTTTTCCACCGTTTCCTCCACCAGTTCTGGGCCTACAAGTTTTCTTTCACCAATGTCATCCCAACAGGTTGGTGTATGACATCTCTTTCCGTATAATGCTTTATATGGTGCCATCTGAATACTCGAATGGAAGCTATTGTTATAGGAAAATTCTACCAGAGGTAAATATTGATCCCACATACCCTGAAAGTCAAGTGAGCAAGATCTCAACATGTCTTCTAAGGTTTGAGTAGTCCGTTCTGATTGTTCGTCTGTCTGAGGGTGGTATGCAGTACTCAAATGAAGTTCAGTATCCAGGGATTTCTGAAGACTTTTCCAGAATCTTGAAGTAAAACGGGGATCACGATCAGAAACAATCGATAGGGGTACTCCATGAAGTCTCCCAACTTCATTAATATATAGTCTTGCTAGACGTTCCAGGGGTATATCTTCTCTTATAGCAAGAAAATGTGCTAACTTGGTAAGACGATCAACAATAACCCATATTGCATCGTTCCTTCTAGGAGTCTTTGGTAGCCCCATGACAAAGTCCATCGTAATATTGTCCCATTTCCACTCTGGTATGGGAAGAGGTTGCATGACTCCTCCAGGCTGTTGCCTTCCAGCTTTCACTTGTTGACAAACCATACATCTTGACCCAAAATCCGCAATCTCCCTCTTCATGTTGTCCCACCAAAAATGTTCCTTCAAATATCTATACATTTTGGTGCTCCCAGGGTGTATAGAGAAATTGGAACTATGAGCATCATCCAGCAATTCCCTTTTTAGATCAGGTATATCAGGAACACAAAGTCTCTTCCAAAATTTCAAAATTCCATCTTCATACACAAAGTCTCTCAATCTCCCATCATTCACAGCTTTAATCTTCTTTTGAAATTCTTCATCATCGGTCTGAGTACTCTTAATCCTTTCTATTAAAGATGGTTTGGCAACCATTTGAAAAAGAAATGATGTTTCGCCTTCCCTGGTTATTCCCATGTCCATCTTCACTAGATCCATGAAAATTGGATCCCTTTCAATTCTCATATTGTTCAAAACTCCGTGGTCTTTTCTACTCAAAGAATCTACCACCTTGTTTGCTTTCCCCGGGTGGTAGTGTATCGTGTAATCACAATCCTTGAGTAATTCAAGCCATCTCCTTTGCCTCATGTTGAGTTCTTTTTGTGAGAAAATATAATTCAAACTCTTGTGATCAGTATAAATCTCACATTTTTCACCATAGAGGTAGTGCCTCCATATCTTCAAAGCAAAGATCACAGCTGCTAACTCGAGATCATGAGTAGGATAGTTTTGTTTATGAATTTTCAACTATCGTGATGCATAGGCAATAACTCTATCATTCTGCATAAGGACACAACCAAGTCCTTTCTTCGATGCATCACTATAAATAACGAACCCATCATTCCCCGATGGTAGAGTCAATATAGGAGCATTGACTAATCTTTTCTTCAGTTCCTCAAAACATTCTTCACACTCTTTTTTCCAAACAAATTTAACCCCTTTACGTGTGAGCTTCGTTAATGGGTTAGCCAATCAGGCAAAATTCTGGACGAAACGTCGATAATAACCTGCCAAACCAATAAAACTGCGTACCTCAGTTATACTCGTAGGTGCTGGCCATTCTTGGATTGCCTTGGTCTTAGAAGGATCAACAGAGATTCCATCTTTAGAGACAATATGGCCAAGAAAAGAAATCTCCTGAAGCCAGAATTCACACTTGCTAAACATCCCATATAATTCATGCCTCCTCAGAGTCTTCAAGATAATGCGCAAGTGATTTTCATGATCTTCGTAGGTTTTGGAGTATACCAAGATATCATCAATAAATACCACCACAAATTCATCGAGATACTCCTTGAAAACTCTATTCATCAGATCCATGAATACAGAGGGTGCATTAGTCAATCCAAAAGGCATTACAGTAAACTCGTAATGCCCGTACCTGGTTCGAAATGCTATCTTCGGAATGTCTTCCTTCTTTACACACAACTGATGGTATCCAGATCGAAGGTCAATCTTTGAAAAGTATTGAGCTCCATGTAGTTGGTCAAATAAATCATCAATACGAGGTAGGGGATACTTGTTCTTTATCGTTATAGCATTGATATCCCTGTAGTCGATACATAACATCATAGATCCATCTTTCTTTTTAACAAAAAGAACAGGGGCTCCCCATGGAGAAACACTAGGGAGAATAAATCCCTTATTACTCAATTCCTCTAGTTGTTTCTTTAGTTCAACTAATTCTACAGTGGCCATTCTATAAGGGGTCTTCGATATAGGCCTTGATCCAGGAATTAAATCAATGGAAGACTCAACTTCTTGTTCAGGAGTATGTCCAGGTAAATCTTCCGGAAATACATCTAAAAATTCTTTCACAACAGGTACATCCTCTATTTGAACATTCCTTTCCTCACCCGCAGTTATTTCATTCTCTTCCTCCCCAATAATTGAATTTAGTTGAGCTATTGAGGGTGGATCTAAATAAGAATTAGGTGGTGAAGATTCTGCTCTAAAGATAAGGTGTTCCTTATCATTATCATCAAGAATCGTAACCTATTTCTTCTTACAATAAATCTTCGCATCATAGTCCGAAATCCAGTCCATACCGAGGATTATGTCAAACTCAATCATAGGTATGACGATGAGATCAGCAGATAACGAACATTTATGTGCTCTAATGGGGACTGATTCACAAAACATTGTTGCAATGATACTTCCCTTAGGAGTTTTAACTAACAACTCCCTTGTTAAATCAAATTGGAAATATCTAATTTCCTTAGCAAACTGGGAAGATATGAAACAATGCGATGATCCAGAATCAAATAATGCATTTTCTAAACTTGAGGAAACCATTAAATTACCTGCCACAATGTCATTCGGAGCTTCTACCTCAGCAGTAGTGATAGCATAAGCTTGGCCTTGATCCCTTGGACTTTTCTGAGGTAAGTTCTCCTAACGCTTAGGACATTCATTCGCATAATGTCCCATCTCCCTGCAATTGTAGCACTGAACGTTGGTGGCTTCCTTCTTCCCTTTGCAATCACGAGCTTGGTGGCCTTTTTCACCACACTTGTAACAGACTCCCATTCCCTTCAAGCAAGCACCGGGGTGTTTCTTCCCACATTTACCACAGGATGGATATTCAACCTTTCCTTTCATCCCCTTATTTCCATTCCTAGATTGATCAGCAGGCCTCTTCTTCTCATGATTTGCTTTAAATTCATAAGACTTAGAGAATTCCTTTTCGGTCTTGATAGCACATGAGACAATGTCTTCGTACGATGAAAAGGATAGTGAGACTAATGCTCGATGGAGAAATGGTTTTAACCCATCAAAGAAATGATCAATCTTACTTCTTCGGTTACGTATATAATCACCAGCGTACCTTGCTAACCTTGTAAAGTTAGCCTCATACTTTGTGACATTCTCATCCTCCTTCTGTCTCGGACTTAGAAATTGCCTTTCCATATCTGCTCGATGGTCGCGAGGAAAGTATTTTTCTAAAAACAGATTTTTGAACTCCCTCCATTCCATATTTGATACTTCAACATCTTCCTTCATAGTTTGAATCAATGACCACCATTGATTAGCATCTCCAGTGAGGCGGTAAACTGCCATGATAACTTTTTCCCTTTCACTGCTCCCCAAAGCCTGAAATATTTTCTCTAGGGAAAATATCCATTGCTCAGCTACTAAGGGATTTGTACTCCCATTGAATGTTCGTGGTTGTTGCCTCATGAATCGATCTAACATTGATCCTCCACGTTGCGGATCAGGGTGCTCCATACGGGTAAGGTTATTATTCATAACCTGAGTAAGTTGTCCCAGTATGGTGATTAGCTGATCAGCTCCAGTTGCATCACCAGCTCCACTATAATTATCTTGAGCAGGAGGGAAATCCCTACATGGAGTGCGTGCATTGATATGGTTTCCATTTCTTCCACTAGGCGCCATTTCTAAACAATGGCATAAACTAGATCAGTTTATGAATCAAAATACATAATCCCATACTTATAAAACACTTAACATAAATTGAACTATTTATGGATATAATCCATAATCATAAGAATGTTTTCTTTGAGGAAGTATATACTCATAATCCCTTCAAAATGATTTGTAAAGAAAAATGAGAGTTATCCTAAGCATATCCCCCGGGAGTGTCGTAACCAAGAGTGCAGCAAGGCCCGTTGTTGTGCACCAGTTCCCATTCGAGTCTAGCTCAAAGCTGTGTTTTCGGGTTTTACCCCTAGGTACATCTGTGCCAGAGCCGCCTCTACCTGCTCGTATCCAGACAGGGATGTATTGCTCGGAAAACTCACAAAATCTCTACAATACCAAAATTCTAGGAAGTTCTTCTATACTAATCCTCAAAGTTCATCTTAGGTCTACGTGCTCTAATCAGAGTTTATCTAAATCTAGCTTCCAAGGTTTGTACTAAACTTCCTCTGATACCAACTGTAACGCCCCGACCCCAGTTACCCAGAGTCGGTGCATTATTACATAACATTGGTATGATCACAAGAAAGATCAAATCTCGAAAGACCGATTGGTTTAGTAGTCTTGGAAACACTAGATATATTCATAAGTCTTACATTACATCATAAAATGAAAAACTACTACAACAAAATATTGTCTCCATAATCCACACTCATATCCCCACATAATATCCCTGCAGGTCATTCATAATTTACTTCTTCACTTCCTGGGAAAAATAAAACATAGAAAAGGGGTGAGCTCAAATGCCCAGTAAGGATAACAATATAGCGGAAACTTTCATAAATAAGAATAAACATTTAAGGCAATGTATAACTAAAACAAAAACCTTTTAAACTTGAACTTTTAACATAGTATGGCATAAATAAAAAGAGATAATTCCATTTACTTATTCACATGGTTATTCTACTAATCGAAAAATCACATGCAAAATCAATAACCACTTTCATAATGATGGAATGCATAATGCTAGACTATCATAACCACATAGCCAAGGCCTCGTGCCAAGACTACAAATAAGATTTTGTCAAGGCCTTGTGACAAGACACTAGTTTGTCTCATGAGACCTACCGATGCATCGAGGAGCTATAGCGGGCTCCACCCGTCACATATTAAGTCCAATGCATTCCCATATGAAAAGGTTTAAACATAACATAAACATTCGTATTAAAACTAGCATACGAAATGTCAATACTTTCACCATAAACCATGAATGGTATAAAAATAGCACATCCATAGTCAAACATATCACAAAACCTCCAATACAATATAGAAGTTTTGTATCATAATAAATCAACTTCAAATAATCTTAAAATCCATCAAAGGATTTTGACATAGATGAAATCAAAATTCTTTTTAAAGAAATATCTCCTTTTATTTTGAAATCATTTAAGATACATATAAAATAAAACATTTTCTTTGAAAATATTCTTATAAGCTTGTAAGGGAAGCTTTGAAGATTTTATAATGGCGGAAAATAGCCGCACCCGCTGTATAAGTTAAAAAAAACATTCTTACCTTAATTCTGTCGAAAAGGTTAAAAAGGACCTTATTTTGAAAACGACGGAAAGATTCCTTTATAAACCTCTTATAAAAAGTCAAACAAGGGTATAAATGACTTTAACCCATATTATTGTAAATAATAAATATGTTTTGAAATACATTTCAAAGAAACATGGATGTGGATGATAAAGAAATCCCAGTAGATTATTACGTATAAACAACCTCGGATAATGAAGAGATTGTGAATTAACCCTTACCTTGAACTTTTCCTTGGTTGGGGTAGGTTAACCTCCTGTATAATGGTGAAATAATTGTTATTAAATTATAAAAGAATCATATATATTAATATGATATCATATATGATCTTTTAACATTGATTTGTTAATAATATCTCAGAATTATCGTCGTTTCGGGTGTTAACTTACTCATTTTCTTATATATTTTTTGTTACATAAGCCATTTTTGTTGTATCTTATTCATATCCAGAATGATATCAAGTCCTTAAATATCATTTTTAAATCATCAAATGATAATTATACTTGAATGGATACGATGGATAATGAATCTCATCGCGTTCGTGGAGACGGTAGTCCGTACGTACGCACGAGCGACAATATCATTCTTTTGTTATTAAAATAATATATAAATGGATGGTATATCATATATACAGAATCAATAACATGTTATATTTATTATTTACATGAGTTACACATCATTATTATACCCATCCAAATAATAATATATTGAATAACAATTACACCACGACGTGGAGACGGTAAGCCGTACGTACACACGTATGGTGACATGTTATTCAAAGGGTGGATAGAATACTGAATATGGTTGTACCATATTTATAATAACATCACAGTATATGTAAAATAATAGAGTTATTATTTTAGAATGGTAAGAACAAATAAAGAAGAAGTGGAAGAAGAAAGGAACTTGAAAAGGGGTGGTGAAAACATTACCTCTTCTTCGGGTTCTTCCTTTTGATTTGATCAAAAGGGCTCCATAGGATGGCTTTCTGATCCAAATAAGGCCTCTAGATTGTAGTGAGGGATGTTGGGAGAGTATTTTTGCAGAGTGTGGCCGAATAAAAAGGCTTTGAAGGTGTGAAGAAATGAGAAGGAGGAGTGCCCTTTTATAAGAGGGGTGAGGGGCACCTTTAAAAAAGCTAGAAATATTAATTTATAATAAATTCATATTCGGTTTCTAATGGCCCCAAAGTTGATTATTCAAAGGTTAAGGTGGGGATAGGTCAAACACCACTCAACAAATAGAATTTAGACAGGTTTGGGTACTTATATTAACCTTATCTTTAAGTATTAACTCTAAGTTAATTAGTTTCACTTTTACAATGTCTCTTTGTATTTTTATATAATATGGTTAATAAACTTACTATATACATCCAAGAGACCCCAAAGTGGTCCATTAATGATGAAACTATCATGATATAAGTCTCTTGGCCGAACATTAGATTTTTAGGAATTTAATATCAATTAATAATATTATATTTGTTTTAAGAACTCTTTTATGTCAATTTTGACACTATTAATAGTTTATTTTTGTGAAACTCATAACAGATTTATTACTTCTATAAAAGTCAATTAAATAAATCCTAATATATCATATTATCATATAAAATTAGTTTAATTCATTAAAAGTTTCATATTATATTTATTTGGGTATTTATAATATCAATTATTTTAATTTTTCACTATTATAGTAATTACTGCATCATCATTGTGTCATAAATAAAATAAATTATTTAATGTATAAAAATTATAAATAAAATATAATTATGTAGGAAATCTTTTTATCTTTCTAATGAATTTTTATAATCTAAAATCCAACATATATAACCCTATTTAACAATTGTTTTTCTAAAATATATATGCTTGTGTCATATTTGTATTCATTTTAACTTAATTAAAATAATGTGTCATTATCAATTACAAGTGGATCCATGGGGTCCCAAAATCGACCCAAAGATGCCCTCGGTCGACCATGTATCAACCAATAGGGTTAAGACATGTTTTAGGGTGATTTAGTATTATTATAATATTATTTTTTAACCCTTATTTACCGGATTTACCCTTAACCATGGTAAATAAAATATTTACCGCAGTAATTATTCAAAATGTCTAAAAATAAAAGTTACATATTTAAACAATTTGAACATACTGATTCCAAATATGGAATCCATTTTCCTAAATTCAAAACACATAAGTGGAAGAAATTAATTTAAAATTAATTCCCGCTGTCAAAACAAAAAGCGTGTTTTTAAGAGATAATAACTATCAAAAGATTGACACTTGTTTATGTTCGGTTTAATTGTAAAATTATGTCCAATGACCAACATTATATTAAATGGTAAAAATATTTTCTAAATATACTTTAAAACTACTAAAATTCATAATTTATCACTATTAATTATTTTGATTAAAAAAGTTGTTTTTAATTAAAATTTAGTAATTTTCACTATTCATCAAAATATGAAAGTTATCCGAAAAGTACCAAAATTTCACCTTAGGCTAAATTAGATATTCCGAATCAAAAAATGAAGTCCATTTTGAAATATAAAATATATATAATTTTAAAAAGTAGGTATTACTATTCATAATGGCTAATTTGATTGGTTGTTAGAACTCGGTGTTGCGTACAACACACGCTATCGCATTATTCAAAGAGAAGCGTACCTTAGAAGCTTGGGGTGTTACAGTCATCTTTGTACATTATTATCTTTCATCAAATCAAAAATATCTCAGAAGAAATATGATATCATTTATCACTTCCCCAATCAAATAATTAAAAAATATCGTAATCCATTAAGGATAATTCCTTCCAATATCACATGCCAGTCCTGACATTTTAATCCGGTAATATAACCAATTATGAAACATCTTACCAAATTGGAAGAATAACTATTTGGAAGTCTAAAATCTTCATTACACTAAATATTAATAATCAATTATCTTTGGACGATGTATAATTTGATTTTGGCTTCACTAACTTCTATGATTTGACATTTTCAAATAGTTCATGTTCTGGTCACCTATAAATTTTTGTAAGATCTAATAATGTATTTACATTATCTTTAGTCTTACCTAGTGTATCCATAATTATATGAAATAAATTATCAAAATAGTTCTTATCAATATGAATGAAATTAATAATGTGACGAACCAACAAATCAGACCAATATGTTATATCCCAAAAAATTCCCCATTTTATCTAATTGTGTTTTTCCCAAAAACATCATTTTCTTTTGCTTTATTGTTGGTCCAAATGTGATGGGAGGTAATAAAGATACAATTTATATTACCTTTATACCTATGATCATTGTTGTAGGTTTATCTCTTTCCATTGTACCTTTTATGAAATGATATTTATTCCTATAAGAATGATTATTGGTTGGGTGGAATCTATGATGACAATAAAAAAATAAGGTTTTTTCCATTGATGAGAATAAACACATTTCTGTCTCTCATACAATTTGGACATGATTTTTGACCATTTTTACTACACCTAGATATGTGTCATATTCTAGGAAGTCACTAATTATCCACATCAATGCAGTTTTTAGTAGGAAATTCTATTTCTCAGTGACATAATATGTATTAACACTATTATTCCATAATGAATTTACTCATCAATCAATGGTTTCAAATATGAATCAATATTATTTTTCAGATTTTATGGAATTGATAACGTCAAAAGAAAGAATGAATCCATCTTAAACATCCAAGGAGGTGAATTATACAGAGTTATAATTATAGTCAGCATTAATAATGACTACTGAAAGAACTAAATGGATAGAAACTGTTAGAAGAAAGAACCAATCATATGTTTTGGGATTATAAACCAAAAGTATGATGAAATTTGTCAAAATGTTTCCATGAATCCCCTTCAGAGGGATTATTTAATCTTTTCCCAGTTTAAATATTGGTTTTGTTTCATGAAATCATTATTTCTATGTTATGAGACATAAATAAATGTTGCAATCTAGGTGTAATCTGGAAATACCTCAACCACAATATATGAATCAATGAGGCCTTTCCTATTTGAGCATATTTATAACTTGATGTTCCACATGTTGGAAAACACTCCAACAATATATTTTCACCATAATATAGGATACAATCATTTTAACATGCATTAATATTCTAATAAAAATGTCCTAGATTGCAAACTAGCATCTTGTTTTCATAGAAATTTTTAGGCAACACATTTTATTTAGGTAACAAATTTATAACCAAAGATAATATCTGATCAAAATAGCTATTGGAAATTATATTTTCTGAATTAATAGCCATAAATTTTACAACCTCTTTAAATTATCTTTTCTTACATGTAGGATATAAGGTTTCCTCATTGGTCATCGAAAACTCATAAAATTGAGATGGTTCAAACTCTGGTGTTAAATCAATGTCATGCTAACTATTAATTATTATAAAGGTGGAACAACTACATCATGAACAAAATATTTAATTTTTGATGACTCTAGAACCATATTATTAGTTTCATTTATAGAACTGCATTTACCATGTTGATACCAAAAAACTTAATCTATTTGAGAAACAAAATGAAATAGATGGCCTCCAACATTGTCAAATCTGTCTAATGTCCTCAGATAACATTTTTTAAAGGAAATTTAATTTTTACATTTGTTAAATATTATGGTTTTGATGATGCAACTTAAATGAATGATTTATCCCCCTCAACATATATAGGATTTAAACCAGAACACTTTTGTTACATGTTCTAATTTATCCAAGCGTGATCATTTAATAATGACTGTAGTCAACTTCTTTATTCAATATTTCTCTAAAAAAATTAAAAATAATAACTTTTTTTGAATAATTTGATATTATTAAAACACTATCTAAAAATGAGGAGAAATATTAATTCACTTTTCTAGAAAGTAATGATAATTTATATTTTTTCATAGTTATTTGTAGTATTGTTTTAAAACTATTATACTATTCTATACTAATATACACAAATTTTTAATAATTTATACTAATTATCTCTAATTATTATTAATTATAGATAATTTATACTAATTATCACAAATTACGAGCAGAACATTTTCTAGTGGATTGGCGGGGACTCTGTTTCCTGACCAATCATTTTCTTGCAACTTTCTGTTACTAAAATCACTTTGAAGAATCTTCTCCAATTTACAAATATCCATTTTTGTATGCGTGAGAATATAGAGTAGTGATGCCTTACCGCGCTGCTCCTCATTACCAACCATACGAAAATGGTTATTCGAATGTTGGAGTAGATTTATCAGAGTGATTCCAATGAGAGAAAGTTTAACAATGATGATTCATTAGGACATATATCCTCATTTTCCCAACTTCTCCTCTCTATGAAACATTCTCTTACTAAAATGAATATGAAAATTCATCTCTAACAAAAAAATAGAAATTATCTTGAATATGAAAATGGATATCCCTACATTAGAGCATCTTTTTCATAGTGATTTCAGTGAGAGAAAGATGCAAGGAGATCCACTGTCGAACCAAAGGAATTATTCCAATCCAATGGAAATTGTGCCAATTTGTAATGAATTATTGATAACTATTATGAATTATTCCTATTCATTAATATTTAATCATAATTATTACTAATTAATCCTAATTATTACTAATAAAACCTATTTATTCCTAATTATTGCAATTTATTACTATTTATTCATAATTATTTATATTTATTCCAAATTATTACTAATTGATCTTGATTGTTAATATTTACTCCTAATTATTAATATTTACTCATAACTATAACTATTTAATCCTAATTATAACTATTTACTCCAAATTTTTACTAATTACTCATAATTAATACTATTTAATCCTACTTATTACTAATTATTACTAATTATTACTATTTATTACTATTTATTAATATTTACTCCCAATTATTCCTAATTATTACTGATTATTACTAATTCTCACTAATTATTACCAATTATTACCAATTATATCTAATGATTACTAATTATTACTAATTTTCCATAATTATTCCTTATTATTCCTAATAATTACTATTTATTACTAATTATTTCTATTTATAGAAAATTATTCCAAATTATTTTTAACTAATACAAATCATTCTTAATTAATACTAATTGTTTCTAATTTATACAAAATTATTCCTAATTAATACAAATTATTCCTAATTAATACTAATTAATCATAATTAATCCTAATTATTTCTAATTATTATTTATTATTCCTAATTATTATTAATTATTTCTAATTATTACTAATTATACATTATTATTACTAATTATTAATAATTGTTACCAATTATCCCTAATTATTCATAATTATTCTTATTTATAAATAATTAATCCTCCTTAGAACTATTTATTCTTATTTATTCCTATTTATTTCAAATTATTCTTATTTTTTTCTATTCATTAATAATAATTCCTATTTATTCCTCATTATTTCTAATTATAGTTATTTATTGTTATTAATTCATATTTATTTCTAATTCTTCCTATTTATTGCTAATTAATCCTAATAATTATCAGTTAATCCTAATTATTTTTAATTATTCATAGTTATTGCTAATTAACCACAATTATTTCTAATTAATCCTAATTATTACCTATTATTCAAAATTATTACTAGTTATTCCTAATTATTCCTCATTAATCTTAATTTATCCTAGTTTTTACAAATTAATCTTACTTATTCCTAATAATTACTAATTAATCCTAATTGATCCTGATTATTTCTAATAAAACTATTTATTAAAAATTAATTCTAATTATCCCGAATTAATACTAATCAATCTTAATTAATACAAATTAAACCTAATTAATAATCATCCATACTAATAAATCCTAATTTTTAAAATTAATCCCAATTAATCCTAATGTTTACTATTTTTTACCATTTTTTACAATTTAGTAATATTTATTACTAATTCTTTCTAATTATAACTCATTAATCTTAATTATTACTAATTATCAAAAAGTAATCCTAATCGTTACTAATTATTAATAATTATTATTTATTATTACTAATTTTATCTTATTAATCCAAGTTATATATAATTATTACAAATTTTTGACAATTAATCTTAATTATTACTAATTATTACCAATTTTTACAAAATATTACTAAATATAACTTGTTATTACTAATTAATCCAAATTATTAATAATTATTACTAATTATTAATACTTATTAATAATTATTAAATAATATTACTTTTTATTACTATTTATTTTTTATTTAATCCTATTTATCACCAATTATTACTAATTATTACTGATTATTACTATTTATTACTATTTATTAATACTTATTACTAATTATCACTATTTATTACTAATTAATCATAATTATAACTAATTATTTCTAATTTTTACGAATTATTTCTAATTATTAATAATTAGTAATAATTATTACTAATTATTAGTAACTATTACTAATAATTTGTAGTTATTACAAATTATAACAAGTTATTACTAATTATTACTAACTATTACTAATTATTTCTAACTATAACAAATTATAAATAATTATTACTATTTATTCTATGAATTTATAATTATAACTATTTATTACTAATTATTAATAATTATTACTAATTGTTACAAAATATTACTAATTATGACTAATTATTAATAATTAGTTCTAATTATTACTATTTATTCATAATTATTACTATTTATTCCTAATTATTACTATTTATTCCTAATGATTACTATTTATTCATAATTATTAGTATTTATACATAATTATTAGTAATTATTACTAATAATTGATAATTATTACTAATTATTCCAAATTATTTCTAATTATTCCTAATTATTCCAAAATATTCCAAATTAATCCTAATCATTCTTAATTAATTCTAATTATTACTCATTATTCGTATTTATTACCCACTAATCCTAATTATTACTAACTATTACTTGTTATTCATATTTACTTCTAATTATTCTAATTTAATACTAATTATTACTATTTTCTTAGTATTATTACTATTTACTTCAGATGATTATTATTTATTTTTATTTATAAATATGTATTTCAATTTACTACTTATTAATGCCAATTTTTTGTAATTATAGATAGTTATTATTAATTATGACTACATATTAATAATTTTTAATAATGATTCTAATTAATACTAATGACTACTAATTAATAAGAATTAATATAACTATTAATTAATACTAATTAATACTAATCATACACATTTGTAAAAAATACCAAATTAAAAGATCTAATTCTAATTTAATTTAAGTATAACTAATTCAAAAAAAATTATAACTATTACAGAATAAAATGAAGTAACTAAAAAATAAAAGAAATAAATAAATACCTTTAATCGTAATCTATTAAAGGATTTGCATTGCGAATATTTCTCTTATTTAAAAAGTATAACATAGAAAAACTTTTAGGGAAAAAATGTAAGTAGATATAGAGAGGAGTAGGGAAATAAGTGGAATGAGAGGGAAATAGCTGGGAGTATATATAAGTTAGATTAGCTATGACCGGTTTATCTGGGATTGGATTCTCGTCGCAAATACCAACCGCTCTATTAATTAGTGGTGGGGGTTTAAAGGTATTTGTGATGGGTCCTATTGCAAATACCAATAGGTTGACATACTATTTGCGACAGAGTATAAATCTCGTCTTAGATACTAAAAAACACCACTGGATATTTGTAATGGGAATAAGAGCTCGTTGCAATTATTGTTCAGCCGTTTGACTCGCAACTCACACCCATCCTTTTGTGACAGGTACCATCTACCAGTCGCAAATAAATAATTATTTCCAATGGTGAGCGGTCTCATCACAAATATTCCCTCTTAATGAAATATTAGCGACGAGACCCCTCCCCGTCGCAAATGTCATATCACAAGTATTTTATTTTTTCTATAGTGTTTATTCCAGCCTCCGCCAATGGCTTTTCTAGCCTTCCCCAAGAGACCCTGCAGTGTTTTCCATCTTAGGGAGCATCCCATATGAATGAAATGATAATTTTATCAATGTTTGTTAAAAACCCATTCAGGACTGTGAGAGCAAAAAGAACGTGCTAGGGTATGAATGAAAGGGCACTATTAAAAAGAGAGATTCTCCCTCTAAATAATAAGAAATTTTTCTTATAGATCAATATGCGTTTAGTAATTCTTTCAATAACTGTGTCAAAGTGGTGTTTCTGGAGCCTATTCAGGGAGATCAGGGCTCTCAAGTTTTCCATAAAAAAATTTATTCTTCACATATTCAATATGTTCTTTAGGAAACTAATTAGATTATCTTAACAACAACTAGAAATAAATAGGTGAATCTTCTCACGATTAATAAGTTGTCTGATGCATTCACATTATTCTTTAATAACCTTTTTGATTCCATGTGAATCTTTTACTGGTTTTTATAAAAATAAACAAATCATCTAAAAACATGAGACGTGAAATGTTACCAAGATGATAGTTATATAGATAAGGCATGATATTTTCAAATATAATTCCATTATTAATGACTTAGATAAGGGTGTCTTAGGTCCAAATGAAAAGTCTAGGGGAAATTAGTTCACCCTATCTTAATCCATGAACATATTTGAAAAAACAACATTTATTCTCTA
Organism: Viscum album; assembly: GCA_963277665.1. Taxonomy (NCBI): domain Eukaryota; kingdom Viridiplantae; phylum Streptophyta; class Magnoliopsida; order Santalales; family Viscaceae; genus Viscum; species Viscum album. The sequence continues at coordinate 1,171,033,062 of OY728158.1, read as the reverse complement.
GAAAAGTAATAGTGATCCTTCAGGAGTTGTAACACCTGAACATTAGATTTGAGGTGCAATGAGAGAAACCCATAAAAAAGTACCTTGAGTATATAATTCCATTGCAATCTATCATAATCGTTTCTCAGGTATAGCTTGGTTTCAATATTGGAGTTGATGGAATTTCGATAGATATCACTAATCACTTATTGCACAAAGCCTATATCTCCCGGAATCGACCTCCCTTTAACAATGTTGTGTTGCTCTTATAATATCCAACAAGGAATACTAGTGGATATCCTTCTATTAATAACACTATCAATTGAATTATTGGGTAAGTTTACATATTTATATGCCTATATTGATGAAGAGACGACATGTTTTTTATTTTTGAAACAGGAACCAATGTGATAGAACATGCCACACCAGGGAGGTAGCCACTACAGAAGAAGTCTTACACCACATTCATCATATCTTCCTTATCCAGATCCTAAGAGGTCCTATAGAATGACCCTAGCAATCCATTTGGCCCTAAAGATCTTTTAGGACTTAGATAAAAAATAATATCATGAATCTCTTACTCTCCTGGTATCAATTCAAAGAGCACATTATCTTATATTGGTACCACATGGGAGATGAAATCAATGATCTCTGAGTGGCCTATTCGGTAGCCTCCATTCATACGTGGATAAAACCTTACAACATTGTTTTAAAGTGTTTCTCATCTATACCTATGACCTCATCATTATCATCGATATAATTTCCATAATCTAAGAGAATATTTTGTCTTTTAATATGTGCTTCTTATTTAATGTGTGCAAGAAAATAAGAGATATTTTGATCCCCTTCTATGATCCATTTGATTCTGAACGGCTCGTGCACCATAAATTAATTCTTTAAAATGATATCTTCAATTATGGTATTTTTGTACACAAGTTCCCAAAAATTATTCACATTCCAATTATTTTCCAAGATGGATTCCAAGCTATTAATCTATTTATTAATCTGGTACATCTTCAGAACGTGAGGGGATTGTTTTTTTCTCCAACATTGCAGATCACATTTGAGTCATCTTAATTTGTTTTGGCGTCGATTCTATTGGAATACATGAGGATTATTCATCCTAGAATCTCTAACAATTCGATGATATCTTCCCAGGTTGGACAAAATATGGGAGAAAAAGAAGTGATCCCCTCTTTATTTTCTGGAAAACAATACAACATGGAGCATGGAATGATCAGAAATAAAACAGATGAGGTGAGATACCTTAATGATAGATCAAATATTTTCAATTAATTTATATTGAATATCATTGTTTTAAACCCACAAAATTTTTCCTCTAAGATGAATTGTTTCATTTTTATGATAATGGTGTTATTTTGAGTTGAAAATTAAAAATTGGCCATTTTTGGATTTTTAACAGTTTTAAAATATTTTGGTAGTTTGGCCATAACATTATCCACACTAATAAAAATTGAAAAATTATTTCTTTTCCAGATTCTACACATCCAAGGATTCATTTACAAAGTTTGGACTAAAATCTGAATCGGCCATATGGAAGCTCAAAAGAAGCTCACAAGTTGGCTCAAGAAAACTGTTTTTAGTTCTTCCATGTTTTGATGGGGGATCCATAACTCATCCACTGTGGGCCCAAAGCTTGTGAACTTCTGTGGGTGGACGCACAAGGAGTTTTGGAGTATCTTTTATGAAGGAAGCACCGAGTTAATTGGCCTTTTATTGGGTCATTAAATCACCCTAAGCCGGAGGATTTCGTTTTCGAGAGTCTGAATGGACAGAATATATTCTCATAGTAAAATGGCCATACGTCTCGGAATTCATGTCCAAAGCTGCTGAGCCTTTGAGGGGACACGGAAAAGAGAATTATGAACAACATTTAAGAAGGGCTCCACGCGTGAAGATGTCATTTAATGGGGCTAAAACGCGTCCACATTCGGGGGAAACATTCTGGCTATAAAAGGAGGAGAGCTCCACCCTCTCAAAGCATCCATTCTCCAACCCATTCCTTCTGGGACACCAAGAAGGAGAAATTTTCAGCTTTCTCTTTTATTTATTTTATTTTTCATAGTTTTTTAATGCCTTATTCTTCTCCATTCAACTCAATTACCCTTACCATGGTGGGGTAAACTTTTGGAGTGATTGGGGAAGGGTTGGTTTTCTACATTGTAATGCTTGAGTTCTTGGACGCAATTGAATAAATTTATTTCTTTTTCAAAGTTGTTTTCAATTTATAATAGCAGATTTTATTATCAAGTTCGATCGTTCTTGAATATTAATTCCGTTATTTATTTTTTCCTTGGTAAAATAATCAATATCTCCCTCCACTAATTTCTGGTTTATATACGATGGAATAAACCAGGAATTAATAGTGAAGTACTCGATGATCGTCAGTACGTGTAAAAGGAGTAGTGAATGTTCTTGATTGATTGGGATAAACAAAACCCAATCGGGTATTTCACATTTAAATTAAGGATATTCAATACAACTATTTTACACATGGAAGGAGAGTTGACCAAACCTAGATCTTGGTAAGGTTTTCTCTCACAATAATAATTTCACCAAGGAAGTGAGAGGAAACGATTGTGGAAACTCACTTTAATCAACTAAGAAGAAGATGTTTGAATTAAATTGAACAAGGATAGCATTATAATTAGGAAACCGACCCTGACCTAATCACCCTTTTAATTTCATAGTTTTTCAATCATTTGAATTTCTAATTTCCTTTCACAACATTTTTACCCCCGTTTTAAAGTGACAACCCGTTTTGTGTGCACTCCTCTTCAGGAGACATCCTTGGTCAACCACATTACTACATTTTAACTTAGGAAATAATTGTTTTTCCACGCCCTACGACAAGCGTGCGTCAAACTTGGCGCCATTTCCGGGGAGGTAGTGCCACAAACTAATTGTAAATATTTGAATTTTTCAATTTAATTTTTTTTTGCCATGTTGTTTTCAAATGATTATTTCTTTAATTCATAGAACAATTACCCACCAGTGAGAGAACCAATTATTGAATCACCTTGTTCTATAGATTATAAATTTTATTTCTTGGCTAAAAAAATTCGGGGAGCTCGAATCCAAATCATCACAGAGGATGAATTCAAGGATCTCATTGAAAACCTTAAAGAGAACCTTGAATACCCAGTGTTAGAGGGATTGGCGAGAAAATTAATTGAACTTCAGGAGTATTTTCCGGAATATTATCAAGAAATAATCAAAGTACAACACCACTAAAAAGATGTTCACAAGGATATTGAATCCCAATTTGAAAGAATTAGTCAAACAGTTCAAAACCAAGAGACCTCAATACAGTGGATTGCGGAACAAGTACATGCATCCCAAGATCAAAAAATGGAGCCCCAACAAGAACCAGGACCAGAAAAATTGATGGAAGAAGTAGCCCCACAAAACCTTCAAGTTAAAGAACCCATGAAAGCCTTGATGAAATTAAAAGAAGATACATTGATCCCAGCTCAATCAATTTTGGAAGAGATTTATGAATAAGATTTAGCTATTGAAATTCATATGAGAGATCAAAAAGATCTGGATAACTTCTGGAATGAGTGTGAGGAACTTCTTGATCCAACTATTCGTCATAATGTCGATGATTCAGCAACATTGAAGGAAGAAACCAACCATGCAGTGGAATTTGAAGAGAAGATAGAGGAGTTTGACTACCTACCTCTATCTAGGGAAATTCAACTCCAATAGCCACCTCTCATTGAAGAAGAAATTGAATCCAAACAATCTAAGGGAGTTAATCTTTTCATAAACTCACTGTCTTTTGATTTTTTTGAAACTAAATTGAGTATTAACTCCCCTTCTTTTAATTTTTCAGATTCAGCCAACACTTGTATTTCCTTGGAGGAAGATTATGAAAATGAAGATTCATCCATGGAGGAACATCTAGAGCTCCCCAAACCTGTTGAACATTTAATGGAGGGAGTACAAGAGAAGATCAAAGCGGATTTTCTAGAGGAAATTGAGACACAAGCTACCTGCTTTGAAATGGAAGAATTTGATATTGATTCTTCATGCTTTAATTTTTTTCAAATAGAATTAAACTCTGACATTCTATTTGATTTTTCCCCAGATGTATCATACCTTCAGCAACCATTGGAGAATAAAGAAGATGTTGTTCATGGAGAACCCAAGAAAGAGGATGACTCATTCATTGTCCTAACCCCACCATGCATGTTGTATCTCATTACAAAGAGTGTGGACATGGTGAATTTTATCAATGGAGTCCTCAATAAAAAGGAAGAAGTTCATCTTGGAAAGAAAAGTTTTTGTTGGTTCATGAGTAAGAAACATCACCCACCATCAGATTGGGGATAACCAATTACAACTGCCCCTTTGGAGGCAGTCAAAACCCAGGCCCCACTTGGTGGATTAAACCAAGTTTTACTTTCTATTCTCATCTTATTTTTATTTGTATTTATTTTAATAAATATCTTATGTTTTATTTTGTTCATTTATTTGTAGGTTTTCAGAGTGCAACACTTAGGAGCTTAACTCAATGTTGCACTGCAAATAAATCAGGTTGTACCTCTCATTTATACTTACTTGATTGTTGTGATTCATTATTAAATTGTCTTACATGTTAAATCCACTTCAATTCATTGAGTACACTGCATAATTTAAGTGTGGGGGAGGGAACCTTTGTAGTATAGGATTTTCATTTGATGGTTGTTTTCACGGAAAAAAATAATAAAAAAATTTGTGTGTTTTAAAATTTTCGTGTGTTTATTTTTTCAATTTTTGGTGTGTTTCTGAAACTTTTGAGCTGAAATGATTATCAATACCATTTTTGAAACCCATATTAATGAGTGAACCAATCTATTTCATGAAAACGAGCTTAAATGAATGCTGAAATGATCTCTTTTCATGTTCAAATCTTTTAGAATTTCATGAAAAGTACACTAATTTTTGAAACCCATGCCATATTTCACTGTCTATATCTTTGAAATAACTTTCATGTGAGGCTTCTGAACCATTTTTGTCATATTCATTTCATTCACCTCATTTTTTGAGAGAACCAGACCATGCTTGCTTTAACCAGAATTTGATTTATTTCTTTCAAAACTTGAGGGTTAGGGTACGTGTGTTTTAAATGATTGAGGCATTTATTTGGTTTGAAGCCCCCTTTTCAAAATAATCATTTTCATTATGGCCTACCTTTACATTTATCCTTCATTGTATCCCCTAGTAGCCATGAATTTCCTGTTAGGTTATCCACATTACAAGCCAAGTTTCCCTATCGTAACTTCTCTTGAAGTAAAATTGCATGATCTAGTTGAACTTAAGTGTTGGGGAAGATGTCTTGTGGTGTACTACCTCATTTGGTTATACTTTGGGTGGAAAATAAATTGTGGAAGAGATGTGTGTGATGCTGAAAAATTATTCTGTTGAAAGCTGTTCCTTTTCTGGAGCTTTTATGACAAGAGAAGCTGTGCCTTTCTGGAGCTTCCAATGTAAAAAGAAAGCTGTGCCTATCTGGAGCTTAAAAAAAATCATGTTTGAAAAGATTGAAATGTTTGCTGCTAAGCTGATTGAATGATGATGGAGACTATTTTCAACAAAGGGGAAGTGAAAGAGACCATATTTGAGTGAAAATTAGAATCTTGCAATTTTGCTTCAATAAGAGCCAAGCCTTCCTTTTTCGGCCTCAGAACTTTTAACATCTAAATCCTACCAACCAGAAGCCACAGAACAACCCTGAAAAGTCCTCATGAGAAACACATGTCCTTGAATCACATCGGGTGGAGAAGTAGGAATTTATCAAACCTATGGTGACTCTTGTGTGAGTTTGGATGAGAAAAGCTTTGTTTAGCCTTTACATTTGTGAGATGACAGAAAATTCATGTGAGGTAGGTGTTTTGTGTGCATGGGATAAGAAATGAAGTGGAAATATATTAAAATCTTAAATAGAGAACTTTAAATAACAGTTTTTGATGAGGCATGGTATTTTTTTGTTTCTTGAAATGGATTTGATTGATCTCATTGATATGTGTTTTGGATTTGATTTGATTTGATTTTTACTTGTCCAGGAGTCCAAGTGCTATGTGTGGGGGAATTGATAGAGAAAATATTTTTAATAAATTTATATTGAATATCATTTTTTTAAACCCACAAAATTGTTCCTCTAAGATTAATTGTTTCATTTTTATGATAATGGTGTTATTTTGAGCTGAATAGTAAAAATTGGCCATTTTTGGATTTTTAACAGTTTGAAAATATTTCGGTAGTTTGGCCATAACATTATCCAAACTAATAAAAATTGCAAAATTCTTTCTTTTACATATTCTACACGTCCAGGGATTCATTTACTATTTTTGGACTAAAATCTGAATCGGCCATATGGAAGCTCAAAAGAAGCTCACAAGTTGGCTCAAGAAAACTGTTTTCAGTTCTGCCTGGTTTTGATGTGGGATCCATAACTCATCCAATTTTGGCCCAAAGCTTCTGAAATTCGGTGGGTGGACGAGAAAGGGAGTTTGGAGTATCTTTCATGAAGGAAGCACCGAGTTAATTGGCCGTTTATTTGGTCATTAAATCACCCTAATCCGGAGGATTTCGTTTTGGAGAGTCTGACCGGACAGAATAAATGCTCATAGTAAGATGGCCATAACTCACGGAATTCATGTCCAAATCCGCTGATCTTTTGAGGGGACACGGCCCAGGCAATTATGAACAACATTCAATAAGGGATAAACGCATGAATATGTCATTTAATGGGACTAAAACACGTCCACATTCGGGGGAAACATTCTGGCTATAAAAGGAGGAGTGCTCCACCCTCTCAAAGCATCCATTCTCCAACCCATTCCTTCTGGGACACCAAGAAGGAGAACTTTTCAGCTTTATATTTTATTTATTTTATTTTTCATAGTCTTGTAATGACTTCTTATTCTCCATTCAACTCGATTACCCTTACCATGGTGGGGTAAAATTTTGGAGTGATTGGGGAAGGGTTGGTTTTCTACATTATAATGCTTGAGTTCTTGGACGCAATTGAATAAATTTCTTTCTTCTTCAACGTTTTTTTCAATTTATAATAGCGGATTTTATTATCAAGTTCGATCGTTCTTCAATATTAATTCCGTTATTTATTTTTGCCTTGGTAAAATAATCAATATCTCCCTCAACTAATTTCTGGTTTATATACGATGGAATAAACCATGAATTAGTGGTGAAGTACTCGACGATCGTCAGTACGTGTAAAAGGTTTAGTGAATGTTCTTGATTGATTGAGATAAACAAAACCCAATCGGGTATTGCCCATTTAAATTAAGGATATTCAATACAACTATTTTACACATGGAAGGAGAGTTGACCAAACCAAGATCTGGGTAAGGTTTTCTCTCACAATAATAATTTCACCAACGAAGTGAGAGGAAACGATTGTGGAAACTCGCTTTAATCAACTAAGAAGAAGAGGTTTGAATTAAATTGAACAAGGATAGCATTATAATTAGGAAACCGACCCCAACCTAATCACCCTTTTAGTTTCATAGTTTTTCAATCACTTGAATTTCTAATTTCCTTTCACAACATTTTTACCCCTGTTTTAAAGTGAAAACCCGTTTTGTGTGCACTACTCTTCGGGAGACATCCTAGGTCAACCACATTACTACATTTTAAGTTAGGAAATAATTGTTTTTCCACACCCTACAACAAGCGTGCGTCACTTACCATCTATGAAGGATTAAAATTCATAGAAATTGGAAAAAAATCATTTCAGGAGACACCAAGTGCACTAATCACCATTCTGGTTATTAAACAAAGTGAAACAATCCCTAATGAATCTCATGTCCAAGTGACCTAATCTAGCCATTAAAGCCTCAAACTCATGACTGGCCTGACAGGGAGAACAAACTCCACCTTTTTCTCACATGGGCCCCCCATGATGTTGATTTCTCCACTCATGATCCATGGGATATACCCCAGGTTAAAGGACCATATATCATGACACAGATATTCCCATTCATAGAACAACAAGAATAACACTTTTTTGCGGCTGTTTAAACATCCGCCATATGATTCTGTGACAATTTCATAAAATCACCACTAAATTGGGTGTTAGAATCCAACATTGGATAGAATATTCCATTTAGTAGTGGTTTTTTGGAAGTATCATACTAAACATATGTAGTGACAGTTTTGGTTATTTTAGCGACAGTTTCATGTGGAAAAAATGTAATATTTAGCGGAATATTAAAATGATGATAATTTTTTTCAAATTTTTACATTTAAATTACTTCTAAAACACTATAAATGATACTAATCAATAACACTCATTTATTTAGCGGTTGTTTTAACAACCACTGATAAGAGAATATCAAACTATAGGGGCAGTTTAAACTATATCAAATTTGGTCCATTTAATTAGCGGTGGTTTAAACCACCACTAAATGTAGATTTACAAGTAAAATGCAATAGATTCTACAACCCTAGTACCTGTACATTGGAAAACAAACCTATGCAGAGAACATATAAGAGAACAATCTAAACAATATAACAATGTTTAGTAGTCAAAAATCTAATAATGCTACCTAAAAAAACCATGTACAAAGAACACATAATAGAATAATCTAAACCATGGCATCTAAACCGTCTAAAAATGTTTCGTAGATCTAAATATAAGAATTTAAACTATATATAACCAATGTCTGAGTTTTAAGACTTCAAACTACATATCACAGACTTATATGGTGTATCCCTAAGCCATCAAAATATAAAGGATTTATCCCAGTGCTCAGAATAGCGTAGTAAAAATAATTTGGTCCGAACACACTGCTGATTAGTTTTAGTTTGGAAATTGAGTTTCATACAGATGATGTCCTTAAACATGACTTGGTATGAGCATCAAACATGATTCTATGAGAAAAAATATATTATAACACTTGTACAAAGATGGTTTTCTTTTTTAATTCAGGTTGATGATTGTTATAATCATGGTTTCTTGGTTTTAGAACAACATTTAGTAGTTGATGAAGCATGTTACATGGAAACTTTAATATTTAAATAAAATATTTTCTAGGAAATTCCTAAGGTGGGGAGAATTATGAGTATTATAGAAATTGTGTCCTTCCATATAGAGGGAAACATTAATAATGGACCAATTGTAAATTTTCAGAATGACATCTTGAATCCAATGATTTGGTATATTCAATATTTCATATCTCAAACATGATGATGAGTATTAAAACATAGTTTTGATTTTAAACAAATTTAGAAAGATAGATTCATGTTCGTGATAAATATGTGATCCATGAGTTTTACTAGTCGGTAGTGTTTCTATGAATTCATGGGAACATGATGGAATGGTGGTCGGTTAAAACCCAAAAATTGATGAATGATTATAATCAATGTTGGAAATTTTTGGTTATACGTGAAATAATGTGCTATCATTGGGATCTAAGGATATATGATCAATACCTTAACTAAAACAGTAGTTATTAAGATGGTAATATCTTAAACGTGTATACTTGGAGTGGATTGATTGATTCTACCGTGCTTATATTTTGAAGGGAATATGATCCTTCCATCTATTCATCATGTGAAATATGATGCGAACCTTTTGCGGTGTCACTCATCAATGTTATACCATTGAACTACAATGATGGGTTTAGGGTGATATGTGGTGGTTGACCCATTGTTGGACCTAGTCACACATCATCGAGAGACATGGAATCAAGGGTTGGTTCAAGGAAATTATAACATGTTTTGAAGGAGTGAGTATCAGAAATTCTAAACAGGACTATCAATATAATTAATAAAAAATGTTAGGATGTTTTTATTTTTGGACCAGGAATGGTTAATATTTAGAAACATGGTGTACTCCAATTATAGATTCAAGCACTCCCAATATATTGACACCATCCTAAGTATGTTGGGAGAGCGTCAATATAGAAAGATAAATAATTAAAACCAATTCCATTTTAATGGAAGGAATCCATGGGAGGGGTACACAAGGATTGATTTATAGAAATCCTTATAATATAGATTACAATTTTTGAATATTGGTTGGTAACACTAATGTGACTATTGGACCAGTTATTGGATTGTCGCTTTATTTTTTTGAGTTTCTTGAAAACTAGAACTGGGTACCATTGTATTCCACGATGAATGGCATGCAATGGTTCAAATACATACATAGTAGAAGCATGAGTCTAGGCATTAGGATTGGGATACCTTTTGATTATCTAGGTCTATTGGATCAGGAATGCACTAGAATGTTTTCTTGGAATGGTGACATAAGCGAGTAAGATTTGAAAATATAAAGAGATGTTAACAAAAGTTGGTTACAAGCAGTGGATAGAATGCTCAAAGTGATATTAGGCTACCTTGAATATAAGGTTTTAGAATATTGATTTAATATGTCAAATATTATATTAGAGTGTTCAAAAAAAATATAACCAAAATTAGTTCAATTTGAGTTACTTCTAAAAGTAGAATGTGGTCAGTGAAGAACCACTTCTGGCATAGTGTGGGTGGAGAAAGGATCATTTTAATGGGATCTAAGAGATTTTAAAGGAAATTAGAGTGTGAACAGTATGAGCTTGGTCAATTGGAATTCCACCATTTCAAAACAATTGAGGACCATGTGTATCATACTTCTATGTATCGTATTAAATGTGTTTGGAGCACCATTAGAACATTGTGGTCTTTCATAAATATGAAATTGTGATAGTGGGAGTACCGTAACTCAGAAATGACGACTAAAATTTAAAATTGTGGATCTATCAATATTCTAGTTGATAATAGGATGGTTAAATGATCATATATATAATATATAGTCTCACTCAAGGTTCTCAAGTATATAGTGTTGTAGCTCCTAATTTGTATCTCCATCATCCTCACAGTATTATTCTCCCCTATAGTGATGGGGCGTGGAAAAAATTGGCTCACCTACACTCTTGGGAACACACCTCAAAGGGTATCTTTTGAGAAGTGACCATTTCCATGTTTCGAATGTGTTCAATGGTTGAACCAACCTTTGTGGGACACATCTTTGAATGAAGAGGATGTGGGGCATGTGTCTCCAACATGAATAAAATAAATCTAATAAATTATGTAATAGTTACTTCAAAATACTAATATACACATCCAAACACAACTCAAATGAAACTTCTTAAAATTACCATCTTCCATAGGGAACATAGATTAATTCATACTTCACCAACTTTATATTTTACCAGTTCTAGACTCACTACATCACTTAATCATCAAGACATATCAAATTCCAATGCCTTTATCAAACATGCGGAATCATGAAATTGTTAAGTCATGAATATTTTAGGTGACTACTCTGTTCCACATAGGATACATGATACATGGTACATGAACAAACCCCCTATTTCCATATTTTCTAACATATCAACACAAAACTAATCATTATCCGATGATGAACACTCCTTATCTCCCTCCCCACCTCTATCTCTACTTCCTGCAACCGACACCTGTAAGAAAATTATATTGAAAATTAAATAAATTTTTAAAGTTATATTTAAATTTAAGACCAATAAAAGTTTGAAAACTAAATGATTTTGATGTTTTGTGACTTTCTTGCTCACCACCATTCATCAATTCAATATCACCAAGGACAAGTCTTGTCATTTTTTAATATTAATCGACCAACACTTTCTATAAAGAGGATATCTGATCCCCTTGTTGCTGAATTGTGTTTTCTTAGAATCAAAATATCTCTAAGAATCTTGAATACAAATAATACTGGATTCATCATCAATCTCCAGTGGCCTGCTAAATCCCTAATATGGTAAGTTTCCTAAACCCATCCCATGCACCTAACCAGGATGCTCCTTCCCAAGCACTTTACCAACTGGGTCATCCTTGGAGACTGATTTAGAATGCATTGGATTGGAATCCCATAGTTCATTAATTTTTACCTATAAATCAAATATCATTCATATTAATAGAAATATATATTATCATTGTGACACCTTATTATAAGTAATTATAATTAAAAATGAATTCATACACCAACTTATTTGGCTTTCTCATTAACAAAACTCCCATCAAATGTTATATGAACATCCAACCACACTTCTGTTCGGGATTCTTGGCTCCCTAAACTATGTGACTTCATTAAAAAAATATAAATCAACAATTTTATATATTAACTATATAATATTTTATTATAAATATTTGAACTAATGAAATGATTACCAGAGACGATTGGCTTCTAGAAAAACTCTTTGACCCCACAATGAAAGGGATGGTTTTCTTATCCCGGTCAATTTATTCTTCCTTGAAAGATCCTTAAATAAATAAAAATTAATTTAATATTAATTTATGAAATGTAATATCCTTTCCATATTCATGAATCAATGTAAAATGATATTAATAAAAGAATATATATTTAAATACCATTTTCTTCTCATCACAATGTGTGACAATAAAACATTCAACTAATCTCCAGGTACCCCATTGGGTACCTTTTCATATATATGTTGGGTGATCAATGATGTATTATTGACCTCACCCGATAATATCCATTTAAATTCTGTCCCTTTATTAACAAGATTTTTCATTGTCTAATTTCATTCTAGAACATCAGAAACTGTAAACTAGAATAAAATCTATACACAGAAATTCATTTAAAAAATATGAGAATTTAATAACACACTAACGTTGAATTACACAATAATTTATTAAAATTACCGTTATTATTTACTAAAAATCAATGTTATTTAATTATTAAGGAATATTCTTCCAATCATCATACATAATCGGATGGGAAACTTTCTCCCCGACCAGATGAACTATAATCTAGCCATTATATACTAATGAGTCCAACATAGGGACCCTATATGAATCAGTTGGGAAAACTATATTTAGACTAGTTAGATTCCATACATCTTAACATTTCATATTTTTTAAATATTTTCATTATTTCCATATTTTTTGAACAAACAATTAGTATAAAAATAGTGAAATAAATTTATTCATATTAAAATTTTTACCTTTAATAGTGACCCTCCATTATATCAATGAAGAAATTGGAGTGGCATCCTACTCTTTCACTACGAAGGCTACTGATTGGGAAGGCAGAAACTGAGCTACTGATGGGATGCACATAGAGGGTGTGAGATATAGTGTAGGGGGAAACATATGGTGACTTAGAAGTAGTTGGTATGGGTACATACAGACCATCTTCTGTTAGTGTGGTCGATGTAGTAGTATAGTGGTTCTTTCTTCTAATTTCAATCATTTAATCAAATTAAATTAAATTCATAACATATAATTTGTAAATAATTATGAAAAAATTGAAGTGAAAATAGATACACAGTACTAACAAAAAACAATATACATAACAATGATAAATAATAAAGCATTTTAAATAATGTTTTTTATTTCCTTATTACTACAATCGGTTGTATAGACTTCTCTTGAGGATGTCATCCAAATATTTTTTGAATTTATAATATATCCATATATGACATAAAATGTTTTCTAGGTCTAAAATGAATCATCATAGAAGTTTTTGTGTAACATGTTGTTATATAGTTGAAGTAGACTAAAAAAAGACACAACACTGATGATAAATTATGAAATGGTTGATAGGTGGAGTATCATATAAAAATGGTCAAATCTGAAAGGAATTTTCCCATGGAGTGAAGAACCTTTAAGGAATAATTGTCAGCTGGGCTATATCATTTACAAATAGTGGTGTTAGTGTTTCATTCTTGGGTGGGGGATTTGAGAGTTTCTCAGTGGCTATTCTATAAGGGATGAGATATCAATAATTGCATGAAGGATAGAAAAGTTGTCTTGGATTTTGTAATGATTTTTTTTGGAAATGTTACGAACCATAGTATGTAACATGAAGGGTTTCTAAGGGATTATCAATGAGAATGTTGATAATTAGTGTAGGTCTATAGTAATTATATAGGAACATATATGAAAATAGAATCAGATTCATGAATATCCTTGAGTGAGAAGATTGGTATGTGTGAATGGGTCGAATGGCACATGATAAGTCATTGGTCTTATGGTATCTATGTTGGGAGATAATAAAAGAAAATATCCACTCTCTTTGGGAGTGTTTAGTGTACTTAGTTGATTGTAATTGGTGGATGAATGTCTATTGAGTGTGGGGATCTAGAGGGAGTAGGTAAAATCATTATATAAATAATAATTCCTAGTGAATGGTCATTTAAGACATAGATAGTGTTGAAAGGGGTATTCCATGGAGGAACTGAGTGGAATTTTGTTAGTTCACATATGGAATTCGTTCATGGGAAGTGAAGGGAGGGGGAACAAGATTCCTGTGCTATCAGGATAGTGAAAAACCCAAGAAGGTTATAATTAGAGGTATGATCATAGAGTCAAGATGTGATGTAAGTGTGAAAAAAGGGCAGGAGATCATTGTGGATGAAATGTAGTAGATTTTTATGATTGAGATTAAGATGCGGACATGAGATATTAAAATTAGAGTGTAGATTTATATCTCATAGGGTCTCTTCTTTTCTTGTGTTATAAATATGTTTTTATCTATGGAATATACCTTATTCTAGTGTGGTTTAGCTCATACTGTAGGTGAAATATTACGATTCTCTCATCACCAAACTTATAATTATGCTCAATATGTATATAACCAGTCATCAAACATACCTTATACTGATATGGTTTGACTTGTGTGGGAGGATAGAATTTGAAATACCATCTTTAGACTAGTTCTAATGTTGACTGGTGGATACAAGATGTGTCCATGGGACCCCAACCGGAGGGAATTATTCAACTAGTGAGAGAGTTTGGATATTAAGATTGTATCCTAAATATCATGTTATATGTGATGAATTTTCTATATTATTAGGACTATCTATTGTGATGACCATCCCATCTGATTTTTTTATGGTTAGTACTAGAGATTGAAATTCCATTCTCTCATGGAACTCTAATGACTTGGGGCTACAATAGATGTATCACTGGAATTGATCAAAACAAATGAGGTTATGTGTTGGGGTAAACCTGTAAGAACATGATGGCCCAACATGGATTCTAGTAGATAATTTTCAATATAAATCCCAAAAGATAATTACCAAATTATTCGTATGATATTCATAACAAAATGAAGGTTATACCTATGATATTCATAAAAAGGAATCCTAAGGTAATCATAATGAAATAAATAAGTGGTTGAGAAACAAAATGTTTTCCATATTTACACACTAAACATTATTGACATCATATCCATAGAAATTATTCATATAAAAATAATAAACATTCCCTATATTAAATGATTTTACATTTTTAAAATAAAAATAATCTATTATTATAATTTTTTCTAATTAAAACAATAAAATTTTGTAGATGAAAGCATAATTCACCTTCTGCATGCACAATATAATTTATTTTATCATCCATTTATCACCATCCTCAATAAAAATAATACATGTGAAGTTCATTTTATTTGAGATTGAGAATTTTCAATAAATCTATAAGTACCAGGAAATAATCAATCCAATACAAAACCCCATACATAATTTATACACCACTTCTCCTATGCTTGGAAAATCATTACCTGTGGTGCTGCCTTATACTAATTTTGAATTACCCATTTCTCCCCATTATTAAAATTTATCATCTTATATAGTACCCCATAATAATAAATTGATTTTTTATGATGTGTTGAGGTTTAACTAGTTAATTGTTAGAATCAATGCATTACGTTGATCCATCATTGTAATTTTCTGTACTCTCATTCTTTCTTCGAAATCCGCTACTCTCATTCATTTTAGTTATGTCAATATTTGTGACACATTCCCCAACATGTGGTTTATTAAATTTATCTACCCTTATTTTAGGATTTTATTAAATGTTTATCTACCTAATAAAGTATATTCAGTATTCAAAAATTACTAAAAAAGTATTTTATAAAAATATATTTATAATTTTTTTATTATCACTATTTATTTATTTTATATTTAGATTAGATGATTATATAAACTATCAACTTCTAAGGATATGAAATAGAGATTACATCATAAATTTTTTGAACATATTAGATGTGGGTTTAAAACTACCAGTATATGGGAAATGGTATGAATCTATTGGTTATTATTTTCTATCATATGATATGACACCATCATAGTATTTCCCTAACAATTATTGACTAATCTCTTTACATTGAAAACAATTTATTGAGTTTTGTAAGATGTGATGGTTACTAAATTATATTATTTTTAATTTCTGTATTTATAATTATATTATACTCATAGATTTTTAATATTTACAATGAATTGTTTTATTCAATCTAAATTAGAATTAGTTATTTTTCATGGTAACATAATGATATATATTAATGGATTATAGGAGAGATATAAAATTTATGATTTATATGAAATTTTATAAATTAATCCTGTATCATTAAATTTATTTCAAGAGGGATTGTTATAACTCATTAACATACCATTATTCAACATTGTTTGATTGAATAGGTTAGAGTATGTTAACATAAAATTTTTTACTTTGGTTGAATATTTTATGATTTATTATTCATATAAAATAAATTTGAAATTAATGAAGATCCAAATAATATTTAAATAAATAAGATTTTATAATGGAATACCTAGGATTAAGGGCCTCGACACATATCTAAAATTATAGTCGATGTATCTAAATTCCATTTCAATTATTAGTTTTTATGACTATATTTTCATGCATAATTTTAGTTATTTTAATAATGACATTACTGTGGCTTTCACATTTACTGTTTGGATGTATGAGTGGTGTGCCATTAAGAAGAAGTTTAAATTTCTACCCAAATAAGTGTAATTATATATTATGTGAATAAATTTTATCATTTTCATCAATGATTTTTATATATAATGTAAATATTATGGACACCCTATGTATGATAGTTTTGATGAGGGTTTTCATCGGCTTGAATGGAAGGAGTGTGAGGTCATATCTAGGTCAAATGAGATTTTACAATTATTATAGTCATAAAAGGGTCCTAGATAGATACTAAAATATGGTACATCAAAATTTCTTAGTGATATTGAATGAGAATCAGTGGCATGATAACGTCTATTTGTGTATATATATGAGGTGGTTAATTAGACAAGGAGGGATTTTTTGGAGAGAAAGAACAAAATCTTAATAGACCCTTACCTGGTATTATAAATTGATTGATGAAAATGAATTATGTTTACTAATAAATTGATACTAGCTAATAATAAACATAGATATTAAATTATTTTACCAAATTATCCCTAACTTCATATGATTAAAAAAAATTCAGTACAAAATGTTTAGAGTAGTTTCAAAATTGATATATATTTTATATCTCTTATATAATAGTTTACATTTCACTAATAAAATATTTATATACTAATTCCTTCCTATATATATATCATACATAAATATTCTTCTTTATTACCCATGGAATTATGGAAACATAAAAATAAAGTGATTAAAACTATTCGGTTGGGGATAAAACAAAATCAATGTGAAAAATGGGATTTTTTATGAAATGATAAATATGGGAAAAATTTGATCCTGAGAGAAATGGACTGATTAATTTAATAATATAATGAAATCATAATAATGGATCATGATTCATGATATCATAATCAAAGATTAAGGCATAAAAACAAAGAATAATAAGTGGACGATCATGATATTATAGTATATAGATTATAATAAAAATATGAATTCAATAATAATGGACAATGGGGATATCAAATAGGGACTTGGTTATAAATAGCCACATTATATCACATATCATGTATAATACCAAAGGAAATCATATTATAGTGGTCCAGGTAAATCATATCATGATGAATAATAATAGATAAAGTATAATTGCATTGTGTTTATGTATAATAGAAAATTTTAATAACATTATGTATAGGAATAATTATCCAGGAAGAAATCATATCATGACTATGAATAATGTGAATGATAAAATCACAATATTTCCAAAAATAATATAGAAGTCATAATCACATAGTGTCATGGAACATTGATCGCTTGATATATAATGCTTTACCCATTCAATTAAAGAGGCCCATATATTTATACAAACCCATAACATTAATATATACTTAAAATACAATTCCATATTAAATATAAATAAATAATTAATCAATAAAAAATACCTACAATACTTAACCCACATAAACCAAACGGGTTAAAAATAATCTTCTCCAATGCACAAAAATCATCCAATGTGACAAATTAAAGTGCCTAATAGATTTCATTATCACCCTTAGAGGTGGGGGGTGAATCACTATGAGAAATTTTAAAAATATTATAATATAATAAAATTATTATATCTTAATATTTAAACCACATTACTATTTAATATTCATAGATCTATATATGATTTCCAAACATGCTCTACCGTATATAATGAAACAAACAATAGGTGATATCTACATATATAATTTTTACATGGTCAAACCTAATATGTGAATCTAATAATTTTTCAGTTTTTTAATGTATATGATATATATATTTATAATATTATGAAATATAAAAAAATTAATTAGTAGAGTATAAATTTTATGTAACTCCCTGTGATTCCAGAATATTTTTTTTCTATAAGTAAATATTATGTTTAAAGGAATACTCTACTGATAACAGAAAACCAAAACAAGCTGTGGAATATAAGATAATCATTATTAATAAATTTTAATATTGATAAAACCTATAGTAAATATTTATTTTAATTAATTATAAACAAATAATTGGATTTTGAACAATTAAATATTTAAAAGGGAATTTTTTTAATAAAAGTGTGTTTTATTTATATATTTTATTTTCAACTAAATGATGAATTAATAAAAATCAGAATTTAAATATTAAAAATATTACTTCATGAATTTATGTCACATTATCCAGTGGTGAATGTTTTTTGATTTTTTTTAATATTTGAATTTTCTTGAAAATAGTGGATAATATAGTATTTACTAAAGCTACAAACTTTTAACTTCATAAAAATGAACTTGAACTGTGTAAAAACGTTAAATTATTAAAATATGTATATAATAACTAATTATATAAATTTCAAAATATTATTATGAAATTCCAAAACCAATGTTTCAAAACATAATAAATTTTATTTTTCATTAAAAGAAATGGTTGTAAATTTTTTCTACTAAGTAAATTTTATTTAAGTAAACTTTTATTTTTGACTAATTTTAAAGACACATTTATTTTAATATAAAATAATTTATATCATGTAAGTAAAATAAATTTAATTTTTATCCAACACATATATTTTATGGTCAAAAATACAGTTTTTCTAAACACTGATTTTTACGTAATACTTTCATTAATGTTAAATTTGATTTTTATTATAGACAGAAATTTTATCTAATAAAATGGATATAATAGTAATAATAATTAGATAAAAATAATTTAATAACTTATATTTTATATTTTGTTAATAAAATACAAATACTTATTTAAAAATTAGTTACCATAGTAAAACTGAAAATTATAAAAATAAAAATCATACAATCAATGAACATAAAAAAAATATTTAAAACAGATGTGAAAATGATAGTTTGGGGGATAATAGATTTTATCTCATCCAGTAGTACAAAATTATCTATTTTGGTGTATTTTCAACATGTGAGAATTGGTCTCTCTCTATATTTTTTTATAATCTTAAATAAACACCCTTATTACTATTCATAAAAGTAACCTCTCACCACCCCTTCAGGACAATTAATAGAATTTGATTTCCGGATGAAATTATTCATATTAAAATTAAGTTTTATTTCTATTCATTTTACCTAAAGATCTTGTAATGTGATATTTTCTTTTAAATCTACATTTTCATGTCATCCTCTGAAGATAACACAAATATTTCTACTTGAGCACTAATTTTCCCTATCTTTTGTAACATTTAATCATAATGTTTATTTTATAATTTTCTAATTAAAACATAATTAAATAATTATTGTTTTTATAAAAAAATTTATTACGATAAAGGAATAAATATTAACCATATTTCTACAATTATATTTATAAAAACAAAATTTCCATTCAGGTGTTGTATAAACTATCATCTCCATGATGTGATGACTTCTGTTTTTCACCACCAAAACTCTTCACTAATTATATGCGTAAAATTAATTATTTAATGTTAAATATTTAATAAAATTAGGATTACAAAGAGATAAAACAATCTACTTTGTTTCATTCTCATTCATTTGTAATTAAAAATACTTACTCTACATTGTGTATTCTACCACCTCTAAATAGTAATGATTCTTTTTTCAGTTAGATTATTTATTATTTATTAATTTATTTTTTAATATTATTCACCTAATTATAATATTCAATGTAATATCATTATTATTCTTTGATAATAATATTTTCCAAAAAGAGACCCTTTTTATAATGATAATCATCTTTTCATAAGGATTGTTTATATTTGGGTCGGTCTAGCCACCTCTTTGAACCATGTTATAAAATAATATAATGGATGATTATTAGAACATTCGTACAGATACTATTACACATAATTTTTTTTGAATTCTATCATTAATATTAACTCATTAATTTAATACCATCCATCGTTGGTTATAAATCACTGAAACTATGATATAACTAATTTCTTTTATAAGAACTATAACCCAAACATGAATAGAATGAAAATATAAAATTATAAGTAATTATAAACAATAAATTAAAATACCCTGTATGATTTATTAATGTTGAACCTTTGGGGATGAATGAGGAACACCACTAATTTTATGAAACTAGTTCAAAGCAATCAAGATTACTAACACCTGATATTTACAATAGATAATAACCAACTAATATACACATGGAGAATTAATATTAATGAATAATTTAATATTATATAAGTATCAATAAGGTATTACAATATGTGACTAATATAGTTATTTTTTATATAGGGAATTTTATCGCGTTCATGGAAGTCAAAAATTATGGTAAGGAGTTATTTGTCTGAATGTTACTTTCTTTTGAAATATTTCATATTGTGAAAGATGATATCATTGATGTTGGATTTGGTTCCATTGAACCAAAATATATATAATTTTTGAAAACATGTTTTCATTTTTATGAACATTATTAAACCTCTTATCCCACCATGATTGTTCTTCTTTGTAACGTAATATGTGATAATGTCCCTAGGGAAGTTGACACAATAAAAGTGTATAGGAGTTCCCCACTATGGTGACAACCCAGAAGTGTTACGAAACTAGTCTTAAATATATATTATATAGCCAGATGATATCATTTGAGGGACACAAATGATACATGAAATCTTAAGTGGAGACTCGTAGAACATTGAGGAACCTTCTCAAGGAGTACACCCTTGGAAATGTCTAGCATGATACTATGAGAATGAAACCTGCAGTTAGAAACCCACATTTATAAGTTCCATTGGATGTTCCAATTTGAATACTTGTGTATTAGTGCATATGATTTATGATTATTATTAATTCGTATTATGAGTCACATTTTTTTATGTGTTGATGAAAACTGTGATTTTAGATGTTGGCGACAAGGTTGGATTTGTTCGTTGAGTCATGAATTATAATTATTTAAGGAATAATGTTAGAAATAATTTATCCCTGATGTTTGTCAAAGAAAGTTTATATTCTAGGACTTTTTATAAAAATTACATAGCTAAACTAAATCCATGTCCATGAGTTTTATAGGGAAGTTTTATTTCAAGAAATTCAAATAAAGAGACATCAATATCATAAGTTGATTTCACCAGCATGCAACCTTCCTGATTTGAGATTTTGTGATAAATGCATTACATTACACAGTATGCTTCTGTACGAGGTATTATATCATTATGAAATTAACTTCATTTTCTATGGTGCCATAACATGTGGGTAGATTGTATCCTTGGACTGTAGGCTGCTTCGCCTAATGCCACTATAAAAGAGTCCTAGAGGGTCACACAGTTGGCGTATCTAGAATAACAGTTGAGTAATTTATTATTATTTATTATTTGTCAAGTTGAATAAATATTATCCCCGCATGTGGTGTAAAAATTATTCGAGTTTTTTGGATCACATTTATTCGATCACCAATGATTCAAGAGAATTTAATGTGAGAAGAATATTTAGTAAATATTTATTTTTTATTTAGTGAATATAATATTTATTTATTTATTGGTGAATAATGCAGCAAAATATATTTAATAAATAAATAGATATTATTCAACATCCAATAAATATCATGGAGGGATTAAGTTCCAAGATTTTTGGTCTAGTGGGTAAATAATAAATATTGAATGTTATTTTAATATATAATAATATTTTATTTTAATTTGCATGTTAAGTGCATGTTGAGAAATAATAATAATAATAATATTATTATTTGATATGGGGGTTTCAATATAATTAAATTAATAATTAATGGAATGTGTGAAATTATATTATTTTATCCATAGAGAAATATAAACCCAGTTATGTTATTTTCCCATCAAAATAATTCATTTAGTTGGGTTGTGCACAATGGAATTGTATAATTCTCTCAATCCCTTGAGATCTCTCTTCACTATGATTTCCCCCTTGAACATAGATAAATATTCTTCCACTAGATAAAAGAGGAAAATTTGTAAGAAATTATCAAAATGATAAAATGCAGAAAATGGAAGCACAATGATCTACTATGGTAGCACCTAAAGAATCCTTTAGTGACATATGGAGATTCCTGGAACACGTGTGGATAACCACTAGAGAGATTGTTAAATTTATTTTTACAATGCAATGATGGTGCACCAATGATCTATTACGAAATATATCAATGATGAAATAATTTCATCAACGTAATTCATATTTAATTAAATTAATTATAAATAATATGTTATGATCATCTCTCTCTTGTTCAATCATGATTCATTTTTTTCGATCTTATATGATTCAATTCTGTTGAACATGGAATTTAATCTCAGGTAGATCACAGATTGATCATAGAACCCAGAAAAATGTAAATTTGGGAACTGACAATCACACTCTTCCACCATGCTTGAAACCTATATGTGGTATTAGAGGGGTCAGATATTTATTTATAATTATTTAATGATCGTTGGTGATTTACACATTTTAATTAAAATTTGAAATTCCTGTTTAATATTTCTTTTAATCGAAATCATAATATTTGATTATCCCTACTTCATTTCACATTTATCTAATCAAGATAGTTAATTTTACGAATAAAATAAAATCAAGGAACTCATCCATAGGTGCCATGGATTCTGTCCAGATAACACAGGAACACACATCATGTAATCAGAATTACACGTTGTGTACTAGAGGTCAGGGAATCTTGAATTAATTTGGTAATTATTTCAAATCATTTACATTGATTACACATAGTGAATTAAATACCTTACATTACTTACTGACATAGCCATGGTGGCATATGGTCAACTAGATTGCCTATTTTGTAGCCCCACATACATGGCGTGTCATCCCATTAAGTCAGAGAGAGGAGGTGTATTACCATTCATGGCCTATCTAACTAGTGACCATGTAATTTATATTTCAAAAGGCATATATCCCATTAGGTATTCTTTGTACTCCATTTTTATGATGTACGATTTTCATGCTGAGACCCGGTTATGCACATCTGATTGATGGTGAGAGATGTACATGCTGTGTAGCTCCCTTATACAAGATGTGTACTTAAAAAAAGTTAAGAATATTTAAAACTTATTTTTTATAATATGTAAACAATGATTAATTTTGATTCATTTTGTCATTATGTATATAGGGTATTCCATGATATGGGTGTTAATATTATTTATATATAAATTTATAATTAACATACGTGTAATGATTGGATCTACATATCATGTACGAGTCGTATTAATGTTGTTAATCAATGTTCATTAAAGAGTGACATGTTATAGAAAAATCATCTAATTCATGTAATCATTAAGATGATATTACACATCATGAAAGTATGTGATAAGGTGCATATGCTATATGTCACAAAGAATAAATAAGTAAATGAGTATAATACATGTTTGGTAGATTTAGACAAGTTTTCTCGGTATTACCTCTATGGTATATTTATGTACACAACTTATTTTAAATGAGTTTATTTAATTTTTTTAAAATTATAATGAATCATACTCTTTCGAAAATTTGGATAATAATTAAGATGAATTAATCTATTACATAAAGAAGGTAATTTATTGATTCAAGATCGATTTCTCTTAAATAAGAACGAATAACAATTGAATGATGGTATTATTAAATGTGTAATTAGTTGCATGATTGTGGATGATCATGAACATAGACCAGACCTTTGTAGGAGTTATATTCAATTTAACTTACTATTAAATTAAGTTGCTGGCCTATGATCCTTATATCCTATTATTATGTTGGGAATTGTGTTCCCTTGGTCTCTTTTATGAAAAAACTTTTTCCCAAACTCTGTGTCAGTAAAAGAATATGTAATGATTTGAAATCCCATGTTAGTTAATGGAATTCAGGTTTGTAGCTGAGGTTAAACCAATCAAACTGATATACAATGGTGGAAGGGTGGAAAGATTTAACACATACCTTAATTGGTTCAAGGTACTTTTCCCCTAGATATAAAGTTATATTATCAACCGCTATGTAAACTAACCATTCGTAAAATCTTTTGATCATATTACATTATTATTTTATTTCAGTCTGTTTCTGGGATTTTTATTTATTGATAATTTTTTGTGATCACATAAATTAATGAATGTTAATGAACATGCAAGATGGAGTTGAAATAATTTGTGTTATGCATAAATATTATCTAGGTCGTAGTTAATCAATTATGTAAATCTGCTTAATATTAAAAATAATGTAAGAATGATAATAATAGGAAATTTACAGATATAGGATTATATCCCATTATTATATTTTATGTTGGTATTACCTTCCACTACATGAGTTATAATTGTTCCATAGTTCAATGTTATTGACCAGACAAAGCTGGGGTTCTTTTAATTATTGAGGAATTTTAACATGATTTTTCAGTTTGACATAAATTAGTTAACATCAAGGGTTGACTACCAAACCAGGACATGGTGTAACTGAGAGGCAAGGATTGATGAAATTCAATTTATGTATTTTAGGATTGGGTAGTCTACTAATCATATCAAGGAACTATGAGTTAATGCAACAATAATTTTGAATGCCCAGCTAAAACCATCCACGTTGCTTGACAACCAAATTTTGGGTAATGGGAAGGAAAATTGGGATCCGTGCAAATATAATATTTAAGAAGTAGAATATTCCAAATCTAATAGTGAGGTATATTTGGTTTTGATAAAATAATGGGAGACTAAGAAATTTAATATTTATTCATTTTTCTATAGTTTATCAGATAATGTACTAAAACTATTCTCTACTTATTTATAGAAACATCATTAAAATGACTTCAAATATATCATTGTGATCCATTCATGAGATGTTTAACTTTCTCACCAAAACATATTTACAAGAGGGGATAATTCCTTTATGTGTTATACTTTACCAAGAAAGGAAATTGTATATATGGAAAGAACCTTTTATAATTGCGCATGGTAATGAGGTAGGTGATAAAGAGCTATATATCGATGAGAAACATCCTAATGATGCTACAGTTGTTCAATTTTTCATTCTCTCATCCACTTCCAATTAAATTTTAAAGAAACAAGAGGTTATGGATGTGTTTAGAATGATGTCTCACCATCGATTTCACTATCAAGAGAAGACGTTACAAAAGAGGTACGATATATCAAATGCTTTGTTTATAAATAATCCTGGAGAGTCTGTGCTTTCTAGGCCTCGTGTAGTCAAGATTAGTGGCTACATTTAAATATTAGATATCATAGGGATTAAATTTCTAGATGAGTTTCATATAGATGTCATACTTTATTCACTAACCAAGACAATATCAAATTTTATTAACAATTATAATATGATCGAAAATGAGAAGAGTCTTTCAGAACATCATACATTGATTCTCTAAGTGGTTAAAACATGGGGGGTGATAAACACAAGGACCTTATAGTGAATAAGAAAATGAAGAACAAGGTAAAGATGCCCATGAACTATAAATAGTCAAAATCTCCTCAACACTCTCCTTTTAAGAAGAGGAATATCTAGAGGTAGGGTAAGGAAAAGGAGGATATATTCTTTGTGTGTGGAAGGCCAGACCGTTGGAAATGGAACCTCACCCAAAAACAAGGGGAATCTAGAAGACCACTCTTTAATGAGTGTTATATTTACATCACAATACATTGTGTATTAAACAAAAATGGAGGTGCTTATATATGTAGCCAAAATTCTCAATAAATTAAATTACAAAAAATTTACAGAGGAGAAGTGGATTTGAGAGTTGTTAATAGTTCAAGGGCAGATGCTTTGGCCATTGGGGACTACCAACTTTCACTTTGAAAATAAATGTTTTTGTTTTTAAAAGATAGTTATTATGTATCTAAGGTTAAAAAAACATAATTTCTATATCATTCCTATATAATAATGATTTATTATTCATGATTGGAATTAAAAGTTTTTTCTTTTATAAGGAAAATATATGTTTGTGGTATGGAATATTTAAATAACAATGTTAATGTATTAAATTATGAAAACAATGTGATAGAAATTGATAACGAATAATGTTCACCAGACTCATATAACACCCAACATTTTCATCTATATTTTTTCATGTATACAATATGTATTTGATAAGGATCGATAAGGATGGTTATTTAGATTCATATATTCTAACACTGCTTAAATGTTTTCTGGCTTGTTTATAATGAAATATCACCAAACTACCATTATTTGGATTGGATGAAAAGGCCAAAGAACTTTCAGGATTGATACACACATATGTTTATAGACCATTTCTAGTAGAATCAAGTTGTTGATATTCTTGATTCATAAATATTACTAATGACATGAGTAGATATGGCTATTTTAACTTGATGAGGTATAATTCCATGTCCGTTGGGAAATTCAAGGAATTCAAGAATGGTGTAGATAATCAACTCAGAATGAAGATAAATAATATCTAATTATATCGACGGGGAAAATATTAACTAGGAGTTCATTGACATTTTATTGGAGTTTGGGATTCTATCTCAACTCACTCCACCTTTCGCACCATAGTGGAATTGTGATAGTGAAAGGAAGAACTGTACCTTGTTAGAGCTGGTAAGGTTGGTGATGAGTCGTGTAGATATCCCATTATCCTTTTGAGGATATACATCACAAATAACGGTATAAAAATTAAAACGAGCTCTATATAAAGTGGAAAATGGAATTTCCTTCAAGTTATGGAGTGGAAAGAAACCCATTTTTTCACATACACATGTATAATGTTGCAATGTGTTTGTAAAGTCGCAACCAGGAAGCAAACTAGATCCTCAGGTCACAATGTGTATCATTATAGAGTATCCCAAGGAAACAGAGGGATACTTCCAATACTAACCCTCGGAAAAGAAGGCGACTGTCACCCAACAAGCCTTTTTTATTAATAGGAAGCATATTTTTAAAATCTATAGTGAGAGAAATATTGACTTCGATGAAATTGATGCACATGATTTACAAGAGTTGGTAAAGGAACAGATTTCATAGGTCCCCAAAGAAAAAGTAGTTTCTCATTTACAAGTACTACCTAGGAGTGTAAGAGATGTAAGACAACTAGAGAGATATGGTTTTCTTATCACTATAATGGTGACTCATTATTGGATGAAAACAATGAACCCCTCTCATACAGTATGGTAGTTGAGAGCTCAAGAGAAACAATATGGTAAGAATCCATGAATTCTAAAATGAATTACATGTATCAGAACCATGTTAGGGTTTTGGTTGGTTTTCCAGTTGATGTAAATAACAAAGGATAAAAATGGTTATTCAATAGGAAACTGGACATGGAAGGTAAAGTAAATACCTATAATGAAAGGAAATTGTATTAAGGGTTTAAATAACATCAAGGAATATACTATTATGAAGACTTCCCACAAGTTTTCAGGTTTAAATCCATCAGAATTCAACTTTTCATATAAGATTACCATGACTATGAGATTTATAAGATGGATGTCAAAATGAAATTCTTTAATGGGAACCTTCTGGAATATTTCTATATGACACAACTAGAAGGTTTTGCGACTCCAGGTGATGCAAAAATAATTTTCATGTTATAGAGATCCACGTATGGAAGAAAACTTCTAGGTATTATCAACTCAATGAATACATAAATTAATTTTTCTTCCTAAAAATTTAATGTGAGAAGTGTGTTTACAAAAGGTTTATTGGGAATGTGGTCATTATCCTAGTAGTGTATGTTGATGACATATTACTTACTGAAAATGAAATACCAATCTTATAGTTTGTTAATTAATGGTTAAATATGTTTTCCCCCTTGATGGAATTAGGTAAATGAACATATATTCTTGGTATCAAGAGCATTAGTGATATATCCAAGAGTCTTCTTGGACTATGTCATAGTACATATGTTGACTAGATACTAAGGAGATTTAATATGGAATGACCCATGAGGGGAGTAGTTCTAGTGTCACATGGATTACATATTTCTATGAAAATGTGTCCCATGGAAACAATTTTAGAAATATATAATGAGTACGATCCCATACGCTTTAGTGATAGGATCAATCATGTGTTTCATATTATGTAAAAGACTTGATGTTGCCCATTCACTAAGAATGGTATGAAGATATCAAGCAGATACAAGGGAACAAAACTAGTATGCTATTAATGATATTATTATGTATCTATGAATAACTAAGGATTTGTTCCTGGTATATGGAGGAGATGAGCAACTATTCATCAGGGGTTATACTGATGCTAGTTTTTAGACCGATCCGAATGATCATAATTCACAATTAGGATATGTATTTTTGTCTCAACAGAAGAGATGTGAGATGGAAGAGTTCAATGAAAATAGTTGTCAATGATTATACAATGGAGTATGAGTATATATATTCTTATGATCAATCCAAATAATCCATTTGGATTAGGAACAAAATCTATGATCTTGATGTTCTACTTAGCTGTAAGGATCATATCACATTGTATTGTGATAATAATACTATGGTAGATCTTGAAAAATATCCAAGGTCACAACAACGGATAAAAAACATACTCCAGAAGTTTCTCCTCTTAATGGATTTTATCAAAGTGGTGAAGTGTACATGGTGTACCCCATGACTAAAGTCTATGTCATCATAAGCATGAGTATCATGAGAGAGCTTAGAGGATGAAGATTATTAGCAATTAGATCTAGTGAAAGTGTTAGCCTATTGGAGTTAGTTCCCTAGAACCCACTTTTTCAAACATTATGACTACATGTACTCATTATTTTTAATTTTAATAAATTTATTATCAAATAATGACTGTTAGTTTTTCATAACATAGTTTGTGATAATGTCCCTAGAGCAGTTGTCGCACAAAAATGTCATAGCAGCTCCCCACTATGTTGTAAACCCTTAAATGTAATGAAAATATTTTTAAATATATGTTATATATTAGGATGAGGTCATTTGAAGAAGACAAATGATACATGATATCAGCAGCGGAGACTCATAGGACTTTGAGGCACCTTCTCACGGTGTACGCACTTTTAAATATCTAGTAGGATGTTATTAGAACATGATCCACCAGTAGGATATCCATATTTATATGAGTCATTGGATGTTCCATTCTATATATGTGTGTATTGGTCCATAAAATTTTATATTATTATAAATGAGTATTAGGAATCACATATATGTGATAAAGTTTGTTCACAGTGATGTAGGATACATTGGGTGCATCATGAGTTTTATTGAATTAATGAGTAAAAAGATCAATGATTCATACCATATTTTCTTTAATGTAATTTAATATATCAACCCCTTTAATTGAAATTATATATCCTAAATGAATCCATGGAATTTTTTTTTCTATACACAAGTTATTTTTATGGAAATTCAATGAAAGAGGCCTCGAGTACATAGGTTGATGGAACCGGCATGCAAGTAGATTTATTTGAGATATTGTGATAAATGGATTACATTACAAAGAAAGAATATGTAGGAGGTATTATGTCATTGGGGAATAAAATTGTTTCTCTATGATTTCCTTGGTGTTTTTCAAGATTCTAAACATGGAAACTAGGCTACATAACCAAATTCTAATGGCAAAGAGACCTTGAGGGTCACATAATATATTTATCAAGAATCACAGTCAAATAATATTTTATTATTTATTATTTAATAAGTTGAATAAATATTATTACTGCATGTGGTTTAATAGTTATTTAGGTTTTATTTATCACATTTATTCTACCTCCATATTTTCAGGGGATTATAATGTTAGTGGAATATTTAATAAATATTTATTTTCTATTTAGGGAATATAATATTTATCAATTTATTATAAAAAAATGTAGTTATATTTATTTAATAAATAAGTAGACATCATTCAATGAACGATAAATATTATGGAGGAATGATATTCTAAGAATTTACGATTGGTGGGAAAATAATAAATATCCAATACTATATGATTAAATAATAATTAATTTTAATTCACAAGTTAATAACATGTCCCGAAATTATAATAATAATAATATTATTTGACATGTGGTTTTTATTGGAATTAAATAAATAATTAAGTTAACAATTGTAATTATTTTAACCTAAGTGATATTTAAAACCATCTTTGTTATTTTCTAAACTAGAAAATTCATTAGATTGGGTTATGCACAATGGAATTGGATAATTCTTTCAAGGCCTTGAGATATCTCTTCTATAACATCTATCCCATGAAAGGATAGAAATCAAATTCCACCAGATCAAGGAGAAGACTTTATATGTAATTCTCTTAGAAATCAATGGCAGTGGATGCAAGGGAAACGATCTACCATGCTAGCACACAAATTTTCAATCAACAATGTATGGAGGTTTGTAGAACACATGTGGATCACCACTAGAGGGAATCACCCCCTTTTTCCAAGAGTAAAATGATTTTTCATCTTAGATTTATTACTGGATCCTTCAACAAAGATAGGATTTCATAAAGGGAATTATTATATAATTAAATTAATTAAAAATAATATGTAATGATACCCTCTCTAGATTTCATCACGATTATTGTTATCTTTCTTCTTTGATTCAATTACATTTAACACATCATTTATCATCATGCATAAACCATATGGATCATTGAACATGACCAAAAGAAATGTTGGGAACCACCCATCACAGTCTTCTACTACGCTCAGAACCTATAATTGAGAGGGTGTTATTACTAGATAATTGATTTATTTTTCCAAATTAAAATTATTTACATGTTATAAATATCAATAATTTCTTCTCCCTTTAAATGGATATAAATTCAAATGATATTATGGTTATAAGTTCATTTGTTAAATCAACTCCGTTCAGCGTGTTTTATTACTTATTCATAGATGTCTCTCTTCCAAGATTAGTTTCTTCCAACCAATGCTATTATTTCTCAGTAATTATCCTTTATCTTAGATGAAAATTATTTTAAAATAAATATGTTTCACCTTGATTAAATTATTTTTAAGGAAGTGTATTATTTTAAAGATTAGTTCACATCCCCTTTAATGAAGGTTTCCCATCCTTTTCCATATTTTCCATTACTTCTAATGTAATCATTTTATATTTGGAATCCCAAATATGTGTTACCTCATGTGACCATTATATTTTCATTATAAAATTTCAAAATTGTTTTTTGTTAAAATTATTATAATTTGGGGTTTCAATGAAGTTATTTCAAAATAATTTTCAATGAATTCAAAGTCATATGTTTTATCATCAACTCCTCATTTCTTTTGAAAAAAATATCATTTTAATGATCTATTATAAATGTTTTAATTTATAAATTTTGTTTTCTCTAAAGTAGTAAATCCACATTTTAAATCCTTAATGCGTTTTCAATTCTAGAATATGGAATATATTTTTTGAAATAATCTATTCTTAAAAAAAAATCCCTTCTTGATTTTTGAGACTTTATGTCTTTTTTAACCCTCCATTGTTGAATATTATTTTTAAAAGTAAATGTCATAAATATGTTTTAACATCACAATTTTAAATTTTTTTTCTTTTCAAGGACACAATATTGAAAATTATTTTTTTAAAGTAAAATTTTAAATTATTTTTTCACAACATATGATAGAAATTATTATGTTTTCTTTCAAGTTCTCACTCTTGAAATTTATTTTATAGTGAAATGAAATTGAAAAAATGTTAAATTGAAATTAACAAAATGATATTTCAATGTGACCATAACATCCTCTCCTATACCAAATATAAAATCATTTTATAAAAACTCTATTATGATTTCACAACCATTTTCCACATTATCTTAAATAGATTTTAATCTATGGAAGTTATTTTTCATAAACAAACTTCAAAATTATCTTATGAAAAATAGTTTTGGGGTGATTCGATTTTTGGTATCAACCATTTACATTATTGGAATAAATTTTAGTGATACTGCCTAGAAATTTTGTAAATCCAATTTTTTCCACTGATTCTTCATTATATAATGAATAATTTATTTCATGTTGCATGAATTTGAATGTTTTTTCATTAATTTATGGATAAGGCCTATATAATCCTCTAAATCAGTGGGTAATGAATAAAATATCATGTTATATTAGGAATCAATAATTATTTGTCAATCAAATATGGGGAATAAGTTATTGGAGTTGGATCCACTATGGAAAAAATGTGAGTTATCAACGAGACACTAGGGGAAGTAGGTGACTGAAACATGATCCACCAAGTGAAAATGGTGAGTGAATCGTAATATAATAAGGAAAAGAGGATGTTATGTCTAATTAACTATGTTATGATTTATATTCTATGGTTATTTCAAATTATTATGTTTTAAAATGTACTTATGTTATGATTCCTCTTGTATTATTCACAATGGTTTATCTAGATGTGTGTTTCAAAATATTATGTCCATGGATATTTATTATGATCTCATACTCATATACTTATATTATATTCACTTATGATCATCATTGGTTATCTATTATGTTTCCCTTACTAAGAATCTGATCTCACACTTTTCATAAGTTTTCATTCCCCCAGAGACAAAGATAGGTATTATATTTGAAATATTTAGATGGGGGTTTATAGTAAAGAAGCTATATAAAAATGTTAATGAGTGTTTTAAAATAATTTATTTATGTTAATATTTTTTCAAAACACTAAAACTTCTGTTCTTTGGTTTGTGTGACCATTTGTGAGATGGAATGATTAGTCATGTAAAATAAAATAATGTAACTGAGGTGTTCATTTATCTTATGATGTTTTACGTTATTCATTAAATATAAATAAAAGAATGGAATAATACATTCTTGACACATATAAGGTTTTCTGGTGATTATAAGAGATGGTAATAACACATCCCTGACACTAGTGCTCAATATCGATCTCCACCTTATTATATCAAGTATCAAAACATTTTGTCTTTATTTTGGATTAAGATCACCATAGATTCTCTCTCAATATTTAATGCCCTCGATATTTAGAAAATTAACAAGAAGAAACAATGAATACATTCCATACATCTTTTCAGATTTATTCTGATTTATCTTCTATGATATAAACATGTCATTGTGTAAGAAGTTGATTTAGATTCTCTATATTCTTAATTCTCTTCCTCCTACTATTATTCCTCTTCTCCTACTTCTTTTAGTTCTTCTTCTTTTTCTACAGATAAAATCTTCAATGTATAATATTTTAACCTTCTCTATCAACGATATACATTGATCTCTCATGGAATACTATATTTCTTCTATTATTTGACTTATTTATTTTCATTAACTTCGTATTATCCATTTAATCATCATATAATTATATAAATATTCATACATATTTAAATATGGGAAACTCTATCAATCATGAATATATAAACCTATCCATAATTATCATTCATTAAATAATCAATAATAGTCGTATAATATCAATTAACAGTATTGGAATTCCATCTCAGATATCCTTTCCTCATCATAATTCATATACTCTTCATGGAATCCTATTATCTACAAAAACATAATCATTTAATCCACATAGTCATGAATGTCCAAATATATGAATCTCATTATAGTTTGAAAGTTGTACATAGTATACCAGAATTCATCACAACACAAACATATTATTCATTAGTGTGACCCAAGATAATTATAACATAAATAATAAATGAATTTCATGTTTTATAAAATAAATTTTATACATATTCACACAAAAATTAATTAATGTTTTAGTGTCTTAAAGATTAGTTGTATAAACAAGATACATTACAACACATGAAAACTATAATTTAAAATAAAAACCCCATAGACCGTATTAGGAATGTCACATGATATAATCAACATCATAACCCGATGGATATAAATATAATAATTGGGTGAGATTATATGCTCAGTAAGAGAAAAATATCATAATATGTCAAATAATAATTATCAAAGAGAATATGATGAATACATAAATATCACAATAAAAGATCATATGAAAATAGATTATATTAATAAGACATAGTATAGACACATAAGATCCTAACAATATTGGTAATGAAGAATAAAAATTATGATGTGGTTAAAAATTAATTTCAATAATCATAACATAAAATAGAATTATATAAAAGTGTATAATACTATAAAAATAATGCATAATAATGAAAATGCATAATTTAATGGAAATTAAATTCTTTTATAAACATATGAATAAAATGATAAACAATATAGAAATGTTACACAACCATAAGAATAGGATGACCGTAGTGAGAAAACATATTATTTCCACACCTATGTGAATAGAATCATTATTTCCAAGCAAGAAAATGTGTGAAACCCCATAATTATTGAGCCCCTTTCAAGAATTTCATTATGTATGTGCATGACTATCTCATGAGATATAAACATAATCCAATGAATTTTGGGTGTTATAGGACCCCACATGTCATTTTTAAAACATATATATTCTACTAAAAAAATTATCATGATATATTAATTAATAATTAAAAAAGAACCAATTTCTTAATAATCCAAACTTAAATCATTCACTATTCATAAAAAACCCTTGGAAAGACACTAGGTTTCAATAAACATAAAAATGGTATAAAATAATATAATGAATTAAATAATTTGATACAAAAAATTTGTTCCGCCAAAATAATCACATAATAAAATAAAATATAGGGTGAAACATGAAAAAGAACTCCATTGGAGTTAAATAATTTTATGTTAATGAAGACTGAATTATGAAAAAATATTTATAGAAATCAATTTTGTTTTCATTGTTTTAAATGTCATAGTTACAAGTATCTTTTCCAAAAGACAAAATTTTTTAAGTTAATGAAAAGAAAAAATTTCATGGAAATGGATTTTGATAAAAAATAACTTTCCCAATATATAAATAGAATAAATCATTATAAATTTAATTTCTTGGAGAAATAATTATTAATAAGAAAATTTATATCTTGAAAAAAATAGTGTGAGTTACAATATCCCTTAAATTTACCCTTGATTTCTAAAAAAGTTATTTATCCACCTATATTATAAAGATAAACATATAAATTACCTATTTAATTACATTATTTACCTAAATTTATATTTAGAATCTTTGTTATCAACAATTCTCTTCATGTATTACATTTTTATAAACTCATTTCAATATCTTGTGTAAATAATCATGAATAGTTTGATATATGTATGAACAATAGTTTTTAATATTCTTTATTAACAAAAATTTCATCATTTCAAAATAATAATGGTATTGGAATTTATGTTTTATAAATACATAAAATGTTCTAATTCTAATATATTTGATTTTAAGTCATGTATCATAGAGATAAAAATGTTGATGTAGTAGTTTTTTGTTATTTGCCAATATTGTCAGAGTAACATATAAAAAAAATTAATTTTTTTATTATACCCATATAACAATTTTAATTATATATATTACATAAATAAATCATATATTATAATAAAATATAAACTAATACTATCAATTATACTGGTAGTGAAACACCAAATGATAATTTTCATAGATATGGTATTCTTCATTTACACATAGATAAGGATTTCATTATTTGAAGTGGGAAAGAATGTATTATGTTATCTATTATTTCAAAACATTAAATATGATATATATTCCATAACTATTTATTTAAATCATCTTTTTTACATTGATGGTTATGTAGGGAGGTAAAATGAAACATGTTTCTTCATGGATGCAATAGTGCACAGAACACATCGATGGCAGTTTTGTTTTTCTGAATGGAAAAGTGAAGGGTTCATAATCTGTGTACCATAATTATAAAAATATAAAAATATAATAATTATACTGATGATATAATTTTATTATAGTTAATTAAAATTTTATTAAGAGTGAATCCACTTAAGGAAATAGGAAAAATGGGCAAGTAATTAGAAATTTAAACCTCACATCTTGGATAATCTCCTTTGAAAAGGAGGTTAAACCAATAGGATATAGTATTTTGAGAAGAACCAAACCTATTTAAGGAGGATATGAATATTTTATATATGTTTGGGTTGAATTTTTAATGAAAATGGGTGGTTTTAGTGTGAGGATAAGTGAGGATATAAGTGAACCTTTTATTAGTGAAAAGGGATGAAATTTTGTAAATATCCAAAACATTTCAATTATGTGAAGTTAGTATAATGAAAAATTGGATCTAAAATAAATAAATAATGAATATTTGAGGTTATAAGGCCTAAAAATTCCACAAAAATAAAATTTGAAACATGTTTAAAATATGTTTGAGGTCATTTACTTTTAAATATCTACATTTATCATTCTATCTTTTATCAAACACGCTATTTTTTACCTAATATATTTACCCTTAAGGACTGAAAATAAAATTGTAAACAATACATAATTTGAACCTAATGATTAAAAATTATAAATCTATTCAATAATAATGAATATAAAAAATTGATAAATATTAATTTTAAAATAATAAATGTATAATTTATTTTCAAATGTATTTTTAAATATAACATAAATTGTGTAATGTAAAATATTGGATTTTAAATTTAAGAAAAAAATTTCAATTATAAACTATATATTAGGTCTTGAAATATTATTTCATGAATTTATTATTCATACTTATATAATAAAAATATCTTTAAAGCCATTTCATTTTCAAAAAATTTGTTTTTCACTATTTACCTAAAATTTAATTTATTAAGAAAAATAACAATAATTTACCTTCATATAATATTAAAATGAAAAGTCCAATTTTTTTTTTTAAATTCACATTAAAAAATTATAAATTTAATTTCTAATTAAAAAAATAAAATACATTGAAAACATTTTTTTACAAAAAAATGAATTTTTGTATATAATATATTCATTTTTTAATATATTTCAAATCAAGTTAGTGTTAATCATTTATTTAGATAAAAATAAATTTTACTAGAAAATATTTAAATTTTAGAGAAATTATTTTATTAGTTTATTTGATACACATGTTGATATGATATTTAATGGGAATATTTTTTGTTTATATATATATATATATTTATATATTTAATAATTATATTTCCACTGTTTATGCTAGCCAATTCTATGATTACCTTAAAATGGAATTTTTTTTTAGTTTTGGTGTTGTTTGTGGATCAAGATATCAAATATAGTATTTATGTATAGTGAAGTATTCAACCTAAAACATTGGTTATTAAATTTTACCCCCATTAAAAAGAATTTTTTCCCTATAATTTTATTACATAGAGGAAAACAAGTGAAGGTACTTTTCTCTCATGACATCCTCATGTTACCATATAGTCCCCACAAAAATATGATTTCACTATAAAAGGATGATTATTGGTGTTCTTATTTATCAGAACCGCTCCAATAAACACTACTAGAAAATCAGGCTATAGCTATGGTTTCCACTATAGAAATACTCTTATAGCTGTGGATTTTAACCATGGATATAAATAATCCAACAAAAGTATATAACCATAGTTCTAAACCATGGAAATATAAAAATAACCAGGATTTACCCCATGGGTATACATGTATAGACTTATTTTTAAACCACTAATATTGCTTCAACCACAAAACAATACAGCTATAGTTTATAATTTTGGATACATGTGTACTTACTTGGTAGAAACCATGGCCCTTGGCCTATTACCAGAATTTAAAACCATGTATATAAGATTTTATACCAATAGAAAAATAAAATATAGCTTTGTTAATGATCTGCACAAACTGATAGAATAATAAAATAATTCAATATATTCTAAAACAAACACTGACTAGAATATAATTCAATATAACAAAAATAAAACTAAACTATGTAATAAAATTAAAAAAATAAGGAAACCAAAAATACGATTTACATCTTAAGTGAGACTCAATATCAGTACCATTATAACCATCATAACCATCATCCACACCTCCTATAGAAAAACCATAACCACTTCTCACATCACCATCATCATCATTGTGGGCATCTACAGTGATATTGACATTAACTATTGATTCAGCATTTCCATCGGCATTAGTAGGAGAAAAGGAATCTGCATAAACCGAACACATCTTCATCAAACCAGAATCAAATGCTAGAACAACATTTTGTGGCCGTTTAGAAAAAAAAATTTCAAAGATTTAAACATATACTCATTTGTTATCTTTTGATGTTGAGTATCTTCTTTAGATTTCTGAGTTTCTTGTTTGGTTATGACATTAAATTGTTCCACTATGGCCATACCAAAACCGATACTCAAAGAAAATCTATTAGAAAACCCATATATATAAGGTAAAATCTCCTTCCTATGTCGACCAAACACTCTTCCATTATGTTCATCACCAAATACCTGATGAAAATGATCATTACGACCCAAGATGTTAGGTTATTTGTTTATAAATACCATCATATAAATCTATTTGTTGATATATATCATATATTTAAATGATAAAATAGTATAAAGTATTAAATTAAGTCCAAATAAAATAAATTGAAATATACATTTAATCATCTCTTAGGGGTCATTATTTACCATAATACCATTTCTTATTTTTTATACATGTACAAAATATGGTAGAGAGAGGAACATGGCTGTCAATATTCAACATGTTTTTCTTCGAAAAATAATGAAATAAATCAACAAAAAAGTGAATTAAATTAGAGTAAATATAGATAAAATGAATTATATTTATCCTAATAAAATATAATTTAATATAAAAACAAAAAAAAACAATTAAATTTTAATTATAATATTCAAAATTAAACCAAAATATCATACCAAACAAAATGAATGATAACTTATTTAAACTGCATAAAATTTTGTGGAAAATAACTAAACCTAATAAAATCAAAATTACAAAACTACATGATATCAATCCAACATGAAATATACTTTTTTAACTATCTAGAGGGTATACCATGGTAACCTGGAAGCACTTAATTCATTAACAGATATAAGTAAGTGAAGATGTATAAATTTTTTTGTCATTCAAGAAATAAATCATCTATTACATCTAAACCAAATATTTTGTGGAAGAAATGTGATTTCCCATTTCATATGATATATTTTAGTTATACATTATTTTTCAAAACAAAATATTACAGTCTATAGTTACTATCCATTGGATATTTTAAAATTAATCTCACCTTCATTGAAACTGTATTTTTCTTTTTAAATTGGATACATAGGATTTGGTACACTTAGAATTTGACCAAGTGTATTACCTACTAAACATGATTTTTTTACATTAAAAAAATAGAGCTAAATCAATATAGAACATAAATAAAGTAGATAAGTTACAAATAGTATGGAATAATATTGATTTTATCACTAGATATGGAATGTTATAAGATAAACAGAGCATCATAAGGTTGTTCTAAGTAAGGGGAGACACCGTTTAAGGTGGAATGATGACCCTAGGAGTCAGTGGATCTAAAGGATTTATATTACTATCAATTTAATAACAGTTTATAATAATCTACCATGTAAAATCAAGATAAGAATAATTCAATTTATAGTGAATATGATATTCTTGTGTCAAGATTAAGAAGTTTCATTGGAAAAATGAGTTAGTCATACTGCTGTAAAATCAGACGAAGAAGGTGGTGTTATGATCATCCGAAGTAAAAAAAGAAGCCTTAAAAGTATAATATCCTAGAAGATGGATAAGATATGATAATGCACATAAAAGTATAATAAATTATTTGTAAAGAGAGACAAATATGATACTGAAATAATCAAGAGACATATAGGTATCATAGAGGAAGAAAAGGATTCTTTAATATCATTGTACCATATATGTTTATTACAATAGAAGGCATATACACTATTTTTTCATTGTTTATGATCCCAGAGGGGGATTTATATTATCCTTGTATTATGAATAATGAAATAACATATATTTATTTTTAGATATTTGGAAGTGAGGTGATAATTTTTTAAAATGTTGTTTTCCAATTTGATTCAATATCTTTCTGACCAATGGTTGTTTTCCATAAAGGAAACTCCTACCTATGAAAATGGTTTAGATTAATGATTAATTGGATAGTATACATTATTCTATTGTCCTTTCAATTTTGGGTTGCTTTCATGGATTATATGATACATTCACTCATGTGGTTTGATATATTTTTTGAAACATCATCACTTATTATACAAAGAGTGAAGAAAAAAAATAAAATAATTCATCGTTTATACATTAATTGTAAATTAAAATATTTGTTTATCAGAATTAGATTAAAGATTATAAAAAATTGTTTATACATATATTGTCTTTCATTAAATTATTACAATTTATAAAAAATTGGTTTTACATATATTTTAATTTTTATATAGTAAATAAATAACAGGTTATTAAAATTTTAGATTATAGATCATGTATAGGTTATGGCATACATTATTTAACATTATATACACATTATACACATTTTATACATAGTTGGTAGATATCTTATGATTTATATTTCCATTAAATTATAAATATGGTCATAGAAAATTAATATTAGTTATAAATTATCCATATTATAAAACCCAGATAGATTAGAAAATATAATTGAGACTAACAATACTAAAAATGAATGTTTGGATGATTAAATAAATCCATAAAACAATATAATTTTTCACATATATTTGTGAATATAAAAAACTACAAAATTTTAATGTTGGTTCCGAAAAACATAGGTAAAATATGGAATGTTTATTAGATAGGGTCTATTTGTTGGAATTCAAAATTTATAGCACCATTTTCACCATTAATAAAATGAGTAAAGACTCATAGAATGTATGGTGATTTAACCCTTGAGAAATGAGACATTCTAAAATCAATATAATAAATATTTGAGAGAATATTATGATTTATTTGCAAGGGATTAAAAAACTCTATCATTATAGAAATTATAAAATTATAGACAATTTTCAACCAGTTAGGTTGAATCAAGAGAATACCCATTGGATGGATGATGATAGACACATGAAATATATAAATGAAAAATTTTAGTATAAGAACAAATCATTAGAATAGATAGTCATGTGAACAATTATTAATTTTAGAATTTATAAAATTAAACTTATTGAAACTAGATATTAATTCCATTTAAAGACAAACATGAATTCACATCATTCCAATTCAAGGAAATTAGAGTAACTTTTATCCTATAGAACAAATGTAAACACAAATTTCGGTTGGTTAAGTGCACCCAATATCAATCGATAATTATAATAGAATTGAAATTATTATGGAGAACCATGATAGAATTTAATCCAAGATTTCATAAAATGAATAAAGAATGTGGGACTCCATCCATACAACTAATGATTATATAGAGAACCTACAAATCAATTTCCCAAAAATAGATGAATGAATAAGTGGATGAAATCCATAAAAATATGTTTTGAGCATGATATTAATGAATAGGAAATCAATGATATTATGGATTTGAATTCATATGTAAAAATATCTTCTAAATGTGATGTTTAATAATAATTACATATTTATAACAACAAAAATATATATAATAAAGATGTGAAAATTTTCAGTAGATTGGGAATGCATTGGGGCACTTTTCCCGACAACTAGATGAGATTTTATAGAGACATAAGTGGTTTACAGTTTCATTTAATCCTAAATTAAAAATTAAAAATAGGATTAAACTTCTATGAATAATTGGATATATAATTACTAAGAATAAGTAGATGAAGGAAAGATAAAAGTATATGACTAAGCTAAATATAACGGGATCAAAAATCAGCCACGAACTGGTTTAATACAAAAACTCTACAAATGGACTAGTTTTTTATAATTAAATTATAATTTCAATTGGACGTCTACCAATAAGTGGACCCTATGCAATATTAAACTAGTTCTGTAACAGGATCTATAAGAATAAAGGGGATCAATGTATGAATAAAATCAATGAAATGAATCCCATATAATAATAAAGATTGATATGGAAATAAACATGATAATGAAAGAATATGAGAACTGTTGTGTCGAAAAACATAATAATATAAAAAGAAAAAGCAGTTTGATAGAGTAAAAAAAATTAAGGTAACAAATATATATTTCAATAAAATGATGTTAAATATTGTAAATGTTAAACAGCTTATTATGGATCATGATTTGAGAGTGAAGTGTGTCAAAGAGTGTCACTATATTTCATTTAACTCATATTTCTATCAGAATTATCATATAAAAAATAAATTTTATAATTTTGTTAACATAAATAAAATTAGTAAATTATTCATTAAAAAATATTTTTAAATAAATAAATTATTAGATATATATAAATTTAACCAATACCTTATACTCTAGACTCATCCAATGGGAGATTACCTCTCTGTATTGTTATGTTGGGAAATCACGAGTGATCAACATTTCTTCAATCTCCATATAAAATCTCTCTTTCCAACCCACATACAAGACCTAATTTTATGCTCACCACATATCACCGAAGTCCATTAACCCTATGGACTTGACATTTTTTCTATCAAGAAAATTATATCATAGCTTCATTAGAACTAATATTTGTTTAGAGAATATTATAAATTAATAAATAAATAAATATATAATTTTATTAAAATTACATTCCCAAATATCTACCCATACATTATTTTTTATTTTGTATCTAACTTCCCAGTAAAAAATTTGTTAGGACAAAATGATATTGTTGTGATTATAATGTGTTCCCATAATAATTTTACATCCCTTACAATTTTACTAATTACAACATTCCCCTCACTGTATTGAACCATTATCATCATATATTGATTCCATACCTCTCTCATTTTTTCATGACCACATCATTTGATAGAGTATGAAGTCAACCATGAAAAATAAATAGTTATGAAAAATAATATGTAGGACTGCATAATTAATCACTATCAATAATTTTAAAATTCATACCAGTAGATGGGGTATTTTTTGACCTTTGTTGTTATATGTGTAGAGGAGTAGGAGGAGCATCCTCTATTGTAGGTGGGATATCTACAACAAGAGTACTCTATATAGTCGATAATGATAAATGTACTAATGGAGGGAAAAAATACGATGCATATAACAATATATATGAAGGTGGATATGGATATGGGTATTATGGTATTATATATGGGGGGGGAAATTCCTATTATAGTGGGTAGTGGGAATGGGTAATAAGGAAAGATGATATCCTGAGAAAAACCATATACTAGATTGTACAATTACCCCACCTCCATTCTATCAACCTCTATTGTATAATCCCATTGTCTACTCAGTGTTGTAGCCTAAAATAATATAGATAATAAGAGAAAATGAATATTACAAGATAAGTGTTATGAAAGAACATAATAACCAAACATAAATTTTATTTACAGTGGTGATCATAGGAGACATACCTAAATATCTAATATGTTGTTTGTTTCTCTATATTCATGTCCTTTTCACTTCATCATATTTAGTAATTTTGACCTTGAAATTTATATTTTTATTCTAAGATAAATATAAATAATGAAAATATTAAATAATACCACTGGTTGACTTAAAAAATTAATTAAAAAAAGAAAAAATCAATTTAATGAAAATTATTATAAGATAAAAATAATAATTTCATTACATTTTGATATTCAGTTACCACAAATTCAACTCATTTGAAACATGTTCAATGTAATTAAAACTATTACATTATTCAGTAGGAACATTCATGTTCTTCGTATGTAGATGTTCATTGTTTAGATATATGATCAGTAAAATAAAAATTTAGTATATAAATTATTCCTAGTAGGATTACAATTGTAACATAAAGAAAGAGACTATCAGAATAAGAATTGAAATATAATCATTATAATAGGATTATACTATCATAATTACAATCAGTTGTTACATATTTACATTTTTCACTTCATTAGTATCAACACTACTATATCAACATTTCAGTAGCATGCCTCTCTTATATAAAATATTACTAGAATATAATTACATCAGTACTGCATCAAATATTGTTAGAATCATTACACTAACTATTATTAATTATTTTCATGTTTTTCATGTTTAGTATCACAAATACATTAGAAGTTCTTACATATTTTCATTATTGGTGGAAACATTAATATAGAATTGGTATAACTACCAATGATTAAGCAAAAAATTCTAAATAAACAATACACTAGAAAGTTATATTGTGTTAGTGTAACTACTTATTTAAGTTTCCATAACTTTCTAACTTTAATTTTTAATATTATTTTGGTTCACAAATTCAATATAAATTAATAGTGCATCTTATAGCACATCATACTATAATTCTAGA
The DNA here is from genome assembly GCA_963277665.1 of Viscum album. Classification (NCBI taxonomy): domain Eukaryota; kingdom Viridiplantae; phylum Streptophyta; class Magnoliopsida; order Santalales; family Viscaceae; genus Viscum; species Viscum album. Next base: position 1,170,988,294 of record OY728158.1, on the reverse strand, counting down.
AACAAATTTTTTTCTCCATTGATAAAAAAACATTACTAGATATCATTGACATCTCACATGTTGATTTTATGTATTCATTATTTATGATTTTATATATTGACAAAAAATACTATGTTATTAGTATTTTAAATTTGATCACATTACTAACACATTTTTTATACAACAATATATTCTACTATTTCTACAGTATGAAAGATTCAAATCACCTATGGTTTTTCCTAAGAATCAGAAAACTCATATCTGAAAAAAAGCTCAAAATTGTAATGGAATAATAAGGTGTAGATTATATTAATAGATTGTAGTAGAGAAATTTCAATAGGTCTTTTGACAATAAGTTGTGCAATTTTTTTAAATAAATTTCTTCTGAACTCAAAAATTTAGATTTTAAATTCCCCAGTTTATATATTATCTTACAGAATATTTTGTTTATTCATTATAATTGTGAGAGTATTCCTTTAATTACATGCATCAACTACATTCTATACCTTCATATTATTATTCATTTACATATTTATTCGTAGTTTTATTTATATTAATCACTTTTAACATCCTTATAATCATATATGATCAAATATTTTTTCTCAAACTCTATATCAAAACATTTGAATGTAGATAAAAATTTACTAAAATAAAATAACATGTATTAAGGAATCATGGTTTGGAATGATGGTTACATTGAATAAAATAAGTATCGAGCATAGTTTGGTTTGAAACATTTCGGTTTTTATATAATTTAATTACATATTTGATAGAATAATATTTATAGTCATGTTTTGTTGATACACACATTAAAAAAATCCCTTCAACTATAGGTTCATGTATTGGAACAAGTTATTTGAAATATAAAAATAAAATACCAAATGTCTGTGATATAAATGAATTGTCTTATACTGACATGAATATACAATGTTTTAAACATTTTTAATTATCCAAATTTACAAAACATGATTTTTTGGATCTCTCTTTTGTGTCTTAATTACATAATAATCATAATTAATGAATCACTCTTCTTAAATAATTTATGATCAATATTTATTTAAGGTAAACATCTTATTATAATTAATGGAATACATTCTACTAGGTAGCCTAATAAGAGGGAAACAGGGTTTAGATGCTTCCTAGAAAATATTCCCCCCAAATTTTAACATCCTCAAGTAAATCCAATAAAATTAAGTTATACTTTAATTATCGATAATTTTTTTTCAAAGAAATATCACATTGCATATTTTCTTCAGATTCATTATCTGAAACATGGTTTTTAATCAACCCTATACTGCACATACAATTTAAACAAACCACACTTCACATTCCAACTCAACATCACAAGAGAAACCATTCTATCCACATATAATTAGGTTTGAATTTTACACTTGGTCAATAAATCATAAAAAAGTATTTTTATAGTCTAATGTTTGACAATTTAAAATCATATAAACCATATCAAAATAAAACTTATTCAGCAATTCAACCCAATTAGTAGATATGATCTGTAGATGAATAAATTTTTTTAATCATATTGAAATTTACATTAATTAAAGAAGAATTAAATTTAAACATATCTATTACATATGAATTTCATCGATTAATCTGACATGAACAAACATAAAATTTTCATATGTATATTAAATAATAACTTGATTTAAAAAATATATAAAAATTCATACATTATAATTGAAAATTTTCACATAATAAAATCAAGTATCTGATATGAATTTTAATGCACTCATGTTCTTTTCATAAGAGTTTTCACAGTAATCATTTGATATATTCTTAATTTACTCATATTATTTTCATGTATAAATTAATCATCAATATAAATTGAGTTATTTTCATTCAATCCTACTCTTTTTTATTTGATAAAAAATTCCTCTTCTAATCTTCATTTATTGGTTGTTTAGTAGAATTTGTTATAGTTTTCAGTTGGTAATATATGATTCTGTATAACCCATTTTCATGTTACTTTTTCTATTGTTTTAGTTAGTATGCCATTTTTAGTTTCATTTACCTTTGAAGAAAGTTGGGTTGTATACATTCATTGTATATCATTAATTGTCAAATAATATTATGTTTTATCTACTAATGATGTTATTAATTTTGTTTATCCGGATAATCTATTGCGAGAATTTCACAATTATGATGCACCTCAAATGGATTCTAATTCTTCCAAATGATACATTAATTCATAATGAGAACATTATTTAAAAAAACATCACATACCATGTAATTTAATGGTGGTATATACTAGTAAATTTCATATAATGAATCAATGTTTCAAAATGTACAATATTTCCAAATATCAGGTGAACACTTACAAATTTGTCAATGTTATGTGTGACTAGTGCCAACTTTTGTTTCTTAATCTATTATAACAATAGAATCATATGTGTAATCAAATTATAAACTAACACAAATAATGATAATTTTTATCCAAAACATCATTACCATGAATGAAATTTCTAAAAATATATTTAGGAAGGAAATTCACAATAACAATTTTGTTTTGTTTTCACTAGTAAGCTACATAAACCAACTATCTAACTTGTGATGCAGGAATATAATTTTAATTGATATGAAAATTATATTTCATATCAATCACCCTAAATCCAAAATTTTCTATATTCATTCCCTAGCATGTTATTGAATCAAACCCCTTTCATTTCATCAATACGACATGACCATGTGCATAGTTATCAAAAAAAATTATTGTTTCGATAACCCCATAATATGATATATATTTTGATCGAGATTTCATGACTAATGAACTCACATAATATCATGTCGTGGTGTTTATCATGACACAATCATACTACATTTCCATTTTTATTGCACATCTTTTTATAATGGATTTAAATCCATTGAAAACTATTCCCTCGCAATCGAGAACTATACAATTTCAACCAAATGAAAACCCTCTTATATTATAAGATACAACGTTAATAAGAAAACTTGTAAACATAAAAATACCAAAATTAAATATTAAATAGATACCAAAGATTATATTATGATTAAAAAAGAAATAAATAACCCTTTACTTTAACAAAGTAGTAAGTTCTTCGATTTGTAATTATTAATTCCTCTTTATAGATTGAGAATGTTGACACATATTTTTATTTCTATATGTTATCTACAAATATGAAATATTTCAAATATCAAAAGCTATAAAAAATCACACAATGAAAAAATGCATATTTATTAGTTTACATTCTTGTTGTAATCATCCAGAATGTTATAGTTAAATAATAATAAACAACGAGACAATTCCCACCCTTCCCTACTTAATGTACACAATGAGTATGATTTAGATATCCCCCCTTTTTGGTTAATTGAAATAAGTGAAGGATAAATGGGATCATATTGCTTATATTCAGTTATCATTAGTTGTTTATATGTCATATTGACTTTATTCATGTATGATAAATAGAAATTGATGCATTCTTATGCTAAATTGCATTTCATAATAGATCCTTTGGGATGATATTTATTTCCCACATAATATTTCAATGTAGAAATAATTATTTATATCAGATACATCCACCAACTCAAAACATGGAAACTAAAACAAACTTATGTGGGATGATATATAGTAATATATAATATACATATGAAAACACATGGTCTAATTTTTTTCTCCGAGTCACAATGAATGATCGGTGATTCACTATTCAATTTCAGAACAAAAACTTATACTTAGTCTTTTTGAACAAATTCCTTGATAAAAATGACATAACATAATCACAAAATCTCTAACAATATGTGAATTTAAATTTAGAATGGATATGGGAATCAAATCACATGACAAATCATGGTAATCATAGGTTTTAAGTGATTTTAGTTCCATGCATTGGGTATTCAGAATTTTCAAAATGTTACTTGAATAACCATCTAGAACCTTCAAACATTAAAATACATAATGAATTTGTTTTTTGTTTACATTTTTCATCGAATGACAGAACAAATTTACTTTCAACTTATTTTTACAAATTATATTAGGATAAAATCTTTCTATTATAAACTAATCCATTAAATCCTTACATGATAAAAAATTATATTCTATTTTTCCATTTAAATTTAAAAGGGTAAAAAGTTACATCTCCGAAATGTCTTTCTCAATATGAATTAAATCCAAACATTGATTTAATTAATTAGACAAACAATCCGATAACTCAAAAATATACTTTTATTTCTCAATTTTTAATTAAATTTTTATTAACCTGATTTTTCATTCTAGTCTTTGATTGAACTTATCAAATAACATAATTACAATCATCAATTTATTTAACAATATCATTCCATAGTATTCATTGAGTTTTTTTATCTACCTTGATGTAATTATCGAACTGCCTCTGATTTTTCCTATATGAATGATCCACCAATAGAAGTCATCAATTTTCTATGAAGTTGAATGTTCATTGAAACATCAATCTCCATGAATGTGAATTTATAAAAAAAATAGGGTATGATAATTTCCATTTTTTACCCCAACCAAACATCAATCCATACGTATTTAAATCATTTATCATCAGTAATAATGTTGTCTGAAACATAATGTACTCATTCCTAAATTAACCATATGATTGCAAACCAAAATTCCAAAGATTCTTTAACTCATCTCTGCAAGTATATGATAATATAATTTATTGGATCATTTAATCAATATATCATTATACAGAATATAATAAATTCACTCTTTATACACATCCATGACAAAATGTTATAAATGTGAATGGAAACAATATAAGTATTGCATGTAGTATGTGTAAGATCCCAAAATTTTGGAAGGTAATACATTTTTAAATTTTGTTTTTAATCTATTGTTTTTGGTTAATGAGATGTTTCTAGAACATATGAGAAGCCTCAGGGGTGTTCCAAGGGTTTCAGATATGGAAGTAAGGTAAATTGGGCCAAAATATGCAAGGGACACAGTTGGACCACTATTAAGTAAACTTTGGAACCTTCCTAGGTAAACCATTTGAGCCTTGGATAATGGTATATCACACAGTTTGATCATGTTTTTTAAAATGTGTATAGATTACTAGGTAACTATGAAACCTCTCTTTCATTATATAGTGGGTTGCAGGTGGTTTGGAAAACCATGCGGATAAACCATGCGGCTCATTAAAGGTTGTAAAAAAGTACAGTTTTTTCATAATGGTATTTAATGATCTCCATCATATTTCTCCACCATTTCTTCCTTTTACATCCCCAGAGACACCCTATTTCCACCAAAATTCCAAGGGGTCGATCTCTTTCATTTATAAGCCATATGGAGTGCCTTTGGTAGCTGATCGATGATCCAGATACGTCTATCGCATCCCTTACTTCTCATTTCCAGATGAGGATTTTTAGATTCTCCTATCTTATTCCAAAGATAAAAATACTTCTTTTTCAAGTGTAACATAGGGTGGGGGTCCAAAAGTTTTTTGAATCCAGATCTAAGGCGACAATCAAGAGTGTGTTCATCATATGATTTGAGGTAGGTGGTCTACAAGTTATGTCCCATAGTTTTGGTTTGGATTTTTTTCATGTGAATTTTTGTTCTTGGCTCTATAATATTTTACATGTGATTTATTTAGTGAGGTTTGGTGGAATGGGTGTTTTTTTTGACGTATTATATAGAAGATCACACCATCTGTGGTGACATTTGTCTGTTTCCCAGTATTCCCACTTTCCATATGCGGGTAGCATTCATCATCTCTTAGGAGATGTTTTCACCTTCATTGAAACATGATGATTAGATGTTGGTATATCCTTCCATGTATTCCACTTCACAATTCTTTTCATAGTCATGGTCTCCCTCATAGATTAATATGTTTCTCGTGAATCCTCTACTGGTGCAATCTCTTTGGGGATGTTGGTTAATTACACTACTTTGGTCCAGACATTATAAAGGGCCATGCTGGGGGAAAAACCTTAAGTCAAGGAAGTTGTTGAGTTGGGGATCATTGGAATGTCTAGACACTGGAACCATAGTAAAGATGAATTTTCCCTTAGAAAAGGTATTCTCATGGATAAAGAAACCCAATTAATCCCACATTGAAAGTTGGGAATCTTATTCCAAAGGTATTTATCAGAGTTTTTCCTCGGATTCGCTTGATTTACATGGGGTATTACATGAGTTTATCTTCCTGTAGAAGTGGTTCATACATATATTAACACTATAAAAAGAGGATCGTATGGGTATATACCTATGAGTTAGACTTATATGGTTTACCATATGGATATAGTATAACATCCAATGAGGATGGACTTGGAATGGAGTTTCCCAAAAAATGATGGTTTTACAAAATTGAAGCTGATCTGGATGCCAAAAATTATAGATCAAAGATGGTGGGTCCTAGAAAATGTGACACAATGTTTTACCATTGTCTATGATTAAAACATATAGAGGTTTCCTACATACCCTCTATATCATACAAGGATCAAAACCAATGTATTTCAAAAGGGTGGTTTGGGGTTTATGCATGGTTAGCTTCTGAAGTGCCACAAAAAATAGAAATCGGATGGACTGGTATTATGCATGGTTAGGTACCCATGTAAATGGCATGATCCCACCAAGATGTGGGGGCCGGGATAAGAATCAGGATGGATTATGGAGGTGGTGTCGAAGGATTAAGAAGGATGATATAGAATTGGCGTGAAGATGATGTTGCTTGGATTGATCCTCAGTGATGCTTCCTGTGAATCCCAATGGATGTGAATCAAATTCCACGAAGATTGGTGGGGTGATGAGACACCTGAGGTGGTGGAATGTGATAATGGAGTGCATGATAGAAACCCTAAGTAAGTTTAACCTTCGGGTTGTGGCATGATCATCACCAGACACAGAGGGCTCTAGGGGTCAGACCAGAATAGTAATGGATTATGGTATTGAACCTTTGATGATGCTTCCTACATACTCGTAAGGGATAAAAATCCATACAGTTCAAAAAATGGGGCATAAAATCCGGTTGTACCCAAAGTAAATGAGCCATAGACATAATGGTGAATATGAATGGTTATCAGCCCATCGTAAGAGGAATACTCTTGGTTGGAAGAGTACGGATGGAGTGTGAGGATTATACATATTTAAAAGCCCATATTTAAGGATCATAACACCTTAGGGAGGCAGAATTAGGTGATTTATCCCAAAAAAGGAATGTATCTCATCAGAATGGTATATCTCTATGAGGGAACACTAATGTTTTCCATTTTGTGGAATTGAAGCTTGTGGAGGCATCTAAAGAACCCGACAGGGATCAGAACCTGTATAGTTCAGTATGGGGGTATCTATTTCAACGTCATGTGGGATGAATGTGAATCGATGTGAAATATAATGAACTTATGGACTGTGGGGAGTGAGGGTCTTGAACCTCAAAGAGGCTCCCAACGTTCCGAAAATGGATAATGTCCATGTAGATCGGTGGTGCATATTGTTTAACATCACGAATGATGAGGGGATTTGGGATTAAAAATGGTTAGTGGCCCAAAGTGATAATGTGGCTAATGCTTGGTTAGCATCTCATATAGGATGTTATGGTCGTTTTTTTACTCTAAACTCACGTGAGTCTTACTCGGTGTGAGAAAAAAGAGCTAAAAACAGACCTAACGATCATGTCATGAATGTTGTGAGCACGATTGTGGGTGTGGGGTATTATGCATGTTCAGTGGCCTTAGGAGATGGAGATTGGGGATAACTCTTGGATTTTATACCAATATAATGGTTCTAGAAATATGTAAAGACTAATCAACGTGCACAAGGTGACAGAGCCCGATGTGAGAAGGAGTTTGGGAGATCACTGATGATTATTCCCCTTCAGGTACACCCCGACCTATCACCAATGTGGAAAATCACAGTTTAATGTCATGTGTTGGGGATGAAGGTGCATGATAGTTTAATATAAAACAACTCAGATGATGATGACTCAATCCAAATCCCTTGGTGTCAATCCACTTCTCTTAGACATACTTAACTTGTACCAATAGTCACAAGGGGAATGGAAGACACTACCAACTCTTGACTGATGTGAGGTGGGGGAGTGGTAAATTGAGGGGCCCAGTTTAGTGTATTTATATGAAGAACTAATTTTCGTTATCCTACCTATATGAAGAATAATAAGTTAGTAAGATAAATAATGAATAACCACTTGTGGGAACATTAAATCACTTTTTATGAGCCTTGAGGGCCACACTGGGGAGGGATTCATGAAGTAGATGGACCTACAAAAATGGGCTTTATGATGCTATGGTTCATCACGAAGAGGGAAATCTTTGAGAAGGAAGGTAATTTTTGAATCATGATGAAAATGGGCTCTATGAAGTGAGGATATTCATGAAGCATGGTGAACCATCCAAGTTCTAGAGTCTACATCTATTTGTGGGTGTATTGTGAAGGATGCATGCTATGAAAAGTCATGGGTACCCTAAAGGGATTCCTAACTTCATGAGGGTTGTAGGGATTTGTGATGGGAATCCCTACTTAACATGTAGGGAGATTGGAATTAAGGGAATGGTGGTCCATAATGCATAAATACCTTAGGTGAATCAATTTATGGATAACTTGTAGAGTAGAGTGGGTGTCACGAAATGAGAGATTAGAAGGGGAAAGGTCCAGATAACTATACATTGGATGGGGTTGAGCAGAAAATTTATATACAACAGGTATCACAATGCATGGAGGGACCAAAATGAAGAAAATGGTGATCCACGATCATAGGTGGCACTATTAGACTTGTAGATACTTCTGTCACTACACCGAAGTAGTCACGGTGCTCATCACACTCGTTGTGGATTCCATCACTACTCGGTGGTGGTTGTGGTGCTCATCTTACTCACAGAGGAGAGGGTCATTGAAGGTTCTGGGTGCATCGGAAGCTCATGGATGGATGTGACCACTTGGCTTTTTTTCATTAACAATGATCAATCCGTGATCAATATGAGGATAAACACCAGACTCAATGGATCAAATCACAGAAATAGAAAAAGAAGAAGAATAGTCCTAAAACCACAAATGAGGATCGTCACAGGTTGATTATAATTAATTTAATTAATTTACAAGAAGAACCTTTTAGGGGTTTCTTTATTCGTTGATATTTATGATCACATTCCGATGTGATTCATCATTGCATCCTAGAATCCAAGTGTAGACTTCTTATAGTTGTGAAGCACACATGCACCATGTATCTATGGACATTGCCATAGGAATATTCTGGTGCTAGCGTGGAGAGGTCTTTTCTTGCATTGTCTGCCTAAGATCCTCTTTATCCGATGGAGGAGGATCTCACTCGGTCTTGAGAGTGTTCTTGGAGGAAAGAGTTCTTTCGGGCTTGAAATAATTATCCATAATTGTTGTGCACAATGATTAGGAAAAGTGTTGGGGTTGTGAGAATATTTATAATCAGTTTTGAGTTTACAGAGTTTTGATAATAAATAAACACGTTACACATTTTATTTATTTCATTAAATCTTATTAAAAACCCCCATGTCAGATAATTAATTCCATGACATGCTCCCATGGTGATTATAATAAATATCATTTAAAAAATGATATTATTACCTCAAAATACCAACTGGAAAAACTACACGGAAAGTAATCATTAATACATGGTGTGTACTTGTTTTTCATAAAACTACACGACATGTAATCATTAAAACAAGACGTGTACTTGTTTTTTAGTTACTTTCCAAAATGAAAACAACACGGTGAGTAATCGTTAATACATGACGTGTAATTGTTTTCATTTTATTCTTACTCGAACATTAGAATGATTTAGGATTCCTTGAATAACTATAAAACCACATGAGGTAATAATCTTTATTATTCTTGAGATACTTGGATTCACTTAGTGTGTGACCCTCTAGGCCTCTTTCTCATTGGCATTAGGCGATTTTTCCTAAAGTCCAAGATTACTATCTATTAACAGGTCAAGGCACCCAAGGGAAAGAGTTTGATACCTCCTTGACATGTCACCTCATACGAACACTTACCATATTATTTAATCCCTTTGTCTGAATATCTCATAAAGCAGGTTTCATGGCAGTGTCCTAAATCTATATGCTTGATCTGTCATTCATTGACTTCTAGAAATAAACTTTTCGTGACACCATGGCCATGGAATTTGTGCAATAGATCTATTTCAATTATAGGGCCAGATATATCTACTTCTATAAATATGGAAGGGAAAAATCCTTCCTCGACATTCCATTCACAACATGTCATTCGTGACACACCCAACATACCCTACTTCCTGCCAACTGTCTTCGTGACAGTTTTTGTCAGCAAATCTAAGTGCACGAGTCATGATATGAGTTAATGAAAATCTTTCAATATGAGGACCATTACAAACTCTCACCGATAGTATTGTCTGATGACACCAAGACTTGAAGAATTACTACTGGTGGGTCTATTCTCGTAATCTCCCATCTTGGAGATTATCAACTGCGAACTACATGAGATAGAGTATTCTCTTCTTATGAGTACTCACACATAATGGTTTTTATACTGTGTGTCCTATCATAGTATGTCATCCTATAATAGAACATTATTTTAGAATATTGTTATAGCAATTCAAGGTTCTCATCATAGAGGGGATCTGCCATTACCTTATTAATGCAACAAATATTCCAGAACATTATTATATTATAGTCATGAAGAATAATGAACAATATATAATAAGTGTACATTCATGTTATTAATGTATAAACAGTTGGTTCTCAGGACACAAAAAATAATAGTCATTGCGATGGAGCTTTGCAATGTAGGACCTTTGGTTATTTTTGGGACCTTTTTGGGTTAAATGTGGTTCTAAAAGGTTTCAGTTTCCCTTGATCCATCTCAGGCATGGATTTCAGTTCAAACCCCCTAAGAGTAGGATCCGAAGGGGAAGAAGGTTAGATTTAGAGGGCATATTTCAAAAAAACTACAGATCACGAAGCCGTATCACTATGAGGGTGAAAGAAATGTGGAGTGAGATCACGTTGATGATCGGGGCATCCAAAGGCTCCACAAATCTCACGAGGCTACCACATATAAATTTAGTTATCCCATTTTTTCTACATTATTTTCCTAAAACCCGAGCTTTAGATCTGGAATTATGAAGCTCAAGCTCTCCTACGAATGTTCCTTACAAACCAGGTAACTTGAATTAGTGCCCCGTGAATGCTACATAGAAAACCAGTGTACTGCGGTCATTTGTTTCTCTGCGAAGCATGCCGAGTCCATCTAGGATCAGCAAACATGTGCTCTGTGAATGGTATTTTCCAATGGACATCACAAACAGAGATGAAAAAAAACCATGTCTTGGAACAAATTGACAATGAATAAGTTTCTCAGGATATCCATAGAGATATTGCTCAAAGGGTGTAAATGAGGAAAAAAACAAATCTCATGGAATGTGTTTAGAGTTATTCTGATCACAAGTCCTTGGTGGAGTTTCTGAAGTAAGGGAAAAAGTATTTCCCCATCTTCAAGCAATATTCATTTTTTGAATTTAGTCTCAGGGATGCCATTTTTACCCTTAAAGCGAGCAGGCATGAAACAACTTACTAGTTTAGGGGCATGTCATGTCAATATCAGTGGTTCAGAGCTATTGACAAACATTACTAGAAAACCATACGCTTGTCACCACTTACTATCTTTAGAACCATGTTGACGATGTTGATGGAATGGATTGAATCCTAATGAATCCCCACCCCAATATCACACCATTCTCATGGGGGGCTTATGAAATCTGTGGAATCGGTGGTCTAACAATTGGGACCTATGCTTGGGTGTAAATTTCATAGATGAATGGGACTGGGCCTACTGAGAGTGAGTGTATTTCATTGAATTCGGAGCAGAGCTAAGCCGGGTAGGACTGTATGAGGCCTCTTTGGAATCTCAATTTCATATCTACAAACCGAAACACATAATGCATGAATTGATGAGTAAATTGTCGTTTAGGACCAAGACATTCTATTTCCAACAAGGAAAGGTCGGAGTCATCCTTTGGGACCTCCACCATATTTCAGGGATTCAAATTTTGGTGGTAGTATACGATGGGTTCCTCAAAGATGATAATAAAATGGAGGATCTAGATAAGATGTTCGGACTAGAGAAGATGTGTATGAAGATTATTTTGGGCGAAGATAAACAATCTGTGAGGGACATCCACTTCATGAAGGGGTTCAGACATTTCATTAATTTCCCCACGGAGCATCCTGTTGAGGGAGAAGAGGCAGCCATTAAATAGCCAATGAGACCCCCTACCTGTCCATGGAGATATCTGTGAGGTAATGATGGTCATTTCTAGAGAATCTGTAAAGACAACCAATGGAAGCTATGGGGGAACAATGTTAATGATGAGCATCAACTAGTGGTTAAGTTGGATGGGTTCATCTATGCAATCTATTGTGGTTGGATGCTACTGATAAAAGATGTGAAAATGGGTGTGTGGTCAAGAATATTCACTACGGAGTCCATGCTGGTGATGAGGAAGCATATCAACCTTGGGGTTCTAGTGTTCAAAATGTTTTATAATGTGCTTTGGAACATCAGTGAGTGGATGAAGCCATTACATGTATGTGGGCCACTCCATTTTCTGTATGACAGGATAGAAACACACATAAGGGAATATGAATGTCCAATACCCTTTTCCACTCATGATCCTAACTTTCAACAGGCCATTCTAAATGTATTCGGATGTATCCTGACCCAGCTGAATTCATTGGTTGTGCTAAAAGAAGTTTTTAGGGAGGACTAATTCAATTCTCACATGTTCCCTCTTCCAATATGAGTGTTCACTAACGATGGTAAGAGAACTGGGGATCATTGGTTATATCTCCTAGCCTTCTAAGGAGGAGTTCTAAAGGTGTGGGTAGATTGTGAGCCTATCAGTGATACATACACCCTGCATATTTTTGTGATTCAATTCTAGTGCCTGTAAAGGTTAACCCTGAATGTTCACCAGTGGGTACCCCATGAGGATAACTACTGTCTGATTAGGTAGCTCTGGCTCATGTTTTCATTGGAATATGAGAAAATCCAGAATGATCTGCCACTTCTTACCTAAATTATATTCTAGTTGAGTAGTATGAAAAAGTTTAGAGGTATTCTACGAAAGGGAGATTCTGAAGCAATATACAAACCGAGTTGATGTAGGGGTGCCTCCTCAACCATAAGGTTGGGGTCATACAATGACAAGAGAACATTTTTGTGGTAAGGATAATGCACATAAAAGTGGTGGATCTATAGAAGTGTTAAGGACAATAATTCTAAGGCTCTAACATGTTAGAAATGAAAGATAGGTAGAAATTACAAACCCAATGTGTCTAACAGGTAAGAACCGGGAGAATGGTAGGCCATCTAGAGGGTTCTATAGAATACCTTTCCAAGCTCTTAAGAAGAGACCGTGATATGTGGACATACTGAAAGACACTCTTTAACCTAAGGCTAGGGAATCCTAGGACTTAAAAAAAATTCATAGTCAATTTGATATGTGGGACTTTCTTAATTAGTTCAGAATTCAACTTTTAGCCATTGGTCGCATCAGGTCCGACTTTCTGGTGTCTCAAAATATAGGGGGAGAGATATGTTTTTAAGATGAAGAATTTATTTCACTTCTAAGGTACCCAATTAATAATGAAATAATGGGTTAAATTATTTCATAACATAATTTCACCACTATAACAATCTGCTATTGATCTTCCAAAGCACTTCCCTCTGCCTGAGTTGTTGAAGGGGTCTTGGGGAGAAGATACGGATAGAGGAATCCATTTAGAGGAAGCTGAGGTTACAAATTAAGATCTGAGATAATTCCCCAAAACTATTGGGGTAGGATATTATCCATTCCTTTAAGTTATGATTTAATCATGACATCTAGGTTTCTCAAATAACATTTGTTCTGTATACAAAAGCCTCAATGAAAATATATAATTAACCATTACAACTGATGATGAGGGATATGCTAAGGGGACCGTGTCTTGAATGATGGTGGGTGTAGGGTCTAAAAGGTCTGTGGAAACCTTGTAGAACCATCTATAATCTTCATATCTACCAACCATATATGAGGTGTCACATCGTAGGACCCTGATAGTAACAACTCTATGTCACGATAAACAATTAGTTCTATATATGTCCTCTTCCTGAAAGAGACATAATCATTTTCCACCCAACCAGCATAACTTACATTTTCATTTTCTAAGGTTATTTTCATGTAGTGAACATACTCTTAGTGAGTATGGTTGAGGATCTTGGAGGTATTTTCCTATTGGGAACATTGATTGACATGAAATCGAATGCCCAGGATAACCACTGATTGGAAACATGGCTATGGGTTGAACCACTGACAGGGTAGATCCTGAACTTAACGAGGTGGAATAAAAGATGAAAATAAACCAAATGAAATATAACCCTCTCATCTAATAGAATACTTGAGAATGATCCCACTACCGAACTCCTAGATATCATCCCAAAATACTAATTTGTTGTCCCGAGGGAGTTGGATGAAGTCAATTTTGATATAGAGGTAAGTCAAGTGGTCTATCGCTGGTCAGAGAAGCTGATCAAGAACCTTATTAACAAAATCCACTAATAAGTATGGATAATCTAGAGGGTATCACTCATCCCTCGACTATATGACCTATTTAATGTAGGGGTATATTCATGTGGTCTAAATACACTAATATGGGATTACATTATTGTGAAGGTATGGGAGAGCGACCGTAGCATCAATGTTTCCTAGAAGCGGTGGATGTATGTCAACATTAGAAATCATAAGGTGGTTGAAACTGAGATCCAACTCTTAGAAATGGGGATGAAAAAGTTATCTTATTTCATCAACACCCAATTTGAACTCATATCACGACTACGAGTCTAGTTGGTGGAAGTCGGAGAGTATCAGAGTTCAGCATCCCTGAAGTGTCCAATATCAAGGATGAGTAGGATGGAGTAAGAATTTGGGCTAATGATATTTTCCCAATGGAAAATGTGGATGGAATGGAGTTTAGGTGGAAACAAAAAATCTTGTATTCCATTCCCCAAAGAGTAGCGCAGATGAGACGCTCCATCGAAGGGGCCAATCTGTAGGCACCGTGTTTGCTGAACTCAGAAGTATATTTCCATGCTTAATTGTTTATTTAGACATCATGAATGGAAATATTTCTTCCTTATTTGATTAAAAAATCTATATCGTATTTTTGATATAACTAATGATCAATCTATAATGTCACATAGTTCATGCTAGGTGTGAGAACTAATTGATGACTACGTAATTGCTCACTTTGGATGTGAGAGAACCATCAAATCATCAATCGTTTGGTGTTTGAATGACCACCCTAAAATTATGGCTGAGAGAGGGGGTTAATACAAGGTAATAAGGTCCTCATAGAATCAAACATTAATTTATCAACATTCTATAGTGCACAGGCGTGATAATGACAGGGGAATTCGAACCAATCTAAATAAGGAGAATGATATGTTTGAACCATGACACCCAATATTATTAACACAATGATTGAAACATGATGATAGAGGATGAATTTTGACTGTATTCAAGACTTAATATCCATATCATGATTGCATGAAATCGGGAAAAACAAACATGGGCCAACCGATGGCCATGTTCCAAAATACTGGGACTAACTCAAAAATTCATTAGATCTCTTCCAGAACATTTCCCTAGGGTGGTAGGTGATCCCAAATGGATGTGACTAGGACATTATAGGGCTCCATCAGATGTGAAAGCGGTGGAGGATCCAAATATAGGAACTTTAATGTGTGAAGATGGTGTGATGAGTTGTTTTAATGGATCTAAAGACTCAAGAAATTATGCCATCGTGATGAAAGCACATTGGGTGGGAATATTGGAATGAATTAATATCAAACCCACATCTATATGGGACTTATTTAGTGAGTAGTTAGGGTGCCTTGTATTTTTACATCATCCAAAGGAAGATGATAAGAACATAGTTTAGTGTTATACTATAAGGACAGAGATGCATGAGATAGTTTAACATCATATGGATAGGACATATCACATTTTTAAGGTCATAATCCATGGACCATGGAGGATATTTTATGTCATGTTACATAGAATAGGGTCTGCTCGTTTAAGGTTTTAGAGTTTAGATAGGAATTGGGGCCAAAGGGACAATAAAGAATATAAACCAGGGGTTAGGCCCCATGAGAAGTTTTCAGGCATTCCTATGTAACCCATGAGGATGGGAATCAAGCCATGCATTGGCCATGAAGGTCTTTCCATTTAACATCTTGTTATGGGGACATAAATGAAATGCATTTTATTTTCATACATCTTTGTCATGCACTGTCCGAAGAATAAATATACCCGATGTGAATGGGAAAAAATTAGTCCACACAATACTACAAAATTCCATATGAGATACCAACCCAAATGGGTCAAATCATGGGGTTTATAATTCTACAGCTAGACATTGGGATAATATTTCTAGGCGTGGCTACATTCTTATAAGGGAACGAAACAATCTACATGTAGTTTTTGAATCCCATGCAGTTTAATGTCATGTGATATGTACAAAAATGATTCGATGTGCAAAGGTACTATAACAGTTCAATTGGAACTAATATCGATGATTCATGAATCGCTATGAATCACATAAAAATTGGAATCATTCCATGTATATTTCTTGGTGGGTTTCTTCATGTAGGCCTAACCCATTCATAGAAGAAAAGAGGCATTTGATATATCTTATTTGTTCTTTTTCTTTTGGTGAGAGATTGTTTAGAGCTACCAACCCAGGATGAAAAATTCAGGTGTCTCTATAGGGTTCAAGCCTTATTATGGTCTTGAAAAATATCTTGGGGGATGACCAATGCGATAGGTGATTACCTCTCAAGTGAGAATTCCTTAATTCTATTCTATTTCTTATTGTGTGTCCAGGACGATGATGTCACAGTTTAAGGTGATAAGAAAATATCATTCCATGAATTTTAACGTAATACAGAAAAGATGAAATACTTTAATTCCATGTGGGAAGAGGCAACATAGTTTATCATCATATATCATAGATGATAGAGATCATAGTTTGAGGTTATAGAATTCATACAATGGGGTTGCACAGTCTTATATGTGGGTATTATCCAACAAAAAATCTTAATCCTACTTGATCCATACATAGTGTTGGAAATAAGGTGTGATTTCAAGATTTCACCTTCACATGAGTGTGCTCAACATAGAAAGAGGAAATATTGGGTTGAAAAATCCAAACCGTGCCAATATTCAAAATTGACATGCATGGTTTCAGGTAGTCACATTAAGGATTCAAAAGAACAGGAGGGAAATAAAATGTGAATCACTATGTTTGATATTTGGGACACAATGGGGGATGCCTAAAGACGAAGTATAACTTTTGACAATGTTCATAACACTATATTCATATCATGTAGCCTGAGAGGAGAACATAAAAGTGTGGGTTGGCCACTAACTATATTTGCAACACATGTCCTATCTTAAAATTTCATTCATGATCATCGAGGACATTACCCAAAACGGTAGGTGATCCGTAAGGCCAAGCATCCATATCATCTTGAGGTCCATTTAGATGTTTATGGTGATGGAAACCCAAAAAAAATGGATGCATGAAGTGTGAATATGAATGCACAGTTTATCGTCTTGTGGTAAGGATGAGAGAAAGGAAATGTTCTCTCAAGGGATGCGCATGGAGTGGCTATTGTATACCCATTGTAAAAGAAGACCAAAGAGGTCCACACCACACCACATACCTCATAGAGAAATCATGCTGGTAGATCCAAAAGACCAACAAGATGTGGATGGACCAAAATTAGAAAGTCTAGGAATTCCTAAATATCCCATGTGGATGGGAATGAATACATTCATATTTCTTGGATATGGCATGGTATATGGTCAACACTAGAAGGGGTACCATCCTCTTAAACAAGAAAAATCAATGTTGTTATGAAATTTTATATCACGTGAACATAGACACTAAAAATAATGGTTTAAGGTTGTAGAGACCATACCATAAGATTCCATGTTTAATATTCATTACATTGGACACGCCTATACAATTCAGCATCATGCAGTAAGGATGAATGTAGTGAGGTATCTTAAGTGAGGTACATGGTGCAGTTTATTGAAAACCTAACCTAAAATGAAGACCATAGAGGACCAATACCACATCACGTGCTTCTAGGATAAACCCAAGCCAATAAATGGGGATAAAAGGTTTTTGATTCTATAGCTGGACCCAAGGGGAAAATGACAGGGTGTTACTACGTATCCCACTAGGTTAAGAATCAAGACATATGTATTTTTTGAATATGACCCAATAGACAGCCAAAAACAAAAGAGAAATTTATTCATGGATGAATAAATTATTGTTCTAGGTAGTTTATAAACATAAAACACAGATACTGAAGGCTTAGTTTATTGTTTTATAATAAGGATGCTAGGGATCTTAGTTTGTTGTTAAAGAGATCATACTTAAGAAGAGGCTTTCAAAATGGATGTGTGTAGTGCAGCGCTATAAAGAAACCCGATGAAAATGTGGAATAGAAAGAATTACACACCACACCACACATTCTTTAAGAAATATTCATATGGTTTAATTCCATGATTCCTAGAACCAAAGATGTGAACTCCTTGTTTGAGGTCATAGGGTTCGAACTGAAATGTTGAACAATTCTTCCATGTAGGTATAAACCTTACCAAGAACCCTAAGCCTGTGTGATCCATTCCTAGTGTAGGAAACATGGGGTGGAGACGATCTTATAGCACATAAAAGTAGATGATAGGGGGAACAGAGGTGAAGAGTCAGGAATGAAACAACAAAACTGATCCACCCACTCAACATGCAGAAGTACACGAGGGGCTAAAACTGAGAGTGTACAAAATATTTATAGATAGACAATGTGAAGAAGGATGTGAATCACAAAAACTGATATTTGGGAAACAATGAGGGTGGTGTATCGATGGTGGATAACTATTCACCATGTTCAAGACAAAATATCCATATCATGAAGCATGAGATGAGAACAAAAAAATAATGGTCGGCCACTTACTGTATTTGAAACACATAACCATGTAAAAAATGTTATTCAAGATCCTCCAGGACAATGACCCCGGAAGGTAGGTGAGCCATGAGGATGAGCATTCATATAGCTTGGGGTCCCTCTAGATGAGAAAGATGATGAAGACCTAAATAAAGGGACCTGAAAAGCAGTAATATGGAATGAAAGCATGTCCATACTGGATCCAATACTCCAATCCAAAAACTACAATGCATCTGATTGCATTAAGGAGGCATGGAAAAGATTGAGGAATCCAATTAAGGGATTATGACAAAAGAATAAAAGTGGGGTAATGAGGTGATGTGGTTTGATGAACCTGAGGCTAGACATGAAGACAAAATGTCTTCGCATTCCAACATATCCAATAAGGATTGGAATTAATCCAATAGTAGTTCAAAAATGTTGTGCAGATTAACGTCCCATGGTAAGGATGAAGGGGGGAGAGGTTTCCCAATAGGGTAATGTGTATGGCATGGTAAAATATCTTAATTTGAATAAGGACTGAAGAAGTCCACATAAAAACATTCACAATCTGAGCAGAGAACTCTGGCCGAGTGGCCAGAAAATGAATTGGAGAACCTAGGTCTAGACCCAAATAAGAAATTTCTGGCCATTCCAATGTATCCCATAAGGATGGGTATCAATATATACATTGTTCTACAATGCTTCCTAATTTAACTTCATGCCGTAACGATAAAAGGGGAAGGGGGGAATTCTCTCAAGGGGGATACATGGTGTGGATAACATAAACCTGACTTGAATGGGGATCAAATAATAATCCACCACACCCCATGAATTCCCTAGAGATAACTAAGGCCTATGGGGCATGAAAAAAGATGAAATGGTTTACAGAACCTGGGGTAGGATTGGAGGATGAAATGTATCAATGTTCCTATATATCCCATAAGGATGTGAATCAATCCATATATAGGTTTTTAATGTTATGTAATTTAACATCATGTGGTAAGAATGAAAAATAAAGTAGTTGATCCCTATGGGGGATACGTGATGTCGTAGTTATAAAATTGACATGAATACGTACCAAAGAAGGTCTCACAGCACCACACGTGATTCCAAGATACTTAGGTCAAGTGGCCAAAAAGATGGAAGGGCTTTTTATAACTAGAGATGGTCTTGATGAAAAAATGTCTGGGTATTTCTACGTGTCCCATAAGGATTGGAATAACAACAAATGTAGTTATGAATAATATACGTAGTTTGACATTTTGAGGTAAGGATGATGGGTAGTTTAACATTATGTAGGATAAGTTAATGGAAAATGGAGCTTGTGGTTTAATGTCTTACAGGATGAAAAATAGTTTTTCAGTTTAAAATGATGTAGGACGTCTGGTATCTTGCATATTAACAATATATAGGATGAGTAAAGAAAAATAAGAATCTCTCATACAAATTAATTCATGAGGAATTTGGCATTGGTGAGAAGAGTAATCCTCTTTCCATATATAGTGACCAAGGAATATGCACCATTAGGGTAAACCAGGTGGATAATATAGGGTCATTCCATGTTGGGATCCAATTTTGGTGGTTTCCTTCAAGGTATTATTGGATTCCTCATGAACAACATCATTTCACCTTGACACAAGGAGAAGAGAAAAAATTTCATGTCAAATGTTCTGGATATCTTGTTATATTGTCACTCCAGAATGGGAATGGCCCGAAGTCTATTCTCATTTAGGGCTTCCAGCTCAACTAAATAGATTTTTTCTACTCTATTTGATTCCTTCTACTCATAGAAATCAATACAGAGTGATGGTATCTGAATCTCAATGGGTAGGACTTCCTCTTTTCTATACACCAGGGAATATGGGGTCACCTAGGTAGTATTAAGATATGTCATTCGGTAATCCCAAATATCATTGGGGATCTTGTCAGACCAACATTTCCTACTATGGCCAACCATATTTTATCAAATTTTAGACAGGTTATTATTTAATTCATCAATATTTACATTTTCTTGTTCAAGATATAGAGATGAAGGGTTAGACCAGATGCTATACATGGCGTACAACTTCTTCATCTCAACTGCTCGAATGTTGGTGCTGTTATCGGTGAGGATGGTGTGAGGGACTCCTAATTGATGTATGATATCGGAACTCTTGAAATCAATGATAGAAAGGGCATAAATGTTTTTAAGTGGAATCTACTCTACCCATTTGGAGAAGAAATCTATGGAGGTAAAATTGAACTGGCAGTGGTGAAATGTTTCTAGTTGATATGGTCCCATGATATCAAGTACCTAGACTAAAACTTCCAATGAGTACTTAGTAGTGTTGAGAGGATCCAGTGGTCGATACATGAAATCAACATGGATTTTTGACTAGTTACACCTCTTGGATAACTCGATACAATCATAGTCCTTGGGGGGGGGGAAGTAGACAAATCTTTGGATCCAGTAGTTGAGTTTCAACCCGACCTAAAGTGCTTTGCAGGAATAGAAATGGAATTTATACATAAAATGGGAGATCCCACCTCCATAAATTCAATAGAGAATAACTCCATAAATCCCACTTTTATAGAAGATCTGTTTAAGGTTGCTACCACACTTAGGAGTGAATGGCACTACACACTAATAGATTAACTCACATCCAACTTTATCTATTGGTGAATTACCATATTAGAGGTTAAAAAAGGGGTTGTCTAAAAAGGATCTCTTCTACTGTGGTTAGGGAACATGAAGGTCCTGATGTGGAAGTACTGATATTTTGATGGCTCACCTGTAGGCTATCATCATTATCTTGGGTGACAAGAGTGATGACCCTTCGATCTACAACATGGATGATCAAATCATGATGTTTAGGGTCTACGAGAGTTGCTGCAAGGACAAAAAAAATCTCTTTGATCATTCTATGAATGAGGAGCATGACTGACCTCAGGACAAGAATGGAACTGGTCCATTAGCTAGAGAACATGCTCTATAAAGGGTGAGAGCATTTTATTCCTAACAATGTGGTAACCATTTATTTTTTTGTTGAATATCATGGAGTAACACCTCACATTTATGTGGGGAACATCAATCGTGAGAGCCATATCATGTCTAGAGAAATGAGCCCAATACTCTACCTTATTGTTGGTGCAACATTCTGATAATAAGAATGAATAAGGAATGACACCCTCTATGGGCATCATGAAGACGATACCTTGAAATACTCTATTGAGTTTGGGATCATTGAGATTTATACCCATGGGGTACCTTGAGGCACCGAGAAATTTCATTTTACAACATGTAATATCTTCATCCCCTAAGAGGATGGCCTTGTTCGGGAATCCCAAATGTGGAGATTTCCTTTTGGGGGTTTTATGGGTGGCTAGAAAATCTGCCAGCATGTGACCCTTGACTAATTTATGTAAAACATACCTGACTTCAAATTGTTGAAGGATCACAACCCACCAGTCTAGATGGATTTTCAATATAGGGTAGTTCAGTATGTACTTTTGTATATCCATATGGGACACCAATTTTTTCTAGTGATGCTACAAATATTTCTGCAACTTCTGCACTATGAAAAATTTAATGAGTCATCTTATATCGATAGAGGAATATCTTGTCTCCATGTCAAGGAGCATGTAGATTATAGAGAATAAACTGTTATCTATTCCCTAATTGTTATTCTGGGTCAGAAGGGCACCGAGTGATCAATCCATGATGCCACAAAAAGGACCAGAAACTTCTAGAAATGGGTGAAATAAAGAATGCAGGATGCAGTAGGTACTATTTGATCTCCTCAAAAGTAGTTTGGCATTCCTCATCCCACTGGTAGATGATTCTTTTCTTCATGAGCTAGAAAGGGATTAACCTTACCTGCCTGGTTCATGATGAATCGATGTATGTAGGATATGTTACTTGGTAATGTCAAAGCAATCAATGACTGCTCATAGGAGGCATCAGACTGATAGCCTTGATCTTCTATGGTTCTATCTTGATGAGTTTATATTTGATGAAGAATCCATGGAAGTTTCCAAAGGTATCCCTAAAGGCACACTTCATGGAGTTCATCTTCATTTGGAGGGAGTGAATGAAGCTAAATAGTTTTAAATATATATGAGATGTCCCTAATAATAGAGGAATTTGAACACAAAATCATCCACATATAATTTGACCAACATCTAGTGGATTGGATTGAATATGGAGTGCATAAGATGGTGATAGGTGGCTCCTACATTCTTCAAGATAAAGGGAATTACCTTGTAATAGAATATAACTTGTGGTTCCCAAAAGGTAGTGTATTACACATCCTTGGGGGCCTTCAAGATTTGGTTATACCTAGAATATGAATCCACAAATAAGATGGCTTAGAAATCAGTAGTGACATCGATCAACAACTCTATAATTGAAAAGGGAAAATCAACACTCGAACAGTGGTAGTTGAGATCCCATAAGTCAATGTAGAATATGATATGTCTATTATTCTTCTTAACAGTTTCAATATTGTCCAACCATCTAGGGCATTGGAATTCAATGATGAAGTTGGATTTCATGATCTTATTTAATTTGGAATAGACCATGGTACCACGAGAGGGGTGTATATTTCTAGGAGGCTTTTTGAACCCATGATGTCTTATCGGGAGACCAAGGGGGGGGGGGTTATCTATGGGTCCAATCCTAGAATATCATTATAACTCCAGGAAAACACATTATGATGCCCATATTGGAAATCCACATAACTCTACTACTCTTCTGTAGGCATAGATGCACTGACCAGTTTTGGCCTTGGATCTTCCTTGGTACTGATATTTACCAGTTCAAACTCATTAACACTAGTGGTGATTCCTTCTTCGAATGCGGGAGGAGCATCTTCCAAATACACATCATCATCTCGAGTGAGAAGATCACTGGGAGGGAAAAATTATATGGATTTGGATGACCAGGAATGGATGATGGTGTCGTCTTGAGCAGCGATGTAATCTTCATTGTTGGAATCCTTCATTGTCGAAACCATGTAGATAAAAGTTGTCGACCTAATCCCGTCAGGCCTTCGACCCAAGGGTCCATACTTGATAATATCATAGCAGTAGTGTCACGTCATCTTGAGTTGGGTCAACCCAACCAGACGGAACAGGAATGTATGGCATATTGATGTTTCCATTTGGAGAATGCCCTGAGAAATTTCAGGGATGAGGTACTTTGGAATTACTCAAGAATGATTTGTATTGGAATACAAGGTGATCCAATGACATTACTTATATATAGGGACAATTTTTCTAATGAACTCCAACGAAAACAAAGAAATGTACTAGATCTGGGGTTATGGCTTCTAATAGATGAATCTAGAGGATGAGGTCATAATCCAAAGCTTTCCACTGGTCAGTCTAAGGAGTTGTATGATCAACATTATTTTCCTGAACCACATTGTAATTTCTCATATAGTAGTCCACATATAAATAGCGGTATTCACAAGAGTCAAAGGGTGATGTATAACCATTTAGTATGACCACTCAACAACAGAGGCTGTACATGATGCATTGATGATATGAATAATGAACTAGAGCATGTAAATGGATCCCAAGTCTACCCATATGTGCATTGTAGTTAGTGTACTGTGAGATGACCATGAATTCAGTACTGGAAATCAGGAAAGAAAACTAGGTATTCAAGTGTATCTTTCAACCTGGCCTCTACTCACTCCTGTCATAGTCTTGAACTTTCTGATCAGGGGGACTCAGATCGGCTTTAGATTTTCCTAGCTTACAGAGCATTTTGGTCCAGATGAGATAGATCACAGAATAGAAGTTAATAAGGCAATGATAGAATTCCATGCCATTAATCTTGCATGTGATATAAAGTGGGGATATTTCCCCTTTACAAGGGATCCTTCATATTATCATGATAACAGAATGATTACATAACATTTTTCAGGATCGACTTCCTCAACATGGAAGGACTCTACGACCGCTAACTCTGTTTAGAACTGAATGGGCCCCCTTAAATCTTCCACAATGGATTCATGAAAATCATTTTATAGGATGGGAGACTCAAGGATTGATGTATTTTCAAGGTTTCTAGAAAGGTGCCTGAGCACATCATACTATCATGCTAGGTGAACATTTCTACCAATATGATGTTTCTCTATAGAAGGGGGTATGATGGCTATAGTTGGAAGAACTAGTGGATTAGGGATGGTGCTATGAATATCCCATTGTTTATTAGATAAAACAAGAAAAATGAATACTGAATGTATATCAAATTATTGAAATATGTCCATGACTGAACATGTCTTATCACGGTAGGATTGTAGTGACTCTTCCTAGTTAGGAAGCCCAGATGGAGGTGGTTGTGAATCTGACAAGGTAAAATGAGAGGAATTCACATGTTGATCTCTACACTGACCCTAATTCATGGTCTTAGTGGGATGAATATATTATCAGCATGTGCTAGACAGAGAATTATGATGATTCATGTATCCAGAGTAACATCAATGATGGTGTCGACTGGGAACATTAAGAGGGCCTGCCTGATGGTCCTCATCAGCAGGGACCATGTTTGGGTCCACTAGCTCAATGGTCTTTATTGAGGGATTTTTATATCCATCACATGATATGTACTCCTATACTAGGTAGATTCTGTGTGTGATTCCCATCAATAAGGGCATGAAGTCTCCAATGGTGTGATATTGATTTGACACAGGTGAGGGGCATTGCATTCCCTTACACTATCAGCACCTTCCCTTATGAGAGGTAAAGGACGAGAAGTGGATGAAGAAGTGGTATTAAGAGGAGGTGTGGAAACCTTGGAGGGATCAATATGGTTCAAATAGGCACATATGATACCTTGAGTGTGAGCTACTACCTTGCACACCATCTAGTTTTCATTCTTCTAATACCCATGGATGGATACTTATTTCCATTCACCCACTTTATCATTATCTGTCTTTATAGAAACACACACTACCTATGCTAGAGAAGGATACAACCTGATAATGTAGTTCGTGACATGGTATTGGGGCCATTCCTTGACAACATAGCTCCACATGAGAATATTTCCATGGAACCAGTGACAATGGTAGTAATTGGGGAGATCAATGAGATCAACCTCGTGAGGTATCCTGCAATATGAAAAATGCCATATTCCCTAATCTAATGCACTCTGAAAATAGGCAGGCACTTGATCTTCTTCAAACAAGTAGGTATAGTTCCCCCTATTTGGGAAAGGGACCCTAGGAGCCTGACCATGATGGGGAACTAGAGACCAAATAGGGGGTGGAACCTTCTTATCTTGAGTAAGTAGTGGTAGTGCATTATGCGGTAGTGGCTGCCAATTCTAAGGCTTGTGATGCTGATCCTATGGGTGGTCATGTGGCTAAGGCCCTCAGTGAGGCTGAAGAGGAGGCTCTTCTAGCAACAAATCTAGTGGCCTGGATACCTCTACCTATGCCACACAAGCAGTACCGGTTTGACTTATCTTTTTATAGGTGTTGTGGGAGGAAATGATGATTCCATATTGTCTTGTTTCAAGTCTTCCTATAGGAACTATTACATATTATAAAATCCCTCAAATACACCTAGGGGTGTTTTGGGATGTTTCCCAAGCACATCGTCAACAATTGCTCTTGAGTCACCTGCATGTTGATTGAATACATGAGGCCCTTCCACCAAGTAAAAAAGTATGAAGCATGTTTATTTGGAATTTTATTCAATACGAAGAGGTCAAAAATACTGGTCATCCATGTGGTGGAGCTAAAATAAAAATGAATCTTCCTAGAGATATCTTCCCAACTAGCTATAGGCCTGATGGATAGAAGGTTGAACTAGATGAACATTGAACCTTCTAGTGTCTATAAAAAACATCACAGCATGGCAACCGCCTTCTACTATAGAGTTACAAGAATGGGTCCACACCTTGAGATAAAGTGGTCCATATATTATTGGGGGCCGCACATCCCATTGAAGGGGATAAATTTGGATTACTAAAGACCGATTGTGCTAGTATATCATCCACCCACGCCAGATATGCCTTACCATCAGGTGGGATCACCACCTATCAGGTATCAAGGTCCATGAGGCAAGAAATAAGATGTGATATTGGATCATCCTAACAATGGTTCCTATCATAATGATGATCCTTGATCACCAGTGCGTTGACAAGTTCTTTAACATGATAGGTTGGCCTAGTGGATAATGGGGTGACTAGTGGAATGACCTAAGGATCTACTGGAGGGATGAACATAAGAGAATCTTGAGGGACCAATTGAGGAAAGGAATGTGAATCAGGTTCTTATAGGAGATTAATGTGTAGCTCAGACCGATTTAGTGATGCATACCATGGGCAAAGACCATAATCTCTTTTCCCTATCCTATTAGGATATGCAGGGCTGTCAAGATTAATGGGTGGAAAATCATTGGGGGAACCAATATTTATATCTACTACCCAATGGAGGAATCTTTTGATCATACCAAGGATCGCCATAATCTATGTTCTATTCAAAAAGGCATTGGTCAAGGATCTCTTCCATGAGATTCCTATGCTCTATGAGTTTTTGGAGCAACTTGGCCTTTTTGGTATCATCATCCATCATCTACGTCGAACCAGATGGATTAGAGGGTTTTATGGTCCTAGTGCGTTATATACCCTTATTGGGGTCTTGAACAAGAGGTAATGACTGGAAAGGGTAACCATGGACAAGAAATTGTGTTTTCTAAGAGTATGGACACCTAAATGTTTTGTTGTTTGTTGTTATACCCCATGGGTGGGCCATCCTCTAAAGAACCTACACAAATTCCTCATTCTAGGTATATATTGGGGACATACATGTTTACCATGATGATTCCTAGATGGATATACTAAATAACACAGAGTAAATATGGATTTCATAGTATTGTGAATAAATTAAGGGAAACACACTATCCCCTACAACAAATCTGGACATGTGGAGATGCTTCCTCAGAACTCAGTGGAGACCATTGAAGCTCTAAACACATCTTTTCTGAATATTTTTGGGATAATCAGCTGATATATGGTTATAATCCACTATAAGTGACGATAACATGACAAGGAGGCATTTTTTGCCAATGTCATCATAATTTTCTGGTATTTTTTGGATATTCTAACCAATGATAGCGAAGGCAGAAGTGCGTCATCCCCAGGGTTCGACACGAAACAAATGAATTCATCCTAAGTAAGTGGATCCTAATGGCCAATGAATAAAGTAAAGATCGACCAAAACATATTGGGAATAAGGTCTACTATAAGAATTTCTTACAAGCTCCGTCTTTCAGAGATGATATCTGGCCCACGGTTTCCCCATTCATTAACTAAGGGTGGATGAGGAATAGATAATGGTACTGATATGGACTGCTGTGGTAGAGGACTGGGCGGTGGAGAGAATACCATCTGACCTGAAAAGATAATACATACTATTTTATCTCCTGATGTTGGTATTGACTACATCAACACATTCCTATAATACAGAGTGTTGACCATTAATTCATGTATAAAGGCGGAAACTACTGGTGATGAATTTGGGTGGTGATGATCATCTATCGGCCACTAGAAAATTTCCCCATAATATTGTGTGAAGGAAGATAATGATCCTATTGATGATATAGAGGACCTCATTACATGACCAAGAAAAAGAGACAAATATTCCACCTACTATATGTACCAATGAAGGGCCTTGGGGAGCGGGTGCATTTTAATTTCATGATGGTCGAAGCTCAAATGGATATTTGTTCCCTAGACACTGATGTAGAGGATCGAGGTGAAGGATCCTTCAAGGAATAAAAATATAATTTGGAGTATAAAAAGTGGAATGGATTCATAATGATCTGGTGTTGTGTATGATTATTCCTTCGGTGGTGAATATTACACGTTCTGTCCAACACTACTGGAAAATGATCCTATACCCACAGTTCAAAACCGTGCGAATAGACCCCAAAACGGTGGGTATAGGCTATAACGATGGTTTGGGGAACTGTGGTCGTTAGTGGTGTCGGTATAGGTCCATGACCTATACCCATGGTTTGGAAAAACCTTGGGTATAGGTTTTTCCACCGTGTTATAACTCTATACCCACAGTTTGGAAAACGTGGGTATAACATATTTTACAAAATAGCAGCCCGCAGGATTCGATCTCGTGACCACTTCTCCGTTCATGAGCGTCCTTACCACTACCCCATCATCGCATATATATATGTATAAATATATATTATTAAATACATTTATTTAAATAGGGGGTATAGAAGAATAACCAGTGGGTATAGAACTCCCGAAATTTGTTTTTTTCCCGCGGAAAAAATAAATTTCCCATGCACATGCGGGAAACCTATAACCACAGTTTGTTAAAACCATGGGTATAGGTTTTTTATTCGATACCTATACCCATGTTTTTGGGAAAACCGTGGGTATAGAGAACCCAATCCCCATGGTTTTGGGAAAACTGTGGGTATATGCATTTTATGATACCCTATACCCATGGTTTGGTGAAAACCATGGGTATAGGGTAGCCTATACCAACAGTTTGGGGAAACCATGGGAATATGCTATAAAAAATGCCTATACCAATGGTTTTCCCAAAATCGTGGGTATAGGTCCATTTTCTAGTAGTGCAAGGATATTTCATCAGGGTATGGTGTATCTTCGACATGTGAAGTACCTCAATGCAGAATGATGTTGGAGTTGGGAGGGCCTCCGCTGGAGCTAGTAGGAACAAGGGACAACATCAATGATAGGTCCAAATGTGGGGAGGATCTCTTCTTTGGTGTGTTGTAGTGCGAGGATCACCCTAGAATATATCAAATGGAACAAAGGGATGACCTCTGTGTTGGTGATCTTGGGCATGAGGAAGATCGTTGAAATGGTTTCTGGATTCATGGGGAGGACCTCCATGGATGGGAGTGTTAGTGGGGTGGGGGGAGGGGGGGGGATCCACTAATGCTTGTGAGAACATGGGGAGGACCTCCATACTAATGGATGATTAAGTGGGGATTAAATTTTCATTGATATCATGAAATATGGGGGGAATATCTACACTTGGGATCATGTGCATGGGGAGGATCTTCGTTATTGGAGTCAAGAAGACACAGATGACCACCGCTTAGACTGATGTTGGTAGCATGAGGGGAATTCCTTGTTGGGTGTTAAAATGTGGAAGACCTCCACTATAGCTTCTGGTGGTAAGGCCATGGCCTCCATAATGAATATTGATGTCTTGGGTGGGCCCATGATGGTGTTGTTCATGATGGATACTGGAAGAGTCAACCCCACCTGGACATTTGGTGTATGGTGTTTCAATCCATATCAGACATAGCAGTGCCCATGCTCTGTAATAACAGGGAGAGGATAGTATAAATTGTAGTTGTCATGTGCCACTGGATATATATAAGATGACACCCCTAATGGGATTCCTCCTAAGAATAAGCCCAAAGTTGGCATTAGGTTAACTGAACATGGGCCGGTGGGGTATGGGTTTAATCCAACAATTTCATGGAATGTGGAAATGGAAGACAGATATTATGCAATCTAGAGGGATCCCTCCTTGGTGGTTCGTGAGAAATTTTCAATGCCAGGACAAATTGGACATGTCACACCTCGTTGATGAAGGGGAACAAGTCATAGGATCATATTAGGGAGAGGCTCCCAGAATGGTTGGACATGGGAGTGGGAGTAGTGGCTCCTTACATGGCCTATAGGGGTGGTAGGGATGGCGGGATATAAAATCCAACAAATCATGGTGGGTAATATCCCTGGTTGGGTTGACACCCTCATGTTCTTATCAAGGCATAAAAGAATCAATCATCCACTTATGGATGAATTATGAGGGTGAGATAGAGTGCGTGATCCAATTATTCATGGTTGTGGATGATGTTGTAGCGAGGTTGAGCTATGTGGGATTGTCAAATTGGTGTTTCCCCTACCCCGATGTATGAAGTGGGAGGTGAATTATTTCATATATCTTGGGTCCTACAAATATGGGAGATTCAACTATTAGTTCCGACAATATGAAATTAGTTCCCAGTGCCCCATCCCTATTCAGTATTCCATAGATGGATAGATAGATCCATGCTAATGATGTCATAGATCGGAATTCCAAATGATTAACTACACCATGTTTTGGTGAGTTCCATGAAATGACAATTATTTTCATTGTGGGACCTAGTGGCAGATAACTGGATCCAGCAAGATGCTTATATACTGATGTCTCGAACACAACTAATCCTCATAGTTGAAGGATAAAAGATTCACAGAAGGATTTCCATTTATGTTTTTGAAACTTTTCTCTTCGAGCCACATAGTCTTTGGGGACGCACATATATGGCCCAGTATTCCTTCTTTCCAAAGGCAGACATCATTCATCACATCTTTGGTGATGTTTTTTACTTGCTTGAAATGGAAATATGGGATTTAGGTCTCTCCTTCTGTGAATTCCTCCTCAGAATTCATCACCTAGTATGGGTACCCCTCAAATGTTGGGTAATTTAATGGGAAACATATCATAGTGCAATATATTTGTGGACACAGTTTAATTATGAACCATCTATTAGAACATTCCAAAGGGTCAAGCTAGGGCAGAAACCGTTAGTCTATTAAGTAGTTACATTTGGAATCACTGTCATGTCTGGACAATGGATCCTTGGTACACATGAATTATACCTCATGATGGTGTGGAAGCATGAGAAATCCCATAAAAAATTTGGGAAATCTTATTCTAGAGGCAAGTCTCTCGGGTTTTCCTCAACATACCATGTTTAACAAAGGGTATTTCATGACTTTAACATCTTGTTGAGATGGATCAGACTGATCAAACACTAAAAAGAGGAAATCATATGGGTACATCTCTTGGAGGGATCACTTGGAAGAGAATGTGGGAGTGCATGGCATATGCATTGATAGCATCCCAAATGGATGCATCTGAACACATCAGGGGTGTGAACCTAAGGGATGCATCCCAAAAAAGGAATGTATTGAATCAGAAGGGTAAATACCTTGTTGAGAGCACTGATGCTTACCATTTTGTGGGATTGAGCCTCATTGAGGCATCCAACATACCCAAAAGATATAAAAATCCACATTATTTAGTATGGGGAATACAGTTTAACATCATTCATGATAATGGTGAACCATTGTGAAATGCCTAGAATAGATGGATAGTGGGGCGTGAGGGGCCTGAACCTGAAAGATGCTTCTTATGTAATTCAATGGGATAAAATTCCATGTAGTTTGGTGGTGCATAAAATTTAACATCATGATGGACGAGGGGCATGTGGATTACACATGGTTAGTGGCCTAATGTAATATTGAGGCTTACACATGTTTATAAGACCAAAAGGGTGATGAGGATTATGCATGGATAGAAGACCAAAGAGGATGATATGGTTGTTTCCTACTCTTATCCCACATGATTCATGCTCGGTGTGAGAAACTTGAAGTAACTAAAGAGCTGAAAATAGTTTCACAAATGTTGTTACCAAGAGGGATCATGTGGGGATTACACATGGTTAGAGGAAAATATAAATAGAGATTGGGACATACACCATTAGGTATGACTGGGGGAACAGTTCGTGGATGACATGAAGAATGTAAGAGGTTCACATGGAGACAGAGCCTGATGGGAGATGGAGTGCCAATGAGTGCCGATGCTCCTTCCCCTTGATGTCCTCATGGACTTCTCAAACATGCGGAAACTCATTGTTTAACATCATGTTTTGGGGGAGGTGGTTCTTGTATGTTTAACTTCCTACATCTCAGATGATGAGGACTCGTTCATCTTCTCTTGTACATACATTATTCATACCCACACTCACTTCTGAAAGGGAAGGTACAAGCAACGATTGATGGGAGGGGGTGGAGGAGTGGCCATTCGAGGGGTCCATGTTAGCCTGTCTATACGAAGATGCAATAGGTGTTAGTGTACCTATGTGAAGAAGCATAAGGTTGGATGATGCAATATGAATCACCACTCAATTTACCCAGAAATCACTTAATACAATACCAGATTGCCACACATGATAGGGATTTGTGAAGAAGATGGCCTTGAAAAAAGGGAATTCGTGTAGATATGGTGCTTTATAAAGAGGGAGAGATTCATAAAAGATGTTACATCATAAATAATTGTGAAAAAGGGATCCCTGAAGAGAGGAACTTCATGAATCATGGTGACCCAACTGAGGAACTACATCTTCATGTGCTTAGGGGGGTTCTTCATGAAGGCTGAATGCTCTACGAATACTGGAGTACCTGAAAGGGACTAGAACCTTCACAACGGTTGTAGAGATACATAAAGGGAATCCCCACATAATGTGTGTGTGTGTGGGGGGGATTATAATGAAGGTAATGGTGGTTCCCAATGATCAAATGCCTTGGGTGAAACATTTTCTGGAGAGTTCTCAGAGGAGGTAGAGATTCGCGAAAGGAGAGCTCAAAAGGTGAAAGGTTTGGGAAGAAATTAGTTGGGATGGGGTTGAGCTACATATTTGTAGGCACTAAGTATTGAAATTTATTAAAGTAACACCATATAAAAAATAGTGCCTCATGGTGCTTTCCGACATAAAAATAATTCTGTCACTACTTCATGGTTGTTGTGGTGCTCGTCGCACTTGCAAAGGCTTACGTCACTACTTAGTGGTCATCCCAGTGCTTTTCATACTCACATAGGTGAGGGTCTTTGCAATAGAGCTTCACGAAGCATGCCCTTTGGTGATTTTTGTGAGTTGTTAGGGTTGAATGTCATCCCAAATGGTTTTAGTTCCCCTTGATCCATATAGAGAACAAATTTTAATGCCAATAGGTGTATAAATAATGAATGGAACCCCTCACGATCCCCTTGGAATGCATTAGGGATTATTAGAATGATTTAGGGCCACCCATGGGGGGCACCGACCTTCCCAATCCAGGTAATTGTAAAATGTAACTATAGAGTTGGCATGCGATAATGTAGATCCCATGAAGAGAATGTTTTAATAGTTGATTAAATTGAAAATGGAATATGGATTGTGGTACCCAAATTTCGATAATGGTGTAATGGGTTTTTTTGGAATGACTTGAAAATGGGTTTATTGGGTTCATTGAGATTTAGGAAAATGGTGTATGAATTATGTGTAATTGCCTAAAAGGATTAGTATATATGAAATGATGAACATGTTAAATTGGAAAAGGCTTGGAAATTGTAGAGCATGTAAATGGTGTTGGATAAGCGAATTGTTGAATATGTTGAATGGATAAATACATGTGAATTATGAGATATACCTAACGAGATGAATGATATAAAATGGCTTTTATAAGAGAGTTATGAATTATACATGAAATAATTAAGTGGGGTAAATGTTGCAAAATTGATAAATGGATCAAATGGACTATTGTATGGTTATTGATTAATATTGGATAATGTATGAGAATTATTGAATATAATTTATTAGTTAAATAATGAGAATGAGATTTGGTGGAAATGACTATGTAATGTAAATAGAAAATGTTTTAATTGGTTTTGTCATTGTTTTAATTCCCATGTTGATTGTTATGAAATGTGATTGTTAGGTGTAGTTGATTTTATGTGGTTTGTGATATGGTATATGTGGTAATTGGCTGAATAAGCACGTGAACAAGGATTGGTGGTGGTATAAAGGATAGAGGATCCTCCCACAGGTCTCATGGGACTGATGCTCTAACCCCACCTAAGTATGCACGACATACAGAGTCAGACCAATAATCTATGTCCCTAATGGTTTCATTTGATGATACTACCTAGAAATAGACTATGAAGTAAGTACGATTTATTTTTATAAAGTTTTTTCACAAGTGAGATAGGGTACTTGACCTTCACCCATATTCATGACAGCTTACAAGATTATGACATTTTGTAAATAATTTAAATTCCTAACCCAAGAACATGTGAGAAAAATTCATTATGTAATGAAGATGGATTGAATGATGGATTTAGTAATAATGTTAGAAATGGATAAATAAAGATGATTAACCAATATGAAAAAATTCTTTCTTTATTTAATTTTCATTTATTTATTATTTTCATACAGTATCTATTTAGACTGATATTTTGTAAACATCGTTAGTGGTGGGATACTGAGTTGAATTCACACCCATCTCGGGCTGTTGTTAGGTAACTGAGTAGACTTAATTAGTAATGGGTCAGATAAGGGAATGTCCCTGGTGCTAGGATGTTGGGTAAGGCTTGGTCTTTGCTGGGACTAGGATGCAGTCATGGAGTGAAGACTATTTTGGGGACTAATATGGTTGTATTTATTTTATATTTACTTCATTTGGAAATTAGTATCATGATATGATAGGTAAATGGGTAGTTTTTTGTACCCAATTTAGTTAGATTTTAGGTTATGCAAGTTTATTGGTCATTACATATAGTTTCCCTATTTATATTGTTAACAATTGGGGCCTGATCTTGTAAAGAGGGTGTAACGCCCCAACCCCAGCTTCCCAGAGTCGGTGCATTACTTCGTAACATTGGCATGATCACAAAAGATCAAGTCTCGAAAGACCAATTAGTTTAGTAGCCTTGGAAACACTAGATACATTCATAAATGTTACATTACATCATAAAGTGAAAAACTAAAAACAAAGTCTTTATAGTCCACACTCATATCCTCTTCTGACTATCCCTGCAGGTCATTCATAAAATACTTTTTCACATCATGGAAAATATTAAAACATTGAAAGGGGTGAGCTCAGATGCTCAGTAAGGATAACAATATTGCGGAAGCTTTCATAAATAAACATAAAAATTTAAGGAAATGTATAACTAAAACAAAAGCCTTTTAAACTTTAACATCAACATAATATGGCAAAAGTAAAATGACATAATGCCATTCACTTATTCACATGGATATTCTACTGTTCGAATAATCACATGCAATATCAATAACCACATTCATAATGAGGGAATGTATAATGCCAGACATTCTGAAACATTTTTTCAAGGCCTCGGCCAAGACGTCTAAAATGATTAAGGCCTCGGCCAAAACCATAAATCAAATTGGGAAAGGGCCTCGGCCAATACCATGTCTATTTGTCTCATGAGACCTACCGATGCAATTTTTTTAGAAGATACTTACATTTAAAATTGCTCAAATATACTCCAGTGTATTTCTGAAAACATTATGCAAGCTTTTGAAAACAAAATAACTAATTCTGAGACTGCTCGACAAATTACAGGCCATGATGGGTCCACGTCCAATCCCTTCCTGTCTACAACACTCGAGAGTCAGGTTTTCTGAAAACATTTTTAAGCTTGCGTTAAATACGTATACATTTCCACTGGATTTTCATATATTGGAGAGAAATATCTCTTTTTTTTAAATAATTTAAAAATCACATATTTATAAAATAAAATCTTCTAAATAAACGTAAAAGTCAAAGGGGTTTATACACCGTATAAAAGATAGTTGTGTATGAAACGAAATATGCCTCAATGAAAAGAGATTGAGACGAAGTCCATACAGAGATCATTTTTAAAATAAAATAGATCTATTATGTGTATTCACTATAAGTTCACATAAATAAAGTACAAATACAAGATAGTACATAATAATATCATGACATAATTTGAAAGTAGGATATTAACCCAAAGAATGGAAATTGGGTTAAGAAATTCCCTTACCTCATGTCTGACTTGACTCAACCGTTCTTTAACCTCCTGAATAATAAACTAGAGTTAATATATACCTTATTAAGAACCATTTTCAATTTCATTATCCTTTTTATATCACTTATTACAATGTTATGAACATTATGTAATTATTTAAGGTAATAACGGTCGTTTTGTCGATATTTGGTACTTGAGTCAACAATAAACTTCTTATAATTACAAGTTGTTCATGTGGTGAAATATCCATTATATCAAGAATTGTATTCATTATGTAGATATAATATATATCATATATATCCAGTATATACATTCATTCATAATATTACGTAACATTTAGAGGTAAGAAATGAAATGCACCGTTCATGGAGACGGTAAGTCGTACGTACGCATGAACACTACTTTCATTTATATTTCGTATTTAATGGAATGAAATTATAATTATATAAATGTATAATATAATTCCAGTATAATATAGAATATAATAACATTTACTCCATCCTTTATACATCCCACATATGGTATTAACGATTCAAATCACTTTGAGGGGGCAGTAGTCCACACTTCCTAAAATGAAAATATCGCGTTTACCCATAATGGAAACCATAAAGGTATGTCATAAATGAAAAATACAAAAGCATAAGGAAAACATAAACATATTATATATCATATATAAATATAGTGACATCTTAATGTCCACCTTTTAAGGTGTTTTATGAGTGTTGAACAATCATCGTTTAGCGAGGCAGAAATTCACCATCCACAGAAACCGTATGTTCTTTAACCATTAGATGTAGGTGTGTGTAAGTGTATCTCGAATCCTTCTCATAACAACATCCTAGTATATTGAGGATACTGGTGTTGTTAAAAAAGAAATGAATAAAAAGAGTTTAGGGGGTTGGAGAAGAAAAAGAAAACAAAACAACATTAGAGAAGACATTACCTCAAAATCGGGTAACTCTTTTTGATTGAGCCAAAGGCTTCCTTGGGAAGTGTTCTGCCCAAAGTGAGGCTTCTAGGAGTAAGGGGGGAAAGATGGGAGAGTATTTGGGCAGAGGTTGGCTGAGCAAAATGGTTTGAAAGTGTGAATAAGGTGGTAGAGGTGAGGGCCTTTTATAAGAGGAGAGGAGGGGCACTCTTGGAAAGTAAAGAAATTTTACATTATTATACAATGCTTTTTGGATTCTAAAGGTCCCACACTTTTATAATTCGTGGATAAGGTGATAAGGGTTAGATATATACCCATCCAATAGTCTTTGGTGAAGTGTAAGCCTTGGATTGTACATTATCGTTTCATTTTATTAAAATCGTTAAATAATGAGGTCATCACTGCATCATAATGATGTCATAAATAATATAATTTATTTAATGTATAAAAATTATAAAAAAAATACTATGATGTAGGAAATATTTTTAGCTTTCCAATTACTATTTATAGTCAAACATATGACTTGTATAACCCCATGTAAAATATTTTTTAGTAAAACATTTCATGTTTGTGTCATTTTTTACTTTAACATTAAATAAAAGGTATTTATGTCATTTTCCAACTAAAGTGGCTCCATGGGTTCCCCAAGTTGACCCATGGATTGTCTTAGTCGGAGATGACACATCCAAAGAGTTTAGGACATGTGTCAATCTCATCTCATATTATTAAAACATTATTTTTACCTTAAACTACACTAATTACCTCTAATCGCAATTAAGAACTTAAAAGTTACTATTCACCAAAAAATTATTTTAATCTCATTGAACCACATTTTACTTATTAATGACAACCATGTATATCGGATTTTTGAAAACCAAATCACAGAGGGGGTAATATTTCATTTAAACGAAAAATCAGTTATTTAACTACCACTTAGTGGTTTCACTATTCATAAAAAATTGAAGTTTTTCAGAACAATGCCAAAATTTCACCCTAAGCTATAATTGATATTCCGAATTCAAAAATGATGTCTATTTTAAAAAATTACAAACATATAAGTTGCATTAATTAATTTTATAATTAATTCCCGCTGTCACAACAAATAGCGTGTTTTTAATAATCAATTTATATCAAAAGATTGGCAATTGTTTATGTCCAATTTCAATGTTAAATTAATTCTAATGACCACCATTGGATAAAATGGTAAAAATATATTCTAATTATATTTTAAAACCACTAAATAGTATAATTTATCACTATAAATTATTTTGATTAAAAAAGTTGTTTTTAAGTATTTTTCACTATTCATAAAAAATTAGAAGTTCTCAGAAAAATACCAAAAATTCAACATAGGCTAATTTCGATATTCCGAATCCAAAAATGAAGTCCATTTTGAAATATAAAATTTATATAATTTTAAAAAGTGGTTATCACTATTCATAATGGCTACTATGATTAGTCTCGGTGTTTTAGAACTCGAAGTTGCGTACAATGCAAGCTATTGCATTATTGAATGAGAAGCATATTGTGGAAGCTCGGGGTGTTAAATTCTCCCCTCCTTCAATAAATTGCATCCTCGCAATTTGAAATTTTTCTTGGAAAATAAAAGGTTGAAAATAGAAAGTACCTTTGTGGAAAACCCACATCAAAAATAAGATTAATAAATATATAACATTAAAAGAAAGCAGGATAAGTACAAAGGTCACCCGAGATAGCCCATACTAGGATTCTATGAAAATATCGATATGGAAGAAAAACAAACCATCAAGGTCAGATGGAGAGTTGTAGAAAACTGGATTAGGAGAAAGTTTAACTACAAGAAAATCACAAACTTGTGATTGGTTAAACGATCATTTATTCCCCAGTAGGAAAAGTTAACAGACAACTTTTTTGTTTTAAGTTACCTTTTATAAAGTTGAGGAATTTATTTAGGAGATTTACTAAGAACGTAAGGGAATATACATACTTGTTATGTATACTTTCATTCTTTAATAAATTTTTACCACAAACCCATATTTTACTCCAAAAGGTAATAGAACTCAAAAAATATTCTATTTATCCTAATTGTATAAGGTTCTAAATATTAACACATACCATTTAGATTAGTAAAACTATTTGGTAATAACCAGGGACTTCCTGTAGGCTAGTGGTAGGTAATAAAGGCATGTCGCACTATGGTTGTGGGTTCGATTCCTGCAGCATTGTCCGACGCAACGGGTTATGCCCCACCCTGCGGGTTGTCCTTTTCCTAAAACTATAGTATTATAATATTCCAAAAATAATCTTCAGAAATGTTTTAACCTTAAATAATACTATTCAAAGTTCAACTTAATCCATCCCAACATTTATTGTTATCCAAAATACCTATGTCCAAACTTTCTCTAAAAGGTCTCTTAATTCCAAAATCAATTTATCAGATTACCCAAACAATGTAAAGTTTCTCTTATTGTCACATACTAAAAATATGATTACCTTCATCATATTAAAACCTTACTGAAATCAACAAGTACTACAGTACAATCCTTATATATATATATCACATTATTCTAATAACCAGAATATAATCCATGAGTCCAAAATCACCAATACATTAGTTATTCTGCTTCAACTATAGTAACAACATAAGATTGTCCTTGATCCATTGGCCTTTTCTGAGGTATGTTTCCCTGATGCTTAGGACATTCATTTGTATAATTCCCCATTTCCCTACAATTGTAGCATTCAACATTGATAGCCTCTTTCTTTCCCTTGCAATCACGTGCCTGGTGACCTTTTTCCCCACATTTATAACAAAATCCCATTCCTTTTAAGCAAGTACCAGGGTGATTCTTCCAACAATTATCACATAATGGAAAATCCTTCTTTCCCTTTTTCCATTTATTTGTCTCTTATTCCACCGTTCTCTTTTCTCTTGCTTTACTTTGTTGTCATAAGACTTAGAGAATTCCTTTTCTGTCTTGATAGAACACGAGACAATATCTTCGTATGATGAGAAGGTTTGTGAGACTAATGCTCGACGGAGAAATGGTATTAACCCATCAAAGAAACAATCAATCATACTTCTTGGGTTACGTATATAATCTGCAGCATGCCTCGCTAACCTTGTAAAGTTGGCTTCATACTTTGCGACATTCTCATCATAATTTTGTTTCAGACTCAAAAATTGTCTTTCCATATCTGCTCGATGGTCACGAGGATAGTATTTTTCTAAGAAAAGCTCTTTGAACTCCCTCCATTCCATATTCGATACGTCATCATCTTCCTTTGTGTTTTGAATCAGCGACCACCACTGATCGACATCTCCAGTGAGGCGGTAAACTTCCATGACAACCTTCTCCCTTTCGCTACTCCCCAAGGCATGGAATATTTTCTCTAAGGAGTTTATCCATTGCTCAGATACTAATGGATTTGTACTCCCATTAAATGTTGGCGGTTGTTGCCTCATGAAGCAGTCTAAAATTGATCCTCCACGTTGTGGATCAGGGTGATCCATACGAGTAAGGTTATTATTCATAACTTGAGTGAGTTGTCCTAGTATGGTAATAAGTTGATCAGCACCAGTTGTATCTCCAGATCCACAATAATTATCTTGAGCAGGAGGGAAATCCTTACACGGAGTGCGTGCATTGATATAGTTTCCATTCCTTCCACTAGGCCCCATTTCTATTCAACGGCATAAACTAGATTAGTTTATGAATCAAAATACATAATTCCGTACTTATAAAATACTTAACATAAATTGAAATATTTATGGATATAATCCATAATCATAAAACGGTTTTCTTTGAGGAAGTATATACTCATAACCATTCATAGTTGTTTGTAAATAAAACGAGAATTATCCTAAGCATATCCCCCGGGAGTGTCGTAACCAAGAGTGCAGCAAGGCCCGTTGTCGTGCACCAGTTCCCGTTCGAGTCTAGCTCCAAGCGGTGTTTTCGGGTTTTACCCCTAGGTACATATGTTCCAAAGCCGCCTCTACCTACTCGTATCCAGACAGGGATGTATAGCTCGGAAAACTCACAAAATCTCTACAATAACAAAGTTCTAGGAAGTTCTTCTATACTAATCCTCAAAGTCTATCTTTGGGCTATGTGCTCTAATCAGAGTTTATCAAAATCTAGCTTCCAAGGTTAGTACTAAACTGCCTCTGATACCAACTGTAACGCCCCAACCCCAGCTTCCCAGAGTCGGTGCATTACTTCGTAACATTGTCATGATCACAAAAGATCAAGTCTCGAAAGACCGATTAGTTTAGTAGCCTTGGAAACACTAGATACATTCACAAATGTTACATTACATCATAAAGTGAAAAACTAATAACAAAGTCTTCATAGTCCACACTCATATCCTCTTCTGACTATCCCTGCAGGTCATTCATAAAATACTTCTTCACATCCTGGAAAATATTAAAACATTGAAAGGGGTGATCGCAGATGCTCATTAAGGATAACAATATTGCGGAAGCTTTCATAAATAAACATAAAAATTTAAGGAAATTTATAACTAAAACAAAAGCCTTTTAAACTTGAACATCAACATAATATGACAAAAGTAAAATGAGATAATGTCATTCACTTCTTCACATGGATATTCTACTGGTCGAATAATCACATGCAATATCAATAACCACTTTCATAATGAGGGAATGTATAATGCCAGACATTCTGAAACATTTTTTCAAGGCCTCAGCCAAGACTTCTAAAATGATTAAGGCCTTGGCCAAAACCATAAATCAAATTGGGAAAGGGCCTCGGCCAATTCCATATCTAGTTGTCTCATGAGACCTACCGATGCAATTTTTTTAGAAGATACTTACATTCAAAATTTCTCAAATATACTCCAGTGTTTTTCTGAAAACATTATGAAAGCTTCTGAAAATAAAATAACTAATTCTAAGACTGCTCGACAAATTACAGGCCATGATTGGTCAATGCCCAATCCCTTCCTGTCTACAACACTCGAGAGTCGGGTTTTCTGAAAACATTTTTAATCTTGCGTTAAATACGTATACATTTGCATTGGATTTTAATATATTGGAGAGAAATACCTCTTTTTTTAAATCATTTAAAAATCACATATTTATAAAATAAAATCTTCTAAATAAACGTAAAAGTCAAAGGGGTTTATACACCGTATAAAAGAAAGTTGTGTATAAAACAAAATATGCCTCAATGAAAGGAGATTGAGACGAAGTCCATACAAAGATCATTTTTAAAATAAAATAGATCTATTATGCGTATTCACTATAAGTACACATAAAGAAAGTACAAATACAAGATAGTACATAATAATATCATGACATAATTTGAAAGTAGGAGATTAACCCAAAGAATGGAAATTGGGTTAAGAAATTCCCTAACCTCGTGTCTGACGTGACTCAACCGTTATTTAACCTCCTGAATAATAAACTAGAGTTAATATATACCTTATTAAGAAACATTTTCAATTTCATTATCCTTTTTATATCACTTATTACAATGTTATGAACATTATGTAATTATTTAAGTTAATAACGGTTGTTTTGTCGATATTTGGTAATTGAGTCAACAATAAACTTCTTATAATTACAAGTTGTTCATGTGGTGAAATATCCATTATATCCAGAATTATATTCATTATTTAGATATCATATATATCATATATATCCAGTATATAAATTCATTCATAATATTACGTAACATTTAGAGGTAAGAAATGAAATGCACCATTCATGGAGGCGGTAAGCCGTACGTACGCATGAACGCTACTTTCATTTCTATTTTTTATTTAATGGAATGAAATCATAATGATATAAATGTATAATATAATTCCAGTATAATATAGCATATAATACCATTTACTCCATCCTTTATACATCCCACATATGGTATTAACGATTCAAATCACTTTGAGGGGGCGGTAGTCCACACTTCCTAAAATGAAAATATCGCGTTTACCCATAATGGAAACCATAAAGGTATGTCATAAATGAAAAATACAAAAGCATAAGGAAAACACAAACATATTATATATCATATATAAATATAGTGACATCTTAATGGCCACCTTTGAAGGTGTTTTATGAGGGTTGAACAATCATCGTTTCTTGAGGCAGAAATTCACCATCCACAGAAACCGTATGTTATTTAACCATTAGATGTTGGTGTGTGTAAGTTTAGCTCAAATCATTCTTAAAACAACATCCTAGTATATTTAGGATACTGGTGTTGTTACAAAAGAAATGAATAAAAAGAGTTTATTGGGTTGGAGAAGAAAAATAAAACAAAACAACATTAGAGAAGACATTACCTCAAAATCGGGTAACTCTTTTTGATTTGAGCCAAAGGCTTCCTTGGGAAGTGTTCTGCCCAAAGTGAGGTTTCTAGGAGTAAGGGGAGAAATTTGGGAGAGTATTTGGGCAGAGTTTGGCCGATCCAAATGGCTTGAAAGTGTGAATAAGGTGGTAGAGGTGAGGGCCTTTTATAAGAGGAGAGGAGGGGAACTCTTGGAATGTAAGTAAATTTTACATTATTATACAATGATTTTCAGATTCTAAAGGTCCCACACTTATATAATTCGTGGATACGGTGATAAGAGTTCGAAAGCTGCCCATACAATAGTCTTTGGACAAGTTTAAACCTTTTATTATACATTATCTTTTCATTTTATTAAAATCGTTAAATAATGAGGTCATCGCTGCATCATAATGATGTCATAAATAATTTAATTTATTTAATTTATAAAAATTATAAAAAAATACTATGATGTGGGAAATATTTTTATCTTTCCAATGACTATTTATAGTCAAAATTATGACTTGTATAACCCCATGTAAAAATTGTTTTAGTAAAACATTTCAGGTTTGTGTCATTTTTTACTTTAACATTAAATAAAAGGTATTTATGTCATTTTCCAACTAAAGTGGC
The DNA here is from genome assembly GCA_963277665.1 of Viscum album. Lineage (NCBI taxonomy): Eukaryota > Viridiplantae > Streptophyta > Magnoliopsida > Santalales > Viscaceae > Viscum > Viscum album. The sequence goes on along the minus strand of OY728158.1, from coordinate 1,170,943,876 downwards.
TCCATTGGGTCCCCAAGTTGACCCATGGATTTTCTTGGTCAGACATGGCACATCCAATGAGGTTAGGACATGTTTCAAGCTCATATCTTATTATTAAAACATTATTTTTAACTTAAATACACTAATTACCTCTAATCACGATTAAGAACTTAAAAGTTGCTATTCACCAAAAAATTATTTTAATCTCATTGAACCACATTTTACTTATTAATGAAAACCATGTATGTCGGATTTTTGAAAATCAAATCACAGAGGTGGTAATATTTTATTTAAATGAAAAATCAGTTATTTAACTACCACTTAGTGGTTTCACTATTCATCAGAAATTGAAGTTTTTCAAAACAATGCCAAAATTTCACCCTAAGCTATAATTGATATTCCAAATTCAAAAATGATGTCTATTTTAAAAAATTCCAAAAATATAAGTTGCATTAATTAATTTTATAATTTATTCCCACTGTCACAACAAATAGCGTGTTTTTAATAAACAATTTATATCAAAAGATTGGCAATTGTTTATATCCAATTTCAATGTTAAATTAATTCTAATGACCACCATTGGATAAAATGGTAAAAATATATTCTAATTGTACTTTAAAACCACTAAATAGTATAATTTATCACTATAAATTATTCTGATTAAATAATTTGTTTTTAAGTATTTTTCACTATTCATAAAAAATTAGAAGTTCTCAGAAAAATACCAAAAATTCAACATAGGCTAATTTCGATATTCCGAATCAAAAAATGAATTCCATTTTGAAATATAAAATTTCTATAATTTTAAAAAGTGGTTATCACTATTGATAACGGCTACTATGATTAGTCGCGGTGTTTTAGAACTCGAAGTTGCGTACAATGTAAGCTATTGCATTATTGAATGAGAAGCATATTGTGGAAGCTAGGGGTGTGACAGAGGGTATAGTATTTCCATGTGGCTTATTATACCCTCATAGCTAGTCGACAACCTCATTCATATAGGGAGGTGCGCTTGAGGTCATGTGATGACATGACTCAGGGAGGTAGTATAGTGGCACCTGGGTCAGGGATGTTAAAATTTGTATTTAGAGAAATGGGTTGAAACCGCCATATGATAATCCCAATGCAACATTTCATGAATCAGGTGAAAAATCATAATGTAACCTATCAAATTTATTCCATTTTAACCTATCTATACTATTGAGTATTACATCATAAACCTTATTTTTTCTCTTCATTCTATCTAATATTTATTGTTATTTGTGTTGATATAATTGTTTTGAAGTCCAGTAATTAAAGATAACTTCAAAACCACTTTATCTAGTTTGTGGGATTGAGTTCAGTCTTTATTAGTCACCCACCTTGATGTATCAGACAATTTTCACTGACTCAACTCTTAATTTTTCTTGTAGAACAGAGAGTAATATTTGTGTAATGAATGGATCTTTATTGAGGAAAATTTAAAATTTTCCACCAAATTTGATTCCATTTAATCATTTTTTTGTTATACATGAATCATCCGGTAGTAAATATTTATTAAATTCATGGATATAGTCAACCATAGTATTAATAAATCCATAAATTACATACCCTTAAAATAATATCATTAAAAAACAAATTTTCTCATTTTTTTGCATACCTAATATATTGGGTTATTGGCATCTTCCATAATATTTCTAACACTCTCAACATCATCATTATGAACTAAAAATGAAAACAATGTTATGGTATTCATTTCCTCTTACACTGGTCAACATGAGGAGTTGGATTCACAAAAAATGGAAATTTATTAGAAAGAAAAATTTTCAAGACAATCATCTTGGATAAATAAATTTCATTCTCTACATGATAGTTTTCACCATTGTGATACCACACCAGATTTTTATTGGAATCTATGTTTAGTGATATCATAACTCACTTCCCCATGAGTTAGCTATAACCATCCAGCACAATCAAAACATAGGAATAGTTTCGATCTTCTATCTGAAAAATTATTGAATGAAATGTCTAAAATATATAAAAACTTATTATGAAACTCATCAGTGATCTGATATATGTTTTAAATCTAATTTCTATCAAATATAAGAAAAATAAACATTCATTAAATAAATAATCTTAAAAATGACTTGATGTGATATGTATTATTTTGTAAGCTAATAATTAATCATCAATAACATGTTTATAAATATATTAACAAATATATCAAAAGGAATATAAAAAAAATATTGAATGTTGTTAAATTTTAATTTATAATATATTTTATATTCATACTCTACACTGTTTTTTTATTTAGGGTTTTAAAATATGTTATAGTACTACATCATTCATAAAAACATTGTGAATCTATTTTAAAAATACATATTTTTATATTAGTTTATTCACGATATCCACATATTGTTGGAATATCCTACTAATTCATTATAATCAACCCTATATGTACACACTCATAGAACATATCATATATTGTTGAGTTCAATAAATTTTTCATACGCATTACCTAATTTATATGTTTCTTTAATGGGATAATTATGGATCTTGAATTATTGGATCCCTATTAAAATGATTTTTGTCTCTTGAAATCAATAAACTAGATATTATTTTCCAACAGTGACTCAATCATTTGAATAATTTTTATTCTTCATATAAATCAATTCATCTATCTCATATAAAAAATTTATTCTTTTCTACCACAAACACTCTCTTCATTCATTTTCAATTACAGAACTATCTTAAAAAAATTGAATTCATGTCAACATCATTATCACTTCCACACTTCTTCTTCTTCAATGAAAAAAAATTATATAATAACAAAATTGGATTTCAATCATAATCTTCGGCACAAAATATAATAAACAATGTAATAGGTATGCATTTACCATTCTATATTTCATTATCTTCTAATTTTACTAAGAATAACTTATTAATATATCATGAGAATAACATTCCATAAAATAATTATTAATGTTCCATTTCAATTCTATTATCATGATTTTATTATTTAATTATCATTTTTATATTCTTGAAAAAAATTATTTATTATTAATCCCCAAAATCTCCACATTTAATCTCCATGTATTAATATAAATATTTTTATTTTTATTTTCGAAGAAAGTTATTTAAAAAATCATTGTCAATATAATTTTTTTGAGACCTAAATACTGAACAACATTTTTTATGTTATTTTATAATCCAAATGGGTTCTTATTTCCTTTTATATTCCATAAAACTGACATTATCAATTTCACATATGAATGACCACATGTACAACCAATTGTTGTGAAATGATCATATCATAGAAAAAATATTATCAGTTAAACCAAAAAAATATATTCTTTATTTAACAATGATCATAAAAATAATCATTGTATTTAATTTATTGAAAAAAATCAAACATTATTCACAATTAAGGCTTACAACTACTATGGGATGAGATTTTTTATCTAACATGACACACTAGAGTATATCTCATAGACATGGATATATTTTAGTTACTCATAATTATCCTTGAGGTTTCTTATACATGATCAAATTTTATTTTGATTTACCCTATGGAATGATTTAGATACTCTTTTATAAGTCTATAGTTACTCATAAGAAGCCTCTAATATATCCAACTACTCGTATATAGCTTAGAAACATACAGATATAATCTTATATATTAGATATATATTATTTAAATATATTGATAAAACATTTTATCTTCTATAATTATTATTTAATATAATTTATTCTTTGATATAAATATTTATGTTCCTATGAATCTTTTGAAATTTATTCATCCATAGCTACAGACTCATATTTAGATAATCTTCTCAAGCTTTTGTAGCTTCCATATTCAATCTTTTATATGTGTGAAAGATCATGAATAAATCATAATGAAGACTAATTCAGTGAAATTATTTATATATAGATTTATAATTATTGGTTTATATTTACATATGTACTAGAAAGAAGAATTTTACTCATAAGTATCTAAATGCCTCAACAAATCTTAATATTATTGAGATCTTCCACTAAAAATAATCTTCATCATTCATGATCCATTGGAAAACATATTGAACAACTCAAATTCATCTCAATCTATTGAAACTAATTCAAAATTCGTTTTTAAAAATACTTCCACCTTGTCTAATGAATTACTAATTAAATCTTATGTATAATATTTTGAATTATAAAATAAACTCAACTATTTATTACACAAATCACTTCCAAAAAATAATGAATCATTTTTATCATTTAATTAATTAATTTTTTAATCTTTAATTAAAATAGTAAGGATATATTCCCAATATTTATCTAAATACATCTAGACTAACAGTTCTTCATCAATATTCATTAATTGGTTCGATAAAACTATATTAATTATTTTTGAATGAATGAAAAACCTCTTTTTCTCTAAATCTATTCTATAAACAAAGAATTATCTAAATGTGAATTCCATATAAATACTACCAAATATCCTTGTATATGGTAATAAAATAATTAAAATTATTATAGGACCTTAATGTAGTGATAAGAAATTTTTTCTAATCCTATCACCCAATGAAAAAAAACAAGCCCTAAAACCCCCCAAAAAATATACATTCTTTAAGTATATATTTTATTTATATTTTATTAAAAATTATTAAGTGTTGGATAATGATTCACACAACACATAATTTGGGAAAGCTGTGAAGACAAATAGAATAATTAAATTAATAATTATTTTATTCAATATCTAGGAAGCCATCAATCACACTTGTAAAATAATTCAAAGATATAATATTTGGAAGGAATGTACAAAATGAAATCAATATGAAAGAAATATAGTGATAAAAATAAAGGACACTAAAACACAATCATGCTGATAAAGTAATGATAATCACTTTTAAAAGTAGAAGGATTCTTGTTCATTGAAATGGTAGGGGTTGGCCCACACTATTCTCGCTGGTGGAAGGACATAGCTGCAACACTCAAGTGCGGTCAAAATAGATAAGAATAAGGGGTAAACTGATGCAGAAAATAGATGAGAACTCAACTGTATCACTCATGTATGGTACACAATTAAAAGGAATTAAATTTCGTTTATGAACCAGATAGTGGAGAAATGTGTGATGAAGGTGATGGAAGAGGGAAAAAACACATGATGAAGGGGATCAGATGAATCACATTAGGTATAGAGTAACAAAATTAGGAGTCTGTGAGGATTGTGATTGGTTGGATGATGATTTAGAGGGATAAGGTATAGGGTAGTATATTAACTCTATATATAGAACAGTAGAATCACATGGGGGATGAAAAAAGGAACCATATTTACTTAGGTAGATAAGCCGCCTACTTAAAAAAAATATCGTCACGATTTTTATTCAACTATCGATATAAATGAAGATATAACCATAGACCTATAAAACCATGGCTATAGGTCCATGGCTGTAAATAATTTTTATGGTATTGTAAATAGCTTATTTTTATAGTATTTTCTTCTAATGGATGGTCATATTATGGTTATATAGATTTTTATATCAGTACATGTGATGGATCTAGTATTTAATTTATCAAAAGTGATACTTGGAACAAATAACGAACTTGAGAGAGTTATGAAGGGTTTCCTATGAAATAGAATATAACCCCAACACGACCAAGAATACCAAAGGAACTAATGTATCTTGAGCATAAATTCCATATCTTCCCAACTCCCATAACTCACTTCCATACATAAATTCAAAGGAACACATAATCATTGAATTCAATCACTAGATATAGTCGATGATTATCTGTATAACTCATATCCAAAATTTATTATAATTTCATATAACTATGAATAGGTTGAATATTCTACACAATTTCTTCGATAATGTCAATACCTATAATCTTCCTCTCTCCAATATCATCCCATCATGTTTTAGTCCAACATCTATTCCTATACAGTGCCTCATACGGTGATACATTAATTCTAGAATAGAATCATTTATTATATCAAAACATTACCTAGGGATGTGTTGATATCAATATCCTTGGAAATCTATTAGGAAAGATCTTAGTTAAGGCTTTCATGCTTTAATTTTCCTCTCAGACTAACAAACTATATGATGATGTTAAAAACCAATAAAACATATCACTATCTCCAAGGATTAATGAAGAATTATTCTGAACCTTAAGTTAAACCGTAGATCCGGATAATATATATTTGATAGTGGTACTTCATATAGCTTCACTAATTATAATATATATATATATTAGTGTGTTGGTCAAGGTAGAAATCATATTTTATTTAAATAAAATGCATTAACATCATAAGGAATTTGACTACAACCCAAATAACATTATGTCATTAACACATTTTAGGGAGTAAATTGACAAATTCCATGTTGACGTTTTCACATTTACATACATGTATAGGTAATGGTTTCCACATACAATTAGAATTTGGCCATTCAACCCTAACGTTATGGTATATCAAGCATTTTAATATGTACTATGAAATATATATCTTTATATTATGTATTTATAATGTTCGACATTAATATCTATACATTTTAGTTCTTTCAGAATGTATAGAGAAGGGAGAGCTAAGTGAATCACCCCAAAGATCCATCTTTAAATCCCATTTTGATGGGACACCTATCTGAGTTACAAACCTTATAATTCCGTCTTTATTGAAGTTTATCTCTTTAATATTCACTAAATTTTTATATTGATTTACCTTATCCTTATATTCTTATTTTATCTTTACATGAGTGGTAGGTTATGTTGTCAATTGGGAAATATAGGATTTATCTCCTCCCATTATGACTTCATGATTCATGCTCTATAATTCTATGAGTATTGGATCTTTTAAAATCCTCATCATGGATATAGTAGTATAATATTTCTTGGTTAGAGTATTATACAACTTATATTTCTTCCCCAAGTGGTAATTTATGAGGAATTAAAATATTTTTTTCATTCCAGAAATCTCCTTTGGAACATATTCAATTCCATATATGTCAATATATATTTTAAATTACCGTTCTCAATATATATATCAAACATTTCTATATAGAGAAACAAAATCTAGATCATTAATGAAAATATTACTGATTCTAATACTAAATGATGAAATGAGTAATTGTTTTAAAGATTCATTAATTAGAATTATCTATAAGAAATTACCTTACCATTAAACATGAGGATTCGACCCAAATTGTTTTTGAGTCATAATATAATATTTAAATCTCTTCCCCACTACAGGGTAATGTAAGTATAAGTGTAGTGTTGAACTATTTTTTTAGTTGGATAGTTATTTATTCACATTCCTTTATCCAAAATAATATCACTCTCTTCCTTCTTAACTTGGTTAGTGGATTTTGTTTCATGATAAAAATATCATAATGTTTCAGAATATCTTAATACCCCCAGAAAACTATATATCTTTGTTACGGTGGTTGGTATGTGGTATTTTGTAGTAACATCCATCATTGATGGTTGACCTCATATTCCCCTGTTCCTGATTACATGAACCATGAATGAAACTTTACGTAGCCATAATTAACACTTTCTAATTTTTCATATAGTTTCCCTATTATAATGGTATTTAACACAATATGAAAATAATATCCATACTCTTTCTTAGTAATCGAATATATATGAATATAATTTATAAATATACCCATAAATTAATCAAAGTTGTGTCTAATGTCCCAATTAATTATATCATAGAATATTATGTCAAAATTCATATGTCTAAAGTGAATCACTATAAATTAATTGTGTTCATATCTTATACATAAAAATATCTTTAAAATATTACCCCTTTTTAACCTCTAATTGATGATTTCAATAATGATGTTCAATATTTTAGAATTATTAAGTTTCAATAATTTGATTGAGTTTATCATCCAGAGGGGGTACATGATACTTTTTATTGATCCTTATTTTTTCAAACTCATGATAATAAATGCACAATGGAATTGATCCATATTACTTTTTGAAAAAGAGGACTTGTTCACCCAATGTTGAAGCAATAGGGTGGATAAAAACCTTACCTTAATTATCCTATAGTATCCTCTAAAAATCTTCTAATTCAATGTGAGAAATTCTATACCGAATCTTTTATATTGGCACATATCTTTGTATGAGTTTTACTGAAAACTAATCCTAACACACTAGTATAATACTTGGAAGTTTATTTGAAAATACATCACTATATTACCATAAAATATGCATGTTTCCTATGTTTTGTTTGTCCCTTATAATTTGAGTTAAGAGTCTCTTGTTTTTGGTTATCCTAGACGATATTAAATAATTTTATTTTATAGGGTGTTTTATATCATCTTTGTACCGATACATGATATTTTATTTGTTTTGGATATGAAATAAGATTTTCATCTCCCAATAGTTGACATTTCCTTTATAGGGGAGAACGACTAAGGATTCTTCACAACTAGTTTTTCATGCATTAAATTTAGCTTTCTTCCAACCACGGGTCTTATCATCATTGGTTCCATGATACTCAATTTTCATTTTTATTTTCCACATAATATCGATAGGTTATTTTTTATATCTCTTCCTTAAGGGAACATCAAAAAATATCTTCATATATACTAAAGTATCATATGTATAACACACTTTGATGATTTGGATTTAATCTAGTCAAGAAGATATTGATTTATCACACATTATGAAACATGAAATTGGTGGCATAATTCATGAGTATTGTGAAATATTCATTATATTATCTAATAGATTCATCCCCTTATTTAATTTATTCCATTAATTTATAAAATATTTTTTGGTGAACTGTCCATGGAAAATACATAATGAGAAATGTCTTTTGTAACTCTTTACATTCCACAATGTCAAATTTTTCATTTTTAACAGTATTATTCATGAGACTCTACCACTAGTCCAAATCACCTTAAAAGGATAAATTTCCATAATGACCTTCTTATAGTAGATCATTCCTTACTATCCCATTACTTTGTTCTTTTTGTTGTTGGAGATTGATTCATGAATTTCCCATAGGGTTTAGTTGGGATGGATGTATATGTGTAATATGGTGGGTGGTTCATGAAATGAACTTAATTCATATCTTGAGATAATGGAACATAGCTTGTGTAGCTATCTAGTTTCATTAATTGTTTATGGTAGTCATGTAAATCCATGAAATTAAATAATTTCGTGAATATTTAATACACAATTTGTAATTAATTCAAGCAAAGAATACTTAATTTTTTGGTAGAATTCTAATGATATGGGGAATTCATGACATAAATGGAATTCACATATTATAATATTTTAGAACCCATGAAATTCTGTTTGAGAATAAAATTCATGATGTGAAATGGGTGTTATATAGGCTTTTATTTCTTTTGTTTTGTTCATTATTCTTCATTCATCCATGTACTTATTCCTCTCTTTTTGTGGAAAAACCTATGAAATTTTAAAGGACCGTCTATCTTGACTTCAGTAATATTGATCTATGGAATCCAGAGGACGATTTTTTGAAATATAGGTATGTCATCCTCTCTTACTTATATTTTTCATCATGTTCATATTCTAAAATATCCACTTATGCATTGCGGTTTTAGTTTGTGGTAGACATGGGAGGAAATTTTTAGGATCATCAACTATGTTGTAGGTTTATCCAGGGTTTCCCATTTGTGGTTTTGGTTTTTGGGAGAAACTTCTCCAACCTGTGGTGTAAAACGACTTCGGAATGTTATTTTTGTGTTAAGGGTTCCTTCATTTCAAATCTTATATATCACAAGGGAGAGGTTTACAATTAATTATCTATGTGGTATAGTATGTTATGGCCTAATAAATATAATTTAATAATTTTAATTAAATTTATGTGGAAATGAGTTTATTTTCATGTTTTTATAACTTTTATAATATTGTTGATATTGATATTGTTTGGGATTAATGCCCAACTAAAAATGGTGGTCATTAGAATCATTATTTTCACTGTAGTTGATGAGTTGTGGAACCCTTATTATGTGATTAATTTTCATCACCTTGAATAAATGAAAATTGTATAACCACTTATATTTGGTAAATAAAATAACTCCCCCTATATTTATGTTTTTTGTAATAATTACCTTTAAAAATAATGAAGCTAAATTGATAAAATCCCACCATGGTAAATCTAATAAATGTATTAAGGTCATTTTATGATGTGCTCATGCTATGGGACAATGAGTTTTAGTTGTGAAATGATATGGAGTGATGAGTGGTTGGTATGAGGTCATCCTCTAGGGTGGTGATATGTGGTTGTGTCACGTGGTGGATGAGATGAGAATGGTTATTTTGTACAATTTTTGGAAGTAGTATTGGAAATAAATGATAATTTTGAAATTGAATTGGATGGGGTATGATTTGGTAAATGGGATGAAAATGTCTAATGATTGAAATTATGTGTGTTCTGTATAAATTTTGGGTTAATGTTAAATCTGAATAAAAGTGTTTATTAGTAACCATTCACAGGGATTGTAATGAAAGGTGGGAAGTGGCTCGTGGCTTCTATTTGTTATGTGATTTTCAATAGTTAGTAGAGGCAGTGAATGTGGTGAAATTGAGATTTGGTCAATTCATACTATTAATACCTAAGATGGGATTGTATAAGCTTATTTATATACACACATTTTTTATATTCCATGTGATTTATATACTCACCACACCCACATCAAGTACCATGTTCCAATCCCCATATATATATATGTGTGTGTGTGTGTGTGATATTTTTTCCAACAAGCAGAGGACGAGGATTTATGGATTTCTACACAATCATTCCCACTATCTCTTATAGGAATGTAGATATGAAATTTCGATGATGGATAAATGTTATATAGTATACGAGGTGGTGTCCCAAGTGTATGTGTCTGAGATGTGATGTGACCATACTATATAGTTGTGACATGTGACATGAATATATTATGTGGTGGATTATAGTGAGGTTCATGTATTGTGGGAAAAGTGCATGAGGTTGATGTCCATCATGTTCATAATACCATATTACTCTATCTATGGTAGTGGATGTGTTGAGATAGACCTGGTGTTTGTGGGAAAGATGTGACATGACTATGTTGTTAGACAATGGTATGTGATATGTTATATGGATCATATGAGATTTAAAGGATGTATGAAATTGGGTTTTGAGAGTAGAAAATTAGTGGGAATGTAGTGCATGGTACCCATTATAAATATGATTTATATCATGTAATTATACATGGATATCATTATTTAGTGTGGTTTGGGTTAGATAATTAACCTTTTTAGGTTTTGTTGGTTCTGATTTTCTCACATGATTTCACTAGTATTCTTCTTTCATATACGTATGGGATACAATGGTCTTCATCATGAGTATACATTTATTCTCACCATATATATATAAACTAATTTTATGGTTTCCTAGAGTATTACACAGACACTACAAGACATTAGTAGCTCAAACTCTTGGACCATTTCTGTGTCACTTCAAAATCTTTTCTTGAGGGTATTAACTATAAAGACTTTTTTAATATCCATTTTTATTATACATGCATTGTGTTATGGTATTATTTTTATTTTATATTATGACAGGGAGTTAATTTTGTTTAATTTATCTTATCTCTCAATTATAATATTATTATTGAGGTTAATGTATCCCCTTTGTGATATTTATACCCTCAGTGAATGTTTCCCACCCAGGGCCTATTGGAAGAGGGAATCTGGGGTCATTATCTCTATACCTTCATTTTTTCATTGGGTGAGGGGTTATTATAGAGTGGTATCATTGGTGAGGGATGAGAGATATGATAGAGTTTGTAGTTAAGTATTGTGAAGAATTTTTTGGGTTGGTATTGAAATAGTTTTAGTTGATTTTGTTGTCCCCAATTGGCTAGGAAGACTGACTAGGACATTGGATTTTAGGCACCACTATGATTTGAAAAACAATATATGAGATTATTTAATGACCAAGTGAGGTGGAATTTTTTTCAGGGTAGAGACCTAGGAGAGGTACATGCACTATCATTTGCCTGAGTTCTTGTTTGATTTGGGTGATATTGGTTTGGGGAATTTAAAAAGAATTAAAACTAATTAAAAAATCATGATATAATTCCATACTACTGGGCTTAGTAAATCCTTATATTCCCATTTATCTATTGATACTAGTCATTGTCCACATGTGGTTTTGGAAGTGGAGGTTCAAAAGGATGATCAATATGATCACTGGAGTGTTGATCTAGTTGAAGAGGACCATCAATGGAAGAGGATGTTATGTATTTTTTAGTGGCTTGATTTGGGGATGATTGAGGAAACTATTTCTTATGTGCAGACATAGTCCAAGATAGAGGATCTTGAAATTTACTTCAATTTTATCAGTGCATCAAAATATTACAGGGTACCAATGGTAGTCCTTCCTGTGTGGGTAGTTTCATGAATGTGGTGGATGATATATTGGGATGAACATAAGGATCCATATGTTTAGTTTTTTGAATTTTGAATAGTGTTCCAGAAAGAGTTCCATTCAACAACCATAAGTTATTTAAGAGGTATGATGTTATTTATCATCAACATGGGATTTTGTTTTTATTTGAGTAGGGAAAAAAATATCAATTACCTTTAAATTTTCCTCATATGTTTGTACTAATGAGGAGTCTCATGGAAGATGTCTTGAGGAGGCACTCCATCATCTAATCTAGTTTTCACTTAATCCTTTTACATTTCTAAAGTATCTAGAGGTTCAAAATAAGTTTGGGGTGATTGAGTAGATACCCTCATGATGTCATTTACTATAATAGGTGATGTATCAGGGTTCCTCAATCAGTATTGTTTGTAGTGATAGGATTGAGGTTCCAATACTTTTTAGTTTCCATCAAGCCAGGATTCAACCTGAATAGTCTCCTTTCTGACCATCTAGGTCCAATGGGTTTTGTGATTTCCCCGGAGGATTGGGGATAACATATTTTTACTTTATTTTTAGTTTCCATTCTGAAAACTAGTCCCCATTGGTTTTTTATATAAGTTTGGTAGAGTCAATTAGGATCATTTCAAACAATAGAAGACGCTACCAGTGCAATGATTTCAATAGTTGGGGCAACAAGATTACGCTCCGTAGAGGGGAGATGAAGAAAATAGAGGCTAATCTCAAGAAATTACTGATGTCCAGGGACCTCAACTTGAGCATGGCCATGGAGGGGGATATCAATAGATAGGTAGTGGAGTTGGTCATGGTTAGTTTCAAGTAGTGCTAGAAGCAATTCCATATGAGCTAATGATAGTTTAAGGTCTGTTCATCATTCCTTCCACCCTTGTTCATTCCATTTTTTTAATTCAAGATATTTGTAAATTTTTTGGTACACCTGTTATAATCAAGTCTCTAGGACTAGACATTGAAATTATTATCATTCCACTAGAGTTGCCTATTAATGTTAGAGTCCATGCCAACTTGTTTTATGTATTATAGGGTCTAGACAGATGAAAGTGATACATAAGTCCCATGGAGATCATTTCTTTATTCAAATACCTATGTAAGATGTCATCATCAACTAGTTTTATTCCATTACTGATGTTATTAAATATATCCATATGAGAGTTTTATTATTATATGTGTATGGAAAAAATCTTATTTTCATTTGTATGTGATTTTGTTAGGTGGGAATTCGACGTTTTGAGACCCTTTTTAATTTTCTGTCCAAATTGACTTTGGAATCAGTAGATTCTTGAATAGTGGTAGTTTCCATGTTTTTTTAGGAGTTTCTAGATGTTTTTCTTGAGGTGGTTGTGATGATACCCCCCTCAATGAGATTTTCAGTTCATGATCTACTTTCTACCCGATGCCTCTATGATTTTGATGGATCCTTATGAGATTAATCCTTTTTAGTTTTGGGAGCTGAGAATTTAGATAGATGATATGATGTAGAAAGGTTTCCTATAACCCAGCATGTTACCACGGGGTGCTCCAATGTTTTTCACCAAGAAGGATGATGGTAGTTTGATTTTATTCATAGACTAATTAAGTTTGAATAGGATAATTGTTAAGAAACAGTATCCTCTTCCAGGGATAAAGTATTTTCATGATTAGTTGAGAGGGTAAATTTGATTTTCTAAAATAGCTCTATAGTATTGGTATCTCTAGTTGAGGGTGAAGAAGAAATACTTCCCAAATACCGCCTTTAGATTTAGGTTTAGAAACATTGTGTTCATGGCTATGTTGTTCGGTGTCACAAACACACCATATGTGTTTATGGGGCTTAGGAAATCCTTGTTTTGAGAATTCATAGACTAGTTTTTTTGTAGTTCTCATCAATGACATATTAATATACTCAAATTCATAATTGGATCATGGAGATCATCTTATATCTATCTTATAGGCTCTTTAACCCCACCATCTCCATGAAATTTTATCCAGGTTTAAGTTTTAGATAGTAGAGATGAATATTATTGATCATGTGGTGTCTCAGTTGGTTGTGGTATTCGGCCCATCAAAGGTTGAGGCAGTTGTTTTTTGGACATCACTGAAAAATATGGTATATTTTCATAGTGTCCATCATCTTAAATGATATTATCAGAGTATTTTAACCTATTTATCTCATGATATAGCCTCTCAAACAACATTGACTATGAATGATTAGGATATTTTGAGGACTTATTAGTCCCAAGAAGAACTTAGTTACCAGAAGGAGAATTTGGTCACTAATCAAATACTTCAGATCCAAATGAGGGTGTGTTTATGAGGTTTTCTATGATTTTTTTCATATGGTCTAAGGATTATTGTTAATGTAGAAAAGTGCGGTGATCTCTCATAGGTCTTGGAAGTTACATCCCCATTAACATAACTATTCCTCCAATGATCTGGTTCTAGAAGCAGAGTTTTTATAATAAATTTATAGATACATTACCTCATTATGAAGTGGTTTTTGGTCTTAAAGGATGGTAAAATATTTTAGTATATCCCTTTTTATCTTGATAAGAATATATGGAAACAAATGTGGATGATGTTTCATCAGGATTATGATTTTGAGATCTCTTACACGTTAGTAATGTGTTATTTTTTTGGTCAATTCATTGAGAAAAAAGTCATGGAGGGATGGATTTTAAGATTCCATGGTTGTCTGGAATGGAGTGGAGGGGTTGGAAACCCAAGAAATAGATACAAGAGTGGTTGAAAGAAGATGATATTTTTTATATGATTGTACATTCTTCCCTAAATATGTAGGGTGAGGATTATTTATAGAGAGAGAGTCAAAGGCAGAGGTGATGCATTATTTTGGTAGACATTATGATTCTATGGAGGGATGGTCAGATTGATAAGATGTTTCAGAGGATATTGTATGTTTTAGAAGTGATTCATAAGAGAATCCTTCTTTATTTTCACAAATCACCTTTGGAGGTTCTACCGTGAGTATACAAGACGTATAATGTCATAATGATGTAGTTTTTATGGGCCCAGATGAAATGTGTAGTGGAAGAGTTTTTGGATCAATGTCTAGTTTTCTAGTAGGTAAATGATGAGAATCATGTTCATATAGGTAATTTATGTCCATTTGATTCTTCCAAGTAGAAATATAATAACATATCGATGGGTTTCATCATAGTGTTACCCTGAGCTTAGGGGGATTATGAATCTATCTCGGTAATTGTGAATCAGTTGATGAAATAAGCTCACATAATAGAAATAAGAGATTTAGTTGTTGTGGATGTTTTAGACAGGAGGTACATCAATGAGGTGGTGAGGTTACATAGTGTTCTGAGGTCCATTTTATCATATTTGAATAAAAATTTGTCCTCATGATTCTAGAGGGTATTAAAGAATTATTTGGGAACTCAGTTATGCCTCAATGCCTCTTTCCACCCTCATATTGATGGGTATACAAAGAATAATATCTATAACATTAATGATATGTTATAGGTGTACATCTAAGACATCAGTACATTGTGGTCATGAATCATTCTATTGGTTTATTTTTTTATAATAACATCTATTACTCTTCTATTATCATGAAACCTTTTGATATGTTGTATTATAGGTTTCTTTTTTCTCTATTATACTTGTCAGATGTCAGTGAGGCAATAATCCATGGTCTTAAAGTTATCTATAAAAGGAAATAAAAGGTTAATCTTGTTTGTCAGATGATTAAAGTATATTAGGATTGGAAAAAGTATGTTCCCAATTCCAGTAGGAGACCTTTAGATATTGAGTTTGGAGACCATGTGTTTTTAAAGGTTTCTCTTCAATATGGGAAGTAGTGTTTTGGCTAGTCATTATGCCTTCTCTATAGTTTTTTGTTCCTTTTGATGTGTTGGGTTGATTTAGTGGGTTGGAATATGAGTTGGTGTTTCCATCATAGTGGGATAGGATGCATGATGTCTTTCATATCTCTCATCCCCATCAGTATCATTTCTATGACTCCCATCTAATTTTTTGGGGAAATTTGGATATTTAGGATGAAATAAATTTCATGTAGCAACAAATGAAGATTAATTATCATTAATAGAAGGGGTTTCATTGGAAAAACATTCCATTGGATCACATGTAGTGGATAAATGATGGCATAGTGGAGATTACATGGTAGCATGATATGTAGATGTGTTCCATGTACACATAGTTGTTTTGAGCTTTGTTTTTATCGTTTTTCCCTATGATATTTGGATCTCACCGTTTTATGTGATGTTCCATTCCATTGCTATTCTATTTCCTTGATGTGTAATTTGTGATAAAATCCCTTATATATGGTAATGGGAGAACCTGATTCTTAATCAAGAGGTGTTATACATTGAAATGATTTAATATATGTTGGAAGGTATGTTCTTCCTAACGGGGATATTATATAGAAATGGATGATTAAATTACCTGATTTTTGCGTGTTGGTATTGTTGTTTGATGCTTGTACCATTTCATGGCTTGGGTGTTGTGGTGGTTGAGATGGTTTTGTGGCCTTGTGTTTGTGTAAAAATGTTGTGGTTCAGTGTTGGTACTAGATGTTGTTGTGTGGTTCTAGATGACAAGTGGTGATATGGTTATGTGATGTGTTTTTTGGATTTATTGGTTTCCATATTTGTTTGGTGGTAGTATTTTATGTGTGATGAGATCCTTGAGAGGTATACCATGGGGTGGTTTTTTAGACCCCGTAATTTTCTAGGGGATAGTTATGATTCTCAAGGACAATAATCATGTGATAGGTACCTGATGTGATGAACCATACATTCCCAAACCAATACATTACTGTATTTTTTAGGGACTAATTAGAGGAATTGTTCGAGGGTTCGGTGGTTTTGGAGCTACAAGTGTACTACATTAGGTGGTTCACTAGGTAAACTTGACTCATGTTGTGAGATGAGGTTAATTAATTGAGTGTCCAGCAAGTTTCACGACTTCTATATTATAGTGGAGGAAATCAGTGAAAGGAGATCACATCTTGAAAGTGAAATTTCTGATGGGTAATTAATTCCGGTTGAGGTGACTTAATGTTTGAAAAACCCAACGATAGAGAGATCATACACTAAATGGAACTCACATATTATTCATGATGTAAAATGGGATTTTTCCCAGATTTTCATTTCTTTCATTTGGATGACCCTTTTTCATTTAGATGTGTCCCTATTCCTCTCAATTTGTGGTGATCCCTAGGAAAACTTGAAGGACGTTGCAACAATTCTTCTCCTTTATTAATCTATTTGTTCTGGGGGAATATTTTTCTTGATTGAAGTTTTTTCTCTTAGGTTCCTCATGGTTTTTTTTCATTAATATATATTGGGATCTATTGTTTCATTGTGATATAGGTTTGGGTGTGAGTTGGGATATATTTTGATGATTGTTGGGTGCAATGTAGGTTGATCCATGGTTTAACATGTGCAGTTGTTGTTTGATATCATTTATTATTTTCACCGTGGTCCTCAATTTGTTGGTAATTCTTCTTTTAGAAAGTGTTTCCTTCTTATCTCATATTATGTATCATGTGGGAGAGTTTTACACCGGTTTATGTATAAGTGATTTTTTACACTTAACTTATCAAGATAAATTAATTGGTGCAATTGAATTATTATGGAAAGTGGCTTATTTTCATGTTTTTATAGCATTGATTTTGTTTTTGATGTTGAGATTGTAAGGGATAAACACCAAGTTCATAATGGTGGAATATTGAAGATTTGTTTGTACTATTGATAATGAGTTGATGAAACCATCTTTTCTGTTTTAAATTCCCCACCATGAATAAATGGTGCTTATTTTTTCACTTCTATTTTGTTAATAAATTAGTTTCCCTTAGATTTTTGTTTTTTAATAATGCCCTTAAAATAAATTAGTGAAATTGATGAAATAATCCCTTTCTTAAATCTGATAATTTTTTTGATGTATTGTGATTTGGACATTTTGTTGGGAAGCGATGTGTGGTTGCGATGTCATAAGGGGTGATATGTGGTTAGAAGGAGGTCATTTTATAGGGTTGTAATTTGTTTTTGTGTTATGTGGCAAATGATATGAGAATGGATAACTTCTGCTTGATGCCTGAGAAGTATTAAAATTAAATGACGTGTTGTGCTTAATGACTTGGCTTGTCTCATAATGAAAAGTGAGAAGTGGCCTGTGGATTGTATTTTTCAAGTGGTTTTATGCATATTGTGGTGAGAAAAAATGTGGTGATGTTATGAGTTGGTCAATTCTTGTTATTGACCCATAGGATGGGATTGTGTGTGGATATATATACATTATATTCCTTGTGATTTCTATTTGCACCACACCCATGTTTACCACCATTTTCTGACACCAATATATATATATATATATACGGGGGGTATTTTTCTAAAATCTCAATGGTGAGGATGGATGGATTGATTCCCAGTATTTTATAATCTATGTTATGGGATTTTAGATATACAAATGATGTGATGGCCAGAGGACAGATAGTGAACCATGTGATTCACCAAGTATCTACAAGTGAGATGTGATGTGACTATATTTTGAAACAATGAGATGTTATGTGACTGTGTTGTGGGGTATCTTATTCTAGGTTCATGAATGTTAGGAGGAGGGAATGAGGTTGATTTCCATTTTGTTTATGATATCATACTTCTTTGGTTATGTTATTGGATGTGGTTTCATGGAAAATGTATCTATGGGCGAGATGTGATATGACCGTACTATGGGGCGGTTGTATGTGATATATTAAAATAAAGATATGTGAGCATCAATATGTATGATGTTGAAGTGTGAGAGTGGAAAATTAGTGGGAATGTGGGGTTCAGTTCCATTTATCAATATGATTCATATTATATTATTATACTTTTAGTGCATTATTTATCGAGCATGCCTTATTGAGGTTAGATTTGGATAGTTTACATGTTTAGGTGTTGTTGGATCTTCTATTTACTCACGAGTGCATTAGTTTTATTATTTAACATATGAAATAGTTAATTTTTTTCATATCAAGTATACTTCTATTCTCACCATATTAATATAAATATATTTCCAATTTTAATGGAGGATTATGTGGATCATACTGGACATTACTAGCTCTAACCCTTGGATAGTTGTTGTGTTTATACTTTGTATTTTGTTTGGATATTTACATTGGAGACTTATATATATATATATATTTCACTTATTCATGAATTTTGTGATGGTTTTGGTTTTATGTTAAATTATTTCATGGATTTTTGGTTTATTTATCTTATATGTTGACCAAATTATTATTATAGAGGGTAATGCCTCCCATTTTTTAGATTTTTATACCCCCAGTGCTATTATCTAATATAGGTACAATTGGAAGTAGGAGTGATGGTATCATTTTCTTGATAACTTCATTATGGTATCTATGGGGGAGGAGATCATGTAACTTCTCAAGGTTTGAGCATTGAAAATTAAAAAATATGTTCTCCCTTACATTGACCTACAATTCTGTAATTGGTGGATTAGAAGACCCACTAAACGATGGTGGATATTTCCTTATAATTGACTGGATAGAAATTTTCTTCTTCCATTGATTTTTTTGGAGTTGAACATGATTTTGGTTGTTTCCCATAACATGATCTTGTTGGGTGATCACTACCATGAGGGTTTCCATTCCAACTCCAATGTCAGTATGTTTCCCATTAAGACAATTTTCACATTGTCCATTTCACCCATTGTTATCCATGTTCTATATGGTTCCCACAATTAACATGAGTAAAAGAAAATTAGGAATGGGAATATATAAATTAATAAATGAAAATATTAGAAAACAACAAACATAGAAGATGGTTTTCATAAATTATCTGCATATATTAGCCAATGAATTTCCATGTTTCAATCAATGTTTTTCATCTTCATTTTCCAATTAGGTTCTCTAGCATAAATACTTAAAATCATACTCAAATACTTCATTATTATCTATAAATATAATTTGATAAACCAATGCATAACCCAGGGGAGTTTAAAACCTAGTGTGAAGATATTCATCCTTATCATTCTTTAGGTAACAATCTATTTAATACTTACTTCTCAATTTTATGGGGTTTTTCGAGTTGGTAAATCATTGCCAAATCTTGCATCAATTTGTAGTTTCAATACACAAATATAATTTATTTGAGAACCATATGACCTAAACTTTACCATATCATTATAAAGTTATCCTATATATAGAATTACCCTTTAGACTTTTCCCTAGGATTTTTGTTAAATATCTATAAACTAATATAAAAAATTAACTAATCTCTACCTCTAATACTGACTAATGTTAACAAAGATAAATATAACATAACAAATACATTAATTTCAGGTTTTATATTATACATCTCACAAATAGTCACATCAACCAAGGATCTAATGGTTTATTTTCTGAAAAATTATCTTTATAAATAACTTATTTTACAACACTTGAAAACTATAGTCCATAATCATGATCCCAAATACCCTATTACACATCTCACATGGTATAATCATGAAAATAAATTGGGGGATAAAAACATGACAATTGGGTGAGCTCATATTCTCAGTAATAGAAAACATATCATAATATGTTATATCATGAACCTGTAGGATATCATTAAGAAAATTTAAATATGTTAATAAATGATCGTAACATAATATATTGTAATCATAAAACAAGAGAAATAAAGTTCGTACCATTAAAATATCATTAAAGAAGTTTAAATGTTATTACATTGGACAAAATACATGACAATAATCATAAAACATTTTAGCACAATATAAAAGTGTATTATAAATTTAAAATAATGTGAAATCATGAAAACATAGAATTTTAGGGAAATTAAATGCATCATGAAAATGTGGTATAACTTGATAAAAAACATGGAAATCTGACACAACCATAACAATATGATTTTTTAGCAAACCCATTATTCATATGCCGATGTGAAAAAAATCATTATGTTCAAACCTAAAAATGTATGAAATCCCTTTTTTCCATGTCTATATAAGGAATATTAGTATGTAAATTCTTGACTCTATCATGAGAAATATACTTATACAAAGGAAATATAAGATGATGATGGACCCCGCCCATCATCATCCAGGCATATGTGTCCCACATAAAACCAATCATTATCAAATATTAACAAATACATGGAAAATGATGGGTTTCACAAACATCCCAATCAAAATAATTATCTTTTCCTAAATAAATATAATACCCCAAGACTTTATGGTATGCATCCTATTAAATATGTTACGTTTATTTGATTTCTTATGTTACTTGAAACACCAAGATTAACTGATCCATGATATACTATTAAATATTAACATGACCATTGGAATAGTAATATGACTATTTGGAAGAGTAAAATGAACATTAGAATAATGTAACCACCTATTAAAGTATAAATAAAATTTAGGTATCTCATAAATTAAAAAATGATATCATGTAATAAGTTAATAAATCTTTTAAAAATGAAACATTTTGTAGTTTTATTTTGGTGGAATCGAAATTGTTATTTAGAATTTTATATTTAATATAGTTATTTAAAAGAAAATTAATTTTCATAAAATATAATCATAAATTAATTTTTTGTTGTATTATAATTATATGTTAATTTTATGAGACCATATTTAATTTTTCAATGTGTTGTAAAATCAGTTAAAATTTTAAAATAGGTATCTTTGGAATAAATTATTGTATTTGAAAATTAAATTTATCATATTTATAAAATTATTTTAACAAAATATAGTCAATTATTCGAAATCTACGTAGTAATAAAAGGTTAGGGTGAATGATAATATGAAATCATATATTCATTTTCGGTCATTTTATTAAGTATTTTCGATGATTTATTTGATAATTCACTTGGTATGTGTTGTTTATTACAATAAATTGGATTCAAAAGTGTGAAAGGGTAAAACGAAGAAAAGGAGAAAATTTCCTTATTACACATTTTGAAACCAGTTTACACGACATGTATTAGATTATTCACCTCATGTTGTATGTCATCACATAGGTCGTTAACATTTCAAGTGGAGAATCTATTACACAGTGTGAGTTACTGATACACATCAAGAAACATTAAAAAAACATATAACACCAATTGAAGGAAGATACATTTCGTGAATCAATATTACACATCCTAGATAGTGTTAGAGTTTCACATATCAGGTGAGATACACGTATATTCAAAATCCACAGAGAAAACCCTTGATTGGCATTACACTATGTGAATCCCCTTTCCATACTATGTATAATGTCAACTATTTATATAGCAGTAGGGCATCATATTTCTAGAGGTTCCACATCAGGGAACTTATGTTATTTCATTCCTCTCCCATTATCTACAGTTTCATAAACAATATACACAAAATTTAGTAGCCTCTTTTTATTTTTTTACATTAATACTACCATTATGGATCAAATTCAAGGCCGTATTTCATTACATTTACATTACTGACACCATTTCTCTTGTTGTTCATCTCATATAGAAAGCCAGGAAGAACTGTTGGTGTGACTGTTCTCATTCTTATTACAAGTATGTAGTGAATTTAATTGTCTTTTATTCCAGGTTTATATTGCTTGTTCGTGGTTTCATGTATTTAAAATTTGGTTGGCCTGAATTATTGCATATTTTTAAATCATTTAATCTGAACTTTTTCTAGAATGTTAAGATTGATTTCGATTACTCATTTATGTTCATTCAATATAACCATGAGTGGCTAAACAAACTAGGGTTTGGATTGAGAGTATGGGTGCCTCAACTCAACAAATCATTAATTATCAACTTGGTAACGTTAAGGGTTCTTAATCATGGTAGATAATAGTATTCTATTCAATTCATTCGAGTATCCCTAACCATAGTGAATTTGAATTAAGGACCCTATCCTAGTTAATGTGGATAAGGCTATGACCAATAACCTAAGACACATTATAGTTTAGAATTTAAGCTCAATGTATATAGGTTGTCACTCTCTCCATATTAAGGAATAATTTCCTCTTAGTTATAACTATTTGGTTTGAATATAGTTAACTCACATCCCATACTTTCATTGTAGCCTAAACATTAGGATACTAACCATTTAGAATTAAGATAATATTTTCTAAAGATATATGAAATTGATCCAAGTCCATTCTTTATTTCCAAATTAAAAAAAATATCTAGAAATAGGTTTCCCAAACTGACATTACTCGTGAGGACTCATATGAAAAAGGGATCCTAGACAAAGAATACAATTTAAAGCCTAATTCCCCACAGGATTGACTGGAAACTATCGTTATACTACTTCTCAGTAGAAAGTGAAGTTTTCGAAACAATCAAATCTAATCTGACCACACCCCGCATGAATTAAATGATGTGTGTGGGTGCATTAGTTAATTTATGGGATTTTTCTAAAAAATTAACTTTGTGGTGAACATTGAAATACGGTAAATTATGGTATTTAATAATATAAGTTAAGTACATTATTTTTTAGACAGTGATGACGTAATAAAATATTAATTTGAACTAACATGCACAATTTAATGTAATTAGTCGCAAGAATCAACACTATTTATAGTCTTGAGCCAAAATAATTGACTAATGATTAAAATAATAAAAAAACCCTATCTTCCCTTATAAATACCAACCCTCACAACCCCATTTCCTAACACCATATAAACACGAAGCATGCCAAAATTATAACCAATTCCCTTAAAAGAGTTTTTATAATGTCCAGGACATAATTTTATTACAAAAATACATAATATATGTTTTTTAAGGAGGTTCCAAATGAGGAAATATTCCATAGGTAAAATATACATTCATTCTATTTTATTTTATTTTAATTTATTTTATTATTATCTCATAACTTGCCCTTATAAATTGTTGAAATTTATCTAAATTATCTTATATATATTTTAATTTTTTTGCGTTAATGGAATATCCATCATCAAATATCTTCTCTCCTTTTTTTATTCAAAAAATGAAAACATTGTCCATGACATGTAGATTAACTAGCTTTGTGGGTGAAGAGTTTTCTTTTTTCCATTATTAGATCGTGTTTAGTAAAATACTTTAGATCTAGATGTTAAATAAACATGAAAATTATAATAATCCATTATAGTGTATTTTTGGGCTCAATACTCATGAAGATTATGATTTAAATCATTATGTTACATTATTTAGTGATGATTCCTAATTGTAGAAAGTGAATTAGTATCTGAAATCAATGTAGGGATTTCCCCACTGAGCAATACAACATATTTGATGTCGGGGATGATAAGATCATGACCATATTAGAAAATCTTACTTACCTTTTGATGAATAAACATACTACACTAATTATGGATTACGTCATGTGGAATAAGGGTCCTTTTTTATTGGGACAACTAGTCCAATGGTAGATGAGTAGTGGATCAAGTCCAATAAAAGATATTTCAAGCATTCGGATGTGATTAAAGGGAAAAGGTGGATTTTAAAGTATATTTACTTAAGGGATATTTTGATTGATTATGGCCTTTCAGCAAGAATGCTTAGGCGGAAGATGAAATATAGAATAAGGAATTACAATATTTTAAAGAAACATTATTCAATAAATAATTCCCTCCTGAGAAACGAATTGAAATAAGGATAAAATCTCTGTATCTTAATGAAAAAGGATGAAGTGAGTGTTTCAGTGTATGAGGAAACCTTAGGAAGACTATCCGTGTAAGGCCCCCAACCTAGTTTCCAAGATCCGGTGCATTATTTATTTACATTTTCATTATTATAATGAATCAAATCCAAATGAAATGAAATGTTCATTAGTTTTTGATAGCTAGAAACATACATAAGTGGAATATTACAATAGGAGAGGAAAAATAATATAAAATTCCTTTGACAACATCTATAACTCCTAGGATATCCCTAAATGTCATTCATAATATACTTCTAAAAAACATGGGAAAAAATATAACACATTAAAGGGGTGATATCAGATGCTCAATAAGGGTAAATAATATAGAAAAAGAAATCATAAACATAATCATTATGAATGGTGAATAACTAAAAACGCATACCATAGAAATAGACATGAACACATTATTGTATGAGTAAGAGATGAGTAAATAATGCCATAATAAAGCACTATCCTGGGTATTCTACTAGTTGAATAAACACATGAACTTATAATTACTTGTTTCATAATGGGGGAATTCATAATTCAGGTCATCATAACCATATCACCAAGTCCTCATTCCAAGAACATAAATTACAAGTTTTTTCGGGTGTTATGCCAAAACCGTAGTATGTCAAATGAGAACTAACGATGAATAAAGGGGATATTATAGACACCACAAATCACATAATAAGTACAATTCATTTCTAATGTGAATGGGGTGAACATAATCAATACATACATTCATATTGAATCTGACATAAGAAATATAAATACATTCCCTAATCATTATTCATAAACACTAACCATTCAGAGTAAATTGGTGAATGGTTTTAAGATTGAACATCCACAATAAAACTAATCATAAATATTTGACTAAAATATTATAGATTATATCATAAATGATTCACCTCAATAATTAAAATTATATAAAAAGTATTTTGACATATATGAATATACTTTTAAATTTTACCATTGAAAATATTTTTGAGGAAATAATATTTAAATATTCCAAAGTGTCCTACACCACCTTAAAGCATTCAATCCATAATAACATAGAATATAATGTGAATAATGAGACTCTTGTTATGATATACCTAAGGGTGGTACATACACCACATGCATGGAATATGTGGTGAACAAGTTGTATCTCTCGTAAAAGATAATTGAGATAAGAAAAATCCATTTTTCTCAGGAAAGAATAGTTCTTTTGAAAAATAATTTGTATTTTTCATGAAATCAGATATGTAAACACATATATATCCTAGAAAATAAGGGGGATGAACATTGATATTATTTTTTAGGAATAAATGTTATCCCACTAATGTGAAATCTGGTAAAAAGTATTTTTAATAATGTAATAGAAAAAAAACCTTTTTGTACGGTTTTAGGAAAATATTAATGTGATTCTAAAACAAAAAGGTGTATTTTCATTCATAAAACAAAAAATAATCCATGATGGGTTTTAATGATAAAATTTTTGTTTTAAAAAACAATAATAATGGCTTAAAATATATTACATAGTTCCCTTAAAAATAGTTATGAATTCGAGATGTTCCCTTGAAACGGGGTTGTTTATTGGGGATAAATTTTGAATAATCCTTTTAAAACAATTAACTATAAAAAATAAATAAGGATTTTTTTAAATACATATATAAAATTAATAAATAATTTATTATGATTAAATAATAATATTTATAAATTTCATTATGGTTAGTAGAGTATAACAATAACCCAAAAGAAAATGGAAGATTGGGTAGAAAACCCCGACCACGTTATAAGCAATCAAATCATATGACCCAAAATTATTAACAACAAAATGATACATTAAATAACATGAAAATAAATATATTCATGATATTATACATAATTGGGTAGTATAAACACACCATAACCAAGTAATATAAGTTAATAAGTAATTTCTCACAAAAATGGAAATGAGATGAGAAAAACTTAACCTTAAGTCTAATGGTGTTCTTCACATGATATTAGTCTCATGGTTAACCAAATTAAATTCATTAATTAATATTTATTGAACCACTTATTTATGTAATTGATTTATTAAAGTCCTATTATGTTCATTAATGTCCTTCTTGATGGGTTTAATAGGTTGAATTTTAATTTTTGGGACTGATTTTTACAATGGTGTTCATGATCAGTTTAAGTATATACATGTAAGGATAAACATATAAGATGAGAATGGTTACCCATAATGGAAGTGGAATTTTATTGGTTATAATCCAGATTATTTCATGTTTATATAATTCATTTGGTTATTCGAAGTGAAGATAAATCATTATATAAAACATTACTGAAAATTGCTTGGGTAAATTGTTGGTATTTGATCTCCAAAAACTAACATGGATTTATAAATTAATATCTTAGGTATAGAAATATTATATAACCAAAAATAAGTGAAAATATATATATTTTAGTCTAGTTCAACCATCAAAATGGTTTCATGTCCATAATTGAAGATGGTAATAGAAATTTATAACCCGTCATCCTTAAATGTAATAAATTAACACATCTCGGACAGTGTTTTAATTCCATGTATAAAAGAATAAGACAAGAGATATTATGATGAATTATTCCATTATAAAAAAAATAATTAAATATATGGTACTGGAGTTATCATTTCATTTGGATTAAATGATGTGAGGAAAGAAAAAGAAAAAAGAATAACTCAAAATAAAAGAAATGTTATGAAATTCTATACAAAAATTCAGCAGCCAAATAGCACAACTTAAAAATTCATAAAATATTTTTATGAGTGAAAAATGGGTCTCTCATCATTCTTACATAATATGGATAGTATGGGTGATACTATATGACATATCATTAAAATAATGACCCAATAGTGATGTAATAAAATACTATGAATGATATTTTAGGTCAATAATTGACATATCATTAAAATAATGTGATTTTATACTTTATAGATTAATTTTATGGTTCCTTAGTAGACCCTCCAAAAATTATAAAATATTTTTAGTTTTAAAATGATTTCTTTGAGAGTGTGACTCACCTCTACATAAGCAACCCTAATATTTTAAGATTTTCGGCCATTGGGCTTATAAAATAATTCTTTCTACTCCCCATTTAAAAAAAACATGAGAAAAAACCTTGGGATAGTTTGTCAATTTGATTAGTTTAATGTCCAGTGCTTAAAACCTAAATAATAAAGATTTCCCTCTCTTTTCCTATATAATCCCATGCAAGCTCCCAATTCCTTCTCACTCAATGACTTTGGGGAAAAAACCCCCCCTTAAATCCTCTATCTATAATCCTTTAATGGTTCCATAATATCCAATAAAGCCTATCTCAATATTCTCCTTAGCCTTTGGCATCACTCATCAAAGTAAGGGATTTATTCCTCTCTCATTTTTTTCGATGTTTATTAATGTTTATATGCCCCTGTATTTTCAATTAAAAATGTTCATGTTTAATTTCTCACCACACCTATAACCACCTCATTATTTTCTAATTATGACATATCTTTTTCTATCTCATTAATTCATCCCATGTACACCTATTAACATGATAAATTTCGGTAAGGGATTTCTCTATCCTCATTTACATTGAATAAATTATTTTTTATTATGAATCTAAATTCCATTACATATGTTGGGTCCTGTATCAATATGATACCATTAATTTCCATTTATGGTACATATTATGAGACCTCCTTTCTCTCTCATCTTACATTTTTAGGAATTCTTATGGCACATAGTTATGCTGTCGAAATTGCACCACGATTTTCCAAGCCAATGTCGTTGTGTAGGGAATACCATGATCGTTTCTCAATCAAGGGAATTTAACTTCAGGTGAATTTTCATATTGATTATAGAGCTTAATTTATGAATTCGACATTACATTATCCTGGAAAAAATAAATATTTTTAATGAATCCATGTTATATGATCTATTGGGCAAACTTATGCATGAAATGAAATGACAAAGAATGGTGCACCCTAATAGTGCTCCAATGCATTGGGTAAAGATTAGTATCATGATACTTCAAGTGAAACAAGGGTTTACCATTACTAATTTATGTTAAATGAGGTTTTAATCATGCTTTATGGGCATTGAGCCTTGGCTCACGCTAAAATCATGTTTAATGTTGTTGACACATTTCCTTGTAATGATAATCATGTTGTTTCAGGGCTTAATGTCATGTATCTATTATGATCCCTTGATATTTATATTGCCTAAAATTTACTATATTCATCATGTTTTTATTTGTTTACTTTATTACCAGGCTTTATATCTCACCCTTCTCATATGCATGTCCTCTATTTATCCCATGTAATGCAAAGTACGAAGGACTGTGTCTATTCATGTAAAAGAAGTTTTCAATAAAGTTGTTCTATTTTATGTTTAAAGATTTTATGTAATGTTCTTAAGACCAAAAGATACTACACCTAGGTTTCTTATATGATGTATGGAGTCAAGAGTTTTAATTTAATAAATAATGTTTATGTGTGTAATAATGAGCAGGGTTGTCATAGTTGGTAGGAAAGGATAGGTTTAGTTATTTTTAGGATTAGGTTTAGAAATCCCTTGTGAACGCCTTAATGATAAGACTAATAATATTAAAAACATACTTAATTTTTTTTGAGTACTGAGTAAGTGGATTATCAAGAAAATAAATCCCACTCTGGATATGTGCAGGTAGAGGCGGCTCTAGCACAGATGTATCTAGGGGTAAAACCTGAAAACACCTCTTTGAGATAGAATCGAACGGGAACTGGTGCATGACAACGGGCCTTGCAGCACTCATGGTTATGACACTCCCAGGGGATTTTCTTTGTTAAATTCACAATATTAATATTAAACATTATTAAGTGAATTAAAAACAAATTCCCCCTAAGAATATATGTTGGGAAGTAGATCAAGGATAACATAGATTGACGGCTATAAATTCCTAACTTGAGAAAAAAAGTAATTTATAAGTCATCTATTTCTGACATTTTATTACCCATTATGTGATACACCTAAAATTTAATTGACTTATAGAAATTAATGATTTTTCCACTTCCATATAGCCACGTTTTAAAAAATGTATCTAAATTCTATGATATCCCCACGGTTATTAAAAAACAGTGGGTCTGGGCACAAAAATTCAACCTCCCTGACAGGTTTCCTCTCTCTTTCACTGAATCTCACTTGAAACCCTTCTAATATTCCATGAAAACTCTTCCTCACATACAATTCCTCATGGATTTTGTCTAATTGTAACCTGACCTTTTCCCTAACCGGCTTTAGTTACCACATCCCTAACCACAGTTCCTTTCTTCACGGTGCGACTTCTACATTTTGAGCCTCTCTATTCATGGTTCCTCCTTTCCTCACCTATGTCTCCATTTAGGCTCCTCTATACCTCTCACATTCTTCCCTTCCTCCACACCATTCTGTAGGAGTTCCTTCTCCATTTGGGGGATTGGACGAATCATTCCACCCCTCCTCCATACCCTTCTTTGGGCATTACTCCTCCATTTTGTGTATTGTCCAACCATTTTATATCATTCTGTTTTGTGGTGCTTATTTTCATTATTAAATATATTTGTAGTATTAGTGACCTATTTTGTGGATTCCATCTATTTTCAAGAGGGTTTATCTGTATTCATTCTGATTCGGGAGTTTGAAATTGTAGGAGGAGTTCACCGGAAGAGTATTTGTTTCTTGTCAAATGTTTTGAGGCTTATGTTTGTTGACTGGTATCTTGTAAACTGTTATTAACTGGCATTTCATGGTTTATATTTTAACCTCATTCTCATAATTAATCTGGTATTTTGATATTCATGGTTTAATCTGTTTACTATTCTTTTATCAATTTAATATTATGGAATTATTATGTTTATATTTTCTATTCTAGAATTGTTAATCCCTTTCTATTTTTTTGAGTGATAGACATTTTATTTCAAAAATTTACAGAGTTTAGTAGTTTGATATGAATATGAATCACTTATATGACAAAAATCATTGAAAACATCATATATTTCTTCAGGCATTTCAAACTGGTTTGATGTAGTCAAATTCTTTTCAAACTATAGATCTTTATTTTTCACTAGCCTGAGCCCCTTGAAATTTTCTTTTGATGTGATTCATGTACTGATGGATTGTGTTGACAATAAAATGAAAAATTCACAAACCTATTACACTACCATCATTTTTTAACAATTCTAAATCTTCTATTGTTAACATCATGTAGTTTAGAATTTCCAGATTTTGGAGCATGTTGTTTTTTGGGATTCTATTATCACTAGTTGGGTTCTTTTTATAGTACAAGCTTCCACACTCATTCCTATATCCAATAGAGTCATGGTTTAAATATTATCATCATTTTGATTCACCTATACTTTTGTAGATTTTATTTTCTAACCTATACTTTCAATGAAATTAGATATAAAAACATCATTACATTAAGGTATGGATAAAATCTTTTTATTTAGGTCTACTTGAGAATTACCATTAGATGAAACAATGATATTATTTCAATATAATGGAATCCTTTTAACACAGGTGACTTTATTAGAACAATTTGTGGTAGTTGATCCTTCTATTTTAAACAGTGAAAACTCAATAAGTGACATTTCTAAATTGGCATGTTCTTTTTTCATTTCTACAAACATCATATTGAGAGAATTATTTGGGCCTTTAATTAATTACATATTATTTTCATAGTCTATTCTCTATCTTCCAACTTCTTCATCATGAGTTGTTTATCTCCACATTTAACAAAGAGTTGTAATCCTTGAATCTTTTGGCCTTAAAAACAATATGATCATTCTGGGTGGAATGATCTTCACCGAATTCACTGAATTTATTCTAAAATTCTTCAGTGAGATCATCCTTTTCAAGTATGGTTCTGAGCCACTCATCTTCAAATTTTGACTATATTTCTTTAAAATCCCAATTCATATTTTCATTGAAATTATCTTTTTTAGATATATTTATACTAGATAGATCTCTTTCTTTTAAATATTTGTCTAAATTATTTTCCTCACCTTCAAACTAAATAAACTTTTCTAACAGAATTTCAAAAATTTCACAAATTAAGGAAAATATTTCATTAAGAAAACAATACAGAATATCATATAATGTTACAAAAGATATATCACATTAATCAGAAAATATATAATCACTCCAAATTATTTATGGATCTTCTTTGGGATAGTTTGAGAAATATTCTTCACAAACCTCATTTTCACCTGGATTCCTTGAATCAATAGAGGTTGTAGGAGTATCAAACCCTTTAGTAGGTATCTCAACCACTCTTTGTTAACCAAATATGATAGGTATATCTTCTTTAGTTTCCTATAATATTGAAACTGTTCATTATTCTTCTGTTTTCAAAAGGGATCACTTTTTCATCCTTTTTTCGGCTGTTTTCTCCAGTTTATCATAGCCTCAGAAGAAATATAATTTGAATCTAAGATAGATAAATCTTTAGTAAAATTGAAAATAATTATAGATTAGGAATAAAACCTTCCAATATTTATGATAGAACAACTTCAAATCTAGAGATTCAAATCCGAGGTGAATTGTTCCCCAATACCATCTAAAGCAGACTAATAGGGATATGAACCACATTGAGTGGGGATTGAATTAATTTTAGTGAATTTTAATCACCTTTTTGTACTTTTAAATTTTTATCCCTTTTCTTTTTACCTCTATCACTATTATGTAAATTTTTATTTTATTCTCTATTTCCTCCTCCATTATTTCATATATAAAAATAAAAAACACACACACAAGTGGAATATTAATTTATAAGGTTCACCTGTTTGTATGATAAGTCTAATCCTTAGTGTGATCTAGTGACCCCTAAGGTCAAAACACCCATTAGTAAATACCTCGAATCTAAGTGTGATAAGTCTAATCGTTAGTGTGATCTAGTGACACCTAAGGTCAAAACACCCATTAGTAAATACCTTGAATCTTTATACTAGAGTCTGCTGATAGTAATAAGTGTATATACTACACACTTATTTGGGGTTTCCCACACTCATGTACATATCATACCTTTACAATAAATATAGGGGTAAAAAAAGATTTTGTAACACAAATTTAGAATACTTCATTATTTTTTCATGTACTACTCCATTCTTCTTCTTCTTCTTCCATTACACAATAACATATCACTTATTTTATTTTTATACATATCACTATATAAAAACTATTCTTCCTCATAGTATCAAAATACTATTTTATATCTTTTTTTTATATTACATCCTGTATGAACTAAAATACAAATAAATATTTGTATCTCCACTTCTTTCTGGTGTGGACTAGGGGAACATATATTTTCTTCTTATAAACTTCATGAACTACTCGGTTGCTTCTTTATCTACCTCTTTCCACATTTTTCTCTTCTTTATTTTTTCAACACAAAGGGAACAAGATCTTCATATTCTTTTAAACATTGACACATAGTGGTTATTCAAAATCGAAAGTATGTTGGATCTTATCACAATTTTTAATAGTGTATAGAAAATCTTCTCTATTGAATAATACTATCAAGCTTGAACTTGTCTATATTTATAACTACTTTAATATATATCAAATATAGCATCACTGTTTTCTTATTTTTAGCATTCCTTAAACCTAATGAATAATTTGGATTCAAATCTCCCTAAATTAATGAATATAGAATTTCCCACTCTATATCTTTATATCCACTTGTTTTGGGGTCTTATAACTCTTTTACATAGTTCATATAAATTTTTCTATCTTGAATAATAGTTTCAATATTTCACATGTCTCTATTTAGATCTAAATGAATATATATAACTAATATAGAAATACTAATTTCTTATTTTTCAACATTCACAAAAACACATGAATATTTTTCGGTTGAAATAAACTTTAATTACTAGATCCAGAATTTCCCACACTATATATTCATAACCATCTGACAACTATATGTAATAATATCATAGGAGTTGGGGGGAAGTTGGGGTGAAGGGGGAGGTCAAAAGAGTTTAGCTGAAGGGTGGGGGTGAAGTATATAGGTGGGGGGGGATTGGGGGTGTGGAGGAAGGTGGGGGAAGTGGGGGGGGGGGAAAGGTGGGGGGCAGTGGGGAAAAGGTATGGAGGGGGGTGGGTGGGTGGGTGGGGGCAGTGTGTTGGTGTAAAGGTTCGGGGGTTCAGTGGGTAGTGGGGGTGAAGGGGTGGGGGGGTCTTGGTAGTTGGGGTGAAGGGTGGGGGTAGTAGGGTAAAGGGGGTAGGGGGCAGGGGTAAAGGGGGCTAAGGGGAGCAGCAGGTGAAGGGGGTTGGGGGAAGGGTGTGAAGAGGGGAAGGGGCAGTGTGCAGGGATCGATAGCTCCATGCATTAATTGCGTAAATATTTTTTTTATTTTCTACCTGTCTGTCCAAACTCCATGCATTTATTGAATGAATAGACTACAACTGTAGGTCTTTTCTCTGGTTCTCTTACACCCACACATCTATTACCATAGTTTTTTAAATCAAAACAATGGTTACAAAAAACTCTATATGTTTTTTGAGATTCACATGAGTAGACTTAAAATTTTCAGGACTTTTACAACTTTTATCTTCCAAATATAATTTATAGATATCATTAATAAAACATAGAACTAATTAAATTCAAAATAGATCATATCCAAACACTCCAAATAAACTTTTTCCTCTCCCGTAATCGAAACATTCCTCTCATGATCAAACCCATTTTTCCTTCCACTTTCCCTCCCTCAGTTGTAATTAAACCCCTTCCCCTTTCCCTCCTTCTTCCACGTTGGTACCCTCCTCTCTGTCGGCCCCTCCCCGTCCACCCCTCTAGCCCCCTCCCCCCTGCCCAGCCCGTCCCCTCCCCTCCCCCTACCCAGCCTCTCCCCATCCCCTCTACCCTACCCTCTCCCCCTGCCCCGCCCCACCCTACCCCCACCCTGCCCCTACTTGGCCCCTCCCCATCCCCTTCCCTCCCTTTAACTAGCCCATCCCCCTACCCTCCTTGCCCATATCCTCCCCCTCTCCGTACATCATCCCCTTCCTTATACACTTATTACAACAAAATATTCATTGAAAACTGATACTTAATAAATAAAACACATTTTCAACTTTAACTGTGTCATTATAATATGATTCATTGCACAAGAATCTGACATTTGAAACATTTTCCACCTTATATGTATCTGAGAATGATACCCTTTGTACATATTATTATTATTTCATTAGGATATAAAATGTTACCGCCACTTGTATCTCTTGTATTTTAGTATCTCATGTGTTTTAGTATCTTATTTTTAGATAATGTAAATAACAGATGATTATGATTTATTTACTTAGAATATATACCAATATCTAGAAATCTAGGAACATAGTAGCAACCCATGGTTGACCATTCATGGTGTAATAATTAATAATAAAAGATTTCATTATGTATTCTCTTAACGTGAAATAAATATTAATTCGTGGATATGGGTATAGTAATCATATTATTATGATTTGGATATCTCTTATACTTTAGTAAATGATAATGTTATAATTGATTTATTAAGCCTGAACATTTACTTGGGTTTCTAAAGATTCATGTAAAGAATGTAAGCCTATGAATGAGTCTATATAATACTTTTCTTAATCACGAATGAGTTTCATTGTTGTTATCTACAATATAAAATTTTACTAATTGTTTGTTTATTCATATTATAATGGATAAAAGCAGGATATATAATGTTGATCATATCACTGATGGATTTTAGAAGGAGTTGGAATATTTTTTTTTTGGATTTTTCATTCAACAATGGGTCAGACGATGGATTGTTTCTATCCCATGAATTGATTGCATTGGAAGTCAATGGTTAACACGTAATAAAGTACGTTACAACATAACTAAATTAGGTTTTCAAAATGGATATCATGTTTGGTAATACAATGAAGAAAACATTCAAATTGAGAATGACATTGATTCAACTAAATGGATTGGAATGGATAATATGATTTTTGATCAGTTTCCATTTCATTCTCAAGCCAATATTTCATGTATAGCAGTGGAAGAGGAAATGAATACAAGAACACTATTTTCTTAAGATGAGTAGAATGATGATGTTGAGCATGTTAGAATATTTTTATAATACATGAATACCCTAGTATACTAGTCATGTTGATAAATGAAAAAACTGGAGTTTTTAATGCGACTGTATCATGGGAAAACATTATATGGATTTAGTAATATTGTGATCGAATATCTACTTTCTCTTTTTATGGTCTTGTTACCAGATGATGCATGTATTCTTGAAAATGATTTTATGACATCAATTTTAGTTGAATCATTTGGATTTTCATATACTAAAATCCTCGCATTCCATAATGATTGTTGTCTATTCTTGAAGGATAATTTCAAGTTAATTGAGTGAAAGCAATGTGGTACATTGAGATTGAATACTATTAAATATGGAACTCAATCCCATCTACCATAGAAAGTAATGTGGAACTTTCCATTGATTCCCAGACATCAGAAACGTTTTATGTCTTAGAAAATGGATAATAATATGAGTTGGAATGAAGATGAAATAACAATGTATAACGATGATATAGTTCATCATACTAACGAGTTTGCGTAGAAATAAATTTGATAGGTTACATCATAATTTTGCAGCCGACCCACCAGATGTTAGATTGGGATTGTCATGTGATGGTTTCAACCCATTTAAGCAGATGTATATTGCAAATAGAACTCAGCCTTTTTTCATTCATATTTATAATTTTCAATCATGGATGTGTATGAAAAAGCAATTTACAATATTAAGTATATTTATTTATAGACACAGTGAACCTGGTAATGATATCGATATATATTCCCAACTATTAATAGATGAGTTGAATGAGATTTGGACTATTAGGTTTCAAACATATGATGCATTTATAAATGATTACATTATATGTTGTGCAGTAGTATTATAGAAAAAAACTAATTTCACTGCATATGAAATGATTTATGGTTGGAGTTACAAGGGGAGATTATATTTCCCTTATATGTATAAAAAATACACGATCTCCGAGATTAATGTTTCGACAGACATTCAGTTTTTTTGGGAATCAACGATTTCTACAAATGGATCCTCCAAAACAAAAAAAATTGAATAATGTTTGATAATTACATGGAAACTGATGAAATACCTCAAAGAATGTTGATGGGTGATATCATGAAATAACTTTATAGATTGAATTTTGTTCTTGGAAATTGTAAGTTAAATTCCATCAAGAAAAAGAATGATCCTTGGAATTAAAACTATAATTCTATAAAGAAATGAATATTCGATGAGTTTCTATATTGATCATCAAATTTGATGCATCACTACTTGAATGTAATGCATATTGAGAAAAATGTGTGTGAAATTTTACTTGTAATGTTTTTAAATTTAAAGAGAATAAAAAAAGATGATTTGCGCTCACATCATGATTTAATGGATTGGGGTATAAAAACAAGACTTCATCCTGAATCAATTTTTTTCAGAATCAGTGGAAAGTCCATTTTGTTTGTTTTTCAATGACAAATGCAGAGATAAAAAAGTTTCTTCATGTGTTGGAAAGTTTAAAGGTTCTAGTTCGTTATTCAAGTAACATTTCGAAACTTGTGAATACACGAGATGTGAAACCAAAATCTCTCAAAACCCATGACTACCATTTCAAGTTCCATGAATTGATTCCTATTTCCATTTGACATTTACTATCACATAATTTTAGGGTCACTATGATTATATTATTCCACAATTATCGAGATATTTGTGCTAAAATATTGACGAAAAGTGTTTTGGAAAAACTAAAAAAATATGCACTGATCATTCTTTGCGACTTGGATAAAATATTTCCCCTATCATTTCTTACATGTATATCACATATGAATGTGCATCTTCCAACAGAAGTTATTTTTTGTTGTCCCGTTTCTAGTCACTGGATGTATCCAATTGAAATAATGATGTTTACAATGAAATATTATGTGAGAAATAAGAATCATCCTAAAGGATGTATTATGAAAGGTTATTTAGCACATGAATGCATGGATTTTTGTTCAATGTATTTGAATAATGCCACCACTATATCTAATTGGCCCATGAGAACTGAGGATGAGCAATATGATCCTATTGAGCCATCATTTCCCTCAATGCCCCAAATGGGAGGGATATTTGGATCACACATGTTTTTTACTTTGAATAGGTATGAGTGGGAAATGACTCATCATATGGTATTATATAACTATGGGATGGTATACCATTACATGAATTACGTAAAATTGTAAATATATATATTTTTGTTTTGTATTTTTTCATAGTTCCTGATACCATTAAATTTTAATATTTGCAGTGAACATAGTGAAATTTTAAAAAGGGCGCATGACACTTTATCTATTAATAGGCGGGAGCAATTACAAAGAAAATAATTTCCTTATTGGTTGAATTTATAGGTAACAAATTATTTTTTTACATTAAAAATTCATTGGTAGTTGTTCAATATTCGTTATTGATATATTTCAGGTCCAATTATAACCGATGGATGATGTATCTGCTGAAATAAGAGCATTATCATTTGGTCTGAACAATGCGGTTCATGATTGTAATGAAATGGGTTTCAATGGTTTTAAATTAATTATAAATAGTTTTGAAACAATTATTGAAACACAGCACGACAGTGTCACGGTATGTGCTATAATATATTGTTAAGCTTGTGCATCAAACAGACAACCTTAATCAGAAAACGTACCATACTAGGGGGTTGGTGGGAGAATATTTTTATTAGATTACTATGAACATTGTCGTGTCTCTATGATGAAATTAACTTGGATTGATTCAATGTCATGAAATGGTTTATAAATATATATGTTAAGTTTTAGAGTGATTGATATGAAATGTTAGCTGTGAATAGATGTGCCTTATAATAATGATCATGAGGAGGATTCAGATGACATTTTAGAGCAACATTATTGGAAATTTTTGAATCTATAATTTGGTTTTCATTGTTTAAAAATTTTCAATTTCACATGTAGTAGTTTTTATATAATATATGTAGAAATGAGATTCTCCAATAGTGTTTTGGAATTTCTTGCAGGTGTATGTGTATGGTGTATTTGTATATTGCAGTTTTGTAAAGGGGTAAGGGGAATAGAAGTGGGTGGGGGAACTATAAGGGGGAAGGACTAGCAGAGGAGAGGGGAAACTGGAAGGGACCGGGGGATTGGCATGGGAAGGGGGGATTGGAAGTGGTAGGGGGACAAGCATGGGCATGGGGGACTAGCAGGGGAAAGGTGGGGGTACGAGGTGGGGTGGGGGTGGGGATATGGATTCAATTCACATTAATGTTTCATAATATATATTAATATTTATAATAACACAATCAAGCCTCATTTCTGAATTGGTTTTTTTGATTTTATTCTCTGTGTACCGGGTGTTGGGTATAAGAAGATCTAAAAAAGGAAAATAATACTTCAGTGAGGTCCACAAGAACAAGAAGGAATTTCTGCGGGTCAATGATGAAGATGGAAATGCAATTGAGGATTCATTCAGAATGAAAAATATTGGAGCTATAATGAATTGGTTTCAGTAGATTTAGGGTCAGAATTGAAATTGACGGGTGATTTATAGAGTAGTATGCATCTTACCTTATTATATTATCTATTTCTATGGGCTATCATTTACCTTGATCAGAAGAAGAAGCATACCAAGTATAGTGACACTGTGAACAAAGAGATGATATTGTTTTCAATGGAGAACCTTCAATGGTTAGTTCTTCAAAGGTCAATGGCTTGAATCTGGGCAATTGGAGATTTTATTCTACTCTTTCAAGATGAATTTTGTAAATTATGTGATGGTTTATCACCATAAAATCCCATTTTTCATTTTTTAATGAAGATTTTCCGGAATTTACTTTTCTGTTTTCCTTACAGAACTTGAAGATTTCTTATACCTGTGATAATTTTTCTATGAGAAGTGCATAGTAATCTCAGATCCACCAAATTATGGTTTATATATAATACCAATCTTTTACTGAACTATCTAACTATTTCTACTATGCAGAGAGTGATCCTGGATAATCTTGAACTAAATCTATTGAATTTGGATGAAAAGGATAAGTTTATACTTGGGGTGGTGAATGGGGAGATCATTGTGAGCAGCAGGAAGAGGGATGAAAATGGGTAACTAAATAGTGAATCATATATGTATGTCTGATATTTTCTTATTTCATTATAGTTTTGTTTTGTGTGATGGGGTTTTGTTCAATTATTTCATGAAAAATATATTGCCTCTAAACTTATTATATTTTTGTCACATGTTGATTATTTTCACTAGTTGAAGGATTGGGTGGATAATATGATTTATGGATATAAAGGGAAACATTTATCCAAGGCGGGGAATAGAATTTTAATCTACATAGTGTGCGTTTTTATCTAATATGGTGATCTATTTGAAGTAACGTCACCCGAATCTGATATTTTTGAGTGCTGCGAAGGAGACTTACTTTAAGGTGATGGTAGATATGGACCTGAAGCCTACCAATCCGGGAATAACGTGCACCTTTCTAATATCCACACATCAAAGGTAAATATTTTTTTTATATTTTTTTTCCATGAATGGAACGATGAATGAAAAAATCACCAGTTTATAGTTCTTGGTTCATTGTGATATTCCTTATTTTAGTATGTATACCCATGTTAAAAATTGGTATATTCCATCGATTCTGAGACACGATGTTATTGATCAAGAAAAAATTTCTAACCATGGTTGTTTTTAAAAAAATATTCATTCAATACTTCCTATAAACAATAATAGTTTTTTATAACATGTTGGCTTAGTGGGGGTAGGGAACTAGGGGGACTGAAAGGCTGGAGGGGTTGAAAGGGAGGTGGGGTATGGGCAGGGGGACTAGCAGGGGGAGGGGTGCAAGGGGGAGGGGAAAGGTGGACTGGATGGGGTATGTGGGACTGGAAGGTGGGAGGGGGTGAAAGGTGTGGGGGAACATGTAGGGGTGGGGTGCATAGTGAGGGGGAGGGGAAACTAGCAGTGGGGGTGGGGAACTATGGGGGAACTAAAGTTATTTTTTATACCATATAAATATGGGGGACTGGAAGGGGTAGGGGGTGGGGGACTAGTAGGGGCATGCGGGACGGGTAGGGGGAGGGGGGACTAGCAGGGGCAGGGGCAGGGTGGTGGGGGTGAAAGGGGAAGGGAAAGGGAAAACTGAAAGTGGGGGTGGAGAACTAGGTGGACTGGTAGGGGGAGGGTGTACAAGGGGTGGGGCAGCATGGGGGAGGGGAAGGGGGTGGCCCAGGGCCATGGGTACTGGAAAATGTGAAATGGAATATTGAATGACGATCAAATTTTAGATTATGTTTGGTATTTGTAGCTCCATGATAATGTTTACTTCTCTCTATGATTTACTTGTAGACATTATATTTATTTTGAAATAATGTTATGTAATTCAATGAATGTGCCTTATTTATGACATGTTGATATCATTTTGAGTGTTGAATTCGTTTGCAGGTTGTGATGAACACATTACATGATTTGTTTATTGAAGTTCAATTTGAATTTTAATTAGTTATATTCATGTACACTATAAAGATGAATTATAATTAATGAATCGTAAGTTTGTTGTTTGTTTCATCTATTGTATATATTGGATTAAGATTCTAATAGGATGATATTTCCTGGTTTATAGGTCATTCAGTTTTTATACCAGATTTTTTGAACAACAATAATGAGGAAAGAACCATGTGATTGGAAGCTGTCACTCAGGGGAGTATTCTACCTCATTTACATTTCTACCGTCTCTTCTTTTCACATAAATTCATATTGTATGATGAGTTTATTTGTCACTGCTTTCATGTGTTATTTTTATCTTGTTGGGTGAATAGCATTTTGTTCTCATATATTGAAAGTTAATTTTATGTCAATACAAAGATAATTTCATTTAATTATTATACATGCTATTTCTATTAATTCAGGGAGTTTCTTTTACTAAACATGTGAGTAATTTTATTGGGTTCACTTTTTTGAAACACATAATATGGTAGTACTTTGTAATTATGTAATCATGAATAAGTTACTGAAGTGTTTTATTAAATAGGTTAGTAGTTAAATCTCTTTTCCTTAACAAGTCATCAAACAATTGGTGTAGATTTGTTTAGTTCATCAAATCCTATACAAATTTAACACTTTTCAGAGATTAGTACAACTTTAATGATAAATTATGTTTCTGTATTTAGTTTGTAAATGTTATTCTGAACTTTTAATTTGAATATATTTGAGGTACATATTCATAAAATTTTCTATTGCATATATTTAAAAATATACAGATCAATAAATTTACACATCCATTTAACAGTTTTAGAATATCTTTAATTCTTTTTATGTTGGTTTTTTTTGTTCACAGACCCAAATCTGTGTGTAAGATCCATCAGTTTCATGTATGGACCACTACTAAAGGGATTTCATTTAGTTCATGTAGATGGAAAATGTCCTTTCAAATTTAATCTTTATTTCCACATTCTTTTAATATCAGTTTAATGCTTATATCATAGTATATGTGGGTTTGAATCTGTTTTTAATGGATTTTTGTGGATAATGGGATTTATCATCCTCATGTTTTTCTTAAGCCATTTGGTATTATATTGGATGTAGATGGATGTTTATATTTTTATATCTGAAACAAATCAATTTTTTTAATCTCTAGGTGGTTCATAGGGGGAGTCGGGGGGCATGGGTGCAAGCGGGGAAAGGGGAAAGGGGGTAATGTGCAGGGAGAGAGGGGGGGGGGCAATGTGTAGGGGGTAGTGGGGTTGAAGGGGGTAGGGGCAGTGTTCAGGGGGAAGGGGTGTGGAGTGGGATACTACAAGGGGGTGGGTTATTTATGGGGGGGGGGGCTGGGGCGTTTTCAGGGGGGAAAGGGGCAGTCCATGGGGGGTTTCCAAGAAGGAGGGGTGTGAAG
Source organism: Viscum album (assembly GCA_963277665.1). Lineage (NCBI taxonomy): Eukaryota > Viridiplantae > Streptophyta > Magnoliopsida > Santalales > Viscaceae > Viscum > Viscum album. Next base: position 1,170,900,967 of record OY728158.1, on the reverse strand, counting down.
GTGGGGAGGTTTCTAGGTGGGGGCAGGGGGTCAAGGGCATGGGGGTTGTAGGGGTGTTTAAGGGGCCTGGGGAGGGGGTGTTCAAGGGTAATGATGGTGCATGGGGGTGCATGGGGCTGTTCATGGGATTGGCTATTGCAGGGGGTGGAAGGGGGATGTCCAGGGGTGAAAGGGAGTGTTTAAGAGTGGGTTCAGGGGGCATGGGTGTGTAGGGGTGTCCTAGAGGGGTAGGGTGTTTAGGAGGGGGCATGGGGGTGTTAAAGGGGGATATCCAAGGTGTGAAAGGGGACTGTCTAGGGGTGTCCAGGGGCGTGCAAGGGGGAATGGGAGTGAATGTGGGTTAAAAGTGTTGTCCAAGAGGCATGGGGGTGTAGCAGGGGGGGTGTAAAAGGGGGCTTTATATCTGGTGAAAGGGGGTTGTACATGGGGCATGGGGTGCAGGGGGTTGTCCAGGGGGCGCAAGGGTGATGTCCAGGGGGCATGAGGGTTGTGTAGGGGGTGTCATGGGGGCTATTCAGGGGGGGCATGGGGCGCAGGGGTGTGTCCAGTGGGTGCAAGTGGGTTGTCCAGGGGCATGGGGGTGTAGGAGGGTGTTAATGTGGGTTCAAGGGGTAGTCCAGGGAAGCATGGGGGTGCATGGGGTGAAGGGTGGGTGAAGGGGGTCTCTCAAGGGGGGGGGGCATGCGGGAGAGGGGTGGAGTGTTCAGGGGGTTAAAAGGGGCTGTATAGGGGGGGGGGGGTTCATGGTGGAAGTGGTTGTCCATGGGGTTCAATGGGGTGTCTAGCGGGGTATGAGGGTGTTGGGGATATTTAAGGGGGCGCAAGGGGGTTGTCCAGGGTGTCCAAGGGGGGTACAAGGGGGCTGTTCAGGGGGGCATGGGGGTACTGGGGGCTATCCAGGGGGGCCAGGGGGAACTGAATTAATTTTTTATACCCTGTAAATTATATAGACGTTGGTTTAACTATGGATGTAGGGGTCTTGTGCCACGATTTTAATCGTGGCAGTAGGGGCCTAGTGACATTGTTTATCCCTATCATTAGGGGGGGGGGTCATGCCACTATTTTAACTGTCAAAAGTAGCCACCTAATGACTTGATTAAATCATGGTAAAATCCCATACTCCCACGTTTAAAACCACTTATGTAGGTAAGACCTACTTCCACGGCGATAGCAGCCACTGTTATTTGAAACCGTGGAAATATTCTATTGCCACGGTTATTAGGCCAACGACTAGGGTTCCAAACCATGGCTTTAGGTGAATTTTATAGATTAGTTTTCTTCCATCCAATGGTTGGTAATATGGGGACTTGATCTAAAAACTGATTTAATGATCAATTTGATGATTGTTCTAATGATATTCCCAATCCAATGGGATTGGGAATAGAGAATGTTTTCACGATACTCTCTCAGTTAACTCATGTTCTGAATAGAAACACTGGTCAAGAAGAAAATTCAACCCACTTGATAAAGAAAAAGTCACAATTGATATCTTATTGAGATAAATGACTCCTATATTCAATGGATCATATGATCCCTCAATTGCTGAACAGTTAATCAAATCCATTTAGAAGATCTTCTCTATCATTCAATGTTCTGAACAAGAGAAGGTACTTCTAGATACTTATCATATAGAGGGTGAATCTGATCATTAATGGACATTAATAAAAAACATTGATCCCAAGGTAAAGATAGAGGGGTCAGAATGGAATGATTTCTAGGAATTTTTTTGAAAAATATTTTCCTCTCACCCTCCAATATAAGAAGGAAATGGACTTGTTTTCCCTTCAGAAAAAAGATGACGAATTCATTGGAGCATATGAGGAAAAAATTGCAAGAATTTCGTGATACACCTTCAGCTTTGTCGTTACCCCTTAATGAAAGGATGAACGCTTCATTATTGGGATAAGACCAAGCCTACGGAAAGAAAAACCCATCCGTGACTTCGATAACTACGAGAAAAGTTTATGATGTGCCTTCAATGTCAAAATAGAGATATGTGAATCTTTGAGGTATCATGGGAATAAGAAGAGGAAAGCAGACTTCAATTATGGCTGTCCAATGGTTAAATCCAATGGTCCCCAGAAAATATAGCACCCCACTTCCCAAAGGTGAGGAAAGAAGCACCCTGGAAATTGCTTGAAGGGGACGAGGAAATACTATAGGTGTGGAAGATATGGGAACCTATCCATTAACACCTAACATGAAATACCCGCAGCGGTGATAGATTTTGGGAACACAATGTTTGACCCTCAACGCGTTGTTCATTGATTCAACTTTAGGAAACTAGGGAACATTTCAAACTAGTGCCCTATGCAAAGGGTTTTCAGAGGCAACCACCAACCTCTATGGCAGAAGGGGAGAATTTTCCATCGCTACCGCTGATGTGAACCATAACAATGAAGTGGTGAAAAGTAGGCTAGTTATTGATTTAGGAATAGAAAACACACTTTTTGATTATGGTTCTATGCATTCTTTTATATACCAAATGTTTAGTAGAACAATCCCAACACCAACACAAATTAGGGAAGTAATGATTTTGATGAGAATGAAAAATGGGGAATTCATTGAAATAGACGAATATAACTGCTACCCTATAATAATTTGTGGATTGAACTTTTTATAAAATCCCATCATACTTGTTTTGGTTGAATTTGAAGCAATTCGTGGATTGGATGGGTTTTCCTTATATAGAGCCAACATAAATTCCTTGAGATGGAAATCACTCTCCATAAGTTGAATCAAACCCTTATTCTGTACAAGTTAATGGATGAGGATAAATCTTCTTTAGCACCATCATCTCAAGCGTGGATATTACTACCCTATCAGCATGGATGTCTGGATCAGATGATTGAGTCTAAGGAAGTAACCATCCTTGATGACATGCCTATTGTGAGGTAATTCGAAAAAATGTTTCTAAGTAATTGCATGGTCTTACACTTATAGGAGATATTAAATTATAAATTTATCATATACCTAGGGAATTTCAATTATCTAAGACTCATTTTAGAGAGGCTATTGTAGAGATTAAGGAGTTGAAGAAGCAACTACACAAGGATTTGGATTAAGGGTTCATATGACCATGTGCTTAACCATGGGGTGAAACAGTCCTCATCCTCAAGAAGAATGAATGTTTAATTCACCTTTGTATTGATTATAATGAGCTCAACAAAATTGCGATAAAGAACAAGTATAATCTTCCTCGAATTTAGGACTTTTTTGATCAGCTACATGGAGCACTATACTTCTCTAAGGTGGAACTGTGTTAGGGATATAACCAAGTAAGGGTGAAGAAGGAGGATATCCCCAAGACTACTTTTCATATACGATATGAGCACTATGAATTCATTGTAATGCATTTTGGACTCAGTAATGATTAGAAATATTCAGAGGCTTGATGAATAGAGTCTTTAGACATTACATTGACAAACTTTTTATAGACATTATAGATGATATTTTAATATACTCCAAAACCAAGGAGGAGGATTATGAACATCTAAGAACTATACTAGAGACCATCAGAATGGGGAATATCTAATCAAAGTTGATTAAGTGTGAGTTCTTGTTCATGGAGGTCTAATTCTTATGTCATTTCATCAAAAGTAATAGGATATCTGTGGTTCCTTCAAAGACAGCTGCTATTGAGGGACGACCGAGTCCAACATCGGTAACAGATATACATATGTTCCTAGGGTTAGCTAGATATTATTTCCGATATGTGAGAAATTTCCCACGTTTATCAAAACATCATACTAAGGTAACTAAAAAGAGAGTCATGTTAGCTTGGAGTGATGAATACGAAGAGAGATTCAAGGAGCTGAAAAGGAGGCTTATCACTTTATAGGTGCTCACATTACACACATGTGGAGAACGTTTTGTGGTATTCAATGATGCTTTGATGAAGGGCATGGGTTGTGTGATGTTGTAAAATTGTCAATCCATCGCCTGTGCTGCTAGGAAATTTAATGATAATGAGAAAAACTATCCATCACATGACCAGGAGTTGGATGGAGTAATATTCTCTTTGATGATTTCGAAACGTTACCTATTTGGGGAGAAGTGTGTAATATACACTGATCAAAAACGCCTCAAGTATATATTCACACAGAAAGAGTTGAATATGTGCCAATGAATATGATTATATCTGATCAAAGACTATGACTGCTCAATCCATTACCACCCTGGGAAGGTGAACAAGTTGGTAGATGCTCTATGTAGAAAGGAGCCAGGAATTCTATAATTGATGATAATTGAAAAGGATCCAGTCTTCTTAGATTTTATGAAGATTGGCATGAAAATAATAAAGAATAGAACATAAAAAATCCTTTCACAATTGATTTCTCAACCATCTCTTTTGGAATGGATAAAGGATGATTAAAAGGATGATGTGGGAATTCGGAAGAAAGTGGAAACTATTAGAAGAGGGAAATCCTCATAGTTCAATATTAATGAAGATGAAATTGTGGTATTTGGGTCACGACTATGTGTTCCATCAAATAAGATGTCAAGAAGGAACTTTTGGATAATGCACATAGTTCAAATTTCTCCATTCACCCAGGAAACAGAAAAATCTATCGTGATCACCAAGAGACATATTTGTGGGAAAACATAAATAAGGAGATCACTGAGTATACATAAAAGTACCTAGTATATCAACAAGTTATGGACAAGAGAAAGAAGTCTAAGGGGATGATGCAACCATTACCTATACCAACATGGAAATGGGAGAACATCACCCTTGAAATCGTCACTAGAAATATGAAGACATCCAATGGAAATAATGCTATCTGGGTTATTGTGGGTCTTCATACAAAGACTGAACACTTCATTGCAATTCATGAAGATTTATCATTGGATTAACTGGAACAGATATAAATCTAATATGTGGTAAGGATGGATGGAGTACCATTATCTACTGTATCCTATCAAGATCCATGATTCACCTCTATGTTTGGGAAGAGTCCTCCACATGCTCTACATACTGAGTTGAAATGTTTTATGACTTATTATCCTCAAACTGATGGTCAATCTTATCAGACCATCCAAACACTTGAGGATATGTTTAGTGAATTCTCAATGGACTTAAAAGGAGGATGGGATCCGCATTTACAACTAGTTGAGTTCTCTTAGAACCACAGTTTCTGATCAAGAATCCAAATAGCTCCTTAAGAATCCATATATGGGTAGAGGTGAAGAACACCAACATGTTGGAATGATGTTGGGGATCAAAAAATCATAGGTCCAGAAATTGTCGAAGAAATGGTGGAGAAGGTAAAGACTATCCAGCATCATATTCATTCTAATCAGAGTTAAAAAATGAGCCATGCAGATAATTGTCTACAAGAGATATAGTTTGATGTCAGAGACATGGTATTCATCTTCATATCACCTTGGAAAAGAGTTATGAGATTTGGGAAAAAGGAACACTTAGTCAAAGGTATATCATCGTTTTTGAGATCCTTGAACGCATTGGAGTAGTGGCCTATTAACTATCACTCCAACCAAACATGTCTCAAGTACATGATGTATTCCATGTATCACTCTTGAGGAAGTACATACCTGACACATCACATGTACTAAATCCATAAGTTGTACCGTGGGAGAATGACCTAACCAATGAAGAGAAGTCGGTGAAGATCATAGATTGTAGGGGAAATATTCTATGAAATAAGACAATGCCCCTCATCAATGTGTTTTATAGAAATCAAATGTTTGAAGAAGAAACATGGGAATAAGAGGAAGTGATGAAGCTGAGTTACCCGAATCTATTTTGGTGTGGGAAAATGAAATTTCAATGGAGAAATTTCTTAAGGGAGTAAGATTGTAAAGACCCAAATATTAATTAATTAAAATCCCTATTGAACTAATTAATTGTCTTATTATGGTTATATAACATACAAACATCTTTTTATTTATTACTTTGGATTTAAAAATACCATTAAAAATTGTTATCGCTTCTAATATATCCACTAAATAGTGATCAAATGATTGTTATAAATATAGGGCTATAAAAAATACAATTTACTTTTTCAAAGGAAATGATGGCCTCATCTAGTAGAATTGTTCTATAGGATGCCCATTTTTCATAGATCAGAAAAGAGGTGATGTTAATAGGCATCAAATTTGTCCAAGACCATGACAATATTCTACATGTTAAGATCGAACATAACTGCTTAAGGGAGATGTGGAAGTTGATAGTGATTAACACCTAAGCGATGTTAACATATCCACCCCAAGAGTTTGTCACCAACACAAACCACATCCTTAGGTATTATGCAAGTGTTATAAGGGGTTATGTAATAAGACCATATAATAATGATTATTTTCATTATTATTATATATAATAAATAATATATATTCATATTATTATTGTAACATTAATGAAAAAAATATTATTTTAGTTAATATTCAATTAAGAAATATATTTTGATTAATTAATGGATTATTTAATGAAATTATTTTAATAAAATATTATTAATAAATGTATTTTCATTAAATATAAATGATAATATAATTTTTATGAATACAATTGAAATTTTAATTAATGTTTGAAAGCTGTTTTTGTCAAAACCGATGAATTATCAACAAATATTTGTTTTCAATATTAAATGTAAAAATTCACATATTTACACAATTATTTACATTAAATGAATATAATTTTCGGAAACAAGACATCGAAATTATCCATGGGTGAATTTTTCCAAATTTTCAGAGACAATTGAATTTTTTGGTAACAATTTAATACTGTTTAAATATATAATGTGTATAATGACATCAAAATGACCTTATAGAGAAGTAATAAAATACTATAAATGATTTTTTATGACAATATATGTTTTATAATTTAAATCATGTGATTTTTTATTTGTTTGAATAATTTTATGGCACCTTAGTAGACCCTCCAAGGCATATAAAACATTTTATCATTTAAAAAGATTTCATTGGGAGTGTGACTCATCTCCACATAAGATACCTTACTAATTTATGATGTTCGACCACTAGGAATATAAAATAATGTTTCCCCTCTACCTTTTTAAAAACCATGGGAAAAAACATGGTTTGGTTTCTGGTTTAGAAATGGATAATGTGTTTTGTCCAAAACCTAAATAATAAAGAATTCCCTCTCTTTTCCTATATAAAAACACCAATCCCCCTCTTCCTCTTCCATAAATCCCATTGGAGCTCACCAACCCCTTACCGACTCTCCATATAATCCTCAAAAGGTTCTCCAAGCTTCTAAGATGCTTCTCTCAAGCCTCTCCCAAGCCTTTGGGATCACACTTCCATGTAAGGGATTTTTCCTCTCTCATTTGTTTCCCAATTTCTTTATGACATTATACCTTTGAATTTTCAATTACAATTTTTGGGGTATAATTTCTCAACTACACTATATATCCATACCTTTGTTTAATGATGAAATACCCCTTTAGATATCAGTAATGCCTCCAATTTACCCAAGTTACCATGCTGAAATTTTGTAAGTTATTTCTCTCTCCTCATTTACATTCACGAAATTATTTTGTATTATGATTCTAAATTTCATTACATATGTTTTGAAATGTATCTATATGATCCTATTATAGTCTATTTTATTTACATATTATTATGCACACCTTTCTATTCCATCCAACATTTTTATGAATTCTTATGTCCTTCCGTTATGATGCCGAAATGGTACCACGATTTTTTATGCCAAAGTAATTGTGTAGTGAATAGCATGCCCGTTTATCTACTAAGGGTATTCAGCATTATTCAAATTTACTTATTTATTTTGGAGTTTCATTAATTAATTACACATTCCTTTATCATGGATAAATGATTAGGTTTAATGAATCCATGTTATATTATCCACGTGGCACACTTATGAATGAAATGAAATGACTAAGAAGGGTGAGCCCTGATAGAACTCCATTGCATTAGGTAAATATTAGTATCATTATACGTCAAGTGAAATGAGGGCTTAATAATGGTAATTAATGTTAAATGAGAGTTTAACAATGCTCCATATGTGAAGAGACTTGTCTCATGCTAAAATCAAGTTAAATGTTATTGCCACATTAAAAAGTTATGATAATCATGTTGTATCGTGCCTTTATGTTCATGTATCCTTTATGCTCCATTGATATACCTACTACCTAAAAAGAACTATATTATTCATGTTATTCCCTTTTTACTCCAGTACTGGGCTTTATTTCTCACCCTTTTCTTATGCATGTCCTTAGGTTATCCCATGAATTATTATGTACGGAACGTGTGTCGTCATGTATAAGATATTTTAATAAAGATGTTGTGTTTTATGTTCTATATTGTTAGGTAATGTTCTGAAGCTCCAAAGACACTAGACCTCTTGAAATTCAATGTTGTATCAAGTCAAGTGTTTTATTCAATGGATCAAGTTTAAATGTGTAATTAATATCTGGGTTATAATATATTCATGGAATCATATTAAAATGATACTAATATCTAATTATAATAGAAGGATGTCAAATAGAAAATTAAAAGTGATAAATAAGAACCTTTACTTTGATAAAATAATTTCATTTGAAAAGGGAATAATGTGGGAGAATGTGTAATATAATATAAATAATATCATTTAGGGATGTAAATATAAATTTTAAAGTGTATAGAATATAATTTTCAAGTATATTATAACTAAATAATTACAATTCTAAAAAATTTGAAAGGATTAGAAACCCTTACATTATGTGCTCCCTAACATTAATAAAAACCCTATCACCCTTCTAAAATCCATTATGTTGGATGGAGAACATGAGAAAATGGATTTTTAGAGGTTAAAAAATTATTATAATGGATTTATTTTGGGTAGAATTGGTTTGAGGGGTGGATTTATATAAGTTAAATTTATGGAAATATCTTTAAAAACATGTGACATATGGTGTGAAATCTAGGGATCACATTTTATTTTAGTGAGTTTGGAATATTTTGTATGTTAGGCGATAAAGCATTGTTTATAATTGTATTATTCAATTATAATCCTATTAATAGTCTTCTAGAATGTATTAATATTTAATAATACAAGTAATATTTCAAAGTAAGTTATATTTACCCCTTTTAACCTCATATTCCATTTATTTAATTTTTACTATTATAATAGTCTGTCTAAAAATATAATATTGAATACATTACCAAATCTTTAAATGGTGAATAATAATTTTTAATTTTTTTTAAACATAAAATATATCAATAAGAGATATTTATCTTTGAAATATAAACACACAATAGATAGAAAATATATATATTGTGCAAAAAATATTTAATTTTCTATTATGAATTATATTTTTATTTTTCATCAAAAACATTTTCATAATTTGAATAAAAATTAATTATTTATACATTTTAAAAATATTATTTCCAATATTTATAAAATATAAAATTAACTTACTACATATCCATTATTAACAATAATATAAATAATAAATAAGAGTTTTATAATTACTATATTATTATGGTTAACTTTGATGGTTTATTTGGGTACCATAATGATAAATTTTTTGAAAAGATTATTTGTTTATTATATGGAAAATACTTATAGAAATGTCACATAAACTTTATTCTAAAAATAATTATTCCCATACCACTTATATATTTCATTATTTACATTTACATTAAATTAATATAGTTTTTTTGATAATTCCATGAATTAAAATATTTAATTTCATTCCAATATTAATTATAAAAGATATCGGTAATAGATATCTTTTTTATGATTAAATGTATATTTCATTGCTGATAGTCTTCATTCATTTAAAAAATACATTTAGTCTCAAATTCATAATTTTTACGTAATTCTCCATATTTATTCATAATTGAATTTAATTTATAAAAATATATTTTTTTACTCTATAATTATTTTCATAATATTCCAAAAATTTAATTAATCATGAAACCCTTATATTTATTTTCATAGAATTAAAAATATTTTTCAATAATATATATATATATATATTTCACTTGTTAATATCAAAATGAAATAAAGGAAAAGTGAAAATATTTTTAATCATAAAACAAAAAAATTAGTTTCATTTTTTTAATATTGTAACATTGGGCATAAGATACATGGCTTAAGGAAGATATAACTATGTTGAAATAGTGGGAAAAATATTATCATATAATAATTAAAGAAACATAATATGATATTCAATATAATTTGTTTAAAAATTGATATTTACATATTTATAAAAATAATTTTAGTAACTAAAGTGAATGAATATAGATTTCTTTATAAGATCTGACTATATGTAGTAAAAATTAGTGACATGAATTTATTTGGAAATAACTATAAAATAGAGTATGAACATATCTATATATTTCTATTTAATTAATTTTTTTAGTTAATATATTTGAATACCTATGTAATGATTAATATGATCAAAATTATGTTTTCACCATTAAATTGTAAAAAATATGCACCCAATGATCAATAATGTGTTGAGATTTCCATTTTCTTCTATAAATTTTGAATATAAATTCATATATCATTTTCAAATCAAGTTTCTATGATTCATAGATTGATAAAAGGTCCATTAGTATTAATTTTATTTTCTATGTGTTAAATTTGTTCCAAATTATATAAAACAAAAAAAATAGTTTCTCATGAAAATTTAATACACACATTATTGATTATTTTTTATCGAATAGGAACAAACCATTTTTGAATTATTGTTTTTGTGACCATTTAAATTAATTTTGATACCATTTTATTTTTTAAAAATAAATCTTTATATCATAAAAGCATTAAATCCTAAAAATGAGATAATGAACATAATCTATTATAAAAATTTAGGATAATGATTATAGTTATATTTTAGACTTTGAGGATCAAAAAATTTATAAATTTAATGTACCATGTGTTAATAAGGATTTAAATTGAATTTTAATAATTAAAAATTAAAAATTAAAAATTAAAAATAAATTTAAACAATATAATTTGAGATAAAAAATAATGATTGGTTTTTTGTAAATTTTTTTATAAAATTACCCTTAAGTTATTTTTATATTCTATGATCGACATCGTTGGAATCCCATGTGTGACATGCTCAAAACTATTAAATTTTTCTTCTAAGTGTGGTTATTTTTCATATGTATCTAATTAAAAGAACAGTAATGAAAATATGTATGATGTGTCATGAAAATATTGAAACATTATATTCAAGAGATTATTTTCATTTATAAACCATGTTTGATTGAATTAGATGTCTAATAAACCCATAATTATTGGAATTTCTTCTTGAGAGTTAATATTCATCTCAAAGGATGGAGCCTGCATTGAATGAGGAAAAATAAGAAAATGAGATTGTTATTTTATTAAAATTTAGAAAAATGATTCTCAATTAATTTGATAAAAATAAATACATTTTTTATATAAATACAATATTTGAGCATCTCAATAGGATTAAAAATTATATTGAGAAATAAAATTAATTTACAAGTATTCAATTTCTTACAAAAGATCAAAAATAATAAAAAACGATGTTTTCACTAAAATTAATATCAGGATCAACATAAATTTTTTTATATTGTATAAAAAACCAATAATTAATAAAAAAAGGAGATTCATAAAGTGATAATAAAATATATGTTATGAATTATAGTTTTTAATGTATCCACATTTTTCAATTGACTAGAAAAAATTATAATAGCTTGATTTATCATACAAAGAATAAAAAAAATGATTAATGATCTAGTTACAACCCTTATGAGCCAATCATATGTAAATCCATAATTTTAGTTCCCCAGAATAATCTAATTTTTATTTCCATATTTTAAATATTTTTTAATAGTAAACACAAAAATATAAAAAGGGAAATTTCTCTAGGTTTTTATATAAATTTATATCAAAAATTCATCCATAATTTTTGTCCTGCATGAATAAAAATCATTTCAATCATATGTGTAATATTACTAAAATGATCAAATGGTAATTTTAGAAATTATATTTTAATATAAATGTAAATTTTAATAAAAATGATTAAAAAAATAAAATGGGGGCATATCTATAATTTATTGTTTTTTGGAAAATGATTGGGATTCTTGGTATATTTTAAAGTATTATTTTGATAATAATATTCCATTCTATGTGTAAAATGTGTATTATCCAATAATAATGATCTAATAAGATTTGATTATAGTGATTTATTTAATAATATTCTTCTTAAATTTTTATATAGTATAAACTAATCACATTTGAAGTAGATATCTAATAATATTATAAGAGTAAAAATACTTATTAGGAATTATAATTCATTTGTTTTTTTAAATGCATGCTAGATGCTAAAAATGTTATAATGATATGGACTAGTTATGAATTTTTTCAATTATCAGCATGTAATTTGTGACATGTAAGAATAACATGACCACAAAACCATTATTTTATTTGTTCATCATGTTTTTAAGTATCTTATTATAATAATTTTTTTTATAGACGTTAGTGTGAAATATTAAAATTTGTGACAACATGTTAGATTATCATAAATATTTAGGATAATGATTCCTAATATATCTGTGGTATGATGGAATGAATTTTACATAATTTTGGAATATGATATTATTTGGATAACCAATAGATCATTTCAATGAATAATATTAATGTTTAACTATAAAACATGCAAAAATTTGTGAAAATGATCAAATAAACATGATTCACCAATGAAATATATGAAAATTATACTCAATCCATTTGTGTCTTATAAGGATAAATGTATAAAAATATTATATGTAATGTTATCAACATAAATTAAATACATCTTAAGGATTTATATTTTCATTACATTTAAAGGAAATATAAAAAAATAAAAAATATTAACAAATTAAATTTTTCATGATTTTTTTGGAGGGTCACAACCCCCTCCCCCCATTGAATACCCATCATAGTCTAGTAATGTGAGAATGAGCATGGTGTCTACTAGTTTCCTACCTCTAGTAGGCCCTAGGTTGGAGACTAGAACCAAGGGTATAATAAGCATTCAAAGGGGGGTATTACCCATTAAGAGAAAACGTGAAAGGGAGAGAGAGAGAGAGAGAGAAAACATAGATACACCGATCAATACCAACTGATATATATAAATGAAATCACAAGTACATCAATATAATGTTATACATAATTAAAAAAACTGAAAGGAAAATTTTAATTACCTAAAGGGTAACTCGGTAGGGACCCTAAACCGCAAACAAGCCCTACAAAACCACAAGTTATTAATATCCGGCCCAATCACCAACCTACCCATGCTGACCCAAAAAAATTTATATAAGTGGGTTGAGTATAATATTATAATTAGTAGGATCCAATCTAGATCCCATCATTCAATAGAAAATGAAACAATGCTAAAGCAAAGTTACTAATTTTGAAACCAACTCATTACCTAAACATGTATACTATGTCCCTACACTCACAATGGTTATATCTCAATATGTATAACATACGAGAGATCATATATTATCGTAATAAATCATCAAGGGTACCCCACTACTTGTTGTCCAATAGTCTACCACTCTGTCCCAATGTTGCACATCTTGTTCCATCTCTCACCAAATGTAATCCAGCCTGAACACACCTAGTCTGTGTATCACAACATACACATCATGAATCTCATAATCACATACTCCCATATCACATTTCAATATAGTAACTAGGTAGTTTCTAGGATCCTCCATAGAATGTATGATGTTTATAATTCATTGGGTATTATAACTCAATCCATTACAACCCATACAACATTTAGGATACCTCAATCTATCACAAAAAATACACATCATACCAATAAAAAATCTAAGGATAGTATATCTATAGATACATGAGTGTAAAATAACCAAAAACCTTCAAAAAACTCTACACACATTAATATTTGGAATACAGACTTTGTTCAATGAATCAGAAGAACTATTTTGAAAAGATAGAGGGGGAAGAGGTGGTAGTCATCTATCTATCCTTCGACTGGGATGTTAGAGAAAACACCCTCCCAGATTCCACTAGGTTTTAGTCTCTCTAACCGACATCAGTGGGGTAGCCTATAAAATCCCAGAATATATATGATATAATATAGCTCACACATACAGTATGGGTATAACTTATTCTTAGAGTCAACTAAAACTAATGTCACCAAGACTCCTAACTACAACCACTAATAATTGATATTCTATAAGCACACATGAATTTTAATGTGCTAAATTAATTACTTCCTTTTCATTGAATAGTTCAGTTAACATTAATTTTTTCATTATCCATTAATTAACCATCAACACTAGGCTATAACAAACAATTTTATCCTTGAAATCCACATCCATTTCTTGTAGGTATAACCCCACATGAGTTCATGGTTTCTCAAGTGTACCCGCTAATTTTCTTTCCAGAATCTATAACCCCATGGGTAAATCCATTTATTAAAAATTAATATTCCATAATTATAGGTACTATAGGAAATCCAAGAAAATATTCCACCAAGATGATACATGTTACCAATCATATCCAGCTACCTCAATTAGTGGGAAAGGAAATATAGGTAAACAAGCTTCCCTACCTTTAATAATTAATCCAAATCATTTCAAGCAAGCATCCTGGTTAATATCATCATTAGTTAGGACCATATTTAACCAATTTCATCATCTTCAGTTCCATCCCCAATAACCACATGCATATCTCAATGCATCTCACTATCACAGGAATCAACTTCTACCATCGCATCATCCAAGCCTCTTAACCCCATATCACATCATCTATCTGAGGATTATCTTTCTTAGGATCATAACACAACACATGTAAAAGATAAAATATAGAGAACATCACAATGTAAGAAGATAAAGTAGTAAATAGGAAAACATTGGACCTAAAAACAATTCATTAATCCTTTATATTAAAAAAGGATCACTTGGCCCCTTAACACAAGGCATCTATCCTTTATAATCAAATAGACAGTCATGACCCTAAAGATTTACCATTAACAAACAAACTATTGTTATTCCATCTTGAATTAACAGATTTATTATTCATAGGTTTTGATTATAGGAATATTACGACATCATTCTTAACAAGGTATCAAAACTTTTACATTCTCTATTATTGCCATCAATAAGAATTAACATGCTCCATATTATTTATAAATTTCATTAACACATGGAATATCATGTTCAATTACACATTTACATTACATCATTTGAATTAGCATCAAATTATATGAAACACTAGATTCATTTAATTACTACCCTAGTTTAATTATTTAACAAAACAATTATCAATTACAGGATTTACATTTTATCCATTTTTCAATGAATTTAACATGCTAAATGATGAATATAACAGATAGAACACTATTTAAAAAAACCACATGCAAATAGTTATCATAGTATAAAAAATCCATATGATGTTTTAATGAAAAGATAATTTCATTCTTTAATATAGTTCAATACTCAGTTGGTTAATGTCATTACCATACAATGGGATACACCATGATAAAATTATAATTTAAAATAAATGAATATGTTAAGAAAAAAATACCTTACCACATTGGAATAAACATTCATCTCAAAAGAATAGATTAAGGTTATGGATCCCAATCATCTATTTCTAAATAATAATTCACCCCACTAAGGAATTTACACCACAACTGTTCTAACAAGAAAAGAAAAACTGCACTAGAATATGGAGATGAATACACATTGCGTGGAATGAAAATGTGAGAGGAACCTGACAAAAGAACTATAAGAGAAAAGGTAGAACATACCTCAGATCACTATAGATCGAAGATTTAATCCATGATTTCTCCCCTTTAATGGGATCTAAAAACACCTATAAAACCCATCATTAGCCACTTAGCGATTTTGGTGTGAAATGTAGGGTTCAAGAAAACCTGTTATAAAGAATGATGTGTAAAGTATACTTATGTCATGAAGCAGTCATTTACATTGAAAATTCATCAAAAATTATGTTCCTCAAAAAAATTACCTCAATCCCAAATGTTTGTATTTATTATTTTCATAAATTTCAGGTTTATAAATTAATTTCCATGTTTTGAGAAACAGAAGCCAAAAAATATTTTGGTCGCAATCCACAGTTATCTATAGAACACACAAGCATCAAAAACAATTTTTGTGATGTAAATTCTCCATGATTCCATATTTTTTCATCCAAACACCTCTGCAACTGCACTATATCGACTCCAAACAATATAGGGTTCTTAAAACATGCAAGGGGATGAATTGGACGAATATGATCCCTTATAAGGAGAATAAAAATTGGTAAATTTTTTACTTTTTGGAAACACCCATTATCATATTTGATATCTAAGCACAAAATGATCCATAAGGTCGTTTCAGTGTAAACATTCATTATTAAATGTCTAATGTGATTAAAAATTGAAAAAAATGAGCAAATGATAAGTTTTATTTTGAGAATTTAGGAATATTATTCTTAATTCCTTTTAGATAAGTAAAAAAGTCACTCATAAATCAAATGATGATCATTTTCAATATGGTACAAATTATATTCTTTTGTAAAATTATATTATTTATATGTTTAATGATATAGTTTTCCCAAAAAATAATATTTCACTTTTATTTAAAACAAAATAATATTTTTTAATGAATTAATTGGAGTGGGATATGAATTGTATCTATTTGGTTGTAATTTTTTGTTTATTTACACATTTATTATATATTTTATGATGTTCTTTAAATTTATATATATAAAATTAATATGGAATTAAATTTTTTGTTTTCTTTTTTTTTTGGAATCATTGACCTAAATTATCATAATATTTCATTTCAATGAAAAGTATTTTATGATCACCTTTCTTATTTTCTAATGTACAATTTTTTTAAATTGATATCTAATTGGAATGTTGTCAAAAGAAATATAAAAAAAATATCTATCACCTTTAGTATACATTATAATTCATTTCCAATGGTGTTGAGGTAATCCTCCACAATGCATGGAATATTGTTGATACTAGATTGAAAAATTTACATAATTAAATTTTTTAAATCATCGGAATAATTGGATGATATTTTATTCAAGTGGATAATTGAGGGCATCATCTCCCAAGATTGTCATTTTATTTTAACTAATTTATAAGATATTTTTTAGTATGATGTAATTCTTGAAAAAGTATGTATTCTAAAGAATAACTCACACGAATTATAAAGCATGATGATAAAGGTTTTAAGAAGTGTTTTTTAGAAAAACATTTGTTTTTAGACCAATTTTGTGAAATGGAATAGTATGAAATTTTTCGTGGAAAATAAGGTTTATAGAAAATGATATAAGGGTTATCAAATTTTTTTTCACCCAACCACAAAATTTTAGCGGTGAGCAACATTGTTTGGTTAAATAACAGCTATATAAATTAGACCTTTTGTGACACAATTTAAACTATTTATTGTAAATTTATAATAATACTAAAAATTTGGTTTTTTAATGATTCAAAATAATATAATAGTATTTTTTCAGTTTGTATTTGATGAATTCAACCTGTAATATCTATGTGACTCATTTAAGATTTAATGGACATCAACATCAATATCAAATATAAAATGTAAATCATTGAGGATGATTTTATAAAGACCACATTTAATTAAATGATTTTTTTTTCAATAACTATGAATATGTTTATGAAATCCATGATTTTGTTTGGACATTTTGTTATTATTATTTATTCCTAAATTTGTCCTTGGTTCTTCAATATAGTTTTTAGTGAAAATGGTGATTTTGAGTTTGATAACATGTGGTGTGTGGTTGGGGCATGGTTTGGGGAAACCGTGTGCCCTTACACATAAAACAGTGTGACAAATGTTCATGTTGGATAGTGGCAACCACATTGTTGGAACATAATTTAGAAAACCTCATTGGATAATAGTGTGTCTTATTCCTCCTAGACATTGAGTGATTCATGGTCACTGTAAGGTTTAGAAAACAGTGTGGGATAATTCTAAGACCTATATAGATCATTATAATATTGAAAATTATGCATTTCCCAGCTTCAAATTTAACCCTAAATCACCTCATATCCACCACATATTGGATTTTCCGCCCTTGGAGCTCCCTCTTATCCTCTGTATACCTAATGAACACCAATATTTTAGTTGTTTTGGCCATATTTATTTCATGAAATCATTAATAAAATCTCATTTCTATAGATTTCTCTTTATTTATAGAGTTCTTCTGACCTCATTGTGTTATCATTTTCCAATGGTTTCTCTAACCAAATGAGGTGTTAATATTATTATTTTTGAGGAAATCATGAGGGTTTTTTCATATTTCCATTATAGGGTCTTTTTTAGGTGTAGTTTTGGTTTCACACTAGTTTTCAGAATCTTCCAAGTGCGAGGTAGGTGCTTCTAGGTTTTTACATTATTAGATGAGTATAGATTGATTTCATGATTATTTAAATATGTTCTATGGATTATTTATGGGTTGAGAAACACGTTTTTAAAAAACTATTTAGATGAACATGTGATGAAAATAGGATTTCAAAACAAAATTGGTCATGTTATATGTGTTCATCATTACAGTATTTCTTAAATATGTTTTATGAACTGTGTAAAAGGTATGGAATTTGATTTCAATGATATCTGAAGGTAATATTGTGATAAAAATATATTTTTGAAGAGGATTTGGTTTTTTTATTGCTGGATTCTATATTTTTCACCATAAATTTGTATTTGAACTGTGAAAGTGATATGATGTAAGATATAAAATGGTTTTTATGTGAGTGTGAATTTTAGAGTGGTATTTCCCAAAAAAATAGTTGGATTTTATATGTGTTCTTCTTTTTGAATTTCCAAATGGGTTTTATAGATTATTAAAGTGTTGTGTAATTTATTTCCTGATGGTTTTAGTGTGATAGTTAAATGGAATGTGTTTTTTTATGGAAAATGGTTGTTTCCATGTTGGTTATGATCATTAGATCCATGTGAAAATGGGAAAGTGGTAATTTTTTATGTTCTTTTGATACTTTGTATGTGAATGTGAATGTGATGAAATAAGTGATATGTGAAATTGAATTTGATCACACAAGGAATAATGAGTATCTAGTTGGGTGAACTATAAGTATTACACTAGATGAATCGATAATGGCGAGGCCCCAATTATTCTATTAGGATTAGTGATTAAATCACTAACTAAAGAAGTGATATGATCCGAGACAACTAAAAAATTGGATTGTATCCTCTATAGAATCTCATGAACAGGACCAAAATGGGTATTGGATTATTATTTTGAGACCATTGTACATTGGGATGTATTCCCCTCTAGTGTCTTGTGCACGAGAACACTATTAGTAGATTAGTTGGAGGATTTTGATCATAGATGTACAAGGGTCAAATGGACTCACTATTTTTAGTACATATAGCTAATTTCCCATGGTTATCTATTGTGAAATGATGCTCATGTGATGTGGTTCTATCCATAGGTATATGGTATACCTTGTGTTCAATTTTATTCATCAAATCTTATTTGTGAAAAAAGATTTCTTTAAAAAAAATTTCATCAAAAAATATTTCCTTGAAAAGTTTTATTAGAAATGTTTCAAATATTTTCATTAAAATAAACATGTTAAATTTTAATTAAATGTTATATCGTGGAATCTTTCTATTTGGTGTAATAATACATGGATTTGATCACCCCTACACACATTTGTGTGTATGTAGTCTTTGTTATGTGTGAATAAGGTAAATGAAAGATGTATCATGGTGGCGATGTTGGATCCCATTTATAGTCTTAAAAATTATGAAGGTGTTAATGGTTGTGGATTGATGGTGATGTCCATTTTTAAAGGATTTTTTGTGATGGTTTTGATTTTCCCATTCAATTTTAGTACTTTTTGTTTTAGACAATGCTGTAAAACTTGGAATATTAAAATTATTGTTCCTATTTTGGTTATGGTTATTAGCCATTTTGATTTTAATTATTATTGGACATTGTGAATTTATACATGGGTGAAATCATTCCCAATGAATATTATTGATAACCAAACACTAGTTTCTAGCTCATGGGGACTGGTAATGCCCTTCGGGCCATGTCATTATCTTGGTTGGGTGTTAGGATTGATGGATATCCGGCTTGGGTCATGACAAAATGGTATCAAAGCAGTTCAAAATCATTTTCGGTAATGTTATTTGAGATGTTTTTTTATTATACAAAGCTAGGATTTTTAGGGCATGAGGTTTTGGATCTCATTTTTTTTTCTAGCCAAGCCACCTCATGATAGAACATGAGCCTCCATTGGATGTTGGTATTTGGTTTGACATCTCCACCATGAGAGATATATATGTTAAAGACTATATGTGTACACTAGGTGGGGTGGAGTTGTTTGGTTAGTATAATTATTGTGATGTATTATGTTATGTTTTCATTTATAGAAGTCTTTCAAATTTTTTTGTTGCTGAATATTTTTATAACATGTGTTGATTTTTGTATTTATGGGTTTTAGTGTCTTTATTTCTTATTGAAGAAAGATTCCTCTATTGAAACTCCTAGTGAAACAATTAGAAGATGCTAGAGAGAGTTCTCCATAACCAATCAATCAGATATTAGAGGATGTAGTGGTTTGGGATTCCCATTCATTGGGCCAAGGAGTGGGATATTGACATGCACAGGTTAGGGAACCTGAACCATGTCATAGAAAGGACAAAGGTAAGAATTTCCTAAAGAAAAATCATCATTATTTCCAATGTATCATAGAACCATTGGTAGAAGAGGAGTGGATTGTGAAGATAGAGAGGATTTAAATGTTTATTGAAATTCTTGAAGCAGTCAGGGTGTGATGTGCTACATTCATATTAGAAGGTACGAGTCAAAGGTTGTGGGATTTAATGATGAAATATAGGATGAAAAAGAATATTAGTTGGAAATATTGGAAGGTTTAATTCAGAAATACGTATTTTTTGGAGAATTTTTCCTTCACTAATTGCATGTAGTTATTGGGTCATCTCTAGGGAGACAAAATTGTGATGAAATATTATAACCAATTTGTGAAATATTTGCGGTTCTCACCAAAAGTGGTATCCAATGAGAAGATAAATGCTCAAAATTTCAATATAGGGCTGTGACTATAAATATGATAATATGTCGTGTTGATCAATTTGAAAACCTATGATGTGGTGGTTGATCATTCCATGATGATTAGAATTGATTATAGAGGCAATTATGGTTTCTATGGAGTAGTGTTAGTAGTGGGTAGTGGAAGGTCTTATACGAAGGGTAAACTAGGTAGGAAGGAGCAGAGGGGTGGTCTTAGTTCTTACCATTCATCCTAAATGTATTCATCTATGGATTTAGGTGTTGGTTTAGTTGTGTTCAATATGTGTGGACGGTCATGAAACATGTGATCGACGTGTTCATATCAACCCAAGCCTTATAATCACGGTGGAGATGTGGTCACATGTAATGATTTTTAAGGTATAACACCCTTATCAGAGTGGTGTCAGATATGTATCCTCAAAATGGATTTCATCTTGGTCAGAACCTTCCAGGAAATTATGTTCTTCGTTTAGAGGTCAAGGGGCATAACTAGATCTTTTTCATCATAGAGTTAGTTCAGGGAAGATTGGCAGGTTAGTGTTCATTATAGTGGTCATCCATAGATGATTCATCTTCATACGGGGGATCAAACACCCATGGAATCAAATGAATGTCCAACGATAGTTTGAGTAACCATTTTTATTCCATCATCTTTATTTTCAACCTTATTTGATATTGGTGCCTCCATTTTTTTATGTATTCTCATATGGTGCATTTTTTGAAATTACCATTGGATCTTATTCCCTATGTGATAAAGTTGGCAGTATCAGTTGAAAAGAATTGAGAGTAGGGTTTTTGGTGTATGTACTGTTCATTCACTATGTTAGGGGTCAAGTTGGAAAGAAATTTTCTTTTTTTTGAGGTGGACTTGTTTTATGGGATCCTTGGTATGGATTTTATGATGAGTTTTCATGTTCACATCAGTTTTTTGTAGCGAATGAATTTTTTATAACCTAATTAAAGTAAAAATGTTTTTACCTAGTGAATGAGATCCTTGGTTGGGATGTGATAGTCATCCAATTTCAGAATTTGGATATTTTGATTATTAGATATTTTGATTATTATCTATTTTTTTTCTCATAATTGAGGATGATGATGGTGCTCTTGAGGGTGAATTACCTCTTGTGGTGGATTATTCCAAATGAATTTTTCATAGGGTTTCATGGGTTTTCCTCCTAAGAGGGATGTGAAGTTATCCGTTGATTTTTCTCACAGAACACAACCAATATCACTTCCCATACACTGTATGTCCCCCAATTAGTTGAGGGAATTAATTTTATAATCTGATTATTTGGTATCCAAATGATTCATTTCATTGATCATCTCAACTTGGGCCACCCACATTCTATTGGTTAAATAGGCCGATGAATCCCCCCAGTTGTGCATCGGTTATAGGAAAAGGCACACGGTAATGATTAATAACATGTTTAATTTGACCCGTATTGATGACCTTTTCAATCAGATTATGTGGGAAAAGTGGTTTTCCGTGATTGGATTGAATTTTTGTGTGTCACTATGTCAGGATTAGAGAGGTGGTTGTTCTGAAAAAACCCATCTGATGTTGGTATGGACATTTTGAGTACTTGGTCATGCCTTTTGGGCTGAAAAAATGGTCTAGTGTTCTTTATGAAATTCATGAACAAGGTGTTCCAATATTATCTTTATTTTTTTATCATGGTATTCATGGATGAAATCCAAGTATATTTCATAACTGAGGAAGAGCATGAGAGTCATTATAGAATTATGTTAGGAATCCTTAAAGATCATTGCCTCTATGTGATGTTTTCATGTGCACCATCTTGATTTGAGATGTGATGTTTCTGGGTCATGTGATCTTATAATAAGGGGATTTTTTGGCAATAAAAATATTAGTGCAATGATTTCAATGGAACAACAAAAGAATATTTTGTAGATGAGATTCTTCTTGATAATTAAATATTAATATAAGTTTTTTTATGTTTTCCATTGATTTATTAATCCATGACATCCCTTACCTAGAAAGGGGTAAAGTTTGAATGGAGCTCAGAGTGTTGGGTTTCCCTTGATAAGATAAAGCATTAGTTAAATATAACCACTTTTTTGATCTTTCTAGAATTTGGAAAGGGACATGTATTCTATTATTATGCCTCATGTATGGGTCTATGGTGTGTGATGAAGTAGGATGACTATGTGGTGTCTTATGATTCGTGTCGACTCTAACCACATGAAAAGAAATACCAAACTCATGGATTGGTGTTAGAAGAGATGATTCATTATATAAAGATGTGGTTTCATTGTATATTTGGGGAGAAGTATGTGGATTATTTGGATCAAAATAATTATAGCCTACATTTTCTCCGAGTTGGATTTTAATTTAATGTAGCAAAAATGGGTTGAGTACCTTTAGCTGTTTTATTTTCAAATAGTCTATACCCTATGTAAGTGTAATGTTGTGGTAGATTATTTGAGTATGAATGTGATAGTTTTTGCATTGAAAGAGTTAAATAATGAGTGGAATTTGATTATGATTTCTTCACATATGAACCTATAGACCAAGGAACACTGTGGAAGTGTTTTCATAGTGAGTGTTTATCTAACAACTTACATTATGGAGTTGATACATCACGTGAATCCAAGTGAGGAGATTTACCAGCATTCAATTCAATTTTTAAATGACGGGAAGACACATTTTGATTGTTCATTGTCTCATGATGGAGTCTTTTGTTTTATGGTTCACTTCATGGTTCCATTGTTGTTGAGTAAGGTGGTGATGGAGGATATGCACCAGTCCTAGTGGATTTCTCACCCAGGTTCCACCAAATTTTTTTTTGATGTGTGTAGGTAGTTATGGTGGATAGGTATCATACATGACCTAACTGACATTTTATTATGATGTTATACATGATAGATGGTTAAGGAATACCATCAAAGGCCCTCCAGGTTTCTACAACCACTACCTATTCCAACCATTCCAACATAGAAGTGGGACAATATCACCGTAGATATAATTATTGGACTAAATCATACACCCTAGGGGAGAAATTCCATTTTGGTAGAGATTGATGATATGACCAAATAATCCCATTTATTACAATAATGGATTTTCCATGGTAGATGAGCTGGGTTAGTTATATGTATAGGAGGTTGTGCTGATTCATGGTCTACCCAGAGATGTTGTTTCGGACAGGGACCCCCATTTAACCTTTCAGTTTTTGGAAGACCTTTATAATGATATGGGGTGACATGTCATGTTGAGGAAGGCATATCACCCACAAATGGATGGAGATAAAGAGTGGGAAAATTAGATTTTGTATGAAATGATCAATTAATGTGTGTTGGATTTTGGAGGTTTGTGGGATATCCATTTGTGATAGGATAAATTTTCATATAATAATTGTTACAAATCTGCAATTTAAATAGCTCAATTGGAGGATATTTATGTTTTCCCATGTTGGTTGTCTTTATGTTGGGATGTGGTGGGTGAGACCTCATTCTTGGGAACAAGCCTTGGGTAGGAAACGTATAATAAAGTCATGTTTACCAGAAAATGGATGTTGATGGTGAAATGTGGCTATAAGTTTTATACTGGTAAGACGCACCAAGATTTTTAGTCTTCTTTCGGTAATTGGGTGTTCTTAAAACTGGATCCTCACTAGGATGACTATCATTTTTATAAGAAAGGGAAATTAATGCCGAGTATGTAAGAACATTTGAGATTATCGAGAGAGTTGGATAGGTATAATTTATGATAGATTGTTCCTCTAAATAGTCATAAATTCTTGACACGAACCTTGTCTCTCAATTCTAAAATTATGACATATATATTTCTACTGTGATGAATTGGTAATAGTTGAAATTGGATGCAATTTTTCTATGTTTGAACGACCAGTACAGGTTGAGGATTCTCAGGGGAAAGTGCTTCATGGGAATTTTAATCCATTGGTCTTAGTTCATTGGAAGCACGATATTAATGAGCATGAAATCTGGGAGTGGATTCCTTGAGTTGAGTGGGAGTGTCCATTGTTTTTTTAATATTAATCTTCATATTGACATTCTGATGGTGGAAGGTTTTCATGGTGGAGGGAGTTTTCACATCAGTGATTTTATTTTGAGGTGTTCTATTATTTGATTTTGATCTTTTATTTGTACATGTGTTTCATCATCAGGTTTTTATAAGTATGGATATTTTGTTCTTTATAGAAGGTGGTGTATGGTTTGTTCATGATTTGGGGAATCTATGAACCCTCGCCTAGGAAATTGTGTGGGAAATGTTCATTTTGGATAGTGTCGACCATATAGTTATGAAAACAATGCAGGTTAACCATGAAACTTTTTCCTCTTAAAATGTGTTGGAAGCAAGGTCACGACACAATTTGGAAAATCATGTCGTCATATCATGCGACCTATCCAAGTCATTAAAAAGTAAAAAATTACTCTTGTAATTTCTTCAATTTTAACTCTAAAGTATCTCCTATCCACTCTATTCAGGATTTTTAGCCCTAGGAGCACCCTCTTCACCCCATTGGACCTCTTAAGCATCAACCATTGTGTGGATTTCCCCCGGTTTATCAGTGAATAATTAACTATAACTGGCTTCAATTTCTCCTGCTTTCATGGGTACATATTCCCTATTTATTGGGTTTCCCATTTCCATCATGTTTCTTGATCTAATGAGGGGTGTATATTATGTGGTTTGATGAAATCAAGATGGTTATTGTTTGATCATTCCTTTATAGGGTCTTGTTGAGGTGTGTTCGTGGTTCTGAATCTGTTTTTGAATGTTTTAGTATGTGATGTATGTGGTTACATTCTTGTAAATTATTAGATGAGTTTTTAATAAATAATATATTGTTTAAAATCATTATAAGGATTATTTTTTTGTGGCGAAAACATGTTTTTAAAAAGGTTTGAGAAGAACATGTGATGAAACTAGAGTTTCTAAAAGAAATTGGTCATGTTTCATGAGTGATTCGTTGTGGTGTTTCTTGAATATGTTTATGACTTGAGTGAAATGTAAAAAATGTTTTTTCATAGATATTTAAATGTATGAATGTTTTGAATGTGTATTTTTCAACATTAATGGATTATTATTTCATATTGGATTATTTTTTGTGCACATTAATCATGTTGTTGAATTGTGAAAGTGATGTGAATCATGTTATAAAATAGTTTTGATGTGCGTCTGAATTTCTGTAACGCCCCAACCCCAGTTACCCAGAGTCGGTGCGTTATTACATGACATTGGCATGATCACAATAAAGATCAAATCTTGAAAGACCGATTGGTTTATTAGCCTTGGAAACACTAGATATATTCATAAGTCTTACATTACAACATAAAAATGAAAACTACAACAACATATTTTCTTCATAGACCACACTCTTATCCCCTCATAATATCCCCGCAGGTCATTCATAATTTACTTCTTCACATCCATGGAAAAATAAAACATAGAAAAGGGGTGAGCTCAAATGCCTAGTAAGGATAACAATATAGCGGAAACATTCATAAACAAGAATAAAAATTTAAGGCAATGTATAACTAAAACAAAAGCCTTTTAAACTTGAACTTCAACATAGTATGGGAAAAATGAAATAATTCCATCTACTTATTCACATGGATATTCTATTAATCGAATAATCCCATGCAATATCAATAACCACTTTGATAATAATGGAATGCATAATTCCAGACTATCATAACCACATAGCCAAGGCCTCATGCCAAGACTACAAATAAGATTTTGCCAAGGCCTTGTGCCAAGACACTAGTTTGTCTCATGAGACCTACCGATTCATCGAGGAGCTATAGCGGGCTCCACCCGTCACTTAATAAGTCCAATTCATTCCCATATGAAAAGGTTTAAACATAACATAAACATTCATATTAAAACTAGCTTACGAAATGTCAATAATTTCTCCGTAAACCATGAATGGTATAAAAATAACACATCCACAGTAAAACATATCACAAAACATTCAATACAATAGAAAAGTTTTGTATCATAATAAACCAAATTCAAATAAGATTAAAATACATCAAATGATGTTAACATAGATGAAAGCAAAACTATTTGAGAGAAATATATCTTTTCTCGAAATCATTGAAAAGTGACACATTTTCAAAGGAAGTGATTTAAAAGATATTTTTGAATCAAAGTTTCCCATAACAATTTGAATATTTTGAAAAGGGATATCATTTCAAAACATTCATGTCCATGTAAATAAATCCTTAAAATCATTTTGAAAACATGGAAATTAATTAAAAAGATTTAGAAATATAAATCTTTAAAACATTTAACATTATGATCTTGATAAAGAGTACATTTCACAAATTATTAAAATATTCAATTTGAAATCATTTAATAGTAACATAATTATAAAATAAATATTTATTTTGAAAATATTTTTATAAGCTTGTAAGGGGAGCTTTGACGATTTATAACGGCGGTAAATAGCCGCACCCGCCGTATAAGTTAAAAAAAACATTCTTACCTTAAATTTGTCGAAAAGGTTAAAAGTGCCTTGTTTGGAAAATGACGGAAAGATTCCATTAAAAACACATAAGGGTATAAATGACTTTAACCCATTGTATATTAAATAGTAAAAATGTTTTTAAATAAATTTTTAAGGAACATGGATGTGGATGATAAAGAGATCCCAGTACATAATTACGTATAAACAACCTCAGATAATGAAGAGATTGTGAAATAAACCCTTACCTTGTACATTTCCTTGGTTGAGGGTAGGTTAAACTCCTTTATAATGGTGAAATAATTGTTATTAAATTATTCAATAATCATATACATTAATATGATATCATATATGATCTTTTAACATTGCTTTGTTAATAATATCTTAGAATTATCGTCGTTTCCGGTGTTAACTTACTCTTTTTATTTTATATGTTTTGTTATATAAGCCATGTTTGTCATGGATAGGTTGTATCTTATTAATATCTAGAATGATATCAAGTCCTTAAACATTATTTTTAAATCATCAAATGATAATTATACTTGAATGGATACGACATAGAATGAATCTCATCGCGTTCGTGGAGACGGTAGTCCGTACGTGCGCACGAGCGACAATATATTTCTTTTGATATTAAAATAATATATTATTGGATATTATATCATATATACAGAATAATTATCATGTTATATTTATTATTTACATGAATTACACATCATTATTATACCCATCCAAATAATAATTTATTGAATAACAATTACACCACGAAGTGGAGACGGTAAGCCGTACGTACGCACGTATGGTGACATGTTATTCAAATGACGGATATAATAATGAATATGATTGTACCATATTTATAATAAAATCACAGTATATATAAGATACTGGAGTTATTATTTTTGAATGGTAATAAAAAATAAATAATAAGTGGAAGAAGAAAGGAACTTGAAAAAGGGTGGTGAAATCATTACCTCTTCTTCGGTTTCTTCCTTTTGATTTGATCAAAAGGGCTCTTAGGTTAGCTTTTTGACTAAAGTAAGGCCTCTAGGATGAAGTGAGGTAAGTTGAGAGAGTATTTGGGCAGAGTGTTGCCGAACCAAAAGTCTTTGAAGGTGTGAAGTAATGAGAAGGGGGTGTGCCCTTTTATAAGAGGGGTGAGGGGAACCTTTGGAAAAGCTAGAAATATTAATTTATAATAAATTCATATTCAGTTTCTAATGGCTTAAAAGTTGATTATTAAAAGGTTAAGGTGGGGATAGGTCAAAAACCATTCATCCAATAGAATTTATACAGGTTTGGGTTACTATATTAACCTTATCTTTTAGTTTTAACTCTTAGTTAATTAGTTTGACATTTACCATGTCACTTTGTATTTTTATATTATATAGTTAATAATCTTACTATATACATCCAAGAGACCCCCAAGTGGTTCATTAATGAAACAAATATCATTATATAAGTCTCTTGGCCAAAAAATAGATTTTTAATAATTTAATATCAATTAATAATATAATATTTGTTTTAAAAACTCTTTTATTTCAATTTTGGCACTATTCAATAGTTGATTTTTGTGAAACTCATAATAGAATTATTACTTTGCAAAAAGTCAGTTAAATCAATAATAATATGTCATATTATCCTAGAAAATTATTTCAATTCATTAAAAGTCTCAAATTATATTTATTTGGGTATTTATAATATCAATTATTTTAATTTTTCACTATTCTGGCAATTATTACATCATAATTGTGTCATAAATAAATTAAATTATTTAATGTATAAAAATTAAAAATAAAATATCATTATGTGGAAAATCGTTTTATCTTTCTAATTAATATTTATAGTCGAAAATCCAACATATATAACCCTATGTAAAAATTGGTTTTCTAAAAGATATATGGTTGTGTCATTTTTGTATTCATTTTAACCTAATTAATATAAAGTGTCCCTATCACTTACAAGTGGCACCATGGGGTCCCAAAATCGACCCAAAGATGCCCATGGTCGAAAATGTATCCATAAATAATGTTAAGACACGTTTTAGGGTAATTTTGTTTTATTATAATATTATTTTTTAACCCTTATTTACCTGATTTACCCTTTAACCATGGTAAATAAAATATTTACCGAAATAATTATTCAAAATGTATAAAAATAAAAGTTACGTATTTATACAATTTGAACATCCTGATTCAAAATATGGAATCCATTTTTCCAAATTCAAAACACTGAAGTGGAAGAAAATAATTTAAAATTAATTCCTGCTGTCAAAACAAAAAGCGTGTTTTTTAGATATAATAACTATCAAAAGATTGATATTGTTTATGTTCAGTTTAATTGTGAAATTTTTTCCAATGACCAACATTGTATTAAATGGTAAAAATATATTCTAAATATACTTTAAAACAACTGAAATTCATAATTTATCATTATTAATTATTTTGATTAAAAATGTTGTTTTTAATTAAAATTTAGTAATGTTCACTATTCATCAAAATATTAAAGTTATCCGAAAAGTACCAAAATGTCACCTTAGGCTAAATTAGATACTCCGAATCCAAAAATGAAATCCATTTTTAGAGATAAAATTTATAAAATTTTAAAAATTAGGTATTACTTTTCATAACGGCTAGTTTGATCGGTTGTGGTGTGTTAGAAGCTCAAAGTTGTGTACAATGCACACCATTGAATTATTCAATGGGAAATGTACCATGGAAGCTTGGGATGTTTCATTGTAAATTTTTGATTTCCCCATTCTAAAATGTAAATTTATTTACTCAAATTGAATATATAAAAGTTTAAAATATTGGATTTAAAAAGGGTTCACTATTAAATGTTTGTAAAAGTGCAATAATGAAAATGAATTTGTTCTTACATTATGTCTAAGAAACTCAAAAAATGGATTCTAAAATTATAAGGATTATATAAAGTTTACAATTTAGTTAATACTATTCATAACATCTTTTGAATGGCTTGTTTAGTAAGTCATGGTGAGCTTGAACTTGGTGTTGCGTGTAATACAAGTTATTGAATTATTTTGAAGAAATAACACACTATTAAATCTTGGGGGGTTACATTCTCCCCTCCTTTTATAAATTGTGTCCCCACAATTTGAAATTAGTCTTTTAAAATAAAAGGTTCAATATAGAAAATATCTTTGTGGGAAAACCCACATCGGAAATTGGGTTAATAAAATTTAGTCTTAATAAGAGGAAAAAATAAATGAAAGGGTCACCACCAAATTATGATCTCTATTCAGAGAACATTGGTGGAAATTAGAGACATATAATTGGAGGAAACACATAAATATTTATAGGTTGTGATTGAGGTCATCAATCACAAACAAGTGTAAAATTGAGGGCCTTAAATTCATCAATCTATGATGATTTAAAATACCATCGGTTCAGCAAAACATATGGTATTAGGATAACACATTTTTTTTGTTTTAAGATCCCTTCACTAAAGTATAAGAATTAATTTCTTCATTGAATAAGAGAAGAATAAAAATATATACTTGAAAAGTAGAGTCTCATCCTTTAACTATGTTTTTCCAAAAACTCATCTTTCAATCTAAAAGCTAATAGAACACAAAAATAATATTCTATTTATCCTCATCATATAGGGTTCAAAAAAATGAATTTATAATTCATCTAGCAGAACCATTAAAAATTGACAATATTCAAACCAGGATATCATGTGGGTCAGTGGTAGGTGATACACCCTTGTCTCCCTTCGGTTGTGGGTTCAAGTCTCACGGCCTTGCCGGACGCGACGTGTTGCCGCCCGACCTCCGGGTTGTCCTTTTTTGGCAATCCAAAATAATCCAAACTAGAACTATCCAAAATACATCAGTCCAAAATTTATGAGGAAGGTAAAAACAATGAGGATCCTTTTTTTTGCTGCGTAATAACATGTGATCACCATCATCATGTATTCTTTTAAAACACTACAACATTCTAAATTACCATAAAACCTTATTTATTACATTCGTGATCCCTTATTCCTTAAAGAATAATAGATATACTCCTTCAATCAAAAAAAATGTTGTAAACCCCAACAATGATGGAATATACAAATCATTAATCAGTTTCAAGGTAGTCAAGAATATCCAATATAATTTATCCAAATCAATCATGTATTATTCTAAAATCACTACCTCGGTATCAGAACCATATTATGGTTTATCTTTCTCTCAACCATATATTTTCCAAAAAATTAACATGTTATTGAGTCACTTTTCATTGTTCCACACAATCTCAAGTCCATAATAAAATAGTACTGCAGTACAATCCTTATATACTCCATAATTATTATAACAAGTACATTGGTGATACAAAACACAAATGACATAATCAACATAAGGACTCTAATCATTCCTCTTCATCTGTGGTAGTATCATAACTTGATTATTATCCAATAGCATCATTTGCTGCATAGTCTGATGACTGGGAAATAGGTTTACGTAGTGTCCAAACTCCTTTCAAATGAAGCATTGTACATTTGAAACCATTTTCTTACCCTTGTAGTCACGTACTTTATGCCCTTTTCCTCCACACTTATAACAAACTCCCATTCCTTTCAGGTAAGTTCTACAGTGTTTCTTCCCACAGTTATCACATATGGGAAAATTCTTCCTTTCCCTCTTCCCTTTATCTGTCTTTCTCTCTTCTATCCATTTCTTCTCTTACTTCCCTTCAAAGCCATTGGACTCAGTAAACTCTTTAGTTATCTTATCAACACATGATATTATTTCATCATATGATGCTAATACTTGGGAGACTATTTCTCTTATAAATTCTGGCTTAAGACCATGAAAGATATGATCCTTCTTTCTCTTTGGATCATCTACATTGCTGGAGTTCTCATTCCTTCTACTTGGCACCATTTCTAAACAATGGAATACACTAGATTAGTTTATGAATCAAAACACATAATTCCATACTTATAAAACACTTAACAAAAATTGAACTATTTATGGATATAATCCATAATAATAAAAATGTTTTCTTTAAGGAAGTATATACTCATAAACCCTTCATAATGATTTGTAAAGAAAATGAGAGTTATCCTAATAATATACCCCAGGAGTGTCGTAACCATGAGTGCAGCAAGGCCCATTGTCGTGCACCAGTTCCTGTTCGAGTCTAGCTCAAAGTGGTGTTTTCGGGTTTTACCCCTAGGTACATCTGTGCCAGAGCTGCCTCTACCTGCTCGTATCCAGATAGGGATGTATTTCATGGAAAAATCACAAAATATCTACAATACCAAAATTCTAGGAAGTTATTCTATAGTAATCCTCAACGTCCATCTTAAATCTATGTGCTCTAATCAGAGTTTATCTAAATATAGCTTCCAAGGTTTGTACTAAACTTCCTCTGATACCAACTGTAATGCCCCGACCCCAGTTACCCAGAGTTGGTGCGTTATTACATGACATTTGCATGATCACAAGAAAGATCAAATCTCGAAATACCGATTGGTTTAGTAGCCTTGGAAACACTAGATATATTCATAAGTCTTACATTACAACATAAAAACGAAAACTACAACAACATATTTTCTTCATAGACCACACTCTTATCCCCTCATAATATCCCCGAAGGTCATTCATAATTTACTTCTTCACATCCTCGAAAAAATAAAACTTAGAAAAGGGGTGAGCTCAAATTCCCAGTAAGGAAAACAATATAGCGGAAACTTTCATAAACAAGAATAAACATTTAATGCAATGCATAACTAAAACAAAAGCTTTTTAAACTTGAACTTCAACATTGTATGGAAAAAATGAAATAATTCCATCTACTAATTCACATGGATTTTCTACTAATCGAATAATCACATGCAGTATCAATAACCTCTTTCATAATAATGGAATGCATAATGTCAGACTATCATAACCACATTGCCAAGGCCTCGTGCCAAGACTACAAATAAGATTTTGCCAAGGCCTTGTGCCAAGAAACTAGTTTGTCTCATGAGACCTACCGATGCATCGAGGAGCTATAGCAGGCTCCACCCATCACTTACTAAGTCCAATGCATTCCCATATGAAAAGTTTTAAACACAATATAAATATTCATATTAAAACTAGCATACGAAATGTCAATACTTTCTCTATAAACCATGAATGGTATAAAAATAACACAACTACAGTAAAACATATCACAAAACCTTCAATACAATACAAAAGTTTTGTATCCTAATAAATCAACTTCAAATAAGCTTAAAATACATCAAAGGATGTTGACATAGATGAAATCAAAACTATTTGAGAGAAATATATCTTTTCTCGAAATCATTGAAAAGTCACACATTTATAAATGAAGTGATTTAAAAGAGATTTATGAATCAAAGTGTCCCATACCACTTTGAAACTTTTTAAAAGAGATATCATTTTAAAACATTCATGTCCATGTAAATAAATCCTTAAAATCATTTTGAAAACATGGACATTAATTAAAAATATTTAGAAAGATAAATCTTTAAAACATTTAAAATTATGATCTTGATAAAGAGTACCTTTCACAAATTCTTAAAATATTAATTTTGAAATCATTTAAAAGTAACATAATTATAAAATAAAACATTTATTTTGAAAATATTCTTATAAGATTGTAAGGGAAGATTTGAGGATTTATAATGGTTGTAAATAGTCACACCCACCGTATAAGTTAAAAAAACATTCTTACCGTAAATTTTTCGAAAAGGTTAAAAGTGCCTTGTTTGGAAAATGATGGAAAGATTCCTTTCAAAACACATAACGGTATAAATGACTTTAACCCATTGTGTATTAAATAGTAAAAATGTTTTTAAATACATTTTTAAGGAACATGGATGTGGATGATAAAGAGATCCCAGTAGATAATTACGTATAAACAACTTCGGATAATGAAGAGATTGTGAAATAAACCCTTACCTTGTACTTTTACTTGGTTAAGGGTAGGTTAAACTCCTGTATAATGGTGAAATAATTGTTATTAAATTATTCAATAATAATATACATTAATATGATATCATATATGATATTTTAACATTTCTTTGTTAATAATATCTTTGAATTATCGTCATTTCGGGTGTTATCTTACTCATTTTATTTTATATGTTTTGTTACGTAAGCCATGTTTTTCATGGATAGGTTGTATCTTATTCATATCCAGAATGATATCAAGTCCTTAAACATTATTTTTAAATCATAAAATGATAATTATACTTGAATGGATACGACAGAGAATGAATCTCATCGCGTTCGTGGAGACGGTAGTCCGTACGTACGCTGAGCGACAATATCATTCTTTTGATATTAAAATAATATATAATTGGATGTTATATCATATATACAGAATAATTATCATGTTATATTTATTATTTACATGAATTACACATCATTATTATACCCATCCAAATAATAATTTATTGAATAACAATTACACCACGACGTGGAGATGGTAAGCCGTACGTACACACGTATGGTGACATGTTATTCAAAGGACGGATAGAATAATGAATATGATTGTACCATATTTATAATAACATCACATTATATATAAGAGACTGGAGTTATTATTTTAGAATGGTAATAACAAATAAAGAATAAGTGTAAGAAGAAAGGAACTTGACAAAGTGTGGTGAAATCATTACCTCTTCTTCGGGTTATTCCTTTTGATTTGATCAAAAGGGATCTTAGGTTGGCTTTCTGACTAAATTAGGGCCTCTAGGATGAAGTGAGGGAAGTTGAGAGAGTATTTGGGCAGAGTTTGGCCGAACCAAAAGGCTTTGATGGTGTGAAGTAATGAGAAGGGGGAGTGCCCTTTTATAAGAGGGGTGAGGGGCACCTTTGGAAAAGCTAGAAATATTAATTTATAATAAATTAATATTCGGTTTCTAATGGCTCCAAAGTTGATTATTCAAAGTTAAAAGATGGATAGGTCGATAACCATTCAACAAATAGAATTTAGATAGGTTTGGGTTACTATATTAACCTTATCTTTTAGTTTTAACTCTTAGTTAATTAGTTTGACATTTACCATGTCACTTTGTATTTTTATATTATATAGTTAATAAACTTACTATATACATCCAAGAGACCACCAAGTGGTCCATTAATGATACAAATATCATGATATAAGTCTCTTGGCCGAACCTTAGATTTTTAAGAATTTAATATCAATTAATAATATAATATTTGTTTTAAAAACTCTTTTATGTCAATTTTGACACTATTCAATAGTTGATTTTTGTGAAACTCATAACAGAATGATTACTTATAACAGAGTAAATTAAAGCAATCCTAATATGTCATATTATCCTTGAAAATTATTTTAATTCATTAAAAGTCTCAAATTATATTTATTTGGGTATTTATAATATCAATTATTTTAATTTTTCACTATTATGGTAATTATTGCATCATCATTGTGTCACAAATAAATTATACTATTTAATGTCTAAAAATTATAAAGAAAATTTCATTATGTAGGAAATATTTTAATATTTCTAATTAGTATTTATAGTCAAAAATCCAACATATATAACCCTATGTAAAAATTGTTTTTCTAAAAGATATATGCTTGTGTCATTTTTGTATTCATTTTAACGTAATTAAAAAAAAGTGTCCCTATCACTTACAAGTTGCACCATGGGGTCCCAAAATCGACCCAAAGATGCCCATGGTCGGAAATGTATCAAAAAATAAGGTTAGGACACGTTTATGGTAATTTTTTATTATTATAATATTATTTTTTAACCCTTATTTACCAAATTTACCCTTTAACCATGGTAAATAAAATATTTACTGAAATAATTATTCAAAATTTATAAAAATAAAAGTTAACTATTTACAAAATTTTAACATCCTGATTCCAAATATGGAATCCATTTTTCCAAATTCAAAACACAGAAGTGCCAGAAATTAATTTAAAATTAATTCCCACTTTCAAAACAAAAAGCGTGTTTTTAAGATATAATAACTATCAAATGATTGATACTTGTTTATGTTCAGTTTAATTGTGAAATTATGTACAATGAACAAAATTGTTTTAAATGGTAAAAATATATTCTAAATATACTTTAAAACCACTAAAATTCATAATTTATCATTATTAATTATTTTGATTAAAAAAGTTGTTTTTAATTAAAATTTAGTAATTTTCACTATTCATCAAAATATTAATGTTACCTGAAAAGTACCAAAATTTCACCTTAGGATAAATTCGATACTCTGAATCCAAAAATGAAATCCATTTTGAGAGATAAAATTTATAAAATTTCAAGAAGTATGTATTAATATTCATAACGACTAGTTTGATCGGTTGTGGTGTGTTAGAATCTCGAAGTTGCGTACAATGCACGCCATCGCATTATTCAAAGGGAAACATACCGTGGAAGCTTGGGAAGCTTAATTGTAAATTTTTGATGTCCCCATTCTAAAAAGTAAATTTATTTAGTCAAATTGAATATGTTAGAGTTTAAAATATTGGATTTAAAAAGGGTTCACTATTTAATGTTTGTAAAAGTGCAATACTGAAAATGAATTTGTTCTTACATTATGTCTAAGAAACTCATAATATGGATTCTAAAATTATACGGAATATATAAAGTTTAAAATTTAGTTGATACTATTCATAACCTCTTTTGAACTTCTTGTTTAGTAAGTCATGGTGAGCTTGTACTTGGTATTACGTGTACTGTAAGTTATTGAATTATTTTGAAGAAATAACTCACTATGAAATCTTGGGGTGTTATAATTTCAAATGGTATTTTCACATGGGAATAGATGTATTCGATATATATTCTTCTAGTGGAGTTTCAAAAATTTTATCATAAATTGTGAAGTGGTGAAAAATGTATTTCTATATGGTTTTGGTGTGCACGTGATGTGGAAAGTTGTTTTGTTTATGAAAAAATGGTATCCATGCGGGTTTTGATTATTTGATCTATGTGGATATGTGAACGTGTTGATTTAATTCTGTTCTTATAGTACTTGGTATATGTATGTGGATGTGAGGATATATGAGACATGGGAAATATAATTTTCTCACAAAGGGAATCCCATGTATCTAGATAGGGGAACATGAACTAGTATGCTAGTTTGCTCGACACTGGTGATGCCTAGATTTATCTAGTAGGATTGAGAATTACAAAACTAACTGAACATGTGATATAATAAGAGACCACTAGTCCTTTGGATGAGATCCCCTCTAGTGTATTGTGTATAAGAATTATTTAGGAACTGTCTTAGGATTTTGAGACCATTGGAACATTGGTTGTGTTCCCCCTTAGTGGCCCATGCATGGGAACAATGTTTGTAGTTTTGATAGAGGATTTTGATCACCAATGTTTGAGGTTCGTAGGGTCCCACTTATGTTAGTTACCTATAGGTATTTTACCATAGTGATATACTATGACATGATGCTGATGTGAAAAGGTTACACCCATTAGAATATGGTAGATGATGTGTAAATTATTTTTCAAGAAATATTACTTATGAAAAGGGTTTCCCTTAAAAGGTGTTTCATGAGAATGTTTTCCATAAAATGTTTTCCAATAGAGGTTTCAAATATTCTAGTGGAAATTTGAATTATAATTTTTCTAATAATGTTATATCAAGGAATATTTCTTTTTAGTGGCATCCTATTGGGATTTGTATCACACCCTACATAAACCTTGGGATGCATGTAGTATTTGTTATGTATATCCCAGATAAAGGAATGATGTATCATGGTGGTAATGGTGGATTCAGTTTCTAGTTTTCCACTTCCTCTAGGTGTTGATGGTTGTGGATTGAGGGTGATTTCCCTATTTTTCATGGAGTTTTTTGGATAGTTATTTTGTTCCCAATCCTTTTTAATAATTTTTGTTTTGTTTAATGTATTAAAACATTGAATTTAAAAATTGTTGTAAAAATTTAGGTTGTGGTTATAAGTTATTGTGATGCGTATTGTTGTTAGATTTTGTGATTTTATAAATGGTTGAAATCATTCACAATGTGTATTGTCGATACCTAGGCAAAGGTTTCTAGCATGAGGGGATCCAAAATTTCCTTTAGGACATGCCACGGGCTAGGTTGTGTTTCGGGATGGATGTGACTCCATATAGGCTCATGAAATGTTGATAAAGAATAAGTATCATTGATGATTATGAAAATTATAAATATTATTGATATGATATTAAAAATAATCAATAATATGTACCACATGATGATGGAGAACTATCTACATCAACTTGGAATGAGTTTTCACATGGAAGAGATGTGGTAGAGATGATATGGTAAGGCTATCGTTTAAATAATATTGTGTATGGAAGTTCCCTCAATTCACATAAGATATTTCCTACCTGTATACAGATCCACAT
This sequence comes from Viscum album, assembly GCA_963277665.1. Classification (NCBI taxonomy): domain Eukaryota; kingdom Viridiplantae; phylum Streptophyta; class Magnoliopsida; order Santalales; family Viscaceae; genus Viscum; species Viscum album. The sequence continues at coordinate 1,170,862,141 of OY728158.1, read as the reverse complement.
ATTAAATTTTGATATAAAAAAATTTCATTGATGTAGGAAAATCCATACATAAATACCCAAACATCAGATAATGTTGAGATATTTCATAATTAAACCATTCATGAGGTCTTTTAATCCACAAATGGGTTTAACATTGGATGCTGAGTATGATGTAAGGTGTTATTTCTAAATGTACAAGGATTGATAGTGATTTAAGGTGTTATATCATAATTTACTAGGAGAGTTCTGCAAAATTAGAAATTCTAGAGGATTAATCTAGTCGATGCTATGTTTAGTGATCTTCGATGGTGAATATATTACAATAATAATTTTCATGAATCTTACAAAAAGAGAATAAATATAACAAAATGAGAAGGAAGAGGTTCTCATATGGAGTGAAAATAGTGGTTTATAGGTAATTTGGTGAAAAAACATGTTGCATAATGGTTTCTCAATGCATACATATATGTGTTTCAGAAATATAGTCAATTGTGTAAGGACCTTTCAACCTTTTTGGATGTATATATATTTATATTCTCTGTTTTCTCATTATATAATGTTAATGGAAATTTTCAACAACCAATATAATTTTTATACTTTTTTAACACATGAATAATCTAAAAATCATACTACCAACATAAGGGAAATTCACAATTAAAAATTCATTTTGAGATTTATGAAGCTAGACGACTATCACATATATAGGTAAAAATACTGAACTATGTAGGTGTTTCAAAAACATTCTTAATGGTGCCAATAATTCCACAAAACAAATTCCACGTAATATGTTTGGGAATGAAGATAAATATCATGATAATTAACTCATGATTCAGGAAAAAGTAAACAATGAAGGACATGATGATTTTTATATGTCAAAATTAGAGACAAAAAAAAACAACTTACGTTCGTGAATTTTTTTAATGTATTTATAGGTTAATTTAATACATGAAATTACCATAGATATATGAGGAAGGATAAACTACGAAATTAGAAATAATATTGTGTGAGCTGTGAGTAGTGAATGAAGAAATGACATCTATAAATGCAATATACATGTGGATATATTGAATAAGAAGTGGTGTGAAATAAATTTTAATTCTAAGAGTTTAAATTAATGTGAATTTTTTATAATAAGAATTGGATAAGAGAAGTTATATAGGAGAAGTTGGGATTAATATAGGGTTCCTCCAGACAGTTATAGCTGATAATGAAGGAGTTTTAAAATCGAAATATATACACTATGTCAAGTGAATATTGAAATAAAAAAGTAATATAGAATAGAGAAAAATTATAACTACATAAAATATTATTATTATAATATATACCCTTATAGGGTTAAGAATATGGTGTGGTTGAGAAGTTTGAAAATATTATTTTCATAAGATAATAATTTTTTGTTACAAGAAAGAGACTCTTGACACTGATTTTATTCTGAAAAACTTATTGCATTGAAGCCATATGATATATAGTTTAATAAATTTATGAACACAAGTAAAATTAAAATAGAACGAGATGGAAGAAAAATAATAAGTATAATAAGATATTAAGAGATTCATACCTAATTTTATAAGAAAAATATGGTGTTGTGAAGTCTGATTCATACATGAAAATAATATGAAATATTAAGTGACCAAGTGTAACATTTTTGTGAATGGGAAGTAAATATGAACCAATTATTTTTAGTTATATGCATAAAATTGGAAGAAGTGACTTTCTAAATTGAAATGTGAGGTGAACAAATATACAATACATCTTCAGTAAGGATGAATTATAGATTTCACATAGATTTTCATATTAATGGAATCATTAATGAATTTTAAATTAATAATATTTTTCTTAAGTGTGGGATGCACAAAAAAAGTGTGAGTGATGGAAACTCTTCACTAATAGTATTATATTGTGAAAGTAATAAATATTGATTCTTTATGTTTGTGTGATCATGGAAGAGTTTAGTGGACACAAAATAATCGCTACCACAAATCCAGCTATAAACCGTGAAAATCAATGTTCCTTTTATGTATTTGTTCTTTGTTATTCTATTAGAAATAAATGATGTGAGAATAGAGAACAACAGTGACCCATTTACATTAAAAAAGGTTCATAGGTAAATGAAAACTGATAAAAGTAATATTTTGTTATATAAGCACAAAAATTAATTCCTCCCCACCCACACATAGTGTGCTTTACATCCCAACTAGTCCATCCTCAATTAGAATAAGGTCGGGTTCATCTTTTATTAGATTATTTAATATTTTATGTTTTTTTTTATTTTGAATATTTGTTTATTCTTTTCTATTCTATAATGAAGTGTAGTAATGGGGAATAATTAATTGTTTCATATGAGAATTATGTTTCTTATATGAAAATATTGAATAGGAGAAAGAATGAGAATATCGATATAAATTAGAGTTACCTATTTCTAAGAGATAATGAATTTTAAGGTTAACTAGTCTTGTAATGATGATTTATCATAAAAAGAAAACAAATATTTTTTTATTCAACTGACAAGGATTGGGATAACATTACTACCTTATAAGTATTAGTAGATTCATGTGATCATGAGGTATGTACATTTTTTTACTCAATAGATAATAAATATGTTCTAAGAATATGTACTAATAATCATAAAATTATTAGTTTACAGGATATATCTTTTTTAAAATTCCACAAAATTAAATACTCTTTTTCCTATGAAAAGTATTATTTTATATATAAGATTTTCAAAAGTTAGTGGGAATAGATTAATAAACATGAAGGTGAGGTAAATAAATTCAATAAATATTTCATAAAAATATTCATACCTTCTATTATGTTTTATAAACATATTAAAGCTAATAAATATAATAATATAGATTTTAAAAAGACAGTCTAAATATTCAATGAATAATTGATCAACTAAATCAACAAAGATGACGATTCTACTAATGATAAAAAATAATCATGTTTTATAATGGAAATAAAAAATTATAGATAATGTTAATAATGATCAATTATATATTAAAACAAGGAAGATAAAATATAATGATAAATTTCTATAATAAAAGATAAAATTAATAATGAATAATTTTAGAGGATGAGGAATTATTTTTTAGAGAATATGGAATTGATATATTATTAAAATCACTCATTAAATATGAAGTCTCTCTCATAGGAATTACAACTGGAATATATTTAAATGAAATATATTATTTCTTCACTGTTAAACAATTATAGTTCTATTTTTATAGTTTTTTAAATGGAAGAATATTATATAAAAATTAACAAATTAAATTTTATAAAGATCAGTTTTTTATCAGTTGATTATTCTCAATTAGGATCAAAGAAGAAGGTATTATCCTTACATATTCATAATGAATTATCTTAATCATTATTAATAAACATTTTATGGTTAAAATAAAACATTGTACAAGTATGTAGGTGGATAAAATAATATGTTTCTATAAAAATTTCTATAATATAGAGAATAAGAATAATCGATATTGGATCCCCATAATTATCCTAAAAATAGTTGGATAATGTTTAAAACCTTCATGTTGTAAAATATAATCTGCTAGAAGATTTCAATTAAAAATAAAGGTTTATTGTGAAATATTGGTCATATAGTATGGTTTGGAACACATAATGTATTTTTGGTATAATTCATTAAATTTATAATAAAAAGGGAAGACTATTTATAGGGGAAATTTTTTGAAATGAACAAAAATTAATGAATTATGATGTTTCTATCTATCTCAAATTTATTTCGAAGTCTTAATGAAATCTATGAATTTTTCAGTCATAGAAGTTTTGTTTTCACATATATTAATGTATCAACATATAATATAAATAAAATAACACATGTCTCATCCATGTATGAAGAACCATCATTTAGGAATAAATTTATAAAAGAATGAAAAAAATAGATAATAAGATAGGTGTTTTAGAATTAGAGTGCATTTTCATTGAATTAAAAATATAATAATGGTTTAAGAATATTTCTTAGAGGATTAGAACATATAAAAGGTTTTATTTACAGAAAATAAATTAAGAGGTTCCTTATGAAGAAATTTTAAATAACTACACTTGTACCTAAAGAGTTTTTGTAAAATTTCAAACAAAACATTTTAAGGCATGATGTTGAAAGAGGAACCAGAAAAAGAGAGTACTAATATAGAAAAGAATAGTTCACATGGTGAACCATAATTTCATGATTGGGTTTCAACATAAAAATAATAATGTGTTAAATAATTATTTATGGGAAAAGCAATGATATTGGACATAATACTAATGTTTATCTAAAGATTATGCCACTATAATAAGAACCCCTTAAAAAATAAGGAATGAATCATGTATGTATCCTAGTGAATAGAAAATAACTCGATATAATGAATATAAATATATAAAGAGTACTATGATGTCAAGAAGAAAATTTTATTTTAAATCCAGATGTGAAATATTATTTATGGGTTTAAATAGATAAAATTGGTTGAAAAAATTCATGAAACCTTGTAGTTTACATTGATAAGCAAGGAATATCCAACTTATTACATTAAAAATTGTGGGTATTATTTGGGATTATAATTGAGGTAATTTAAGGAGAACCATGCTTTCAGGGGAAAGAACTTGAGATAGTGGATAATATATTTACACTACCATTATTTATTGAAGATTTCACCATCAATTATTGATCCGTCAATTAATTCTTTGGAAAATATGTGAAAATATTACCAGTGATTAAGTCAGAGTGTGTGTTGTCAATACTATATAGTCATGTGATGAATTTAACATCATATTTTAATATCAAATTTAGGAAATATATATAATATGTGTGGAAAATGGGATCAACCATAGTGATTTTTTTTTTATTTTTTGAATCCTAGAAAACCACATGAAAAAGATCCATTGTGATGTATTTTCATATAAAAAAACATGTGATTCATCATTTTAAGAGATCAACCATTTCGATGGCCATGTGGAGTGTCTTATTGAGGGGGATACAATTGAAGAATAATGAAAAGTCATAAATAAGTATTGTTTTGGGAAAATTTTAATATTCTTGAATGTTCAGGAATATAGTTTCATTGAAAATGTATGTTTTCTACATTCTATAAATATTGGTAGCCAGAATAAATCAAAAAAAATATGGTGGAGAATGTAAATTATTCAATGATATATGATGAGATTATTGGAGAAGTAAAAAAGGATAATGATCTTACCATATTTTAAATGTTCTAACCCATGGGTTGAAGTGAGTGTAAAAAAATTAATGTAGATATATTTATTGAGAAAATTATATCTTAGTTTTTATTTATCACTTATCATAGCCAAAAAATATTTTAAAAACACCTTGAAGAGAGTTTATGAGTTCCCATTTCATTTTCTATCATTATTTTTTATAGGGGTATAGTTTGGTGTTAAAATTAAATCCTTTTGTCTTCAATGTTGTGTATTACTCACGTTGATATAGAGTGAAATGATTAATGGTAATTTCTAAATAAATAATTGATACAATTTTACAACATACTATATATATTTCTCGATGTGGGTTAGAGAAGGTGAATGAATGTTTGATGTGAAAAGGGAGGAGGGGTAATGAATCATTAATTAATAGATCATTTTTATAGAATGGATTAGAACATATTTTCACTAAATTTAATGGGGGAGTTTGATCAACCCTCTTTATTTGAATTGAAGTTCTTGTTAAAAACTATCAATATGTTGATGAAAAATAATAATCTTATATGTTTAAAAATATTATGATTTTTTTTAGTGGATATTAAAAATTAATATTTACATATGTTGGTAGAAGAAATATCAAAGTATACTATATCAAGGTAGTGTTTTCACATGGTTGAGAAGAATTTGAGATGAGATGAGAATGTTCTTGTTCAAATAATGTATGGAAATTCTCTAGATTCACATACGATATTTTTTCATATATTTATATACATTCAGTTGATTTTTTAACATATCAATATTTATTTTGACATTGTAAAATCCATGTTAACAAATTCTTCAATGTAAGATCATTTTGAAATATGTCAAAACTGAACACTATATGAGAACATTAAATCCACATATAAGATCACAAAAGTGTTTTAGAATTAAATAAGGGGTTATATTATTATGTATTGAGTAAAATCTCCATAATATGAAATTATGGATGATTAATTTAATTAATGATAGGTTTAGTGATATTCAATGTCAAATATATACAAATAAGAATTGTTATATTGATTGAAAAAGTTAATAAGGAAAACGATATGAGGAGGATGGGGTCTTTAGAGAGAGTATATATAGTGGTGTATAAGTAATTTGGCAATAGAATATGTTGTGTAAAGGTATCCTGATGGACACATATTGGTGGTTAAGAATTACAGTCAGTTGTGTATGGACCCTTTAAATTTGGGAAGATTCTCATGTAAAGGATGTCAATGTTTTTCCCACTACATAAGTGTAACTGATAATATTAGGGTCCTATGTTATGTTTTTAAAGAATTGATATATGAATAATTGATGGAATATAATGATAAGGTTATTTCACCTCTACAAAGTAATTTCTATGCTTTGTAAATGTAGTTAAATGATTCCATAAATATAATAAGACTGAGATGTGTAAGGTTAAAAATAACCTTTTAGAAAGGTTCATATATTGATTTTTCACCATTTCCTGGTTATATTTTTTTAAATGAAAAATAATATTAAGATAATAAATTTTTCATTCTTGCAATGATGATGAAAGAAGAACATATGGATTATTATATATGAAAAATGGATTTTTCATTATTAGAGTTTGTTTCTTCCTTCATGAATTCATTTATAAGATAATATAATAAATGCTATTATTTTAGAGATATGAAGAAGTATAATTTGACACATTTGAAAGAATAGTTCATGATCTTTGACAAAAAAATAAGGAAAACCAGTATCTAAATATAATATAAATGTACATTTCTTGGATTGGAAAATAAAAAAGGATATCATAATTATCGGTCTTTAAATGAAGGTGGATTTTAAAAAATGCATGAGGTTATGAGATGTTATGAAAGAGTAGTACTGGGAATTCAAATCTGGATCTATTGATCATTTATAACAAATAATTCTAGTTATTTGAATTCAAGATACTCAAATGATATTAATAGGATATTAAAACAAATAATAAATATATAACATATATAAATTTGTGGTGTTTTAGTTATTAATATTATATATTTTCATGTATGTATAAGAGGGTAGTGTGGGGGAGTATATTGAATTAATAATTTTCATTGGACAATATTTCATACTACTAAGAAGGAAATCCCCCACATTTATTTTATTCTAAATATATTTTTTGTGTCAATGTGTGAGGAAATCATGTTGAATATATATATATATATTTTTTTTTTGACTAAAAAAGACGGATCCATTAATGATGGAGATCAGCAGAAATACAGGAGCATAACCACGATGGAAAATGATTGAACCAAAGCTTATCCTCGTAGGGAGGGCCAATGCCTGCCATCTTGTGAGCTGCTTCATTCGCTTCCCTTCTTATAAATGAGAAATTGCAGGAATTGAAGCCTTGTCTCCGCGAGTGAATACACCGGATAATGGGACCGAAAGGTTGAAGCCCGCCGTCAGTGAGATTGATGGCATTGATTACAGTGAGACAGTCGGATTCGATGTGAATGGAATCCCAACCGCAATCTTTTGCGAAGTTTAAACCAGCAAGGATGGCGGCGGCCTCCGCGACTGAGGGCTCCCACAGTGCATAACGTGCTTCGTATTTGGCAGCGATAAGATTTCCTAGGTTGTCTCGGGCCAGTAAGCCAAGTCCAACTGGGCCATCCTTAGGGAGAGAGGCATCCACATTGATCTTAAAAGTCCCTTCCGGTGGGGGGCACCAATGTTGGGGGAGAGGAGGGTGGGTGGAAAGTCTTTGTTGTTCAGGGTGGTTCTGCCATACCGCAATCCATGACAATGCCCGGTCAATCCAAAATCTGGGGGGCCTCCGGAAATGATTGAAAATGGCCTCGTTCCGCCTATTCCATATAATCCAAGCCACAATGCACAGGGCGCCTGCTTTAGCCGGCGAAAAGGAGGAGCACCATCGCATCAGGAGAGATGTTAGATCTGAGGCGGTGTTCGGAAACAGCTCGACAGATGATCCCCAGCCGTTCCAAACCTCCTGAGCCCCGAGACATTGAACAAGAGCATGGAAAGGGGATTCAGTCACAGCAGGGCAGAAAGGGCACGAGTTGTCGTTTGAGAAGTGTCTGGATACAAGGAGGCTCTTAGTTGGGAGGATACCAGTGCACACCTGCCACCAGAAAAAGCGAACCTTAGGGGGAACATAAAGCTTCCAAATTGATGTCCAGGGCCTCGCGTCTCCTTCTGGAAGAGCTATTAATGGCGCATGGTTTATATGAAACCATGTGTCTAATAGGGAGAATCATTACGTATAATCTAGTGGAGTCTCACGGTAGTGATGGAGTCTCACTTTGCTCCCCCCGGTCTCTTCGTCTATCCCGCCTGCTCTCCTAGTGCAGCGCTCTCTCCCAGATATCCCTCTTCTCTCTCGTTCGATCTCGTAGCCAGTGTTCTCTCCTGGTGCTCTGTGATGGCACATTGGTGTGTTACCTGACTGTGATTCTATGCTCTGACCTTGCGATTCGACACTCCACTCCAGGCCTGTTTTGGAGCGATGGACTCTTTGAGGTTTTGGGATTTTTGGTTGGTCGGATGTGGGTCTACGTGACGTATTCTTCATCCTTCTTCTTGGTTTATTTTCCCTTTAGACTATTCTTTTGGTGTTCCTTTTAGTTTTGATTTCCCTAGGGTTTCAGCCCCATCTTCTGTTTCCAGTTTTTATGGTTTTCTGGTCTCTGTTCTTTTGGGGTCTCTGACGATGAGCTCTGTAGTTGTTTGTCCCTCTACTTTGGCTCCAGGCGTCCACTTCTCTCCCTGAGGTGGATTAGAGGGGTTTTATCTCTAAATCTTTGGGAAGTGAGGTCATCGGGTTTGCGTGGTGGATTCGTCTGCATTGGCCCCAAGTTTATGTCAGCTTGGCTTCTCTCGTTGGCCGATGTTTTGTGGTAGGTGCGGCGCTTATTGGTCATTGTTCGTTTGTCATGGGTTTGTGGTTTTGTGCTAGCGGCATTTGGGGCATCAGGGTGGGGTGCCTACAGTTTCTCCTGCCGCGTTCTTCTGTCGACTTTCTCGGTGGTGTGGTGGCTCAACACGACGATGATTAGTGAGTAAGAAGTGAGTACGTTGACTTCCTCAGTGGCAACGTCGGGTTTCAGCTGGGTGAAGGTGTTAGGATTTGGTTCTGATGTCGATGGTGGTGTTTCAAACCGATGAGGATGATGACTGAGGTGAATTTTGACATTTTGTTGGGCCGGTGATGAAGTCTTTCTTGGTGGATGGAGACGTGATATCATGTATAGATTAACACGGTTGTGCGAATCGAAGTGTATGCGTGACGTCGGTAATGTTTTTGCTCGATAATTTAAATTTGGAAAATTTGAAATGTCTTCTGGAATGTTCGAGTACCACTGAGGATCTGCTGCTTTTGAATCTTTGTATTTTGTTTGTATTGTTACTGGTGATCCTTAAACCAGATTTCTAGAAAATAAAATAATGGATTGGTGGATATCATGGTTTTTATACATTTTATCAAACCTTTCCAATGAACAATGTGATTCCACTTCCTAGGTAGTGTAGAAATCTTTTTTAGAACATTTTTTGTCCAATTAGGCATCCAAACCATGCAACTCATTAATGGTTGAAAAATTACCCTATTTTCGTTCCATCTAATCAATCAAACTCCCTTCTTTTCGTTCTCCTCCTTCGCACGCAGCATCCCACTGAGTGATCCCCCATCCCATTATACTTCCATAGAGATATCTCATCAATTAAACTTCTATTTTGAGAGCCTTCATTTTCATTGGATATTTCTCAATTTGTTTATGAATCCTCCTTCATTAATTTTTTATCTCTCCATCATCATTTCTATCTTCGTGCAATCAAATTATCTATATTTTTAATGAATTGGTCTATTTCTTTGATTTCACTTGAACCAGGTCAATTCATTCCTTGATATTTGATTAGTGTACCTTCCAAAACATGAGATAGATAGTCTTTATATTTTCAATTAAATATTTAGGTATTTATAATTAATGGAATTTTACATTGCAACAATATTTCTTTCTGATACCTCTTTAATATGAAATTGATTTTGTAGAACCTAAATCTCTAACTCTAGTGGCCCATGTATATTAACCCAACATTGTTAATAGTTTTGGATCTCATTTTTTAAACCAACCTTAAGGGATGTTACGTGGAATTCCTCTAATGAATAAAATATTTTATAATAAAACCTATCATTGTCATGTGTTGTCTTATGAAGTGTAGATGGGTTTGTTAATTGAAATGGGACAGGATATGTAACTCCACAATGTTATCCTTTAGTCACCAGACCATATCCTAAGTAGCTAAGGAATTATTATAATTGAGGGAAGTTGAATTTTTTTTTTGTGGAATGAATGTTATTATTGTCTATATTATACCCTTTCATGTATTATTTTACTATCATAAACAGTTCTCTTAGACCCCAACACTTTTAGTTGTACCTGTAATTTTTATTTATTTTATCAATTAATTTTTATGTTGAATGCTTATGAGTATGACGTTTAAATTTATAATAGTAATGTTATAAATGGGTTCTGTAACCTATGATTTTATGTATCTTGTGATGTGGCATTCTTATGTATATGGTAAACTTTAATTGTTAAATTTTTTTTGATGAGGCATTCTTAAGGACATGGCCCATATTCTATTTAAAATTTAAATAGATAATGAATCATGATTTCCTTCACTGATACACATTGTTCCATTATATATAATATCTTAGACGAGCTCATAGAAAACTATTAATATATCACGACATTCTCGGTACTTAGGTAACCTTCTTATGGAATGCCATGGATGAGCTTATAGGTTACCTGAAATGTAAATATGACATGAGCGATACTTATTCTACCATAGAAGAGCTCACTTGGAATTTTCCCTACCTCTACATGAGTGATATTAGTTTCCTTGGAGAGACTCCACATATATTCTTGATAGAAAGATATATACACAACACCACAAGTGATACATGGTCCACTATGTGAGATTATTGGGATGTGATCAGAGGGAAACATCTTCCTGCCAAGCCAAGAGTGATATATTAGATTCTATTTATGGATTTCATTGGATGTAAACTTATGGTATTTGGTATTTATATTTCCCCTGGAGTGCTTCTTGGGATTCGTATATGGACCATCATGGATGGGGTCAAGGTTCCTCTTATAAAAATATAATGATGAATTTTATATTAAAGACTAATAATAGATGTTTGTTATCCTACGACGCATCTACCATGCCAATTCACATGCTAGGCATTTATTCCATATCCTGATACATGTTTTTTGATGATATATTATTACCCATATATTGCATATTTATAGGTTAAACCATGTTCTACGACATTTTCCCATTGTCCATAGTAGGTATAGTCACCCATGCGTCCTTTAGGAACCTGAGGGGACTTGGTTTCTTTATTTATTTGTTATATTATTTGATATACATGTAATTTTTTTTAATTTATATTCACGTACAAGATTATGATTTAGACAACATTATATGTGGCCTTATTAGTGTATCTCGCACCCTTATTTCTCCACCATTGCATTGGGGTACCCGAGCAAACCTTGTTGGTTTCATGATCTGGATCCTTGGGTGTGTAGTCATGACTGTATATGGGAGTTAGGATCATAGGACTGAACCGGAGCTAAAGATTATCATGGAGTTATTCTAGGTAATTTTATTGATTTTTTTATTTTTTTATATAGTTATATATCACCTATTTTATTTTTATTTATTTTCCTATGTGTTATCATCCAGACACACAAAAATATTGTATATTTGTTGTTGACGATATAATTTTTTTGTTCATTTATTATATTTATCTTCCTCTTCATTGTCTTTATTTTATAATTAGTCCACTATTTGATTATTATTTATCATCTCTATAATAATTTTGATAATCTGATCATGATGGTATAGTCTTCCCACTGCATCACTACTAATATGTCACTACTCATTATATGGTTTTAGAGTACGGGGGGATTCTCTTAAGAGCATTTGGCAATAAGTATGACTACTAGTTTCATAGTCATTCAGTTTGAGATGTTTCAAAGTTGTATCATAGGGGTCTTTTATTTTCCTTTGTATAACTATTTTGGTATTGTATACATGATACTTGAAATGTGTTGTCTCTTTGTAAATTATTGTTTCTAGGAGTGATCAACCCCTACATGGGAGAAATTCCAATTGTGAAGAATAGGATTATTATAAGTGTTGTTCATTGTTATAGCTAATTATGATTTAATATTAAGTAATTAGAATACCGTTCATCTTATTGATTTATGAGATTTAATGTATTTACCCATGGCTTAGTATGGAAAATAAATATTATTACATGAATCATCCTAACAACAATGGTATTGACATGAAATTCATATACCATTCAATGCCAGTCATATTTTTCATCTTCCTAGTATAGTGATATGTGTAGTGAGTTTTTTTCATTATTCTATTATTTATTAAGAATATTTTCCTATGAAACATATTTTTGTGATTTTCCTCCTTGATTCCTAATTTTTCACATGAATTTACAATGTTTCCAGATTACTTTGGATACCCTTATATATTCTTATACTCTATATATTTTGATTATCTACTTGGTTTTAATTTTGATATGTAATTGGTTATTTATGCATCAGAAATAACATAAATGGTGTTTTCTATAGATATTTATGGTGACAGCTTAACTAACCAATCATGACATTTTGTATCCATGAACGAATGTTTTTATTGGATGAACATACTGTTTGCGATTAAATGGGCACCATTTTTCAATCTATGATGTGTATGGGTGATTTATAAATTGGAAAAATGGTAACCTATATAGTTGAACCATATTTATGATATTAATATATAAATATATAAACTATGTTCTAAATATAAAATATGATAAAACTTAACTCTAACATAAATTGTTTTCTTATGGACATTTTACATCGCTCGACCCAAGTATGTCATTCTTGACCTATTATTTTCATGGGATAGACCTTACTCAACACAAGTAGGCTGGTCATGGTACTGGACACTTATCAGTTGAAACCACATAGGGAGTTATTAATATTAATTTTTACAAATTTTTTGGGGTTTCATTTGGTGGGCCTAGAGTGACTTGATTGGACTCCTCATAGGTCACCTTTCTTTTGGAATGCCTTATTACTTAACCCCATTATGGTATACATGTTATATAGGGTTGGTTATTTAATGTTTCACCAAAAATTTATATGGTGTAACATATAACTTTATAGTGGAATCCTACAGAATGAGTCCAGTTATTATTGAATAAATGACATGTTATCTAATTTTAGGAAATATTATTTATGGGGCCTCTATTAATTAAAATTCCAATTGATACCTAAAGTGTGTTTTCTTCAATATATTTGAAATTAAATTTTACTTAACTAAGAAAATTTGTGAGAAACAAATGGTTAATTAAAAGTGGATAAATTGAATTTATGTGATATGTTTCCTAATCAAGATGGTATGTCATTAAATAATCAATTTTTTAAGGGATGTTTAATATAACCAGTCTATGTGCCTTATGGAATTAGTTAAATAATGTACATATCCATTTTACCATGTGATTTTTAATTGTTTTTTTTAACCATGTTGATCCTTGATACATTAAATAATTAATTTAGAATTAATACAATACCTCAAAATGGAACATTAAGTAGTGAAATTTGTTTTAACCCTATTTTAATAGTAATTCAAATGTTTCCTTGATTGGTTTCATTAAAATGAGATTTTCAAAAATACCTCTACGCATCTTCTAACATAAATGATAGGCCCAAAAGGCCAGTTCCTTTTTAGGCATGAACTCTTTGTCAGATCGATTCATTATTAATTGGAAAGGGGATAACCCAAGGTATGTATAACCCTTAGAACATTAATGCATTGCTGTGTATCTGATGATCTTTCTGACTAGAAGTTCCACTTTTTCTTGGTAGGATTCATAGATGTTAAAATTACCCCTGTGGTGGACAAGATGGTGTTTGGTAAATTTATTCTTACAACAGACATGGTAAAAATTTTATAATTATTTTTATCAAGATATACATTCCCAATGCATTGTTGACCACTTACTTGGTTATGTGACCTTTTTATTCTTCCTATGGACTGTTAGAAAACTCAAGAGGTTATCGGCCTATTTTAAAGCTATATAGGACTACATGACTATGGGAAGATTCTTTTACAGAACATGTGATATTTTAGATATAGTTTCAATAAACCAAAATATATTTTCATACATATGTCATTTTTCATTAGAAATCTCGTGGTAATATGCGTCGATACATGATGTACCCATCAGGTTACTATTTAGTACAACAAACCATAAAAGATCAGTGTAAATAATTAAATCCTTAAGCTGTTATGCTACAATATCATGTTATCAATGATGTAGAGTGACCTTGGGATTTAACGAAGAACCAGGCTCATTGTAATGTTTTAAAAGATTTCATAAAATGAAGTTGGTATTCTGACATGCTAGTCGGGTGGTTTTGGCTTTTATGCCTGATGTTATGGCATGCATGGACGTAATATGAGAGGAGTTTCACATTTAAATATATATAAAATTGATCAAATGTGATACAATATTTTTTGTTTTATCATTTTTTCAGTTGAATTATTGTGGAAATCATGTCAGTAATTTCTTGGGCCCATAGTTATTTTCCAATAGAGTGTGTTTCATGGGATGAGTTCAATATTTATTGAATTTGATTATAATGATACTATAAGGTGGGGAAAATAAAATTAATATGGGTATAGTGTGTCCTTACAAGTATAAGGAACTCAATCATGAAGGAGTTTTTGGAAATGGTTCGGTTTTCATTAAATTCCCATGACGCTGGTGAGATTTCAACGTGTTAGTTCCTGCGAGATCGGTCGATGATGATATGGTCGAGTATTTACCAAACATTAGAAACATAAATAGTCAATTTGGGCATTAATTTTCATGATTAAGTGATCACTGTATTCATTAGTAGGTAATGGAATCACTATTGGGAAATGATGACACTTTAGTAGGTCTAACAAAACTTCATCTAAAGAAGTCAAATATTGATGATTTGCTTATTCTTCTCATGTGTAGTTGGATGTGGATGTTTGGAATCCATACCAATAACCTTGTCAGGGATATTAATAGAGTGTCTTGGTCTTTATAGTAAATCTTTATTCCATCTTGGTGTACTCTTTCCCCAGTTAGAATCATGTCCCCTATCTAGAAATAGTCCCAGATATGTTTGGAGTGAGTCAGTTATATTCCAAGGTAAATTGAAAGAACCTTTCTATTTAGATTATTTGAATCAATTGGATCTATGAATCATTAGTGTGAGTTTAAAAATATGTGGTTCTTTTGAGTGATACTTGGGATCCTAGGTTGGAACACCTTGGAAGGAATCACATACAATCTTTATTTCCCATTATACTAAATTCTGAATGGATGTTTCATATGTGGATGTAAGAAATTATAACAATATCTCACTTATAAAAATCATAGTATTGACTATCCTGGATGATTCCCATATAGTCTAGTTGATGAATATGTGGTTACCCTGTAAATTATTTGGTAGTATATTAGATGATTTTAAAATGGTAATCCAAGTATGCTAGAAATGTTATGCACCCTTGTTTGTGTTGTGAAACTGTAGAAAATACATTCTCTCACAAAGATGAAAAGAAAAATAAGGGAAATTACATTGAAGGAATAGAAGAATATAAATGAATAAGTCCAAGGATCAAAAATTTCTCCAAATTACATTCCCCCGTGTACCCCGAAATATCATTTGTGCTCATGTTACCATTGCATTGGCCCTCTTGATTAGCCTAAGTGGGAGCCTGTGTGATTTACCTGAGTAGCAACCATGTGTGAGATATCCACTTTATATAGGGACCAATATTTTCAAATAAATAGTACCATTGTGTCTTTATTTTCATGGATGAAAACATATAAAGGCCTCTCATTTCTCTAATCTCTCTAGTACTTCACCACAGTTCTCCAAAACCATTTAGGTACTTCTAAAAATCATAATGAAGAGGGAATTAAAAGGGGGATAGTGAAACTAAAGTCCTCCCAAGGATAGAAATAACATAACACCTATATGAGATACTTTCTTCCCCATAGTGGATGAACTCTAGTGTGAGGACCCCTTATTTAACTAGTGAACTATGTGAGGCCCATCCAGAAACATATTTTGGATACCATTGATGGTTTGAGAATAGTCTCAGAAATGTTTAGTTTCCTAGGTCATTTGTCACCAAAGGATCCATTACCTACCCAGTGTACCTATGCGATCTTCCTTTGGCTCGCCCAGGCCTATGTAGATGAAACTACCTAGGATCGCCCTAGCCTATACCCTATGTGAGAATCTCATGAGGCTCTCTTCTAAGCCACCCAGGGAAGGGCCCCCCCTCTTTTGGTTCCCTTAACTGAGAGGGACTAATTCAAATCCTTCACCAAGTCCTTCGAACATGAAATTCCATGGGGAAAGGAACAACAATGTTTTAACCCTTTTGTTTTTCCTTCCATTTGTCAGAGGATTCATATAATTGTCATAACATTTGGTTATTCTCTTAAAGGTACATGTGGTTTTTCATTCCCATATTCATGAGGGATCCTACCCAAGGGATAGTGTTAGGGAGTTCCAAGCCCCAGATATATGGTATAGGACCCTATCTGGCCCTTATCATCTATAAGACCTAAAACCTCTAGTTCCTAGCATGGAGGCTAAGGATTACTCTTGACATACCATTCAACATGGAATGAGAAACCCCTCCCTCTATATGAGACCAATTTTAGGGAGTGATTCTTGGATTATTCACCTATCCCTTCTTGCATGAGGTTTCACTCATACTCCTCCTCACTCCCTTAACTATTGGGATAGAGAGGGTATAAGAATAGAAGTCTTATTTTCTCTCTCTCATACCATTGGCCTCTTCCACCAGTGGATGAGTAAATGTGTGTGCTCTTATGGATCATCCACGTCCTCTTTTTTATCACGTTCAAGCATGAATCATCATGAATTGTGGTTATAGAAGATTTCCATGACCAAAACACCTGCACACTCAGATGCATGTTTTTGTAGATACTTATTTGGATTCATCCTTTCATCTTCCTCTACAGTTCCCCCAAATGGAGTTTTTCCACAAGTACATGTATCCAATCTTAGGGAAAAGTGTATTTTGCGGTTTTTCAAATCTTTTGTTTCATCTTTTTTGTCACCCCGATCACGACTCACATGAGCATTGAGGATGAAGATGTTCAGGAAATCCACATGACCAGAAAATAATGGGCATCCATTTAAGGCATAAGGAATAACTCAAAAAAATCAATGGGAATCTACCTCATGGGTGAGACCCAATCATACTAAGCCTCATGCATCATTCAAAGTGTATGCCCCAAACAATTATGGGAGTCCCTCATAAGCGTAATCCCAAAATCAAACCAATACATGGTCATCCTTTTAATAAATAAGCCTCTATGATACTAATCCTTAAGAATCATTTCAAGTTTAAGCCCCAAGTAATTTTTGGAATTCTCTGTAGCTGTAATAATTAAATAAAAATTATCCTTGGTCATTCCACTCATGAGTAAGACCGAATAAAGCCTATCAAGGATAGTTATAATGCATATGCCCAAACTACTGAACTACATGGACATTGAATCCTATTATATCTAGGATATGAAGGATTCCTAATTATGGATTGAGCTCGATGGGAATACTCCTCATGAGTAAGCCACAATAATAACCCCATTTCACAAGAACATCCACATTAAGAGTAAGCCCCATCAAACTTCAAACAATCCAAGCATCCTCTTCAGGAGTCTTCCCCGAACCAAATTCCCAAATATCCATGAGTCAATCCACTTGTCATGTCATAAAACATATTCATCTAGGAATCCTTTTCAAAAACAATAACCAAGTTAATCCTCTAAAAGGGTTATTCTCCCCTGTAATGCAACAAAATGAACTATATGAGATTTTAATCTTATCAATATGTGATATGTAGGAAGCCTCCCTAAGGTCCAAACTCGATACCCCAAATCAATCCTATTCTGTATGGTCCATATTCCTCCTAGGGCCCAATTCAAATTGGAAATCCAACTCGCATTCAGGTTAACATGGATTCTCTGACATAAGTCCCACAACAACCTTTGACTAGGAACATTCCTCCAAGACGCCCTTGCCCCATGATGTTGAATTGTATGGTTAGGTCCTTATCACAAAAACATAAAAGGTATTATATACCACATGGAGTGGTAGAGATCTATGTGGGTTCTAATTCCTTTCATAAAGATATGTAGGAAACCCATTCATGGGTCCAATCCTAACATAAAAAACTCCTATCTCTATGGATTATGACACACACTAGAGCTCCCCACTATGTTCCTAGAAAACTAGAATTATTATAATAATGATTTAAGAATATCTAATATGTACATAAGTTAATAACATTGAGGGATAACATTAGATACGTACATATATCTTCAATGATTAAGAACCTTAGATATATTTAGATGATTCGAAAATCCATGCATGCTAATAATTGATTGGTAATTATAGGGTGACCCACATCACATGTGGTAATTATTAAAGGACTCATAAACATATCTTAAATTTATAAGATAATCCCATAGTATGAAAAAATTATCCTCAAAAGGGTGCGATGAGCTTGACCTTCCATCCTATCAAGCAATATGAATTCTTAAGCATTGTTGGTTGAACATCCCAACAAGCACCTTCCTGTGGAATGTAGGTCCCTCATAGATATATAACCATTTAGTGTTTACGTTTCCATTACCAAAACCTTTGGAGTCCATTTGGGAATAATATGCCTGACTTGAATGGTTTTACAGAGATCAACCCCTAGTAATCAATCATTGGTTGATCGATTCTCTAATGAAATCGAAAAAATGGTGAACCTAGAATAAATCATTAACAAACATGATAGTGTCACCCCTCGATTAGGACCCCATTCACATTTAATATTATAATGTCCCAAAAAGGAAATTGATCATGCATGTGTTCATTCAAATGAGATGCTACATTGGCAGGGTATTATTTTTTATGTTTATCCAAGAACATTGTCTTAGTACTCCCTTTGATCCAATAAAATCCTTATAGCTCTCACCAATGAACGATATCACTACTATAGGCACCGAGTATTTGTCAATGTGAGAGACACCATCACCATCTCATCAACATCAACACTAGGTCTCAAACTTTCTAGTCTATATGTAATGTAAGAATGGTACAATACTAACCATGGATGCCACTTAATGGGCGCTCTTGCTAGAAAATCCTCACTGATAATTAGTTCAACGATGATTGGTTGTCTTAAAGTAGATAGAACTGACATCCATCATCAACCATTTTAGGATCCTATCCATGGAATGAATAAACATGTCCCTCCCTTCTTTCTGAAAGGCAGATCAAGTGGACACATATGAACTCATTTAGAAGAAATTGGGGTCCTTCTCAGGCAATACTTTGAGAAATAACCACTTCCAATGCCATGTTCTAGTAATCCCTCAACATGATGAGGGTGTTATCCTCAGCCAACCAGACCATGTCACCCAGAACTTGGTATGCAAGACAGCACATCTAGGGTAGTGTCCAGTCTCTAGAGAGTAGGTCCACAACCCTCTACCCTCCGAAGAACCCCACCAATCAAAGTTGGTGTCCAAATGCTAGTGGTTACATGCACCTATCCTCATTAATTCATCCTTCCAGAAGACTCACCAGGTGGCACCTAAGGAATCCCAACATTTAAACCTAGTGGCATTCCATGAACAAGAACACACTCCTACTTAAATCCACCTAGACTTCCAAAAAAAACTTGTAGAAGCACTCATTGAATCCCACCAACTTGTTTGGTGGAAAACCGTGAGTTGGAAGAAAAACCTTCCTTCAATCATCTAGCCTTTTAAAAATTTTATCTAATAGAATATGTATATTTCTGTCAAATTTTTTTGATAAATATTTATATGAATACTCAATTACACTCCCCCCATACAAGTATTATATGTATCCATAGACCGGAAAGGGGGGATAGTAGAAATAACATAACCCTTCTCAAGATACAAAATGAGAATATATCCCATTTCCAATCGATGAAGTTCCCTAGAATATCCTGTCAATTATGAACCGGAGTATAAAAATCCCTGATCGTATCTTATATACTTGACAATACATCATAACGATGAAAATTGTTTTTCCCAAGGGGCGGATACAGAACTCCATACCAAAAAATAGGGTGTTTAACCTGCACGCCACCCTAGAGCAGACACATAGATCTTGTCCCCTCTAGGAGGGTCATGGAGAAAATTCCCCATTTTATATGGACAACCAGACGTGGAATATACACCCACTCCAATTTGAGATAATCATCCTACCTTATGTCCACTCCCAGACAAGCACAAACCCCTACCCATAAATATCACTTCCCCCAATAGGTAACACTCAATTTCTTGCACAAAGGAACCCAAGAAAAAGCATTATCAAATACAACTAGAAACAAAGATACATTCTTTGACCAAAACTACATAATAATAGTGTTTTAGGCCCTCATATTCTTATTTGTGTAAGGTCATGATCCTAACCACTCGTTACCAAATTACAAGTGTAGTACCAGTAATTACAATGTTCCTCCTCGAACACTTCACCAAAAAGTCTGTCCTCATGTCTACAATCTTCTTGATCATCGAAACCCATCTTCTGATGAGATCCACAACAACCCTCTCTTTGTCTAAACGTTCAACTAGAAAAAATGTCTCGCCCTTACTATAATCAACTATGGTGTTCTTCCCAATGATGTAATTTTCAATGAATGATCTATTCATTATAGTGTCCCAGGTTGTGAAGATAATTATCTAATTGGAAATTTAGGGATGAGAAATCCCATCTATTGGGGGGAACATGGGAAAAAATTTCATTCAAGTTTTATTCCATTGCATTGGAAGGTGAAATCTTATCTAAACTAGAATATACCTAAAGGTAACATTCATTCTCCAGACCTCATTTAGATCCACTACCATCCAACATAGTAGAGGAAATCCTAAGCTATCTCACCTCTTATGATAAAGTAGTCAGGAAGCATCAAATATGGTCATACTAGATAGGGGAACATCTGGATATTGATAAATAATACATGCTAAACATGAGGAAAATTAGATAACGATGAAATACCAGTCATGTTATGGCCATTGGACACCCCTCAATACAACATTCAAGAGGCATTGCCAAAGGATTATGTGCATGAAATCTGCCTCAACATATGGAAAATTGTTTTTCACTTAAAATGAAATGTATTAAATTATGATGAGTGTGGAAGTCATGTAAACAGAATATAAGGGTGGAAATTATAAATTGAGTTGGAAGCTCACCTAGCTTTAAAAAATCCATAGATTGTAAAAGAATAAGGATCCATTGAACAAACATGCAATGAAACATTAATGAGGTTGTGATAGCTGATCACTGATGCCCCATATGGTGTTCATATTAGAGGATCAGGTGTGTATAGAGTTATATAATTCACCATCCTCCTGAACCAAAAATATAATACGATTTTTTTAAGAATAAAATTTTATAAATTCATTATATATTAAAGAAATGAAATTGTCTCCTAACCAATGACACACTCATAAAAAACATGCCTCGATCAACTCTAACCAATATCATTCTAGAATAGATTAGGCTATTGAGAGACTTTTGCATCATGAATCTAAGAACATCTAGAAATCCTCTAGTTTATTGGGAATTCATTGTTAGATAATACAAATGTGAAAAACAATGCACTAGTCTTTGAAAGTAGGTGATTTATGTGGGATTCTAATGATTCACCCACACCACCTTTGACGAAAAATCCATAAGATCATGTGGGAAGCTGAGAAATTAGCATCCATGGTAGGTCAAGAGCAGCCCCCACCCGTATGTCTGTGGTATTTTTTTACCCAACCCTCGAAGTCAGAAAACCAGTCCTGAAGGGTTGTGAAAGAAAAATAGACACAACCCTAGCCCACAGATATGGGGTATTTTCCCCCTCAACAACAATATACTCACTGATATTTGCTCTTCAATTTATTAAAGGATATGTCATAGAGTGGATCCTCCAAATTCTTCTGATCCATGAAATCTAGTACACTCATTAAGAATTTGCACGAGTGAACTATCTAGATACTCCCACTAGATTAGAGTTCACCAAACAATTAATGAAGAATTAGAATGGTATAATACAATTCCTCATGGAGGGTGATGAAGAAGAAATTTCTTCATGTAATTGACAGAATTCCTATAGTGCATTTTCATCAATGAACGACATCAACGCTGCCCCCACAAATTCTAAAAAACATGCGGCCCATTTAGAGGTATTAGAATATTAATTTTGGTTCATAATGTGGTCCACATTGAAACAATTGAAGTAGGTGTGATTCCAAATAACCAGAGCCATGTCTTGAATCTAGGCATTCCTTTAGACAATCCCCAATGAATCCCTCAAAAGGAATCCAATAGAGAAAATGTAATTGGTCAGATTATACATCACCTACCTCTTAGAGAGGTTAAACCCCATTCACTAGAGAAAATATTTTATCAACAGGATGAAGAGATGAAATAATTAACGATACGAAATGATGAATTACTCCAATTGAGCCTTCCGGCTAGATATGTTCCATAAGAAGATCCTAAACTCAATCTTCATGTTGGACACCTCAATAGAGTGGGTTTATAACAATAGTTGAAGAAGATATGGAACATCCTCTCAATGTGGGATACCAAACACTAATAGACATGGATTCTAAAATAGAAGATTTATAATTTCCCCCATTGGACGTGAAACTAAAAAATGGCCAGACACATCCTTATAGGACTTCCCGTATAGGCTTCCCATGATAATTAACTACAGTGCTTCCAATAATGGAATTAACGATCAACACACCTATTCAGGTTTCAACTCAGCCATATATTCTGAGAATTATTATGAATACTATTGTTTCACTAACATATTTATTAAAAGATACAGTGAAATGAAATTCACAAATACATATAGAAAAAAATCCTTACACTAAATGGGTAGATCTAACTCTTCCCCTACCGAACATTGGAAAACCTATGTTTCTAAAATGCAATGGCTCGGAAGACTTGGAGTAGCACTTGACACATTTCATCTCTCATTAGAACCCCATGATGTGTACCCCTGAACAAAAGGAGTTGGTGGTACTCAATTGCTTCATGAAATCACTATAGGAAGTTTCCATTATGTGGTACAAAATCATGAAGGTCAGTCAATCATGGGGTGGGTAGACCACCATCAGATGTTTCTCTTGTAGTTCTTCTCTACACTATAGTAGAGAACTATTTTCCCTCTCAAAATATATTAAGACAGACAATGAATGAGTCTTATATTTAATTGATAAGTGGAAATTATTTACCGACTCCTTGGACCTACCTCTCTCTCAATAAGAGTTGTTTTCTCATATGTATAATGAATATTCACGATGAGTGGTGCACACCTCTTATCATTATGAAATACATAGAACAGTTTCAAGAAATGGATAAAATTGATATACGAATGGAAGAATCCATCGTAGATTCCAAATATAATGCTTTATTAATAACATAAACCCACGGAATGATAGAAAGAAAATCATAGGACACTATAGTTACACTTAATAATGTTTATGTACTCACTCCCACATCAATGCCTGTACTATATTTTGCGGTACCACCTCCCATTATTCAGTAACAATGAACACCTCATTAGGATGATCAATATAAATTGAGGTGATCTTTTTTTAGGAGATTAAAAACAAGGTTTATTCATTTCAAAAATTCCATGAATCTATACACTTTGTGACTGTACCATGATTTACTACTTTATTTCACCTTTACACCTCTACTTTAAACTGGTTATATATATATAATTAGAAATATAATAATAAATTTCACTTCACATTTGATTTTATTATTACGTGTATATTTCTTTTAAAAAGTTAAACTATACTTGTTTGGGTTATTTCATTATAGTAGGAGGTGAATTGGAGGGTTGGAGATAATACATAATGAAAATGGGTCAAACTACATGGGGCCAGAAATCATGATTAGAAACTATAGTGGACTACTCCTTTATTTACTTTGTTTTCTTCTATTTTGTTCAATTATATTATTCATTACTCATCCTCTTGGGGATATAAATCGTGATTAGAAAATTTATTGGGTTATGACCTATCTAGTCATTTCCACAAGAAATATGTTTTTTATGATGACTACCATGCCCAGAGAAGAGTAGTTCGCTTTAATAATAAATCTACCTCATAAATTCTTCATTAATTTATTTTTAATCAATGAGATAATTTTATTCACTAAATATTATAAATTAGTTAAGTATTTAATTAATTTATTTCTTATATATAAATTGAACAATTAACACAAAACACGTGAGGTTGGGTATTGTGTGAATTGTGAGAGCACGATCCTAATCGATGATACAAAACCAAACATTAACAATTTACAGAGTTCATATATAATAGGTAAACTCTATTAATCCTTATTTACATAGTGTATATGTTCTATAATTTACCACTTACCATAAGCTATCCTTTGAGCATCAATCAATGGTGTGTGCTACAATTTCATGTTCTAAAGCTGGCCTTGCGTTTAATTAATTTCATCTTTGTGGTTATGTTATCTTATTTAGGGATCAAGGGTTAAAAAATATGTTGATCATATTTAAGTAGATATTATCTTAAATTATAATTAATAATTAGTATTTGAATTGGTATAATTATACTGATTACTCATTTTAAAAATATTTTATAAAAAAGATAATCTCGTTGTAATTTCTTAGTCATATTTTAAAAAAATACAATATTCTTCTAGTATACTAATTCTATATTTATAAATAAAATCCTTACATCCCTTTAAGTAGTTATTTTCTTCCCTTTTATTATATTTTCAAAATACTATTAATAATTTCTTTACATCCTCCATTAAGATACAACCCTGATCAACCACTTTGTTACACATAAGTACCCAAAAATTGGACATCCTTTAGGAGCTCCCATGAGAGAATATTTCAAATTGGCACCATTTACATGGTGGAAATTATTTTATTAAACTAATTAGAGTTATTTTTTAATTTTATTTTATCATTTTCTTTTTGGTTATTTCGTATTTCTTCTTTCCCCTCTCTCTCAGTTTTTGTTTGTTATTTATTTCAATACTTTCCATTTTATTCTATATTAGTCCATCAATTGAAACGTATTATCATGATATTATAGTCTAATATTATTAAATTCTCTGATTTATGATGCGATCCCATCCCAATAATATCTTTGATCTAGACCCTAAGATTGAACGAAGCCTTAGTGATCGAATAAAACAATCTCAGTCTACAAGAAGTGTTGACATTTACTCAACTAGAGAATTCCTCCACCATAAGAGTACTGAAATTGGAAAAACATATGAATCAAATATAAAATAGCAACCAATGTATAGAAAAAATTATAATTAACTAAATTGAAGCATTCAATAATTGTCTTTACAAGACGTTAACTATCAACCAAACTGTATTGCATATCCAAGCCTTGAATCAGAAATTGAAATAAAATATCAATTAAATCACATTCTTCCAATGTTAAATGGCTTATCTGGTTATGATCCAAAAACCATTTTAATAAATTTAATGTGGTTTCTCAACCCTAAAACCATGAAATGTATCTATAGATCAAATAAATCTACGAGAAATACAATTCCCATTTGATGGAACTACAAAATACTTGACGTATTATTTACAACATGAATATGTAACATGTTGGAAAGATTTGAAATGTTTTTTTATTATAGAGGTTTTTTG
Source organism: Viscum album (assembly GCA_963277665.1). Lineage (NCBI taxonomy): Eukaryota > Viridiplantae > Streptophyta > Magnoliopsida > Santalales > Viscaceae > Viscum > Viscum album. Next base: position 1,170,836,161 of record OY728158.1, on the reverse strand, counting down.
TATCATCGAGTACTAGTTCCATTCATAAAAATATCTCAATGATTAAGAAAGCATAATTGGAGTCAATGTATGTGTACTGAGAGAAATTTGAGAAGTTGTGAGCAAACAATACACATCACTAAATCTATGGGAAACAACTCATCCAATACTACTATGAATTCCTCCCACCTATGGAGAGAAGAAGGGTGGAGGCTGTAACTGGAGGTTCATTGGTCAACAAAACCCCAACATTTTCTTGTGAATTGATTGTTCAGATGGTACAAAATTACAAATAATTTGGATATCGAGGTACACCGCATGTTAAAGGAGTGAATCGGGTATGTCATTTTTATTTTGAAAATAATATAATTAATACTAATATGGAAGAATTTAACACTATAGGGAAACATAATTCATTAGTTCAAAAGTCATCCCGACTATATTCAACAAGGCCTTTTGGTATTTGCACTGAAACTGACCACCCAACTGACTACTGCCCCCAACTACAAGAGAGAAAGGATTAAGTAGTAGTATTCCCTAGGATACCTTAATTGCAACAATAAAAACCAAATCCCTAGAAGAAGTATGATTATTTTTCTCTAACATACAACCAATGGTGGAAGGTTCAATTAGGTATGATGTATGGATCTTTACACCAAAAAGACCCCCATTTCAAAAAAAAATCCAAAAGCCTTTGTTTTACCAAAAAGTATTCCAACAACTCTAAAGGGTATTTTATGTTCAAGAAGATATAATTAAACAACAAGAAAATTATCAACAAAATTTAGAATCTAATACTAATGATAGTTTGAAACAAATCATTCTTAAGCAATAAAATTCATGGAAGAGTCAAGGATAGAAGATTAGGTTGTTGGGGACACAATTGAACAATATTACTATTCCCCTCCATGAAATGGTATGTTAGATCTCTAGAAATATTCCTTCCCAACCTACTATAAATCCCATGTGAAATTTCAGTGCCCTCACATTGAAAAGTACGAAGGAAACAACGGATACATCTGCACCCATCATTCCACTAGGATTCACCACAACTATGAAGAATCCACATTCAAGACCTAATGATGCGAAACCAACGAATATATTAAATGGTATGATAATGATTGAATATGATCATTATAAACCTCTTCCATTTACAAATATATTTGTTTAAAACAAAAAATATGGCTAAACATGCAATGAAAAAAGGGGTTTTGGACACATTCAATCATTTTGAGATCAACATATCTATACTTTTACCTATTTTGATAATACAAAGGTATTACAAATTATTAAAAGAACTTTATACCAATCAAAGAGAGCTCAAGATAAATGAGAGGATCAATAATGGAAGAAATATTTCACCACTCATTACACCAACTCATGAAATTCCAAAAAGTGTGAGGATCTAAGGAAATCATCATCCCCTTCACCATAGAGGAGTTGCAATATTTTGAAGCATTATGATATTTAATAGATTCCATAAATTTTATTCCTCACTATGTATTCTCTTCATTATAGGTTTTTGAGTTGAAGTCAATGAGAGTAGTGGTGTAGTTGGAAAAAAAGAGACAACATATCCAGGGGGATTCCTTGAGGACGTTTTTGATCATGTAAGATACATGATCTTTCCAAAAAATTTCTATGTTCGTAACATGGAGGATGATTAGGTAAATTCTTGTGCTCAAATTATCTTAAATAGGACCTTCCTCAAACTAATAAATGATTATAAATATCCATGAGGGTACACCTTACATGGATTTTAGAGTTGAAGTTGTGATATTTAATGTAATGGACTCACTTTAATTACACCTCATAGGAATATTTGGATTTCGGTATCTCCCATTTTAGTCCACAAAACACAAACCCCATGGAATTTTATTATCCTATGATTAGTAATATTATGAGTATTAGTTATAGTTTGATTTCTAGGATCATTTACACACTTATTTTTAATGCATAATACTATCATATAATTGATTTTGAAATTGATTCATATTTTGAATTTGATTATTATCACCCTAATTATGACTTGGGTGTTGATTATACTAATTGATTCAATGAATTATTCACTAATTTTTATGATGTCTATTATGATACTGATGTTCATCGTGCATAAGTTTCATTTCCTTTAATATCTCCATATATAAAATACCCCCTTTAATGGAAGTCAATCCATTACCGATAAATCTAAAATAATTATAATTGTTGAGTAGTTAAAGATATCCAATTATTATTTCCAAAAATATAAAAGTTTAAAATTAGGAAAAAAATTTAATTTTTTTGAGGGAGAATATTAGGGTAATTAGTTATACCTTGGTTGAAAAATAAGGTATTAACCCCTCTATATTCTTGCATATGATTCATTTTTAGGACGGGGATAAACTGGTTATGCATCCACCAAGGTGACTCAATCCAACAGTTCTAGAAATTTTTAAAAAAGACGTTGAAATTTACTCGATTCGGGTATAATTTATCTTATTTTAGATTCCATGTGGGTGAGTCCTATTCATGTTTTTTCTATGAAAAGTAGTGTTACAATTATTAAAAATGACAGAGAGGAATTAGATTCAATGAGGGTGAAGATTGTTGGCGTGAGAGTGTTAATTATAGGAAACTAAATCAATCTACTTTCAATGACCATTTCTCCCACCAATTATTGATTAGATGCCAAAGAGACTATCTATGAAGACATATTATTGTTTCTTGGAAAGATTTATTTTGACATTTTCAGCTTCCAATTACTCCAAAGGATCATTTGAAAAAACATTCACTTGTCTGTTCTATACATTTCCCTACCAATGTATGCCATTTGGAATATGCATTGACCTAGGTACCTTCTAGGGATCCATGGTGAGTATTTTTTATTTTATTGATAGATGCATAAGAGTATTTATGGATGATTTTACATTGTATGGATCTTCTTTTGATGAATGTATCTTTAGTTTGGGAATGGTCTTGAATTACTAAATTGATAAGAATATGATATTGAACTTAGAAAAGATTTATTTCATGGTAGATCGTGACATTTTCTTAGGGAATATTGTGTCAAAACACAAGATAGAGGTTGAGAAATCTAAAGTAGATGTTATTTCATCCTTACCCTATCCTTCGTATGTTCGTGATGTTAGATCATTCATAGGGAATAATGGATTTTATTGGGATTTCATAAAATATTTCTATAATATTTACCTTTCTATATCGTTATTTCTTCAATAGAATCCTAATTGTTTTTATCATTCTTTTATAAATTCCTTTGATGAGATAATGAAGCATCTGACCAGTCCACCGAACATACAACCCCACAGTGGTACACTCTATTTGAGCATATGTGTGGTGATTCAAACATCGTAGTTAGAGTTATCTCATCACTAAGAGTGGATGGGTATTCACATGTGACTTACTATGTTTTGAGGACATTGGATTTAGATCAGTCAAACTACACAATCGCAGGAATGGATTTTCTCACCTTAATTTTTTCTTTAGATAAATTCCATTAATATTTATTGGGGTCTAATATTGTTGTTTCTTGACTATGTTTCCCTAAGGCACCTCTTAAAGAATCAATATACATTGTCTACAATAATCTAATGGATGTTCCTTCTTTTATAATTTGAGATTGAGATAAAGGAAAATAAGGCTTCATAAAACATGGTGGAAGACCACATGAGTAGGCTTACTCAAATACTATTGCCTGACACCATAGACCAGGTACAACATCTGGTCACTTTTCCTGACGAGAATCTTCATTCACTCTTAGGTACACATCTTTGGAATGATCATTTATTTAACTTCCATGTTTCCTATGATATTATTAAAAATTTATAGAACCATGAAGTCAAAAAATTAAAGAGTGAATATATATTTTGGGTTTGGGATGATCCATACCTATAGTGAATGTCTAGTGATCAATTTATTAGAATGTGTGTTAGTAATCATGATTTTGAGTCTTTTTTACATTTTTCTCTATACAAATTCTTGTTGTGGACAATTTGGACCCCATAAAATATCTATGAAAGTCTTATACATTGAATTATATAAGATTATCTTATTCCATGATGCTCATTTGTTTAGTAAGACATTCTCAAATTACCAACACACTTGGAACATTTAAAGGAGACATGAGATGCCCTAAAATCCCATATTAATCTGTTATATTTTTTATGTTTGGGGAAATGATTTTTTTGTTCCTTTTAAAAGTTCATTTTTTTATTAAAATTTTAGTTTTTTTTGATTATGTGAGTAAACGTTTGATGTCTAAGACCACCAGTACTGATTATTCTCATGTTGTACAGGAATTTCTCACGGAAGAGATTTTTGTTGCAAGTTTGTAGTACCAAAGGATATCAAAAGGGATCATGGGACACATATGTACTCTATATATTGCTTCCCTGCATCAACTTAATTTGAAAAAACACAAAACATCACCACCATACCACTACTAAACAAATGGAAAGACTTGGATTTTAAATCGGGAGTTGAAACAAACTTTGGTGAGAACCATGCAGCTAGAGAGGAAGTATTGGAGAATGTTCTTTGATGATGCACTTTGGGATTATAGGATGACATAAAAGACACCCATAGGTATGTCACCATTTAGGATTGATTTTGGGAAATCATTTGATATCCCTGTGGAATTCGTGCATCCACATATTCAGAAATAAAGAAAGGCAACACGGATGTAGCCCAAGATGGAATTTAAAGGAAGATGCAAAATCAAGAGCTTAAGGATATTCAATTATCATAACATGAGGAATTAATTCTATATAATGAAAGATAAAAAAGAAACACATTATAGAATGATCCAACAAATGGGAGTTTCATGTTGGAGAGAGATTCTGGCTCTATAGTTCACAACCCAAGCTAATGCACAGTTAGTAGCATTCCTAACAATTAAGTCCATATTTAGTATCTAATATATTTCATTATTGTGTAGTTGTGATCACACAAGAGGACACTAGAAGATTATTTATATTCAATGGGAAAATTTTTCAGAAATACATTGAAGGACTTCCCACCAATGTAGTAGATTTCATCAAATTACATGACCCTATCATAAATTTAGAATATAATGTTGTTCCTAACCCTTTTACATTTATATTATTTTTCCTATTTAACATTCTACATTTCATGAGTACATATCATCTTAAAATTTCACATTTATGAAAATGGAATAATTTATGTTTGTGGGTGAGGAAATGTTTTTGGAGTAGTTATTTAGGATTTTCATTTTTTGTTTTCTTTTTGTTTTCTGTTAACTGTTTGTTAAAAATATTCAAGAAAATCAAAAAAAAAGAAAAAAAAGAAGAAAAAAAGATCATGTAACATTATCATTTAATCACAGAACATATAGAAAACGTATTATTTTAAAATTCATTAATATATTAATAAGTATGATCAAGATTTCATCATCAGGGGTTGGGTTTTGTAAAAATTTAATTCATTGATGATATGATTAGTTGTGTCATTATAAAACCTTTTAGATTTTGACACAATTCATTGTTATATTTTTTCATATAAAGTATGTAATTAATTTATCCACACAACATTTCACATAACCATGTCTTATGAAAATTTTCCTACTCAATTGAATATATATCAAGGTTAGCTAAAAAAAGTATCTTATATCAATGGTTGGTTCTTACATTTGGTTCTCTTCCTATAAATTTCATTACTATACCAAATATACATATGCTAGTGTACCTGATATCTGACTATCCTATGCCCTAAAAAAACCCAAAAAAAATAAAAAAACACAAAAATAAAGGTTTGTGTAAGGGTTGTTCGAATCCCTATCTTCCACATCCTTCGATATTATTATAACTTTTACAACCTGTGTCATGAGGAGATCAAACAAGGGTTGGAGTGTGAGTGTGATATTTGATCCAAGTGAAAATTTTGAAATAAAAACAACAAAAATAATAAATGATTGAGTGAGGAAATGTAAAAAAAAAGGGGATATCTCAGTAGGGAGCCTATGGTTTTACATTAAAGAATGATTAAGTGAGTATGTCTTGAAATTTAATTGCAACAGAATGTAGAGCAAGTTTAGTGAATTAAAATAGGTAATAAGAATTGTTGTATATGACCTAAATATACTGAATAAAGGTTAGAGATATGAAATTGAAATGATTTTACCAAAAGAGATTTTGGGAATTAGTGTTATTGTAGTCCAAAGGATTTTTATCTATGATTAGTTTCATTAATCTCACATAATTTATTATACAATTTATTATATGATGATATTAAAATTTATTGATATTGACTTTTTATGGGATTATTAAATAGTCTATATTTACACTATTGATTGAGGAATATGAACATGCATATATTTTCACAATGTTTTGGAATAAAATATATGAGTTTTTCCAAGTTGTGGAAATTGGTTAGTGTGGGGGTGTGATCATACCATGATTAAGTGCTTTATTTCACCTTTAAACAACTGGTTTAAATTGTTTCAATATTTACAATTCAAAATATAATAAAAAATTTATTTTACCATTTTATTCTATTATTAATATTTTATCACTCCTAAAAAAGGGTAAATATACTTGTTTTTGTGATTTCATTATAGGAGGAGGGGAATTGGATGATTAGAGAAGATTCATAAGAAAAATGGGACAAAATCCATGGAATCCAAAGGACATATGAACATTATTTTACATGTTTTGAGAAAAATGTATATTAAAATGGGATTCACATTTTTATGATGATACAAAATTTAGTGAGATACCACTATTCGGAATACCACCACTCCTAATTCGTTCATCAAGAGGCCCAAATGAGCTGATCTTTCCATGAAACTGAATTTGTCGAAGTCAAAGATTTTGTTTTATATTTCAGCCATATCACTGGATTTAGTCATAAATTAGAAAAAATATTTCATATATAGATAGAAAATACGTCTTTCAAAAACTTTAATCATTTTTAATATCTATATATGGTCATTTACCAACACAAAACTGAGACAAAATTGGTATATCAAAATCTAGGTGGCCAAAACCACTTCCCCTTTTGGCTTTAAATAGGATCCTCTGAAACCATATTTGGAAGTTCTAACTAGGAGTGTTCTTCTGAAATTTTTGAGTTATATAGGATTCCAATAATCATATTATAGGTTCTTTAACTCCCAATACTCATAGGTAGAGATCTTGATGCAATGATCCCCTCATCGAATCCTTTCTCTCTTTCTCATGTTGTAATGTTTCTGTTTTTATAATATATTTCTTAGTAACTCATATATTTCTAATATTTTCTTATATTTCGTTTCATTATATTATTATTTACTAATCCTATTGGTTCTTTAAATCCATATTATAAATTATATTGGGTTATACCCTTTCTAAACCTTTTCACTTGCAATACGTTTGTATGATGACTATAGTGCCCATGGAATTATATTTCATTTTATTAATCGATCTACCTATTAATGTCTACATTCATTTATTTTGAATCAATAAGATACTATAACTCAACTAAATTTATCTATTAATTTAAATTTTAATTTAAATGAAACTAATCATAAATTTATCAATTTACCCAAAACACGCAAGGTGGAGTATTGTGAGAATTATGAGAGCATGATCTTAATAGGTGATTCAAGTATACACGGGATAAATTTAGAGAGTTAAAATATAATCAATAACCTCAATTAATCCTTATATATATAGTAGAAAATTTCAATAATTCACCACTAAACATAATATATCTTCATAACATCAATAATGATGGGTGTTATGATTTTTTGTTTTGAAGCTATCTTAGGAATTAATAAACTTCATCTTGGGGGTTAAGTTAACTCACATAGGGTTTGAGGTGTAAAAAATTATGGGATCTAAATTTAGTATATATTATTTTAAATTATAATTATTATTAATTAAATGAAGAGTTATAGTTTTATTAGTTACTAACCATAAAAATATTTTCTATAAAACATCTTCTCATAGCATTTTCTCAGTTTCATTTTAAAAAAATACAGTCTTCTTCTGGCATACATCATCTATATTTATAAAAAAACCCCATAATTTCCAGTAGTTCAAATATTCACTTTTATATTATTTTAAAAATACCTTTATTAATGTTTCTACTTCTTCCTTGGAGAGACTTCCTTGATCATCCACTTTGATGCACCTAATTACCCAACAATCACACATTATTTTAGATCACCCATAAAAATGACATTAAATTAATCATGAAATTTTAAAAATACATGTTCATGATTCAAAACCCAAGAAAGCCATAAAAATAAGGTAACAATGATATCCAAAATTATTTACCCTTCCATCTAGTATTAGGGAAACACATTCAAGATTGTTTTGTCTTAAAGACCTCTTGAAAACGAGGGTGGAATCTAGGAATATGAACCTAAAATATTTCAATGCTCATGATTTGTATGATTATGAAACTAATTCAGAGGAGGAAAATGAATAGATATAACATGAGAGTAAAAATTATAAAACATTCTATGAAAACACAGTAAATTAATGATCAACCATACTCATGATATTCTGTGATCATTGTTGAAATATCCAAATCTGCATTCGACTACTTTTGAAAAAATATAACCAAATTCATAAACAATTCAACATTTCGAAATCCAGTCCTATGAAAGAGACAAAGAATATGGGTAAAAAGTAAAACAAGGAATATGATCCAATAAAAATTTTACATTTTCCTTATCTCTAGAATACTTCATGCCTGTAATCGAAGATACACATGCCCACCCTACCAAATGGTATAAGGGTCCACCCACTGGACATAATCTTTATTAGGTGATGAATTGATCATTGGTTCCATTTTTTCTATTCACTTAATGGGTTACTTCAGAGATGATGATTGTGATTTTGAATCCTTATTCCCTACTCATGACTGTGGAACTAGGGGAAAAGGAACTTACAGTTGAGTATATAAGAGAAACACTATCTTTCTTGGAGTCAGTACTTTAACCATGCCCCTACTCAAACTGTTTATATGGCTAAAACAACTACGAGAGAATTTTAGTTAGCCCAGTATGAGTGAGGATGTTCTCCCATGAATGACATGGAATTACCTGAAATTATTATCTTTCATGATCGATTAGAGGGAATTTCATCACCTAATATACTCCAGCTTGTAGGAAGACCCAACCAAAAAAACCCCAAATAGCGAAAGCATATTCAACTCATATTATAAGGGACATTTTATACCCCTCAAGTAATTCATCACCTAATGTACTTGAAAAGGATAACCCACACATTCTGAAGCACATACCTATCAATATTAAGTAAGATGTTTTGAAGAAACTGGACAATGTTCTAGCTATGTTTTCAATCCTGTATGCTTTGAGTCTATCAGAGATATCCTAGAATTACTCATGAGGGCCTCTTCATTCCCCTAGGAGTTGGAGGTTGAGGTTCCAAAAAATAAAGTTAATCATGTAGAAAATAATTGGGAATAATTCCACACAATCATCTTTTTTTACATAGCAAGATGATGATAAAGTCATAAAGGCGAATTTCGTGCCCTTGTATACATCAGTATGGATAGATGACATTGAATCTAATGAGCCTTCACGAAAAACAACTTAGGAGTCATCCTCATTCAGATCTAAACACTACTCCAACTGGTTTGCAATTAATCTCACATTTCTTCCTCCAATCAGATGTTATGAGTATATGAAAAGAATGACCAAATGAATCTTAGTGATATCACCCTCAGAACTCAATTTAGGGATCTCATGAATGACTTAGAATTAATGGGTTTTTAATGATAAAACCATCAATGTTATTTTGGGAATTCCTTAGCTACATCGGCATGTCGAATTTCCTTCGACATACCAATAATGAAACAAATATTGTTTCAATGGTAAAATTAAGACATTTTATGGAGACAAAACTCCTTTAATTCCAACGAATAGCAATAAATTGTTGTGGTATAATACTATAAAGAATGGAAACAATCCATGGTTGATAACGTCTCTCAGATCAACGATCCCATTTGACTTTAGATGATCACATTTAATCCTTTCAAGAAACTTAATTCATATTATGTGCACTCCATTAATCTAATAGAGGGGGAAATCCTGAATTTACAAATTCAATTAGAAACTTCTATAATTTTGGTCATGGAAACTGAACTAGATAGCGTAAGATAAGTTGTCAACTAATGATGACATTTCATGGATACATTTTAGAGTGTTTAAATGCCTTAATTTATTAATATGAATGAATATTAATTTCAAATTAGGGATTATTCGATCTGTTTTATGTTTTATATTAGGTATAATAGAATTATGAAAAACGAATGAAAAGGTATTGAAAATGGAGATTTACTTTGTGGAATTAGATTTTTGAGGATGAAGCGGAGCTGGAAAATGGATCATGGCATTTTCACATCGTGTATTCCATTTACACAATGATATTTTTTATGGGAAGAATTTTTTGGAAGAGATATTCCAAAAATAATGAAAATTTATCCTATGAAAAAAATTACTATTTATCTTTATGTAATAAATTATTACACATTGTTTTAAACGTTGTGATGAAAATATTATAGAAAGTTTCAGCATATCTTTTATTTGTGACACAATTTAACCCTCAAGACCCATTCCAAACAATCTCTTGAACAAAATTATATATCCTTATTTATTACCTAATCACCATGGAGATCTATAAATAATGATCAATTCACCACTAAATTGAGTCATTCAGAGGATCTTCACCTCTAGGACTGAGGACTACCACTGTCGTGATGAATTAAATAGGATCTTTATTTTCCTACTCCCTTGTGGATAGTAGAAGGAGTATACCTTGTGAATATAAATTTTAATGATATAGGTTTATTATAATAATGAATTTTATTTTTTAATTCTAATCTTTTTCTTCTTTTACCGTAACCATGATTTCTCAAAATATCTTCTTTGCTCTATCATTCACGGCCTTTATGTCCTCAATGAGGGAGTGATAATTCAATGAATTTAATATAGCATTATTTAAACCATTATCATTGGATTAATTATTTAATACATTTAAATATGTTTTTGAGTTACCATTTCATCAAATACCTAACGTAACTTGACCATTTTGAAAATTGATCTTTGATGATTTTGGGGTTATCTACCTTGACAATTTGATTCGGCTAAACTCAGTTCTGACAGAATTTGATTAATTTCGAATTATTTACCCCAATAAATCATGAACCCAAATTTGAAATTTTTTAAAATATTTTCCCATTTTATTAAAATCCAAATCAATAATCATCCATTCATTCAATAAAATAGTTATATGTCTTTCATAAAATAGTTAGGTTTATATTATTTAATTAATATTTTCTCCAATCCTATCACTGTTGGTTCAACCTCAGACATGCTTATCCTATACATCCTCATAGTTTTTTGGATTTCATATTTTTTGTTTATAAATTTATAAATTTGGTAACCCTATGGGAAGTTACGATGGCCATAGTGAAATAATAAACCATCTAAAGGTAATGGTATCTGGAATGAAATTTCTTCATTCTATCCCTTATGCTTCAACAAATATATGTTTCATCATCTAATAATGAATAAGTTTTCACATAAATGGTAGAAGAAAAAGATGACCATTCTCATCCCATCATCTCCCCTTCGAATATAAAAAAATATATTGCACCATTGATTGGGCTAGAAATGAATTCATCATCTTTCATATGTCCAAATTATGACTCCTCCCATAACTCTAAGAACCATTCTTCCTCATCCTCCCCCTGTGAAGATGTGAAATAAGTAAGGAGTTGTGAAGGGTAATATGAGTAATACTCATGGATGCCCCTACATCATTTGAATAAGGTTTTTACACCACTTTTGATGAACATAGTTAAATTATTATAGGTATGTGTAATGATCCACGAACCACTCTGATCAATAAAACCATGAATACTGAAGAACAAGAAGTATATACATATATCCTAAAGAAACACCATGATGTATTTTTCTAGTATTATATAGAGATTCTATGCCTTGAAACGGAGGTATAAATCAATCACTTAGGTTTAATAGAAGATCAATGGGGATACAAATAGGTCAATAGAAGGACACACCCGACTCACACCACTCAAATTTATGCTGAAGTATATAAGCTCATCAAGTCCAAATTCAATTGAGATATACAATATTCATAATTTCAAGACGAAATATTCTCGATGAAGAATAATAAATTGGAAAATCATAATTTTCATTAACATCATAGATCCCAACTGGCATTGTATATAATATAAATTACAAGTTCCAATCATAGAATACCTAATTGTTAAGATAGCACGTTACAAATATGTATCATTAATGGATGTCTATTCAGGTTACAACAAATTTCATATGTCCCAAAAATATGAAGAATACATAGCCTTCAGATATCTCTAATTAGTATTTTAATAATAGACAATTCTATTTTCCCCGAGGAATGATGGTTCCACATACCGTTGTTCCATGCACAACATCTTTAAACCCTTTATGGGGATATTCCATGAATACTTTGTTAATGATATAATGGTCATGTCCAGACAATTTTTTGATCATGTGGCTGATCTAGAGACTATCTTCAACAATCTATAACAACATATAATTAATATGACCACCATAAATGTGATTTAGGGGTATCCTCAGGGATGCTTCTCAGCTTCATTTTTGTCCATCACGACATCGAAGTTGACCTTGAGAAAACAATCAATCCTTAGTATGTCACCTCATTAAAAACATAATTAATTTATAGGAATTCAAGGAAACATGGCCTATATTATGTACTTTATAGCCAACAACATAGGCCAGTCTTTTTCCATAACCAGACTAATGAAAAAATTGAACACATATCAGTGGACTTGACACTACCACAAGGATTTTGATAACCTCAAGAAGCACCTCTTGATCCCACTAGTATTACAGCAACATTTTGAAGGAAGGACACACAACTTATATGTGACATCCTTGAAGAAATTACTGGGAACCTCCCCCTTACAAAAGAATTAAATTAGAAATTAAAACAACCTTTATTGTGTAAGTCAAACCTTCTATATGTGGAGAATTTTAATTCAGATATTGAGATGAGATTTGTGGAATTAATCTTTATTGTTCGGAAACAGAGGCACTACATGCAACACCACAAGATATGATTGGTCTCTCAAAATAATATTATTTAATTTATCCTTATCTATAAAGTTATTATTGAATATATGGAATGGTGGGAAGATATTATAAATCATTTTGATATACAATTCAAGCCATAGAAAGTAGTGAACTACCCAAAATTGAAATATTTAATTATAGAACACCCATGAACAGAAATGATTCCTTTAAAAATTGAACTACTAGATGATGTGATATTCTCTTTTCAATGTGGCGCTAAAACATTGGAAATATATTTTGAGGGTGCATTCAGGAGTTGAATAGGGAATATAATAGAAGAACCTAATATCAAAAAAGTTGGTTTAAGGATTGTACTCATTTCCCTAGTTTAGGATTTCTTACGGTATGTTTTTATTACCAGAAGCATTACAAATAATGAGGTAGAGTGTCATTCCATCATTACAGGCCTAGAACTAGAACTTCAAATAACAATGGACCATTTAAAGGGGAATTTGATTCAATGTTGGTAATCAAGATTATCAATGGTGATTACACGTTTTAAAATGAAGAGTTAATCCTCCTACATTACTATGTACAAGGTTTGATGGAAGAGTTCCCCTTAGAACCAACATCGAGTCATGTCCTATTATTATAGAATACATAAGAAGATGCATTTGAAAAAATAGCTACAACTATGGAAAATTTGAACCATGATGAAATAATCATCAGTATTTCCCACTGTACAGTGGTCTCAACTTTTGTTCAAATTAGATTAGAAGAAATTAATGAAATTAGTACCATCCCCGGGCCATATGGACCTAACACTAAGTGTATGATACCAATTATGGACTACCTTCAGGATGGAATTATCACACTAGATGGAGCAAGAAAAGAGAAAATCAAATGGTGAGAAGGTAACTAAAATCTTTATGATGCCCCAAATCACTAGAAATTCTTCTATACTCAAGGATATTATGGATTAATTCTCAGATGTATTGAAAAAGAAGAGACTGTGGATATTATGGTTGAAGTACGTGTTTTAGCCTATAGTGACCACTGGTCTGTGTACATGATACCTGATCAAATAGGAATTCTTTGATACTATTAGTATTCGACGACACATGATTTTAGAGAATTCACTATGAAATTTCATTATTTAAATGTGCATTCCAACTAAATCCAAAAAACCCTGATGTTTCTACAATCAACGTAATTCCCCTAGACATTCTTCTTATGGGGAATGGATGTTGTGAGGCCATACCCTCCAGCAACATCCATTCTATTCAAATACACCTCGACTACTACTAATATCTTCTCCAAATGGGATGATGAAATAACCCACAATGATGTTAGGGTTAATCACATTGTCATAGTTGTGAAAGAAAACATCATTACCAAATTTTTAGTCCCTCACATGACAATGATAGACAAAAGATCTGTCTTCCGTTGTGATGTGGTGGAAATAAAATATCACAAGTACAATATTATGTTCAACCATTCATCCTGCTATCATGGAAAAAATAATTGACATATAGAGGCTTTCAACAAGAATCTGTCCAAATTACTAATGAAGATGGTGGTTAAAGATAAAAAGTCATGGATTGAAAATCTCTTGCATGATTTAACATATTATCAGACAACAAACTGTACTGCTACATGGGACACCTCGTACTCACTACTATATAGAACAGAAGAAGTCCTTACCAATTAGGTTAAATTACCATCTCTCATTATTTACATATGTGAAACGCTATCTCCAGATGTGTAATCCAAGAGACTACTAGATTAATTAGATATAATGGAAGAAAAATTATTCCTTAACATGCATGACTTAAAACTCTATCAAAATAAAATAGAACGAAACTTCAGAAGAAAAAGGCATGAAACCATTCATTCCTCCAATGAGAACTGGTATTGGTCCTCACGACTCCAATGATACTAGGAATGATGCCTCTAAAACATGAGACAATGTTTGTGGGGGGTATTAATATATACACAAGGTGCACCCTAATAGAGCTTAATCCTTGAACTCAACGGATGGAGAGATAATTATGAATCCAATAAATGCAAGGTTCCTAAAGAAATATGTAATTTAATCCCATGAGTCCCATCGTAGGTATAGAAAATCAAACTTCATAGAAGCATACTATTTTTATCCACAAGATGTTAAATTTCATAGTTGGTCATTATCATCCGACCATAAAATGAAGGACATATCATTAATGATGCACGATGTTAAACTGCATGGTATCATCCTATTCGTCAAATGATGAAAATATGAATGAAATAATGTCCAAGTATAAGGAAATAAAATAGAAATATATCATTCATCATCACTACATGAAATCAAACTACATTGTTAACATCCCTCTCATTCAATGTTGATAATCCCCTAAAGTACCATGAGTTTAGAATAATCCTCATGGTCTCTTAAAAATGTGCCTCAATCTCAAGGGTAAATCCCAATCACATCCCTCTATCACCTTATAATGATGAGATTCCCTGTCGATCAGACAATAAGAAGAAGATATGGGATGATCCTATGAATAAACCCAAATCACATCATTTCTACTCCATTGTGGCACATGGTCCCGCTTTATAGTTATAAGCTACAACATTATCACATCTTTAAAACAAGACGGTATACTAGATGGCCAATGTCTACATCATATGATAGTAAACAACATAATCATTCCACAAAATACTAGTGGTTTGATTCTCATTCCATTGAGATACATACTTACACATATATATTCAATACAAGTCCAAATAAAAATATATATAACCCCATCTCCTTATGTATGAGTCATACCTTCAAGTTGAACATTTTCAGAAACTATGTGTGGCATTATTCTTTCCCCAACATGATAGGTAATGACACCTGAGTCCTATCCACTAACCCCACTACAATATTTCTTTCATGCTAGGTGACCCATGTCTTTTTTGGAATACAATAAACTACATGGTCAACATCATTTCTGCATGACAATAAACTACCTTCTTCATTGAAAATTACATGCGGATTAATTCCCATTCCAATATGATACATAGTGACACATGAGTCTCCAATCACACGTACATCCATTACCACAAAGAAAAAAATTCCATGTTTTCCCTATGTAAGAATAATATATACAGAAGGGACTTTTATAGAACATATGGCTTGATTCTCATCATAATGAGATACATAATGAGACTTAGACCTCGTTTCATGAGACCAACCATTATTTTTTAATATTTAAAATCCCCATTTCCCTATGTCGAAGTGTGATTGATGTGGGAATTTTTTTCATGAACTATATGTATCTTGATTCTAATTCTGGTGAGATATGTATTGACACCCATATTTCCACTATTGGGCCCAACCACAACATTTCCATCCCTTCATGGCGGTTCATAATTTTCCTTAACACATGACGTTAAACTACATGGGATTTTAAGAACCGCACATGGATATATTCATATCCTAATGATATATATATATATTCTTAGATCATATATCTTATCCTATTCACCACATAATTAAGTCCCATATCCTTCACTTATATAGCCATTATGCTGCAAAAGAAACATTTTCCTCTTCTTATTTCTTACACCAATAATATCTCTAGTGGGATTATAATGTTTAGTAAAACTATTGAAAACAAATGTAAAGAATAACAATTCAAATTGGGGTTACCATGGTCCTTTCTACATGACCTTAAAAGTAACACCACATGTTATCTTCACATGATAATAAACCACATGATTTCATAAAAAACTACATGTGGATTTATTATCATTCCATTGAGGTATGTAGTAACATTCAGATCTTCAATCCTAGTCCCATTCTTATAATAGTATGGGAAATGCAACAGCTCTCTGATGTATGAATCATATCTGCTTGAGAGGATATAGTATGTGTTCTCACCCTCTGCATGAACTAGTATAAAAACCCCACAACTTCTTCCACACAAGAATTTATTCTGTATGGGGATCATTATTTTAGAATTTTTTAAGGATTACATGTTCACATAAATGATACATATTTATGGTCGTGTCCCATTCTTTATCCCAACCATGAAATTCCCTTAGTCTTCTCATCGATACACCTTCATCCTTACCACATGACTTCAAACTACATGTATAATGTCCTTGCCACGTGACGTTAAACTAGATTGTATCAATTTAAATACACATGAAATGATTATAATCCAATTGAGATATGTAGTGTTTCATGGGATGTACCGACCGGGGGTTCGTCGAGGGTTCGGCCAGGGTTTGGCGCCCGACCAGTGACGGCGGTGGCCTCCGAGCAGGTTCCACCCCCTTCGAGGGAGGGACCTCTGCCCTCTTTCACACCATTTTCAAACCCGGAGTTCCTTCCTCAGTTTCCCCCATGTTTTCTGAGCCCTAAGGTGCCAGATACTCACGATGGGTGCCCCAAACTTCCGATTTCGATCACTGAGTTTAACGAGGCGTTGGGCCTCCATAGATTCTTGTTAATTGCTCGATTCTCGAAGAGAAGACCCCCGATTGATTTATTTGACAGGTTTGTGTTTGGTTCATGGGATTTTCAAGAAAGGGCAGTCATAGGTTTGCTGGAAAACTGCACCATTTTGGTATATTTCGCTTCGGAGGAAGATCTAATAATGTCATGGTCGAGGGATCCCCGCATCTGCAATGAGTCACTATTCTTCCTATCCGGATGGTCGTACGACTTTCATATGAAGTGCGACTCTCCATCAGTGGTGGTCTGGGTATGTTTCCCGAATCGACCACTTCCTTTTCAGAATCCATCAATTGTTAAATCCCTTGGGAATCTTCTGGGTAGATACTTGTGTTCGGATAGTCAGACCAATGCGGTCACTCACCCGATTAATCCTCGTGTGTGTGTAGAGGTGGACGCATCCAAGGATCCTTTAGAATTCATCTGGATTACCATCGGGGAAGAATTCTGGTGTAAGGAAACTGTGGTATATGAGTCGTGGTTTCAGTTCTGTAAGGTTTTCAAACAGTTGGGTCATTATCTGGAGAGTTGCAGGCGTGAAGCTAAGGTTTCTGAAATTCTAGAGGATGTGTGCAAGGGAAATCATGGAACTCTTGTGAACGGTGTGATGGAGGATGTTATAGTCAAAGGAATTGATAGTGCTAGAGGCAGTAGGCGTGGTGCGGGAAGTGGTCCACTGAGTGCTGCTACAGAGACTCAGTTTGCAGATCTGGGCAAAGGTGATACAAGGACTGGCACGAAGGCAATTGGCACGGGGCTAGTTTCTGGTGACAACCAAGTGAGGAAGGAGAAACCGCAGGTTAGTCCAGCTAATCCGAAAGTTAAAGAGGTGTTTAGTAGACTGATAAGTGACCTTAGTGGCGGGAGTAGATCTTTCACAGGGTGCAATGGAAATGCAGTGGACATGAATGTCCAATATCAACCCGCTTGTGACTCCATTCCTGGTATTAATGTGGACTTTACTGGAATACAGAATAATTGTGCTACGCAGAGAGTGGTTCTTGAGGACTTCTGTACACAACCACATTTCATGGGGCATGGTTTCATTCAACCCATCCAGGATGAGAATCTTGGTATGACAACGGTGGATGGGGAGGATGATTTGAGTAGGGAAAATACTCTGCTGGGAGTTAATGAGGACAGGACTTACAGGATTGTTCATATGGTGAGGGAGGGAGGGGAACTGACCCCGTCAAGGGTGTCTGGGATTTACCAGGTGCCAGAACAGCGGGGGGTTCTGGTGGAAGAGTTTATAGCGGGAGTGGAGGGTCCCAAACAGGATGACCGTAGGTTGGGAAGGCAGGGGCTGAATAGGGAGGTGGTCCCATCAAGCAATGTGGTTTCTTTAGGGGTCGAGCATGCTGGTGTTTCCTCCTGTGAAGAAGTGGTCAGGGGGTCCAGTACTCCAAACAGGTGGGAAATCCATTTTATGGCCTCAATATGGAAGGGATTAACAATAATCATGAAGAATCAGATTGTGA
The DNA here is from genome assembly GCA_963277665.1 of Viscum album. Taxonomy (NCBI): domain Eukaryota; kingdom Viridiplantae; phylum Streptophyta; class Magnoliopsida; order Santalales; family Viscaceae; genus Viscum; species Viscum album. The sequence continues at coordinate 1,170,817,143 of OY728158.1, read as the reverse complement.
AAATGGGGACCGAGTGGAGCTTTCCATGGGTGGCAGTAAGAGTATCTCTGCAGGTGAAACAAGCCCGAGGGTTAGGAGCAACAGAAGGAGGAAGGGCAGGAAGGACTACTCCTCCTTGCCACCTCCTGCGAAGACTCGGTCTGCAAAAAAGAGAGTGGCTGAGAGGGTGGCATGTGAGGCTGTATGTTAGCCGGAGCACCCTGATCAACATAGATCATGGGGTTTAATTCTATGTTCGGTTGATGAGGTTAAATAGAAGGTGTTTTATCTCAATGTGTCTGAAGAGGATGCATCCAAGATGATGGGCCGGAATATTTAAATCAATCTTGAGGAGGAGAAATACTATTGAGTTGACAAACATGACTCTATTCTAGTTTGGGGATTCAACCACGGGTTGTTAAAGCTCGAGGAATACATACAGGTATGGGATAAACTATCTTCTGCTTTAGAATTCATATTAACAGAAGTACCACATATTCAGGTAATAGATATTTCATGGAAGCTCTTTAGGGATATGAACTCTAGAAGGTTGAAATTTTATTTCAATGACTATATTCTTGCTTTTTCTGACTAATGTTCGGTCTTTTATGTTGATTGAGTGTTTTATTATGAGGACCTATCTTTAGGAAGTGAGTTAAAGGTGAATTTGGGGTTATGTTCCCAGAATTTTTCTTGTTCTACTTCAGATGAGGTTTAGAGAACGAGTTCACCACTTCGACATGGAACTTGGACTCTGAGAGGGTATGTCATGGCCATCGGGATTGTTCCTTGTCATCTTTTCAAGGGACCGTCTGAGTACTCATGTCTTGGTGGCAGACCCATTCACGTTGAAAATGCTGGGCAGAGGTAGACTCTTTTTGTGCTTTTGAATTTTCTGTTTTTTGTTGTCATGCTGAACATTACGGTTCCTCACTTTCCTTACAAAGTGATTTGATAAGCAAATAAAAAATAATCTTCAGTCAGTCAGATATGTAGTGTTTCACAAGACATAAGTCCAGGTCCCATCCTCAGGGTAAAGAAATATTCCCCTTCTACGGCATACAAACAACGGTCTATGCAATAGCTATTAATTCAGGTCCCCCTCATCAATGGGTCCACCAAGGACACACAGATGTCCACCATAAAATTTGATTCATATCTATGAAAGGGACTCCAATATTGTGACCCATATTGGTCCAACCACTCCCTTTATTCTCAAAACAATCCCTTTCACTTGGAATACTACTAATTTTGATCATTTTCCAATTTTAAAAATATTTCGTCATCTTATGGTGATATAATGTATGATAAATGAAGACTCATTTTCCTAAATATAATTTAACATTCCCCCATTGTATTTTCAAAATTTTCTCAAAACTTTCAGGTCCCATCAACCAAAGGATTCCAATATTCGACTATGAAGTGACATACCATAGATGGATTTTCATAAAACTGCATAGAAAAAAGGATTTTCAACCAGTGGTAAAATCACCCCCTAGAGAAGCCTCTTATACAATTTTATTTTGAGGACATTATTTTGGGACCCAAGATTCAAAATAATATATGTTCTTCCTTACATATTTATCTTATATCATTTATTCTAATCTAAAAATCTCTATGAACATTTATTATAACTTCCTCATTCATGTTCAATGTATATGGGGATGAACTTTGTCCGATAAGGCCAAAATCACCTGTTTTTTCCACTATGATGTGGTCCTAAGTGTATGACCTAAACCAATAGGCATCTTACATCCCTACGTCGGATCAAACTAGCACAAGAAAACCCTTTTTCCCAATCATGGGTAATTTTGACGTTAAATGATTATTCTGTATTCTAGTGCTTTCCTTTCTTAAACGAAAATTAGTTCTTTAGGAAATCTGATCCTCCACAAAATTCCATCAGCTTTTATTGATATAATTTCATATTTCTTATGAACTTATATTCCTGATTACAATGTAACATCCCCCCGTTAGATTTTCATTTGTTTCTAACAAGTTTTTGGTATTTTATTCCATGGGAAACCACTATTAAATATGATGTAACATACCATATTCAAATTTTCATAATACAACCCATATAACTGGTGGTAACATCATCCTCTAGAGATACTTCAACTAAAACCACAATACATTTTCACATACCAATCATCATATTAGGTAATCCACCATTCAAATATTACAACTTTCTCCTCTCACACTAGTATATGAAAGCACATTTCCAAATGCATAATGAAGAATGGGAGAATCATCAACATTTTGTTCAAATATAATGAACTTACATTAGATCCCCATAATATCCTCCCTATAAAAATTTAAACTCTATAAAATATTGTCCTTGTTTTATGAATTTAATAAATCATTACATAACGTGCTCATCACAAGATGTTAAATAGTAAAACAACATCGGTTTCTTAAGACATTATACTACACAGTCAATGTCAAAGTCACATGACATTAAACTACACATTTTTTAAAACATTGAAATATAGGGACCTTCCACCCTAATATCAACCATCTAAAAAAATTCCCTCCTTCACTCTATCAAAATTCATATAGGAGTCATTTCCTTTCATTTACAGTACCAATTACGATATTCCATTCCTTCTTAGACACATATAATTAGAAAAACTACCCATCGTGGTCTTGAGAAATATGAATCTTGAAATTTGGCAATAAGTTATAGAATGTTATAGTTCATAAAAACTCATTTTCCTGGCATTTTGTAACAAAAACCAGTTGGATTTTCATAAGTGTCCCACAAATTTCAGGGTATATTGGCCAAAGGATTCCATTATTCGAATATGTCATAACACTCACTAGTTATAATTGAATAAAATAGCCCAAAATGGGTTTTCCAGCTAGAGGTATGATCGTTCTTAGTAGTGACCTTTTATGTTCCTTAATATACTGTTTTAGATTTGGGAACCACAAAATCATGAACCAAAATTCCCAACTGGATATCTGATGAATGTCAAACCATCCTCATCCCACAAGCTTTTCTAGAGAAAAAATATACGGTCAATGTTTTTCAACCTTAAACACTAGTCTAATTATTCTAGGTTGAATGACATTAAATTTCCCATGAATTATGCAATAAATAAGTAATACAAAAAACACAAATAAGGAGGCCTATGAAAAAACCAAATTTATCCCTCTAGGTGTCCTCTATTGTAATTCCCCGAACCTAGTTTCCCAGAGTCGGTGTATTATTAAATTTCATTGGTATGATCACATGGAAATCAATCCTCAAAATACTGATCAGTTTTGTATTATTTGAAACAAGATTCATACATAAGTTCAACTTTACAAATTCAAAAGAAATACAATGCTAATTTATTCCATTAGAAACATTCAATCCTCCTAGATCATGCCTATAGTCACTCATAACTAACTTCTTCATATCTTGGGAAAATGAAACATAAGAAAGGGGTGAGATCAAATGCTCAGAAAGGTTAACAATGGAAGATAACATAAATATTAAGCGTGGTGAATAATTGATAATATGTGCCTGTACAAATAACAAAAATGAACAATTTTACGGTAGTTATAAGAGATGAGTAAATAATTCTATAATAAAACATAGTCAGGGGTATTCTACAAGTTGAATGACCACAAGAACCATAAATATTATTTTCATAATATGGGAATGTATAATTTTGGACATTCTGAAACATTTTGTCAAGCCCTCACCTGAGAGGTCTAAAAGTGATTGAGGCCTCATCCAAAACTATATACCAAAATTAGGAAAGGCCTCAGCCAATTCCATGTCTAGTTTTCTCATGAGACCTACCAACGTATCAAGGAGCTATAGTGGGCAACACTCATCACTTACTAATTCCAATACATTGCTCATATGAATAGTTTGACATATAACATAAACATTCATACTAAAACTAGAATACGAAATGTAAATATGTTAAACATAAACCATGAATGGTATAAAAATAACACATCCATAGTCAAACATATCACAAAACTTTCAATACAGTATGGAAGATTTGTATCATAATAAATCGACTTCTAACAAGTATAAAATCCATTAAAGGATATTGACCTAGATGAAATCAAAACTATTTGAGATAAATATCTATTTCTTTTTTTAAATCATTTAATATTACATTACTATAAATGAAAACATATATTCTGAATATATTCTTATAACCATGTAAGGGAATCTTTGACGATGTTATAATGGGGGAAAATAGATGCACCTGCCATATAAGTTAAAAAACATACTTACCATAATTTTGTCGAAAAGGTAATAGGGTACCCTGTTTGGAAAACGATGGAAGGATTCCTTTCAAACAATTTTATAATATTTAAAACAATTGTATAAATGACTATAACCTATAGTCTAGTAAATAGTAAAAAAAATTTGGAATAAAATTTTAATAAACATGGATTTTGATGATAAAGAGGTCCTAGTAGATACTTACGTAAAAAAAACCTCTGAAAATAAAGAGATTGTAAAATTAATCCTTACCTTGTACTTTTCCTTGGTTGAGGGTATGTTAACCTCATGTATAATAGTCAAATAATTGTTATTAAATTAAATAAGAACCATATACATAATTATTACATCATATATTATCTTCCAATAATGCTTTGTTAATAATATTTTAGTATTATCGTCTTTTCGGGTGTTAACTGATTTGTTTTACTTTATATTAATTATTACGTGAGTCATGTTTGTCATGGATGTGATATATCGTAATCATATCCATAATTATATCATGTCTTTAAATATTATTTTTAATAATGAAACTAAAATTATTCTTGAATGGTTAAAATGGGGAATGAATTTCATCGCGTTCGTGGAGATGACAATCCGTACGTACACACGCATGGTGAATTTTTCATTTATAGGATGGATAGAATAATGAATATGGTTGTAATGTTTTTATAATAAAATCACAATATATATAATATACTGGAGTTATTATTTTATAATGGAAACAATAAAGAATGAGGAAGTGGAAGAAGAAAAGAACTTGAAAGTGGTGATGAAATATTTACCTCTTCTTTGGTTTCTTCCTTTTGATTTGATCAAAAGGGATCCATAGCATGGCTTTATGACTAATGTACATCCTCTGAGATGAAGGTAGGATAGTTGAGAGGACATTTGGGCAGTGTTTGGCTGAGCCAAATGTCTATGAAGGTGTGAATTTGAGAGAAGGGGGAGTTCCCTTTTAAAAGATCGGTGAGGGGCACCTTAGGAAAAGATTGAAATATTATTTTATAATAAAATCATATTCAGTTTCTTATGGATCTGAAATGAATTATTTAAATTATATGGTGGGTATGGATCGAAATCCTCTTATCTAATAGGTTTTAGACAGGTGTGGGTCACTATATTAACCTTACATTTTAAATTTAACTCTTAGTTAAATAGCTTTACATTTACCATGTCTCTTTGTATTTTTATATTATATGGTTAATAAACATACTATAAAATTCAAAGAGAAAAACAATGGGTTCATTAATGATACAACTATAATTATATAAGTCTTTTAAAATATCCTTATATTTTTAGGATTATTATATCAACCAATAATATTGTATTTTTTTTAAAACTCAATTATGTCAATTTTGACATTATTTAATAATTGATTTTTGTTAAAGTCCTAACATCAATATTACTTAGAACTAAATAAATTTAATCAACCTTAACATTACACATTAACCAATAAAATTAGTGTAATTCATTAATAGAGTAAAATTTGATTTATTTGGATATTAATAATATCAATTATTTTAGTCTTTCATTAATATGGTAATTACTACATCATCATAGTGTCATAAATAAATTTAATTATTTAATGTATAAAGATTATAACTAAATTACCATTCTATATGAAATCTATTTATCTTCCTAATTAATATTTATAGTTGAATTTATATTGTGTGTTACCCTATATTAAAAATGGTCTAGTTATTAAACATTGAATTTAACGCTTTTATCTCTTCTTTAAATAAAATAACAATAACTGTCCTAATCTAATCCAAGTAGACCAAAAATGTTCGTATTTTATTCCAAAGGTTGTTTTAGGACAAATTATACTCATCTAGTAGAATTAGGACATCTGTTATGGTGATAATAATATCATTTTTATCATTAATTACCCAATTTATTTTTAACCGCGGTAACTAAAAGTAAAAAGTTACTATTCAGCAAAAATTATTTTCATCTTACTGAACCAAATTTTACTTAATATTATCATCTGTGTCCCTCGGATTTTTAAAAGTCAACTCACAGAAGTGGTAAAATAAAGCTTTATACAAATTTGGTAATGCTTCTAGGAGGTGGGTAAAAGACGGTAAAAAGTTCGATAAAATTATATATATCTAAACTCATTATAAAATGACTCTAATGAATTAAATTTAACTTATTTAGGTATTTTGTATCTATTTTGACATAAAATTATTTTCAATAAAATAAATAATTATTTAAATAAAAAGTTGGTTTTAAACAATAACTTAGTGTTTTTCACTATTCATCAATAATTGAATGTTTTCAGAAAAAATACCATAAATTCACCCAAAACTAATTTCAACATTCCGAATCCAAAAATGAAGTCCATTTTTAATGATAAAATTTATAAAATTTCAGATTGTGGGTATTACTATTAATAATGGCTAGTTTCATTTGTGGCGGTGTGTTAGAATCTCGAAGATGCATATAATGCATGTTATTGCATTATTCAAAGGAAAACGTACCATGGAAGCTTGGGGTGTTACATTCTTCCCTCCTTCAAATAAATTCATGTTATAAATTTCTAGAATATTACTCCATAAAATGATTGGGGTGGTTCTTTATCATAAGTTCCTCATGTTTCCATGTTTCCTCCTCCATCTTATGGTTTCTCTATAGAAATTTTACCAGACGAGTCATCCGGTTTCTCAGCACTTGTTATCTGGTTTCAAGAAGTTTGACAGGCTCTTCACAATAAGACATATCAGGTTCAAGTTTAATTTCCCCATAGGTGTGTACATGCATTGGTTTAGATGAATTTTCTCAACAATGATACGTGGAACACATCGTGAACCTTGGAGAAACATGGTAGCATTGTCAAACAAAAAGTTAAAACCCTGATTTGTTCTAGAAATTAAAAAGGTCCGATGTACATGGGACATAGTTTACCCTTTTTACTGAATCATATAACTCCCTTCCATGGTCATACCTTCAAGAAAACATGATCTCCTACCTGAAATTCCAAATCCTTCCTCCGTTTATCGATATAGATGTTCTGCATACTTTGTGCAATTTTGATGTGGGTTAGGATAACCTTCACCTTTTCCATCATTTCCTCTGAATGTTCTAGGACTAAGAGTTTTCTTTCACCAACATCATCCCAACAAGTTGGTCTGTGACATCTCTTGCCATATAACACTTCATATGGTGCAATCTGAATACTTGAATGGAATCTATTGTTATAGAAAAATTTTAACAGAGGTAAATATTGATCCCACATACAATGAATGTCATGTGAGAAAGATCACAACATGTCTTCTAAGGTTTTAATAGTGCGTTCTGATTGTCCTTCCGTTTGAGGGTGACAGGCAGTGCTCAAACGACGTTCAGTATCTAGGGATTTCTGAAGACTTTTCCAGAATCATGATGTAAAATGGGGATCACGATCAGAAATAATCGATAGGGGTGCACCATAGAGTCTTAAAACTTCATTAATATATAGTTTTTCTCAATGTTCAAGTGGTAAATATTCTCTTATAGCAAGAAAATGTGCTGACATGGAAAGACAATCAACAATGACCCATATTGCATTATTCCTTCTAGGTGTCTTTAGAATCCCCATGACAAAGTGCATCATAATATTATCCCATTTCCACTTAGGTATGGGAAGAGGTTGTGTGAATCCACCAGGCTATTTCCTTCCAGCTTTCACATGTTGACAAACCATACATCGTGACACAAAATCAGAAATCTCCCTCTTCATGTTGTCCCACCAAAAATGTTCCCTCAAATATCTATACATCTTAGTGCTATTAGGGTTTATAGGGAAATTGGAGCTACAAGCATCATCCAATAATTCCCTTTTCAGATCTGGTATGTTAGGAACACAAAGTCTCTTCCCAAATTTCAAAATTCCATCTTCATATATGAAGTCATTGAATCTCCCATCATTCACAGCATTAATTTTATTTGGAAACTTCTCATCATCAGCCTGAGAACTTGTTATCCTTTATAGTAACGATGGTTTGGAAACCATTTGAAAAAGTATTGAATTTTCAACTTCCATGATAATTCCCATATCCATTTTCACTTGATCCGTGAAAATAAGATCCATTTCAACTCTTATCTTGTTCAAAACTCCATGATACTTTATGCACAAAGCATCTTCCACCTTATTTGGCTTCCACCTATGGTAGTGTATTTTTCAATCAAAATCCTTGATTAGTTCAAGCCATCTCCGTTGCCTCATGTTGAGTTCTTTCTGTCAGAAAATATAAATTAAACTCTTTTGATCGGTATATATCTCACATTTTTCACCCAAGAGATAATGTCTCCATATCTTTAAACAAAATATTATAGCTTTTAACTCCAGATCATGAGTAGGATATTTTTTTTTCTCAAAAACATTTAGCTGTCAGGAAGCATAGACAATTACACTATCATTCTTCATAAGAACAAAACCACGTCCTTTCTTTAAAGCGTCACTATAAATAAGAAACCCATCATTACACTATGGTATAGTCAAGATATGAGAATTGACTAATCTTATCTTCAGTTCTTCAAAATGTTATTCACACACTTTTTTCCAAAAATATTTAACCCCTTTACATGTGATCTTTGTTAATTGGTTAGCCAACCAGGCAAAATTCTGGACAAAATGTCGATAATAACCTGCTAAACCAATAAAACTGTGTACCTCAGTCATACTCGTCGGTGCTGGTCATTCTTGTATTGGATTGGTCTTTGAAGGAACAATATAGATTCCATATTTAGAGGCAATATGGCCAAGAAAAGATATCTCCTAAAGCCAAAATTCATACATGCTAAATTTCCCATATAATTCATTTCGTCTATGATTATTTAGAAAAATGCACAAGTGATTTTCAAGATCTTCATATCTTTTGGATTACAAAAAGATATCATCAATAAATACTAATACAATTTCATCAAGATAATCCTTGGAAAATCTATTCATTAGTTCCATGAAGACACAGGGTGCGTTATTCAATTTGAAAGGCATTATTGTAAAATCTTAATGTCTGTACCTGGTTCGAAATGCTATTTTCCGAATGTCTTCCTTTGTCACTCAAAACAAATGATATCCAGATCGAAGGTCAATCATTGAAAAATATTAACATCCATGAAGTTGGTCGAATAAATCATTAGTGTGAGGTAGGGGATTCTTGTTCTTTATTGTTATAGCATTGATCTCCTTGTAGTCAATGCACAACCTCATAGATCTGTATTTCTTCTTAACAAAAAGGACATCAACTCCCCATTGAGAAACAGTATGGAGAATAAATCCATTATTAATCAATTCCTATAGTTGTTTCATTAGTTATACTAATTCCACTGTGGCAATTTTATAAGGTGTTTTCGATATGGGCTTTAATCTAGGAATTAAATCAATGGAAAACTCAATTTCTCGTTCTGGAGGATGTCCAAGTAAATCTTCCGGAAACACATCAACATATTATTGAAGAATAGGAACGTCCTCTATTCAAACATTATTTTTATCACCCATAGTTATTTCATTCTCTTCTTCCCCAATAATGGAATTTTGTAGAGCTACTGGCGGTGGATATAGATAAAAATCACGTGGTGGCATTTCTGCTCTATAGATAAGGTACTTCTTATCATCATCGAAAATTGTAACCTCCCTCTTATTACAATAAATTTTCACATCATGGTCTGAAAAATAATCCATTACAAGGATTATATCAAATTAAATCATGGGAATGATGGTGATATCAACAGATAAAGAACATTTATATTCCCCAATGGGAACTGATTCACAAATTGTTTTTGTGATGATACTTCCCATAGGCGTTTTGAGTGACATGCCACTTGTTATGTCAAATTAAAAATAACTATTTTTCTTAGAAAGAATGGAAGATAATAATCAATGATATGTTCCAAAATCATATAAATCATTTTCTAAACATGAGGAAACCATTAAATTTCCAGCCGCCATGTCTTTCAGAGCTTCAACCTCAGGAGTAGTGATTGTATAAGCTTGTCCTTTATCCTTTGGCATTTTCTACGGTATTTTTCTCTAATTCTTAAGACATTCATTTTCATAATGTCATATCTCCCTCCAATTGTATCATTGAACATTGGTATCTTCTTTTTTTCCCTTACAATCTCCAACAAGATGGCCATTTTTTCCGTAGTTGTAACATACTCCTTTTCTTTTTAGACAGGCACCAGGGTGCTTCCTTCCGCAATTATCACAGGGTGTAAATTCAATTATTTACTTCTTCCTTGTTTCCTTATTTCCTTTCCCATAGTGTTCAAAAGATCTCTTCTTCTTTGGATTTTCTTTAATGTCATAATACATAGATAATTCCTGTACTATCATGATAGCATAGGAGACAATATCTTCGTATGATGAGAAAGATTACAATACTAATACTCGACATAGAAATGGGTTTATCCCATCAAATTAACTGTCACTATTACTTCTTGGATTACGTATACAATATTTATCAAGCCTTTATAATCTTTTAATGTTATCCTCATACTTTACAACATTCTCATCCTCCTTTGGCCTGAGACTCAAAAATTTCATTTCCATATCTGCTCGATGGTCACGAGGAAAGTATTTTTCTAAGAAAAGTTCATTAAAATCCCTCCATTCATTAATTTACACTTTTTCCTCTTACATTATGTTCTGAATCAATGACAACATTGATCAGCATCTTCAGTGAGGAGATAAACTACCATGACAACTTTTTCCCTTTTGCTACTCCCCAAAACGTGAAATATTTTCTCATTGAAATTTATCCATTGCTTAGCCACTAATGGATTGGTACACCCATTGAATGTTTGTGATTGTTTCCTCATGAAGTGGTCTATCATTTATCCTCCGCGTTGTGGATTAGGGGGATCCATACTTGTAAGGTTATTATTCATAACCTTTGTGAGTTGTCCTAGTATAGTGATATGCTGATCTTCCCCAGTTGCATCACCAGCTCCGCTATAATTATCTTCTGTAGGAGGGAAATCACTATATAGATTATTTGCATTGATATAGTTTCCATTCCTTCCACTAGGAACCATTTCTAAACAATGGCATAAAATAGATTAGATTATGAATAGAAATACAAAATTCCATACTTGTAAAACACTTAACATAAATTGAACAGTTTATGGATATAATCAATAATCATAAAAATGGTTTCTTTGTGGGAGTATATACTCATAAACCCTTCATAATGGTTTGTAATTAAAATTAAAATTTTCCTAAAGATGTCCCCCGGGAGTGTCGTAACCAAGAGTGAAGCAAGGCCCCTTTTCGTGCACCAGTTCTCCTTCGAGTCTAGGTCAATGTGGTGTTTTTGGGTTTTACCCCTTGGTACATCTGTGCCAGAGCTGCTTCTACCTGCTCATTTCTAGACATGGATGTAGTTCTTGGAAAACTAACAAAATCTCTAAAATTACCGAATTATCATAAGTTCTTCAATAAAAATACTCAATGTATATCTTTGGATAATGTTCTCTAATTATATTTTATCGAAATCTATATTCTAAGTGTTGTATTAAACTTCCTATGATACCAACTATAACGCCCCGACCACAGTTACCCAGATTCGGTGCATTAATACATAGCATTGGCATGATCACAAGGATATCATGTCCTGAAATACCAATTAGTTTTGTATTATTTGAAACAAGAATCATCCATAAGTTCATCTTTACTACTTGAAAAGAAATACAACACTAATTTATGCCATTAAAAACATCAAAGCCTCCTAGATTATGCCTGGAAATAACTCATAACTAACTTATTCATATCCTAATAAAAGGAAGCATAATAAATGGGTGAGCTCAAATGCTCAGTAAGGGTATGAAATACAGCAAAAGATAACATAAATATTAAGCATTGGGAATAATTGAAAATGCATGCCTTTACAAATAATAAACATGAAAAAATTTATCACAGGAATATGAGATAATTATATAATTCCATAATAAAACTTAATCATGGGTATTCTACTAGTCAAATGACAACACGGACTATCAATATTATTTTCATAATGAGGGAATGTATAATGCCTAAAATTCTGAAACATTTTGTCAAGGCCTCGACCAAGATGTCTAAAAATTATTAAGGCCTCAACCAAAACCATATTTCAAAATTTGGAAAGGCCTCGACTAATTCCACATCTAGTTGTCTAATGAGACAAACCAATGCATCAAGGAGCTATAATGGGCTCCACCCGTCACTTACTACGTCCAATACATTCCTCATATGAAAAGGGTGAAATATAACATTAACATTCGTACAAAAACTAGTATATGAAATGTCAAAACATTAACCATTAACCATGAATGGAATAAAAATAACACATCTATAGTCATGCATATCACAAAAACTTCAATACAATATGGATTATTTGTATCATAATGAATCAACATCAAACAAGTATAAAATTCATTAATGAATGTTGACAAAGATAAAATCAAAACTATTTGAGAGAAATATCTCATTCTTTTTTTGAAATAATTTAAAGTTAAATAATTATAAAAGAAAACATTTATATTGAATATGTTCTTATATTATTTTAAGGTAAGCTTTGATTATGTTATAATGGTGGAAAATAGCTTCACCCGCCATATAAGTAAAAAAAATTCTTACTTTAATTTTGTCGAAAAGTTCATACGGTACCTTGTTTGGAAAACGAAGGAATGATTACTTTCAAATTTTTTTATAAAAATTTAGAAAAGGTTATAAATGAATTTATCCCATAGTTTAGTAAATATTAAATATGTTTTGGAATACATTTTTAAGAAACATGGATGTGGATTATAAAGAGGTCCCAGTAGATACTTACGTAAAAACAACCTCAAAAAATAAAGAGATTGTAAAATAAACCCATACCTTGTACTTTTCCTTGTTTGAGGGTATGTTAACCTCCAGTATAATAGTTAAATAATTATTATTCAATTATACAAGAACCATATACATAATTATTATATCATATATGATGTTCTAAAAATTATTTGTTAATAATATTTTAGTATTATTATCGTTTCGGGTGTTAACTGATTCGTTTTCCTTTTTATAAATTACTACATGAATCATGTTTGTCATGGATGGGATGTATATTATTCATATCAAGAATGATATCAAGTTTTGAAACAATATTTTTAATCATAAAATGAAAATTAGTCTTGAATGGTTACTAAGGGGATTGAATCTCATCGCGTTCGTGGAGACGGTAATTTGTACGTATGCACGTATGGTTACTTTTTCATTTATAGGATGGATAGAATAATGAATATGGTTTTACCAATGTTATTATAACATCACAGTATATATAAGATACTTGAGTTATTATTATAGAATGGAATCAACTATGAAAGAGGATGTGGAAGAAGAAAAGAACTTGATAGAGGTGATGAAATATTTACCTCTTCTTTGGGTTTTTCCTTTTGATTTGATCAAAAGGGCTCTTTAAGTTGATTTATAACTAAAGGCCTCTAGGATGATGTAAGGACAGTCGGGTGGATATTGGGGTAGGATTTGGTGGAGGAAAATGGCATTGAAGGTGTGAATTTAAGTAAAGTGGGAGTGCCTTTTTATAAGAGGGGTGAGGGGAACCTTAGGAAAATATTGAAATATTATTTTATATAAAATCATATTCAGTTTCTAATGGCACTAAAATGAATTATTTAAAGTATAAGGAGGGTTTGACTCGAAAACCATTCAAACAATAGATTTTATATAGGTTTGGGTCACTATATTAATGTTATCTATTAGATTTAACTCTTAGTTAAATATATTGACATTTACCATGTCTGTTAGTATTTTTATATTATATGGATAATAAACTAACTATAATATTCCATGGGAAACCAAAGTTGTTCATTAATGACACACCTATCATTGTATAAGTCTTTTGGTGGATCCATATATTTTTAGGATTATTATATCAACCAATAATATTGTATTTGTTTTCAAAACTCATTTATGTTAATTTTTTACATTATTTAATAATTGATTTTTGGTAAAGACATAACAAATTTATCACCTCGATGTAAATAAATTTAATCAACCCTAATATGTCATATTAACCTTGAAAAGTATTTTAATTCATTTAAAGTCTCAAATTAAATTTATTTGGATATTTATAATATCATTTATTTTAATCATTCATTAATATGGTAATTACTGTATCATCATTATGTCATAAATAAATTTAATTATTTAATGTCTAAAAATTATAAATAACAGACTGTTATGTAGGAAATATTTTTTTCTTTCAAATGAATATTTATAGTCGAATTTATATTGTGTGTAACCCAATATTAAAAATGATTTATTTATTTAAATTTTAATTTAACTCGTTTAACCCTTCTTTAAGTAAAATAATATCAAATGTCCTAATCTAATCCAAGTAGACCAAAAAGGATCATATTTTATTCCTAAGGTTTTTTTGGCCTAATTATACTTATCCAATATAATTATGACATTTTTTAGCGTAAAAATAATTTCATTTTTACCATTAAATACCCTATTTACTTTTAACCGTGGTAAATAAAAGAAAAAAGATACTATTTGCCAAAAATTATTTTCATCTTATTGAACCAAATTTTAATTACTGACTTGAACCGCGTAGCTAATATTTTTGAAATTTAACTGATAGATGTGGTAAAATTATGTTTTATACAGATTTGGAAATGCTCTTAGGTGGTGGGTAAAAGACGGTAAAAAGTTCAACAAAATTTTATATATCTAAACTCTATATAAAATGAAATCAATGAATTACATTGAACATATATTGGTATTATGTATTTATTTCGACCTAAAATAAATTTAAAAAAAATAATTAATTATTTAAATAAAAAGTCAGTTTTAAACAATAACTTAGTGTGTTTCACTATTCATCAATAATTGAATGTTTTTAAGAAAATTCAAAAAATTCACCCTAAGATAATTTCAATATTACGAATCCAAAAATGAAGTCCATTTTGAAATATAAAATTTATAAAATTTCAAAAATTGGGTATTTCTATTCATAACAACTAGTTTGATTTGTTGCGGCGTGTTAGAATCTCAAAGTTTCATACAATGCAAGCTATTGCGTTATTCCAAGGGAAATATACCATAGATGCTTGGGGTCTTACATTCTTACCTCATTCAAATAATTGCATCCTATAAATTTCTAGAATATTACTGCATAAATATATTTGGGTGGTTCTTAATCATATGTTCCTCGGGTTCCCATATTTCCTATTCCATCTTATGGTTTCTCCATAGAATTTTACCAGACGAGTCGTCCGGTTTCTCAGCACATGTTCTCTGGTATCAAGAATTTTTACAGGATCTTCACAATAAGACTGATCAGGTTTGATTTCAATTTCCTCATAGTTGTTTACATGTGTTGGGTCAGGCATGTATTTTCTAAATAGTGATATGTGGAACACATCGTGAACATTGGAGATACTTGGCGACATTGCCACACGGTAAACTACAACCCCAATTTGTCCTAGAACTTCGAAAGGTCCGATGTACCTGGGAAATTGTGTAACCTTATTATTGAATCGTATAACTATCTTCCATGGAGATATCTTCATGAAAACAAGATCACTTACCTAAAATTCCAAATCGTTCATTTTGATATCGGCATAACTCTTCTGCCTACTTTGTTCTGTTTTGATGTGGGTTTGGATAACCTTCATGTTTTCAATAGTTTCCTCACCAAGTTCTGGGCCTATGAGTTTTCTTTCACCAACATCATCCCAACATGTTGGTGTGCGGCATCCCCTACCTTACAACGCATCATATGGTGCCATCTGAATACTTGAATGGAAGCTATTGTTATAGGAAAATTCTACTAGAGGTAAATATTGATCCCACATACCTTGAAATTCAAATGGGAAAGATATCAACATGTCTTCTCAGGTTTGAATATTCTGTTTTTATTGTCCATCAGTTTTAGGGTTGTAGAAAGTGCTCAAATGAAGTTAAGTATCCAGGGCTTTATGAAGACATTCATGAATATGGATGTAAAACAAGGATCATGATCAGAAACAATCAATAGGGGTGCACCATGGAGTCTTACAACATCATTAATATATAGTCTTTCTAAACGTTCAACTGGTAAATCTTCTCTTATAGCAAGAAAATGTGCTGACTTGGTAAGATGATCAACAATGACCCATATTGCATCATTATTTCTAGGTGCCTTTGGTAGCCCCATGAAAAAGTCCATCATAATATTATCCCATTTACACTTATTTATGGGAAGTAGTTGCATGACTCCTCCAGGTTGTTTCTTTCTGGCTTGCACTTGTTGAAAAAAGATACATCGTGACACAAAATCAGAAATCTCCCACTTCATGTTGTCCTACAAAAAATGATCCTTAAAATCACTATACATATTAGTGCTACCACAGTTTATAGAGAAATTAGAGATATGAGCATCATCCAAAAATTATCTTTTTTGATCATGTATGTTAGGAACACAAAGTCTCGTCCAAAATATCAACATTTCATCTTCATATATGAATTCACTGAATCTCCCATCATTCACAGAAATAATTTTCTTTTTTAACTCCTCATCATCATCCTGAGAACATTTTATCCTTTCTAGGAATGATGGTTTGGAAACCATTTGAAAAAGTATTGATGTTTCACCTTCCATTATTATTCCCTTTTCCATTTTAACAAGATCCATGAAAATAGAATCCCTTTCAACTCACATCTTGTTCAAAACTCCATGATCCTTTCTGCTCAAAGAATCTTCAACCTTATTTTCCTTCCATGGGTGGTTGTGTATTGTGAAATCATAATCCTTGATTAGTTCAAGCCATCCCCATTGCCTCATTTTGAGATCTTTTTGTGTAAAAATATACTTAAAACTCTTGTGATCTGTATATATCTCACATTTTTCACCATAGATATAATGTCTCCATATATTCAATGAAAATATTACATCTACTGACACAATATCATGAGTAGGATAGTTTTTCTCATGAATTTTTAATCATCGTGATGAATAGGTAATAATACTATCATTATGCATAAGGACACAACCAAGTATTTTCTTTGAAGCATCATTATAAATAACAAACCCATCATTCCCTGATGGTTGAGTCAAGATATGAGCATTGACTAATCTTATATTCAGTTCTTTAAAATGTTATTCGCACTCTTTTGTCCAAAATAATTTAACCCCTTTACGTTTGAGCTTTGTAAATGGGTTAGCCAACTGGGAAAAATTCTAGAGAAAACATCGATAATAACTTACTAAACCAATAAAACTACGTAACTCAGTTATACTCATCCATGCTGGACATTCTTGGAAGCCTTGTCCTTTGAAGTATCAATAGGGATTCCATACTTAGAGACAATATGGCCAAGAAAAGAAATCTTCTAAAACCAGAATTCACAATTGTTAAATTTCCCATATAATTTATTTCATCTATGATTTGTTAGAATAATGCGCAAGTGACTTTCTTGATCTTCATATCTTTTGGAGTATACCAAGATATCATCAATAAACACTACTACAAATTCATCAAGATATTCCTTGAAATCTTTATTAATTAGATCCATGAATATAGAGGGTGGATTTTCCCATCCAAAAGGTGTTACTATAAACTCCTAATGCTCGTACCTTGTTCAAAATTCTCCTTTCTGAATGTCTTCTTTTTTCACACACAACTGATGATATCTAGATCGAAGGTCAATCTTTGAAAAATATTGAGCTCCCTAAAGTTGGTCGAATAAATCATCAATGCGAGGTAGGGGATACTTTTTCTTTATTGTTATAACAATGATCTCCATGTAGTCAATGTACAACCTCATAGATCAGTCTTTCTTCCTAACAAAAAGGATAGGGGATCCTTAGTGAGAAAAACAAGGGTGAATAAATACCTTATTAATAAATTTATCTAGTTGTTTCTTTAGTTCCAGTAATTTCATAGTGGTTAGTCGATAAGGGGTCTTGGATATGGTCCTTAATCCAAGAATTAAATCAATGGAAAACTTAATTTCTCATTCTAAAGGATGTCTAGGTAAATCTTCTGGAAACACATCAACATATTCTTGCACAATAGGTAAGTCATCTATTAAAAAATCCTTTTCCTCACCCATATTTATTTCATTCTCTTCATCCCTAATAATTGAATTTAGTAGAGCTAATGGGGGTGGATCTAGATAATAATCAGGTGGTGACGTTTCTGCTCTAAAGATAAGGTGCTACTTATCATCATCAAAAATTGTAACCTCCTTCTTCTTACAATAAATTTTCGCATCAAGTTCTAAAATCCATTACATTCCAAGGATTATATCAAATTCAATCATTGGTATGATGATGAGATCATTATATAATAAACATTTATATTACCTAATGGGAACTAATTCACAAAACTTTGTTACGATGATACTTCCCTTAGTTGTTTTGACTGACAACTCCCATGTTAAGTCAAATTGAAAATATCTAATTTTCATAGCAAATTGGGAAGATATGAAACAATGAGATGATCCAGAATCAATTAAATAATTGTCTTAACATGAGGAAACCATTAATTACCTGCCACCATGTCTTACATAGCTTCAACCTCAGCAGTAGTGATCACATACGCTTGGACTTGATCCCTTGGACTTTTCTGAGGAAAGTTTCTCTGATTATTAGGAAATTTATTTGAATAATTTCCCATATCCCTACTATTATATCATTGAACATGGGTAGATTCTTTCATTACCCTAAAATCTCTAGCAAGATGGCATTTCTATCCACATTTGTAGCATACTCCTTTTCCTTTTAGATAGGAATGAGAGTGCTTCCTTCCACAATTATCAAAGGGTGGAAATTCAATTCTTCCCTTCTTCCCTATTTCCTTATTTCCTTTCCTAGAGTGTTCAGAAGAAGTCTTCTTCTCTTGCTTTTCTTTTACGTCATAAGACATTGAGAATTTCTTTTCTTTCTTGATAGCACATGAGGCAATATCTTCGTACGACGAGAAGGATTGTGACACTAATGATCGACGAAGAAATGGTTTTAACCCATCAAATAAATGATCAATATTACTTCTTGGATTATGTATATAATCTGCAACATGCCTTGCTAATATTGTAATGTTAGCCTCATACTTTGTAACATTCTCATCCTCCTTTTTCCTCAGACTTAGAAATTTCATTTCCATATCTTCTAGATGGTCAGGATGAATGTATTTTTCTAGGAAAAGATTATTAGAATCCCTCCATTCCATACTGTACACTTCTTCATATTCCTTTGTGTTTTGAATCAATGGCCACCATTGATCAGCTTCTCTAGTGAGGTGATAAACTTCCTTGACAACATTTATCATTTCGCTACTCCCCAATGCATGGAATATTTTCTTTAAGTAATTTATCCTTTTCTCGGCCACTAATGGATTTGTAATTCCATTTAAGGTTGGTGTTTGTTTCCTCATGAAGCGGTCTAACTTGGATCCTCTATATTGTGGATCAGTGTTCTCCATAAGGGTAAGGTTATTATTCATAACCTGTGTGAGTTGTCCCAGTATAGTGATAACCTGATCCGCACCAGTTGCATCACTAGCTCTGCTATAATTATCTTGAGTAGGAGGGAAATCCCTACATAGATTACGTTCATTGATATAGTTTCCATTCCTTCCACTAGGCACCATTTCTAATCAATGTCATAAACTATATTAGTTTATGAATCGAAATACATAATTCCATATTTGTAAAACACTGAATGTAAATTGAATAGTTTATGGATATAATCCATAATCATAAAAATGATTTCATTGAGGAATTATATACTCATGAACCCTTCATAATGGTTTGTAATGAAAATTAGAATTATCCAAAGCATATCCCCCGGGAGTTTCTTAACAAAGAGTGCAGCATGGCCCATTGTCGTGCACCTATTCCCATTAGATTCTATCTCAAAGAGGTGTTTTCAGGTTTTACCCCTAGTTAAACTTGTGCTAGAGCTGCTTCTACCTGCTCGTATCTAGACAAGGATGCATTGCGTGGAAAAAATCACAAAATCTATACAATGCCCAAATTCTAGGATGTTGTTCTATACTAATCCTTAATGTCTATCATAGGATAATGTTCTCTAATCAGAGTTTATCTAAATCTAGTTTCCAAGTATTGTATTAAACTTCCTCTAATACCAACTGTAATGCCCCGAGCCTAGTTACCTAGAGTCTATTCATTATTACATTGAATTTTCATGATCACTTGGAAATCATGTCCCGAAAGACTGATCAGTTTTGTATTATTAGAAACACTATTCATACATAGGTTCTTATTTACAAATTGAAATTAAATACAACACTAATTTACACCATTAGAAACATCTAACCCTCCAAGATTATGCCTACAAGTCACTCATAACTATCTTCTTCATATCATAGGAAAACCAAACATAAGAAACGAGTGAGCTCAAATACTCCATAAGGGCATGCAATACAGTGGAAGATAACATAAATATTAATCTTGATGAATAATTGAAAATACATTCCTTGACAAATAATAAACATGAAAACTTTTATGGTAGGAATATGAGTTGAGTAAATAATGACATAATAAAACAACATCATAGGTATTCTACTAGTCAGATGACCACATGAACCATCAATATTATTTTCATGATGAGGGAATGTATAATGCCGAACATTCTGAAACATTTTGTCAAGGCCTTGGCCAAGATGTCAAAAAATGATTAAGGCCATGACCAAAACCATATATCAAAATTGGGAAACGCCTCGGCCAATTCCACGTCTAGTTGTCTCATGAGACCTAAAGATGCATCGATGAGTTATAACAGTCTCCACCCATTACTTACTAAGTCCAATACATTCCTCATATGAAATGTTTCAAATATAACATAAACATTCATACTAAAACTAGCATATGAAATGTCAAAACATTAACCATAAACCATGAATGGTATAAAAATAACACATCCATAGTCCAACATATCTCCAAACCATCAATACAATATGGATGATTTGTATCATAATGAATCAACTTCAAACAAGTATAAAATCCATTAAAGGGTGTTGACTTATATGAAATCAAAACTATTTGAGATAAATATATATTTCTTTTTTGAAATCATTTAAAGTTACATAATTTTAAAAGAAAACATTTATTTTTAAAATATTCTAATAATCTTGTAAGGAATGTTTGGACGATGTTATAATGGTGGAAAATAGTTTCACCTTCCTTATAAGTTAAAAAAAACATTCTTACCTTAATTTTGTTGAAATGGTCATAAGGTACCTTGTTTGGAAAACGATGGAACAATTCCTTTTAAACCATTTTATAAAAAGTAAAAAAGGGTATAAATGACTTTAAACCATAATGTATTAAATAGTAAAAATACTTTGTAATATATTTTTAAGAAACATGGATGTGAATGATAAAGAGGTCTCAGTAGATACTTACGTAAAAACAACATTGGAAAATAAAGAGATTGTGAAATTAACCCTTACAATGTACTTTTACTTGGTCGGGGGTACGTTAACCTCCTGTATAATAGTTAAATCATTTTTATTAAATTATACAAGAACTATATACATAATTATGATATCATA
Source organism: Viscum album (assembly GCA_963277665.1). Classification (NCBI taxonomy): domain Eukaryota; kingdom Viridiplantae; phylum Streptophyta; class Magnoliopsida; order Santalales; family Viscaceae; genus Viscum; species Viscum album. The sequence goes on along the minus strand of OY728158.1, from coordinate 1,170,795,398 downwards.
TATGATCTTCTAATAATTCTTTGTTTATAATATTTTCATATTATTATCATTTCAAGGTGTGAACTGATTCGTTTTCCTTTATATTATTTATTATGAGAGTCATGTTTTTCATGGATGGGATGTATCGTATTCATATCCAGAATTATATAAAGTCTATAAACATTATATTTAATCGTCAAAAGAAATTTTTTCTTGAATGGATACAATGGGGAATGAATCTCATCGAGTTTGTGGAGACGGTAATCCATACATACGCACGTATGGTGACTTTGTCATTTATAGGATGGATAGAATAATGAATATGGTTATTCCATTTTTATAATAACAACACAGTATGTAGAAGATACTTGAGTTATTATTTTTTAATGGAAACAACAATGAAAGAGGATGTGGAAGAAGAAAAGAACTTGAAAGAGGTGATGAAATATTTACCTCTTCTTTGGGTTCTTCCTTTTGATATCATCAAAAGGGCTCCTTAGGACGGATTTCTGAATAAATGAAGGCCTCTAGGAGGAATGAAGGATAGTTGGGAGGATATTTGGGGAGGGTTTGGACGATCCAAATGGCTTTCAAGGTGTTAATTTGAGGGGAGGGTAAGTTCCCTTTTATAAGAGGGGTGAGGGGCACCTTAGGAAAAGATTGAAATATTATATTCTAATAAAATCATATTAAATTTCTAATGGCTTATAAATTAATTATTTAATTTATAATGTTGGTATGGGTCGAAAACCTCTCATGCAATAGGTTTTAGACAGGATTGGGTCACTATAATAAAATTATCTTTTAGATTTAGCTCTTAGTTAAATAGATTGACATTTACCATGTCTCTTGGTATTTTAATATTATATGGTTAATAAACATACTCTAAACGTCCAAGAGAACCCCAAGTGGTTCATAAATGATAAAAATATCATTATATATGTTTTTTTACCAAATATTAGATTTTTTAAATTATTATATCAACCAATAATATTGTATTTTTTAAAAAAACTCATTTATGTCAATTTTGTCATTATTTAATAATTGATTTTTTAAAGTCTTAAAACATTATTACATAAAAATAAATACATTTAATCAACCATAACATGTCATATAAACCTATAAAAATAGTGTAATTCATTAAAATTCTCAAATTAGATTTATTTGGATATTTTTAATAGGAATTATTTTAATCTTTCATTAATATGGTAATTACTACGTCATCATTATGTCATAAATAAATTTAATTATTTAATGTCTAAAAATTATAAATAAAATACAATTATGTAGGAAATTTTTTATCTTTCTAATCAATATTAATAGTAAAATTTATATTGTGTGTGACCCTATATTAAAAATGGTTTAGTTATTAAACATTGAATTTAACTCTTTTAACTATTCTTTAAATAAAATAATAATAAATTTCCTAATATAATCCGAGTAGACCAAAGAGGATCATATTTTTTTTCGAGGGTTGTTTTAGGTTAAATTATATTTATCCAATAGAATTATGACATTTTTTAGGGAAATAATAATATCATTTTTACCCTTAATTACCATAATTACCTATAACCGTGGTAAATAAAAGTAAAAAAGTTTATATTCACCAAAAATTATTTTCATCTTATTGAACCACATTTTAATTACTGATATCAACCTTGTCTCTCATATTTATGAAATTAAACACACATAAGTGGTAAAATTATGTTTTATACAAATTTGGAAATGCTCCTTGGAGGTGGGTGAATGACGGTAAAAAGTACGACAAAATTTTATATATGTAAATTCATTATAAAATGACTTCAATGAATTAAATTGAACTTATATAGGTTTTATGTATCAATTTTGACCTAAAATAAATTTAAATAAAATAAATAATTATTTAAATAAAATGTCGGTTTTTTACAATCAGTCAGCGTTTTTCACTATTCATCATAAATTGAATGTTTTCAGAAAAATTCAAAAAATTCCCCATAAGATATTTTCAATATTAAGAATAAAAAAATGAAGTCCATTTGGAAAGATAAAATTTTAAAAATTTTAAAAAGTGGGTATTACTATTCATACTGTCTATTTTGATTGGTTGTGGTGTGTTAGAATCACGAAGTTGCATACAATGCAAGATATTGCATTATTCAAAGGGAAACATACCATATAAGATTGGCGTGTTACATATATGATGGAATTAGTAAAAAAAATTAAGAGTGATAACACCAAATAAATAATGTTTTTTGGTATTTTTTAATAACCCAAGTTATAATCAATTAATTGTCACTAGGTCCCATGGCATAGGAAAAAATTAGATCATTGCTGCATCCCTCACCATGGTAGCGACTAGCTGGTGAAAAACATATTTTTATGAAAATAAGCATCAATATCATATTATGATCATTGAAATAATATAGAAATTAATACATAGATGATTAGTAGTGAATCTATTTTAATATATAGGAAAAAAACTAGTGGATCATCCAAAAAATGGATTCTACCCATAATAATTTAAAAGAGAACATAAAAATAAATTTTCATTTGTTGGAGAACCTATCAAGCCCCATTATATACCTTTTGATGACCTGCCTACCAAATAGTTTCAGTCTCATTGGCCTAACTAAGTTCTTCTTATGTATCCACAATGTATGTTTACCCCCCGTTCTTGGATCCATTTTATTAATGGTGGAGTTTTATGATCTCACCCCTGCATGTAAACCAATTCCTAAAGAAAATGAAACACTTGAATGGTTGTCTCATTAATCTATTGTTTAAATTCCTCCATCTTAATTTCACGGTTGGTCTCCTTCTGGGGTAATGAAGAATATAAATATTCAATGTTGAAAACATTAATTAACTTTTTATGGTTTGGAAGAAGCTTGTGCTCTCTCCCTTGTTTTGGAATGATTTATTTCACAGCAACATGAATCATATGGTAATAAATTCCACAATATCTTAGCATACCAAATAGAAATGGAATCTGATGGATTCTTGAAGTACCTCCTTTAAGAGAATTATTAAACATTATTTGTCTTATATCTTACCAAGCCCCATATCGTGTGATGCAAATGGCATTATGTAACTATAAATCTGACTCATAGCAACTTTTAGAGGAAGAAACACACTCCAGGATTAGTGTACTTATTGAATAAACCTAACATATACCCTATTGGCCACTAATGAATTCTTGTTCTTGTATTCGTTGTATTGGAAGAGAGGATTCACCCTCATACCCAACCATGAAAGTTGATAGAACTGTAAAATTGGAAATATTTCTCATTAGCCTCAAAATGGTAACACACAAAAGAAATAGGGGATGATTAATGGAGTCAATGACACTCACCTATTAACATGTTAGCTGTTGGGGAATTTTTCTCCCTAGCATCCCCGTCTTTGGAAATTAGAATTAGAACCTCTTAATGAGGGGAACCTTCCTGGGTCTACCCAGGGTTCACCAAATGTGGCTCAGAAAGACTCTTCTCTTTAAGGCTCACTTGAGATGGACCCTTCAATAGTGAAACTGGTTTGGACATCAATGTTTTGTTCATTCACCACTGTTGTGATATTTTCTATGGTTGGAGTTGTGTATTTCAACTAGTCATTATAATAGAATTATACATAAAATTATTGGTTGTACAAAAAAATAATGACTCAAATCCATATAGTTCCCTATTATATTAAAAAATTTCCACAAACATAGTAGAAATATTTATATGTTTCATCATTTCATAAAAAATTCATGTGAGGTTTTCTCATAGAATCTATCAGTGTCCCCAGCCCATGTGTAACCACACCAATCAAGACTCTAATAAAATATGGCTCGGGAATTAGTACATCACCCTCATCCAACAAATCAACACCCTAAAAACATTTATAGTGATAGCTATAGGGCCAGCATTAGCCACCATCTTCTCCCTTAATGCATGAGATCAACCTGAAATATCATAGGGATGAAAGTCAACAACATATATTCAATGCCTTATCATATACATTTGAAATTAATATAATCCCCCTCTATTTAGTAGTAGGAGTGGTGATAGGATTAGATGATGTATCCTCAACCCTAGAAACCTCTTTAGTTAAGGGGGATGACTCACCAGAAGGAATCCATGATTGGTCCAAAGTTCCCTCCTCCATCATTGGAGGCTCATTTATACGTCTGTTAAGAGAGTATATTGAAGTAGATTATACATTCAAAAAATGGTTAGACATTTTTTTTTGTTAAATTAGAGATTAATAGGATCATGATAACTTACCAAAACTGAAGATGTTCTTATCAAAATATTTCATCCTCTGATGATCTTTTTTTCATAGACCTAGGCTAGCATCAACCAAGTAAAATGAATGTATAAAAAGGGGAAATAGTGTTTCCCTCACCTTCTCAGTCTCCATTTTTTTTGTCCTAAGGATATCTCTTTTGGTTTCGAAGATGACTCATCAATCCTGAGTAGGGAACCATTTGGGCCGTATTTTGGCGATGGATCCTCAATTGATTCCCCCTGGCATGCTGCAAATCAAAATGATGTTCCCTAAAAAATACTTTTTCTTAGATAAATGAAATAAATTAATGCAGAACGAATGAGAAATAGATAATTTATATCATTATTATATGTATAATCAATCCATTCCTCAAAAGAGGAGTGATAAATCTCTTCACTAGTGCCCCATCTCTTCATGTCCTCCACCCATCTCTTGGAAGGAATCCAGTTGATAGTTTCATATATGAGTATCTATACCTCCCGGATATAAATCCTCACATCACCATGGTTTTCATTAAATCAGAGATCAAATGGGGATCCAGCATCTCCTATCCCTTGAATCCATAGCCCAACAAAAAGAAGAACCCATATAATCTTAGAATCATAGGACATGATTTGATAAAATGGGACTACCTCTAGTAGTATAAATTTTTAGGATTTCCTTTCATGCCTTGTAGATAATTCAATAGCTCTAGATTTCATGGGTTTCCAGATCCTCACCATCATTGATGAAGGATGAGAAAATGGAACCTGAGTCTCTTTGTGGTGGCGAAGACTTGATCACCTAAGTGAAAACTCAATTTGTGTAACCCTATTGATTCTGTACAGTAGACTGAACTTTGCACGAGGTCTTCTAGAAAAAAATGGGATCGTGTCACCAGCACTATTCGAAAGGGATAGAAAATCTTTCGGAGGAGAAGAAACATCCTCTCTAAGTGTAGAATCCTTTATACCCAATTTTCTATTCATGGTTTATTTATACAACCAATTCAAGTAGTTTATTTGGCCAAAACTACTTCATGGTATGATGCAATCCATGCCTTGACATACCAGGAAGTTATTCCACTAGTCACTTCTGTTGGAGACAAATTTATTACCTATTTAATCAACCTTATGGATGTAAGCATCCATAAATGTCGGGATACCATCATATTATTTTCTGATCAAACACGCGCCATAGGAGACATTGTTATTTGTTGCAGCCACTTAAAGTGTCCTGAAAACCTATATAGAACATAGGCCATGAATATAAGATCACCTTCAATTTGAGTCACCATCACAATATCCATAAAGGCCATAATATAAGATCCTAGATCAATTTTCGCCTTTCTTTCACTATTGAATCTCTAAGTAGGTGGTTCCCCATATGGGATAATATTGAACTCCATAAATATGCTCATCCTTAATAAAGTCTAAATAGGGATCATGAAAATTGAAAAATACTAGAAACGGGCTAAACATGTTGTTGAAACCAGATATCAGGTAACATGAATACATCAACAAAAACATAGGTTCTAAAGTGGGCTACAACACATCCCCCTAATATCAATAAATGTCATGAAATAGAGAATGGGTCCTTCACCACATGAACATGTAGTAGGTTTTGAAAAATGTTCCTGAGTTTGGGGATTGGAAACACCCCGTACATCATCCTAGCCAGCTTAGGCGCCATGAAGAATGTCTCTGACCTTATGTCATCGGTGGAATCATGTACATGCAACATGTAAACAGTTATCCACATGTCAAAAAATCCCATGAGGTAAGTATTCATTGGATCTTTGGGGTTCAGATTGTACCCCAATTTTTCATACCCCCATCTCAAATGTCGGCCAGAATGTACTAGGAGTGCCTATCTTCACCATATTGAAATGCCTAGTTGGAAATGTTTATGCGAGGCCTTCCCCATCTGGGTTTTGAAGGGTACCCATCCACACATCAGGATGGATATCCCCCTTTATTATAGGGTCTTCATTAATAACAACTTGAGCTATTTTCAGTAGCTCATGCACCATATATTACATCATTTTAGCATCAACACACATCACCCTCAGAGCGATAAACTCATCATAAATATCTATGATGATCATATCCATAAAGCTATTTTTGATTTCTCACAAGATAATACCAAATTCTACATGATTCAAGTGGAAAGAGATTTTATATGGACTCCACTGGCTTAACAACTCTTGAATAATTCAGCATTCTTTTGTACATATGTTATCCCGACCTAAAAGTCCTCATAAATTTTAACATCTTATAGATCCTTCTTGAACTCTACACATGTTTGGCATAAATACTACTCCCAAATACTCTATGGAATAAACAACATTGTTTAGAAGAATTCCATGTATTTCCTCTAACCCATTAACTGATCTGTTAGGGAATCAGGGAATATGACTGGATAAGAATGTGACTTCAATTCAGGTGTGTGCGAGTTCATATCTAGAGCACATTTTTTTGGTGAATGAAACATGTTTTCGATGATCTATCGACATTAATATATAAACCCACTCTTGAAATATTGGTAGTAGTGATGTTTTTATAATATTTAAACTAAGAGAGATAAGTATTATTCTACAGAGATGGTATGAGGACCTCCATAAAAAACAATATCCATAGTGTGGTAGATAATTACTCTCTGTAAATTTAGAGTGATATTTCGTTAGATGTCCCTACAGATTGGGTAGAGTCGTATAATGAGAATAATAGTAGCCATGGCCTTAGACTTTTACCATATCCTTGATGAAATTCATATCTTGTTCATTAGATAGGCCTCCATGTTTTGAAATTGCAGTAATAGAGAAAATTTGGAAAAGGAATGAACTCACACATGTGACTCATGGAGTTGCATCATGAATGTCCCTTACGTAGGTCCATCACACAAGTTCCCAATGAAAGTCACTCTCCCAATAATACACATCATTTAAGAATATACAAATTGTATCAACACGAATGATGGTATTATTGAAAGAGCATCAGCAAAGGGTATGCAGATTAAACTAGTGAGGAAAACCCTTAAAATAAGCTATCACGAGAGCTAGTAATTGAGCTAATGGGACAATTTTTAGATGAGTAATCCCACTTGAATAATCCATGTATTTTATATACCTATTTGGAAGTCCTAAGAGGAATACCAATCTGGATGGCTTGTGTGGTGTACCTCTGTGATGAATTTTCTTTTTTCAACACTTTACCTTAGGATCAAAACCACTTTTTTCGATCCGATCAAATCCTATGGGGTGGATTATTTTGACACTTCATTTTTTCACTAGGATGAAACAATGACTATGTTAAATACCATAGGAAAAAGATATGAAGTGAAATGAATAAGTAAAATGATTAAAATGTCCTCCAAAGTCCATTCTCCTAGGTACCCTAACCAATGTCGGCACTCATGGTACCTGTTCATTGGATTGCATGACCTGTATGAGCAAGAGATCATGTGATGTACCTAAGAGGAAACACTGAGTGATATGGAATCTTTTCCTAAGGTCCCATGTTTTTATATAAATAGGACACTGGGGTATTTATTTTCATGTAAAAAAATTCATGAAAGCCTCTCAATGCTCTGATCACCCAAGTCCATCACTGAAGTCCCCAAAAAACATTTAGGTACTTCTAAAACAACCAAAAAAATTGGGAATTAAATGGGGTATAGTGAAACTAAATTTCTGTTAGGGTTTAAAATAAAATAACACCTGTGTGTGGAACTCTCTCCCCTATGGAGGACGAACAATAGCATGGGGTCCCCTTTCATAATTAGGGATCTATGTGAGCCACTTTCTTGAACATATGTGGAGACCATTGATGGCTTGTTCAAGGTGTCACCCAAGTGTAGTTACAAGGTTCATCGATTATCTAAGGTATCATCACCTCACCCTAGGAATCAACGATATCCTCCCTTGTATTGCCCATGTCTACATATGTGATCATACCTATGCGGGCCTCCCTAGGCTATCCCTATACTATAACCTACACGATCTTATGATCAGTATCTCTACTAAGACATCCATTATAAGAACTCCCGTACTCTATTTCCCTTTAATGAGAGGGAACTAATCATATCCTCCACCAAGGCATCCAGACCAATAATACCAGGGATTATGGCACATGAATGTGAATCCCAATTGGATTTTAATTTTGTCGGTCATATTTTCCTGCACTTTTCCTGCCACCCTGTTAGGGTCTTCGGGGTGCATGTGGTTTATAATTCCCTCAATAACAAGGAACCCAAACATAGGGATAATTAATGGGATTTATCAATATAGGTTACAAGGATTAATACCTTGTTCTACACTTATTGTCTCTAAGACCCTGAGCCTCCAGTTCCCGATAGGGAGGGTGATGATTACACTTTCATTTCCATGGAACATGGAATGAGATCCACCTACCCCTATATAGGACCAATTTTATGGAATAACCCATTGAGTAAGTCCCTATAATTTCTTTTAGAATGATTCAATCCTACTTCTCCCTTTTCCCTTCGATACTGGGACCAAGAGAGCATGGGTATTAGAGTCATCTCGTCTCTCTCTTATACCCTCAGCCTCTTCCACTAAGAGTGGAAGAGAAGTATGTCGTTTTTTAGATCGTTGACTTCCTCCTGTTTCTCATGTTCAAGAATGAATCATCATGAATTATGGAATTAGATGATAGCCACAAACACAACTCCCACACACCAAGATACATGTTTTGAAAGGTCCTTATTTTGATTATTCCTCCTCCCTGAGTTCCCCCATAGTCATGAGTTCTCAAGGATATTTATCTAATGTAAGGGAAAATTGGATTGTATGTTTTCCTAAATGTTCCTTTTATTCATGTTTCTCACATTGATCATGAATCAAACAGCTTAGAGTTTGGTAGTGGTCATGATGTCTACATATTCCAAAACCAATGTGCATTATCCTAAAAAATGAGCCCCAAATTAAACAAATTAATGGTAATACTCCCCAAGAGTTAGCTCCATTCATACTAATCCCTACAACCTCAATCTAAAAATAATCCCTAATAAATTGTGGGCATCCTCCACAAAAGTAATCCCTAAATGAAACAAATCTATGGGCATTCTCCTCAGAAGTAAGCCCCAATCATACAAATCCAGGGGCCTCATTCCATGTGCAAACAACAACAAATTATGGGAAAACTCTTCAATAGTTAGCCTTATTTAAAACCAATCCACGGGTATCCTCCTTAGAAGTAATCTCCAATCAAACCTATTGTGGGAATAATTAATTAGTAATCCCAAACTACTGAACTATAAGAACTATGATTCTTGTTATAATCAGAATACATAGGATCCCTATATATGGTCTGAGCCCAATTGGAATCATCCCCATGATTAACTCTAATCATAACCCCCATTCACTGGGGAATACTCTTCAGGAGTAAGCCCCCACTAAACATCAAACAATATGGTTATCTTCCTAAAAATTGATCACCAAATTAACCCCCAAAATATCCATGAGTACAACCACTTCTCATGGCCTCAAATTCATTTATCTAGACATCCATTTCAAGAATATTTTCCAACATAGTCCTCTTAAAAGGCTACAAACCCCTATAAAAAAAACAAACCGGACAATGTGTGATTTTATTCCCATCCAAATGGGATACATAATAATAATATATATGGTTTAAAACCAAAACCCTAAATTGACCCTATTCTTGGTGGGCACATTCCCAATATTGTCTAATTCAACCTAGAAATACATATCCTTTATAGGTTACTAGAGATGATCTACCATAAGTCCCACATTACAATTTTACACAGATCCATCCCCTTATACATCCTTTCCACATGACGTTAATCTATATGGTTAGGTCTCTATCCCAGGACCTTAAAAGGTATGATGTGACCCATTAAGTAGTTCCTAACTATGTGGGTTCTAATTTGTTTCTCCTCAGAGGATGATCTGATTGATTCCTGATCCCAAGCCCCTATTGAAATCAACAGATGCAGCTTTTTTCTACTTCTCTTTTCTACCAAACTCATTATGAATTGTGATGGTCCCTCATCCACGGTTTGGTTATGCTTCTCAGATTTACCTATTAATTTCCAGAAACCCACAATTATCAGGATGTTAACTAATATTGTAGGATGATTTATGTGCTTTAATAGCCACACATCGGTGGTTTGACATTTGATATCACCTAGATTGTGTATTGAGGATGATGTTTCTAAGGCCCCCATGGAGTATCTGTAGATTTCAGTTGCAGAGGAGTTTTGTTGGATGTAAAGGGTTTTTTTCAAATCGTGGCCTGGTTTCTTTCTAGGATGCGACAAAATAGGGCACTTGGTCTATGTCTGTCGTTGTGGGTGTAGGGTTCGACAAGAGGTGATCGATGAAACTGAGGGGATTGTGGAATTGGATGAATCAGTTGCGAACCAGAAGGTGATGGTTTTTAACGGTGTGGATGAGCAAGAAGAGGTTCTCATGGTTGATCTAGAGATGGTGGAGTACTCGGGTGGATCTAGGCTTCACAAACCAGACATGGTCTTACCTTTATGTCGAAGTGTAGAGAAATTATTCACAAGGATGTGAGGGGACTTGGATACTCCCCCTCACAACAAAACTAGGGTCGGGGTTCTCAGGAAAGTGAAATGGATGATGGTACTCAGGACACACTCACTCCTCCCAATGAGGTTATGGGGGAGGATGTTGGAGCTAATAAAATAGATGGATCCATTTTTTGGGGCTGAGACAAGTCAAAATCCATGCTCTTATGCAATGGCACTGAGGGATGGCAGTATCATGGTCTCTAAAAGGGTGTATAATGGCATGAATAATTAGATGGAAGTTCATTAGTGGGAGAAAATTTAACATAGGGAACGTAGGCCAAAGGATACCATTAAGGGCTTCAATTCGAGGGGAGGTCTATCTTGAATTTCCCTCAACAACCGTTTTGGTATCTTGAGTAATGAGGGAGATAATGAGGGATATTGCAAGGGTTCATATGAGACCGAGTCTGAGGGTGATTGACAATTATTTTATTATAATGTCTTGGGAGGGGTGAGAAAATGCTTTCACAACCAATGATGGAAGAAAAGTAACAAAGAGAATTGAGAGCCAAGGTGTTTCATTGTTTCATGGAAGCCAAAACCAAAGTGGCGCAAAGAATACTCTTATCTTCCTAGACTAATGGAAACACAGTCATCCAAACATTAGGGGAAACCCATGGAGCTCGAGTCCAAATCAGTGGAGAGAGTGGATGGAAATAAATTCATGGTCTCTGAGTCTTGTGATAATTAATCATTACAGTAAGGAGATCAGCATGAGGAGAGGCTCTTGCATATTGAATAGGTAATACCAGTGGTGGAGGATTCTTCTCCCTCGGGTCAGCCGTGTGAGGTAGGAACCATGAAAATTGATAAGATAGGTGCAAAGGAAGTTGAGGTGAAAGTGAGTGAATCGGCCTTACCTGCCAAGGTGGGAGTAAATGGAATGATAGGGGAGATGGAAGGGGAGGTTATGATCAGGGAGTATCCATGGGAGTTTCAATTACATTCAGAGGAGGTGATGGAAGAGAAGGTGGTAGCCATCTGTTCTTCTGCTGAGGCTACGAAATGGATTCAAGAAAGATTGATTCAATTGACACGAACAATGAAAAGAGTGAGTGGATTGACAAAGCACACATAATCCTAGTCAGAGGGTTCATAAATAAGAAAATAGATGAGGATTAGTTCTTGTGAGCATGGGGTAAACTGGCTTCTCATTGAAATAACATTTTCAGAGATGTCCCTGGAAAAGAGGTAACATCTCTCTCCAAGTAGTTTTTTATGGATATTATGTCTAATGGGTTTAAGATGGAATTTAATAATTTTTGAATGTGCTATATTGTTTGATGGATAGGTTGTAATTGTTGGTTTCACACTTTCTCCATAAAAGTGTTCTTATTATTAATAATAAAAATATATATTAGGAGTGGGTGACTAAGATCATAATTGATAATTAATAATATATTCCTATAAATATCTTATATCTATAATAGATTCATTGAGTATGAAACAGTACCCCCAAAGGGTGTGATGATCCCGACCTACCATCCTCTTGACCAATGTGATTTATTATGCATTTTTGGATAAACAACCCAATGTGAACCTACCTCTAGAAAGAAGACCTCTCATGGATATAAAAACATAGGATGTTTCATATTCCATGAATAATCCCATTGGAAACCATTCAGAAATAGTGAACCTATCTTGAATGATTGAACACACCTCAATCCCTTATAATCAATCGTCAGGTGACCTATTATTCAAGGGAAATATAAAAAGAGAATTAATTAATTGTTTGGATTTAGATTTCATTGGATGTTGGTTATGGTCATCAGTGGATTTTTTTGAAGTAGACATGGAATTTATTAGGAGAAAGCATCATTTTTCAGGTTGTGATACACTGGAAATATAAGCTGAGCATTTTGAGAATAGTTGATTCATTATAGATTGATGTATTTTTATCTCATTTCTTTCATCATGGTCTTTTGGGAACCATTCAATGCGTGTTGGTTGGTTTAGGTGAGTTCATTTGGGGCTGGCCATGGTTTTCATGGAAATTATTCTTGACCCGATTCAATGAGGTAAATTGTTAATCGATCATTTGTTTAAAAAGGGTACCATGAAAGAAACATTTTTATAATGAATATGGAAGCCTTAGTTAATAATTTTATATGTTCGGAAGTACCATGGACTAGAATTGGTCATTAAGTTCTTGAATCCATTATTACTAAGATTTGTGGTCATGTTAATGCAAGATATGATGAGTATATTTTTTCTCAGGTAAGACCAGATCAGGTAAGATCTATATCTATGTCTCTGTTTGGAGTATGATCATTGTTTTGAGTTTGTGAGGATTAGGTACCATATCCTCAAACTAGAGTTTGGAGGTGAGTTAGTTGTTTTTTAATGGAATGTGATTGTTTTAACATGACTTCACAAACCGGTAAGGTCAGCTGATGTTCTCTTAATTCCCCAAAGTTTTTTCGAGGAATAGAGTATCCATGGTGGGGATGTTGTAAAATCCCGTGTTTTGGTTCTAGGTTTATTTTTCAATTGATTTTTTGTTTTTTAGATTGGTTGAAGGTCCATTCATTGGATCATACATCAGAATGAATGTTTGAGAGTTGGAACACATTAATATATTGTTTTTAGACATGGTTTATTTCCCAAGAGTTGTATCAAGACTTCTATTGAGTTTATGGATCACCGAGCACCAAAAAATAAAAACCTATAGAAGATGGTTATGACATAAGGTTTTCTAAAAACATGCATCCCACCAAGAGAAATCGTATCGCTAATCCAGTGGAGTTGGTGGTGTCACACGACATGGATTGTCCTTGTGAGAGGAGTTTCATGACCTTTTGGGTTATTGTAATCTCTTGATAGAGGAGAATGGAATGGTTTGTGCACATTTTTTCAAACTATTCACATAAAATATGTGAGTCCTGTTCTTTGGTAGTGGATAAAGCATGTTTGGTTCACAATTTGCCCAACCATGTAGCCAAACTGTGAGCCTCATTTATAGAGGTAACAGCACCCTATACCCATATAATTTTTTTCCATCTCCCCTCTTTTCCTTCTCCTCATATATACATAGAAGACCACTGAGGGTTCCCACATCCTCTTCACCTTAAATGGAGATATAACATCAATATGGTGTCTATTTAGAGCGTTCTTATATATGTTTGATATACCTCAGTATGTCTGCAAATCCTTCCTCTTCCTTCATTTATCACAACATCATTAGTGCTATCTTTGTGTCAGATAATTCAACCTATTTTTAGGGCATTGGTTATTTTATTTGATTTCTATCACACCAGATTGATTAAATCTATGATATTAGGAGATGGTCCTTTCTATGTGTGAGGTATATTGTTTTATGATTTTAACATAATTGTTTGATGATTTATAATTTACTCTATTGTGTTGAATGATATTATTTCCATGCGATTCCTATCTAATGTGAAATTATATTTCTATAACCTTGAACCCTAACTCAAGTGTACATTGTATAAAAATTTAGTAATTTAAATGGTCACGGATGACAAGTTTTAACCCTCCCATATGGGTAGGTGATATGAAACACCTCTAATTAATCAATTATTTTTTTAGAAATCCCATAATTGAGTTCCACTCTATTATTAAGTGAATAAAGGTCGATTACTTGAAATGTGGGAGGATGGGGAACTCCCCTATATCATCCCTTAGTGATCATGCCATATCCTTAGTGGCCAAGGCCTGATTTTCATTTATGTAACTTTTCATTTTTATATGGAAGATATGTTATAATGTCTTATCTTATACACCTACATGAATCATGTTTACTATTAGGAACAATACACCTAGCCCTGAACACAATTAGTTATACATGGACATATAATTTATTTAATCAACGAATTGTTATTGTCATGTTTAGGATTATGGCCTTTTTATTGATATTAATTACGTGTTAAATGGGTTTGGTCCCCTATGGGTTTACTTATCTTGTGATGTGTAATTCTTAAGTACATGATCCACATATTTTCTTAAATATTGAATTATTATGAGGCGTTATTAAGTAGATGAAACTTATTTTTATTTAAATTTCAATAGATATTGAATCTTGAATGCCTTTAGAAATATTTGGGTTCATTTTTACAGAATTCCTTTTACATGATCATAGGTGGTTAAGATCATATCATGCTTTGAGAGATACTTGGGTTTAATTTTTATATAAGGCCAAGGATAGAATCATAGGTTACCTAAAATTTAAATACACTAGGAGAGAAACATGGAATGACTTGGATCAACACACCAATATTTTTTCCTACCTTCGCAAGGGAGATATCAATTCCCAAAGAGAGACACTGTGGACGGGCTCAATAGATAGATAGTTATACCAGGAAATGTGTGATACTTGGTCCCCCAATGTTAGATACTAAGGACAGGATCTAAGGGAATCATCATCATTCAATGTTGACATATATAGGTGGGGATTTAATTATGGATCTCCCTAGAAAAAATCTTACTGAATTGGGTACATGTAGTGACCCTTTAGAGATTAATGGGGTTCATATCCGCCTCTCCCTGGATAGGATCAGGGTGACCCTTATTAGAATCGAATGATTACATTTATATTAAAGACTAATGATGAATGATTATTATCCAATGACATTTATTCCAAGAAAAATTCCATGCTTGGAATTTTTCTATAACTTGATACTTTTTTTGTGATGATTGATTATCTAGATGTCCCCTAGAAACATGAGTTAACTAGGTTAATTTAGTTATTTACTACTTTATTTGATATAACTATGAATTTGTGAACATTATATTCATGGACTAGATAATTATTTGTATGTTGTTGGTGTTTTCCTACTGAGTACATCTCACACCCTTCATTGGTTGTTATTGCATTAGGGTACCCAGGCAGACCTCATTGGTTACAGAATCAATATAGTAGGCTGTGGTATCATGGTTGTACTTGGGATTTGGGAGAACATGATTGAGTCAGATCTCAATATTATAATTGAGTTAGTCCTGGTAATTTTCATCATTTTTTTAATTTCTGTTATACTATTCTACATCACCTATTGTATGTTTACTCTTTAGCCTATGTAGCATCATTCAGACATGAATTCATAATGTGTATTTGGAAATGACCATCTCCCATTGCTGTAGTTAAATTAGTATATTTATGAACTACTTGTTTTACATTATTATATACTTCTTCTAGTAATTTATGATTAATTATCATATATTATACCATTATGATACTCTGATAATGAGGATATAGTCTCCCCACTATAAAATCATTAGAACCTCACTACTAGTCAGCAGCCTTGGGCATACGGGGATGCACTCTTAATGCCATGTGGTGATCAGTTTGGCTATGAGTATCATAGTCATTTGGATTGGGAAGTTACAAATAAGAGGAAATAAGAAAAATAATTACATGATGAATAATGTTTTGGTTGTGTTTTCAATGAAGATCATTGGAAAATATTGTGTTTTGCAATATGATATTTGTACAAAAAGAAGTGTAATGAGGAATTTATCTCGTGTCACATTATGATGCCCAAGAATAGATAAATAAGTTTTTATCTAAAATGTTGGGTATTGATGCTTGTTTTTTTCAAGAAACACCATTTAATATATTTTCTAGTAAAATGTAGTATAGTGGTGACCAGTGGGTTATTTCGCGAGAAGGTTACAGACTTAGTTGTCAAAATTTCACTTTTGTAATTTTTTTTAATGTTAACAAAAAAATTGGAGATTTTAAATGATTTAAAATAAGTTAAATTACATAAAATAATATTTAAATAAGAAATATATGTTAGTGATTATAATTTTTAAGCTATCTAGACTAAAAATGACAAGATAAATATGGAAGTGGTGGATAAACTACAATCCTCAGACCCTCAATTTATCATTTTCTACCAATGTATTCCAACTAAATAATCTATTTTATAACACCAGACCCTAGTATATTCACCTCTATTGATCTAAAATCATATAAAGACCCAAAATATTGTTGTTTATTTATATAAAAATGATATATGATTTCCCAAGGCCCTCCAAGAATTCCAAACTAGTTGATCTTGTTCTGCTCACTAGGGATACCGCACCTAAATATGTTTAAAAAATAAGTCAAATATTTTACAATCCTAAGTTGGTAAAAATTCCAGAATGAAATGGAAGAAAATATAAAAAAGATATAAAAAGACATCCTTTAATCATTAAAACAAATTCAAGGATAATATATAAGAGAAAGAGTTTATAATGAAAAGTACAAACTCAGAAGGGGAAATTTCTTCTAATCTCCCCTTCCCATCATCAAATGGAGTAATCCCTTTATGTATTTATAACTTAATGGAATACGACTATTCAGTATAATATCTTATACAGTATATAATTCTTCATCAATCCATATAACACAGAAAATAGTTTTTTTGAAATATATTATTTCAAATTAATTTATCTTTTTGATATTTTTAGTTTCACAAGACACTAGGAATATATATATATATATATATATATATATATATTAAAATATAGAGTAAAAGATGTCACATGTTATCAAAATGGATTATGCTACACACAATACTGAATTGGCTTGCACCACTCACAATACTGACTAGGAATACATTACATGACACTAACTTGACATATATTACATGCCACACTAATGTGACATACTTTAAATGCAACACTAACTTGGTATACACTTTACATAACAACAATGTTTATAAGAAATAAAATTTTATTCTTATGATTATTTGAAATGAGATTATTATAACCTTGAAATTAAGATTAGTTTTTTCATTTCTAATAACTACTTTGGATATATTTTTTATAATTGTTTCGTAAAAATACAATACATTGATTATTAAAGATATGACTTATGGTAATTACCTTTTATGTTTTAAAATATTGTTTTCTAGAATGAGGAACTTTTAATATTATAATTAATTTTAGATACATATAGAAATTAAATTAGATAAAATAAATTTCTTTTATAAATTTAGAATGCCATAATTATCTTATAATGTATTTTTGGGTTTTTTTCCTGAGATACATCATTTTTTGATGAATAGTAAAATATAATGCTTTTTTAAAAAAAAAACTACATATTAGTTTAAATAATTATTAATGTAAAATTATATATTAATTTTTTAAGGTAACATTAAATCAATTAT
Source organism: Viscum album (assembly GCA_963277665.1). Lineage (NCBI taxonomy): Eukaryota > Viridiplantae > Streptophyta > Magnoliopsida > Santalales > Viscaceae > Viscum > Viscum album. The sequence continues at coordinate 1,170,777,498 of OY728158.1, read as the reverse complement.
ACATCTATTAAAATAATTTATGTCATTATTTTCAATTTCACTTTTAAATTTAAAATAAAAACTTAATAATCTTTCGATCTTTTCTACTTTAAATACCCATAATTTCATCCTGTCCATAGGATTTACATTAATCATAATTTTTCTTCTTCTGTGAATTTAAATTCAAGAAAGAAAAATAAAAAATTATAATCATTAAAATATTTATATTCCAATATGATCAAATTAATTTTTTACCACAAATATTAGTAAATGTGATTACATTAAATCATTGTGATTACGGTCAAATTAAAATTAATTAGGCACTAAACCATAATATTAGGAGAGCATATGACCTATAAAATTTTCCAAAACCATTTTTTGGGGAGTATTTAATCTATAAACCATCCATTTTTTATTTATATTTGGTTGATATGACATTTTAAAGGTAATATAATGTTAACACCTAACTTGTTTTTAAAAATTCCATTTGAGTCCTCTTCGTTCTCTATAAAAGGCCAATACCTCTCCCACATCTTCACACCTATCAAACATCTTAAGTCCAGAAAATACATACCCAATATACTTCCCATAAATCCTAAATTTATCCTAGAATCCTTCCATTTTTTGTATGGAAATCCAAGGAAGCCTTTGGAACATACCAAAAATACTTACATGATTAAGAGATTCCATCTTCTCTGAAGTCATTTATTTTTTTTCCTTCCCCATATCCCATTTATTTTTCACATGATTGTATATCAACACCCATATAATAAATATTATATTATTTTTTTATGAAATGTTTTAATACTACACTTACGTACACCTCCATATAATGGATAATGAAGATATTATTCATGTGTATATCGAACTACTACCTCACAAAACGATGATTGTTAAATATTATATACCACCTATCATGGTGGAAATTATGATGGACAATATATTTATATATGTTATATATTGTTATTATTATTTACTCATTCTTATTTATTTCTTTTAAAACACATATCTTTATTACATTTCATTTGGGGTTAATAAGACAATTCCTTCAAGGATGTATGGACTATCACCCCCTCAAAGCGATATGATTCATTCATACACTACATGAACTGTATTAAATATGGTATTAGGTAACGTAAAAGACATATATGATATCATAAATCAACTGAAATTATGATATATATATTTTCATATATATATATATATAGATTTCTTTCATTCTTTTAACACAAACATTAATTGGAAATACCCTTAATGCATACGTACGACCTAATGTCATCATGAACATTGTATTCAGTTTCATACATATATATTCTATATATTATGATAATAAACATATAATGTATATAAATGATATTTATATCATGTTTCACATTCTTTAAATAATTATATAAAGTATAAATACTAACGATAAAACAAATTAAGACACTTGGAAAGAATAAATTGAACATTACCCGAAGTGAAACCTTAATATAGCAATGTTAAAAAGTGGGTAATATAATGTCATCATAAAAAAATATATGGTATTTGATATTATAATATATTTATTTAGTATAATTATAGAAAATTTATATTTATTATACAGGTGAGTTGAATGAGTATGACAATATTCCAGACACAATGTAAGGGGATTTAATCTCCCTTTCTATTCTTGTGAGATACAAGATATGTTTGACACTCTTAACATTTATATGGTGTATGTATAGAACATGATTTTATTCTATGTAACCTATAATTAAATTTATGGTTTTTCAAATTTCCATTTTATGATCTTTCTTTCATAGTTCTTATGTTAGAAAAGTTATCAAATCGGTAAAATAGTATTCTCTAATTTTTTCCTCATTGAGACTCATATTATATTATGCAACTAATATTTTTAAATGTGAATATAATTCCATTTTCCATATGAATTAATGAATTTTAATTATATAATTATATTTAAGGCTTCATTTAATTTCTATTTCTTACATGGATAGTATGATCCCATGTTAAGAAGTTACAAGATCTTATTGAGAAAATTTAATCGGTTTTCGAGATTTTGTATGTTTATTCTTCCTTTGATGAAATTTTATTTCAATCACTCAATAAAATTAATGAGATTTATTATATTTTATTATTTATGTTTCATTAATATATTTTTACAATTTATTACACTCTTTTTTATATAATATAGTTACGAATGTGTTTTTATGGAATATCGACATTACCCTTTCCTTGTTTGAAAAACTACGTTCTTTTAAAACCATGTTTTCTTAAATGGGTTTCCATGAATATTATTCTAATATCATATGATCATTAGATTGATTTTTTACCCTTTTTATATTTATCTAAATTTTATAAGGAATATCCTAGTCACATTCCGAATAGGTTATTTTTCTATCCTTTTTACTATGAAAAAGGACTGTTCTATTTTACCTTCTACGACATGTATAGAATTATACATCATCAATCCTTTAAATCTTTCTTTTAATGTTTAATGTTTATGTTTTTTAAAATAATATTTTTAAAATTTATTTTTATGTAAAATGGATTCAAAACATTTTCAATATTCTTAATAAAATACCAAGGAATATGGTATTAAAAAATATTTTATTATCGTTTTATATTTATTAGGGAAATGGTTTTCAAGTATTTTTTATAAGTTTTTAAATAATTTTCAATGAAACGTTTTTCAATAATATTTTAAGCATTATTTATATGTTTTCCAACATAAATTCAAGGAAAAGAGTTTTTTAAATGTTTTGAAACTTGTTTTATCAATTTTTAAGAAAAAATGTTTTCAAAATTATTTAATGTTTTTTATAACTTTTCATTGTATTTTCTAGAAAAATTATTTTCTAATGGTTTTATATATTAAAAAGTGTTTAAAAATGAGTTTTTTTTTCAAGAAGCATTTTTGAATGATAATACCAAATTATTTTCCATCTATGATGACATATGTTGGTGTGGATCCTGACCTTCTAAAAAAAGATCAAAAGGAATCATTAATTTTTTATTTGTTAATGGGTCATGATTAATTTAATGGTCTTTATGAAACCAATTTCTCTTTTATAGGTTATTTTTTATGAAACACATTTCTCTTTCATGCGTTTATATTTATGAAATCTGTTTCTCTTCCTAAGGTTATATGTTTATGAATCCCATTTATGTTTCATGTGTTATATGTTTATAAAATCTATTTTTCTTTTATAGATTATATATTTATGGAATCGATTTCTCTTTCATGAGTTATATGTTGATGAAATCCATTTTTATTAAATGGATTACGCTTTGATGAAATGATTAGGAAACATGTATCTTTTTCCATAAGTTATGATATTTTTACATGTTTATGATACCCATTTAATTTCATTTGTTAACATATGATTGTTTATGATTTTGTTGGACATGTATGTATTATTTCTCTTTATTATGGGTGGGACCCGTATATCCCTCTAATTCATTGGTTAAAGGTTTATTTCTCTTGAGATAGACTAAGATGGTATTGGGAATGAACCTTGACGACAATGATGGACATGGGAGTGGACCATGATTACCGAGATGGTATGTGGTGTGACATCATGCTACCAAGATGGCCATGGGAGTGAACCATGACTACCAATATGGCATGAGTAGTAAACTCATGCTAAAAATATGGTCATGGGAGTGAACTATGACTACCAATATGGAAAGTAGAGTGAACCCATACTACCAATATTTTATTGGTTACGATGCCTTGGATACTATGGAAATAAAATTATATGCTTATGTGTCTGCCAAAATTACATGTGTAATTATTTTGTTATAATTGCAGTGATTATATTCTTTATTTCCATAAGATTCATTCCTTATGAACTTCCAATATTTATTCCCTGATTAATGTATATGATATTTTATATACATGGTATGATCTTATATTTTCGTGGTCATGTTCTAAAACCCTAATACTCATCATTGTGCTTACATGTCTCCTCTGATTTCCCAAACTGAGTATTTGAGATCATCCCTTTATTATGTTTCCTTTCACCAAGATATAGGGAATGGTTTTAGGATGAATTACTAAAGGTGTAGGTCTTTATAGGATATGTTAAAGATATTACACCATGATATAAGATTTTGTTTCAAATTTTCAATATTCACTAAACTATTACGATTCTTATGCATGTATTTTTATAATGTATGTATTATACATCTAAAATGATGTAATATCCATTTTTGTTAATCCTGTGTAACCATGGTTTTTATCAATTTAATGTTTTAGTAATGATTTGGAAAAAAAGATTACAATACTTTCTTGACATCGCTACGAATATTTCTAAGGATGTGTCTAAGGATAATCATAAGGATGAGTTAATATTTTAGAAAATGTCCAAAATTTTGTTAAATGATAGATTAAGAGGTTTCCTAGAAATACATCACTATCTAGGTACTATAAGTGGATTTTTCTCTAATAATGATATAACAAATGGTAAAAACTCCAATAATATGTTTTAGGCCTTACTCAGGGTAATCTGGTACGCAACAGTGATCCTTATTGCACAATAGTTTTACACTCTTAGGGTATATTATTTAGAAATTCGAAAACACATCATGAACCATAATGAATGATTTATATTTAAGTTGGATATGAATAACCTAGGATGAACATAGTGTTTCATTTATTCTATAATGTGTCATGATTTAGATATCCTGTATGTAATTATTTTTATTACTATTTTGTTTTCTACTATAATAAGTAATTCCCACACTATGCTTATTGTTTTAGTAAATGGTGGTAACTAGAAGGAAGTGGATTAATATTGAATTTTATGGATTATTTTTTGATGAGAAATCAGGTGGATGATCACTGGAGTGAAAGATATTGTTATCATTCCTAATTAGTATTCACAAAACAATATTAACAATGTGTACCTTAACCAACTCTAGGACTCATCAAGGATGATAAAGAAGGATTTTATCAAATGATCAAGTAATAGAGACCATTGAGGAAAGAATATTCAGTTTCCATTGTTTAAAGAATTTTGAAATAAAAACCCAAGAGAAAGTCTAATAGGAACAATAATATGTTTTGACTCTATAAATGAAGGACACAAAGCAAGTGACTGCAGGGGATGAATTAAAAGTTTGATCAATGATATTGTTGAAAATGCTGGCCACCATCAAACACTATATAATGTTACGTGTTTAAATTGCGGTGTAAATGATCATTATGAAACTCAATGTACCCTGATGAAAGCTCTTGAATATAATTAGTAATGTGGTACGAGTTAGAGTCACAATATTGATGATGAATAGAATACATATAAAATTTCAAGGGAATGACATATTGTGAAATGGGATGAGGTAGCCTTGATAATGTAACAAATATGATGTAGGATATTAAAAGGATTAATTATTTAGGTTCAAGAAATATGTTTTATGAAAGTTGAAATATATAAGGATTTTTTAGTTTATGTTTTTCTTTATGGATTTAAAAAAATGTATATTGGTTATAAAAGAATTGAATAGTGATTTAATAGCATGTTGATATCCATATAAATCACATGATTAATAGGAACATAACCCTTAATATGTTCCTTATGATAAAATATTGTTTTGCATAATGTTATGTGGGATATGAATAAGTAAATTGGACAGAACAGATTACCTTCGAACTAATTATGGATCAGTTGAAAAGTATTTTTTTCTGTCATGGATGATGTTTAAAACATCATAGATATATTGAATATATCATGTAATCTATTTAATAAGTAATAATTCATTTTTTCCAAAAGAATTTATGGAAATTCATATTGTTACCATTTTAAAGATAAATTTACCATATGGGTAATAACATGTTTGGAATTTGACAACTAAGAGATACATTATGATATATGGGGGAATCAATGTTAAGTTGATTTTGTGAATTATTTTTAAGTTTTTGGATTATAAACATTTGGAAGGGTTATACGGTTAACCATTTATGTAAAGATTGTGTTCAAATTTGGATTATGTTTTTGGGAATAATGTATTATCTTACCACATGATGATTTATGTGTATTGGATAACCTGTTAAAAACATGGTATTGTTTATAACTGATGAAAGATGAGATGGTATATCATGGATCTCATGATCTTTTAGTTCTTCAGGGGTGAAAATTTTACCCTTTTTTGGAAAAATAGTTGAATTTGATTAAGGAATAACAAAGGTTGAGGTTGTCCAAAAATCGTGAAATTATATGTTTTCAGGAAAATTCTGTTACATAAAAAAGGATCTTGAAACAAAAAAAAATGATATCTAAAAACAATTTTTTTTGATGAATCATATTTTCCCTTAGTTTATTGTAATGATATGGATTTCATATTGTTAATATTTGAAACTTCCCAGATCCGCGTGGCACACCACGGGTGCCCCGAACCCGATTGGTCATATAACCTCTAGCGCATTTCCCCAAATGCTAGAGGTTGTCGACTAGTATCTAGGACCTTTGTCTAATAGTGGGGAAACTATGCCCTCATTTGTCAAAGAGTATCACAGCGGAGAAAATAAAAACATACCCCAACGGAAGTAGAAAACAATACCACGCTGAAAAGGACAACAGTATTGAAGTAAAAGATAACCAACAATCATATATATAATGATTCAATATGTCCATAATTCTATGAATGAATCCAAAATAGGATACACTGCAATCTAAAACAATACAGCACAAATTACATGTACAGAAAAGCAAAACAAAACAGTGTAATAGGAACTCAGCAGCATCACAAGCCTATGCTCGGTCCCATGCTCTCCTACTGATCTCCATCAATCAAGTACCTGTATAGGGACTCTTTCCCTTATCAACACCTGCAACAATATAGTATGTTTGGGCCAAAGAAAAGACCCATAGATGGTGTGAGAAATAAATCCCAGTAGGCAACCACCAAAGTCACATGTTCAACTATCAGTGAAAATGTGCAACAATAGTGTGCAATAATGAAATACAGTAATCTAGGAAGTACTCAAAAGTAGCCACTCCTAGCAATTCCCTTACCATTTAATTATTATTTAAAAATTCAATATAATTGAATTATAAGTTCCCATGACCCGGCCATGACTGAAAAACTTTTATGCAGTTCCACGAGAAGAACCACAATAGGCTATCTAACAAGTATAATGTAAAAACAATACCAAACTTGTGCTTTATCTTGACAGGTATAACATAAGAAATCACCATAGTGAATCTTCAAAGCAAACATTGTCCTCATACATACAAATCCTTACACTTAGGTAATCAGAATTGAATCCCTCAGGTGATTACCATCAGGCATAATGAATATTTCCCTCAGGCACAGAAGCTACTACCCACAGGCATACGAAAAGTTTCGCTCAGGTTAAACAAAACACTGCCCTCCGACTAAGAAAAAACCTACCCTCAGGCTAAGCCACTAACCGGGTCGATCCCAACCCAAAAACAAGAAATTTATATATACTTCCTCTCAAGAAAACACAAAACATGCTTATAAACATGGAATACCCACAGCAATCCTGGCCAAATGTCTTAACAAGGAAAACACACCCACAGGGAGGCCCTGGATCAATGAACTGATCCCAAACAACAGTTTATACATAATCAAAATATTGCCTATGAAATTATTGGTATTTAATTAGTCTAGGACTTAGCCATAAGACACCCCAAACATGGGTTCGTAGCACAACGGTACACAGAAAAACTCGATAGTTGGAAAAAAACACCAGAAAACCTGACTCGATCTCCTCTGATCGATATACATGAACAACTCCTCCCAAATAAACTGAGAACGATTAGATCTGGGATACAAAATTATGATTTCAAACCCAAATAACTTCCCTTTGGGAAAGAATTGGAAGTATAGGTTTATGAAGAGAGAAGAGACCACCTATGCGGTTCAAACGAGATCGAAGACGAAGGAATCAGAGTCCTGGTGTGTGGTTGAGAGCTCCTCTAAGTTCCGGCCTTCCCTCCTGCAGCTCCCATCAACTTCTAAGATTCCTCTATTGAAATAGGAGGATACTACCAATTTTAATAGAAAAAACATAACTATATGTCATGTACAATCAAGTACACGACATGTACTTTTAATTTTTTAACCGCTCCTCTAGTGGCCACTTTCCACAGCCTCACTGTTCATCAGCCGACTTGGTTACACGACATGTATTTCTAATTACATGGCGTGTACTGTAATTCTACTGGCGGATATTCCCACCACCATAATGGTCACCTTCTAACTGATTACACGGTGTGTTTATATACTATGTACACGACATGTAGTGTGTTTTTACACCCTTCATCGCTGATAGGCCTCTACGCCCTGTGTACTCATCCCACCCGGCCAAAGTACACAGTGTGTTGAAATGTACACCATGTGTACCCAAAAATTTTGGGATTTTCCCCATTTTCTTTTTTGTCTAAAAAACATTAAAGGAAAAAAGAAAAATAACATACCCATACATAAAGAATTATAACTGGGTTCTTACAATCATCCCCTATTAAATCAATTCATCCCTAAATTCCCCTTCCAAGGGTGGTGAAGATAAAGCTGAGAACAAATCTAGCTACTGAGCACGTACTTCGGTCTCCCACTCCCTGGTCTCATCCTTCACTCGGCCATGCTAATATAACACCCATACGAGAGGAACTAACTGGCCTTAGAAAACCATCATGCACCTATGAACAATATGAATCAGATTATCCTCAATGGATGCATCATCCTGGAGTTCAACCTCCTCGGGATGAAAGATGTGAGATAGGTCTAAGTGATAACAGCACAACTGATATACATGGAAGATGTCGTGCATGGACTGGTACCTCTATGGTAAATGTAACCAATAGGCAACTAGCCAGACTCTCTCCAAAATCTCAAACGGCCCCACATACCTCGGTGAAAGTTTACCCTATCTCCTGATCTGCCTGTGTCCCATCCTCGGTGAAACACGCATGAAAACCAGACCCACGACCATGAACTCCAAAGGTCATCTTCTGCGATCAACATATGATTTCTGAAGAGATTGTGCACTAGCCATCTGCCTCTAAATCAACTAGATCTACTCTAATGTCTCTTTCACGAGATGTGGTCCCAGTAAAGCTGCCTCACCTACCTCCAACCAGCACAAGTGTGATCAACATGGTCTACCATATAAATCCTCATAAGGTTCCATCTCAATAGTGACCTAAAAACTATTATTGTAGGAAAACTCTACCAGGGGTATGTGCGTCTCCCAAGAGACCCCAAAGTCTATAATGCATGAATACAGCATGTACTCAAGCACCTATATCATATGCTCTGACTGGACATCATTCTGAGGGTGGAAATCTGTGCTAATAAGCACTTGTGTACCCAGTGCCCTCTGAAAACTCTACCAAAAAACAAGACATATAATGAGAATCTTTATCTGAAACGATAGAACGAGGGACCCTAGCAGACATACTACCCCTCAGATATACAACTTCCCGAGATCATCAACATTAAATGTCACCTTGATCAGAAAAAAGTTAGATACCTTAATAAATATGTCCACCACTACCCACACGACATCATTTCCATGAGGTGACCTCGGCAACCCGGTCGTGAAATAAATCATGACATTATCCCATTTCAACTTCAAAATGTGTAACTATTGTAATATTCCATGTAGCCTCTAATGCTTCGCCTTCACATGCTGACAGGAGGAGCATCTCGTAACAAAACCAGCTACCTCTCTTTTCATACTTGTCCACAAGTACTAACGTCCCAGGTCACGGTACATTTTGGAAAACCCAAGACACACTTCCCAAGATGAAGCATGAAACTCCCACATCAACTCCTCGCGTATGTCCCCTGAAAGCCACACTCATCCATAGATACACAATACCTCACCATCACCTATCGTCCAACTGGGATGAGGGTACTCACTTGTCATCGACTCCCATTGAACTAGGCATTATGAATAGATAACTATCTCATCCTCACTCTATCCAGGAGAGTAGAAGTCACATATAACGGTGAAATATAGGCTCGCCCCTGACTATCGTGCACCTCCAAATGCATATCACAGTACAAAGCCATAAGCTGCCACTCACCACTGGCCTCCGGCACTACCTGTATCTGAGTCCTCCTACTCAGTGCATCAGCTACTACATTACCCTTACCAGGTGTATAGGAATGTTCAAATTTGAATGACGGAAGGTATTCAACCCACCTTCTCTATCTCAGATTCATGTCACGCTGGGTAATGATGTATTTATATCTTTTGTGGTCCGTAAAAACCACAAAATTTTCTCCCAATAGATAATGTCTCCAACAACGTAACACATGAACAACTTCATCCAACTCGATATCATGAATTAGGTAATTCCTCTTATGTGGCCTCAACTGCCGAGACCCATATGCAACTACTCGATCATCCGGCATCAGCACTGCTCCCTGTCAAATACCTAATGCGTCATTGTAAATTGTATAGTTCTTCCCTTACTCTGGAAGTATCAGGATTGGTGTTGATGTCAACCTTCCCTTCATCTCATGAAAGGCTATCTCATATGCTTCTGACCAAACAAACGTCACACCCATATTAGTCAAAACCATCAATGGAACTGCTATGCCAGAGAATTCTTGTATAAAGTGCCTGTAGTAACCAACCAGGTTCAAGAAACTCTGTATTTCAATCACTTTCTTCAGTTTCTACAAGGAAACTACTGCTCTCACTTTCTCTGGGAAAACCGATACTCTAGCCTCTGAGATAATATGACCTAGGAAGTGAAGATGGTCCATCCAAAAGTGGCACTTTGTGAGCTTAGCATATAAATTATTTTCTCTTAGTGTACTCAAAACGATCTCATGATGGGAAGCAAGGTCTTGTTGAGTGTTAGAGTACACCACGATATCGTCCACAAGGACTACCACAAAATATTCCAAATAAGGGTGGAACCCACGATTAATCAGAGCCATGAAAACTGCTGGCGTGTTCGTGAGTCCGAACACCCCGACCAAGTACTCGTATAGACCATATCTGCTGCGAAAGGATATAAGCGGTATGTCTGATGGTCTAACATGCAACTGATGATATCCAAATCTCTTTTCAATCTTCAAGAACACTCGTGCTCCCTGAATTTGATCAAAAAGATCAGAAATCATTATCAAGAGATATTGGTTCATGATCGTCAACTGGTTCAGCTTTCGATAATCCACACAAAGTCTGAGGGTACCATATGCCTTCTTGGAAAATAGGACAGAAGAACCCTAAGGAGAAGTACTAGGTCGGATGAAACCCTTTGCCTGAAACTCCTCCAACTGCCTATTGAGCTCCTGAAACTCTGGTGTAGCCATCCTGTAAGGAGAAATGGACACCGGTGCCACTCCTGGAACAATTAACATCTGGAGGGAAATGCTTCTGAGAAGTTCCCTGGTCATCCATATATAAACTCGCAATCTGGGTTGTCACTCCACCTCTCCCATGATTCTCAAGTCTAGCTCGGCTTGCATGGACATCCCATTCACCATTGTATAGAAACTCTCTTCCATCTGGTGATGTGAAACTCACCCAGTGATGATAGAAATATACATGGCTCAAAAGGGTACCAACCAGTCCATCCCGAGAATGACGTCATAGCTCATCATCACTATGACATAGAGGTCCCATAGAAAGGGACACCCACCGACCTCTAGGGGACCTCCATAAAATGACACACACATGTTGTTCTAGTTTAAAATGGAGTGTCCAACGTCATGATATCAGATGAAGAAAAAACAGAGAGCCCAATGATCTTCACAACGGGCACATATATAAAGCTATGTGTAGCACCAATATCAAAAAGTACCGAAGGTAAAACATATGCAACTAGAATAGTACCTATGATAGTGGAAGGTCTGGGATCCTTCTTTTGTTTGGTCAGATTCACTGCATATTCTTTCCCAGTGTCATGGCCCTATGACACAACCTAACTACCCTTAGCTGACCAGCCCTACTGTCTCTGAGATCCTAGTGTCTAGATACCATAACCACAATCATCACCTCAGCAAGAACGTCCTGACGTGTTCCAATTCCCTCCCTGGTAAGAATCTGTTGGCCCTGCTCTTGCACACAGAGTCTACAACAAACCCCTCTCACAAGTCACTTACAAAAAATTCCCTACAAAAATGACGTATATGACATATCTTTCTGCAAGCTCGACACTCCACTGGGACACGTAGACACTAAGGTCTCTTGTACCCCTTTTTACCACACAGTTAGCACATCACTTTTCCACTTGAAGAATTATTCTTTCTAGTAATTCCACCGTGAGATAAATCCATTTGTCTCTTCCTCTTACCTGTAGAAATAGTACCATAAACTGGTGTTGAACCGCTTTGGCTTGCAACACTAGTTTTCCGCGGGTTCCACTCTATAATCAATGGCTAGTTTACAATAGCATGCATGGTAGGTAAGCTGAAAATGTTCAACAACACTCAGATGTCATATAAAAGACTATCCTTAAAGCATCTACCCCTCAACGTCTTATCACCCACCAGAACATGTGAAAAACAATGTAGCTCAGTGAAGCGGGAAGAATAGTCCATTACTAACATAGCGTGCTGCTGCAGATTCATGAACTCTTAAGCATGATCTTCCCTTAGCGTCCTTATAAATAAAAAGTCATAGAAACCACCTGAAAATATTCGCACTCCATGTCTCAGTGATTCTCATTCTGGGTGGTAACATCCCACCATCTCTTGGTGAAATCACGCAGCATGTAAGTAGCATGCTTGACCCTCCTCCTAGGAGGTGTCTCCAGATGCTCGAAGATCATCTGCATAGAACCCGACCATGATTTCGTAGTCTTTGGTCCACCATCCCCTGAAAACATAGGTGGATTCTACTACTAGAATATATGTGTCATCTCTAACATAGAGGTGGAAACCGGCGGTGCTCCTTAGAAGGTCTGCATAAACCGCATGAAGCCTTCACAGAACTTTGCATCCGCGCCTGCATCTGGTATAACGACTGGCGCCACATATGGCACTACTAGAGGATCCATAGCTAACATGTGGCCTACCATCTCTGGAGTATAATCGTTGCCGCTGTCTTGGAGAAAAACTTGTGGTTTTCTCAGCAGCATGACTCTTCAAGGTTAAACACATGCCTTAGATCAAGATAATCTAGGACTAAGAACTAGAAGCGTAAGAAGGGAACATGTGAAAGAAAACATTTAAGGTTTACAAAACAAGACTACACAACGTGTATAATAACTACATGGTGTGTTCGATTAAGTCTTTCACATGGGCGTGTACGTCTTCCCGAACTGGTCGTGTAACACCCCAAACACACAGCATGTTGTCCACACACACAACATATACTTGAATTTTCTTCCCCTTCCCGAGTCCTCCTACAGGGCTTAGCCACACGACTCTCTTTTGAACAAGACTACATGATGTGTATAAGGTCTACATGGCATGTACTAGATGAGATTCACTGAACCGTGTTGTTCATGACACGGCTGGGTACATAGCTCACACTACACAACATGTTCTAGATTGACAAGGTGTGTATGACTTAGATTCCAACATCCCATGTTTTTAGTCACATGGTAGACTAGTCGGCTAACACTACACAGTGTGTTACACCTTCCCACGATGTTGACACCACCTTGTTTACCTATCCCCATGGCCATGTCCACATGGCCTCTCACTAGTCAAGACTAAAAGGAGTTTCCCACAGGTACACGACATGAACTAAACAAGCTTCGTCGACCCGTGTTGTACGAGACACGACCAGATACACAACTCACTTTACACTGCGTGTTCTAGAAGGTCATGGCATATACTAGAAAGGATAAAATCGTCCTATACTATTAGTTACATGGTTGGATTCCCATATTACACTACACAACGTGTTCGGAAGTGACACAATGTGTTTGAGTGAATATTTCTCTGTCTGTGTTGTTATTAACACGACAGACACAGGGTCAACATGACACTATGTGTACATAAGGTACATGACGCCTACATAAGGTACACGACATGTACTTAAATTTTTTTCATTTCATCCCGAACAGAAGAGTAAATGGAATGTAATAAAAATTACACGACATGTATTCTGGGTTTTTCTAGACAGTAATCCCCAGAAACTACTCTGGAGTCCAGAAAACCACCGAACGAACACCAATGTTCCAAATTCTGATCTGTGAGGGCATGTACTCCCCACAAACTAATTCTTGGAATCTTGTACGTGTTATAACAAAGTAAACACGTCAATGACCCACCAAATTCTTGTTGACGAGGGGCCATACTCCTAAAGAACCAAGGTTTGGCATACATTTAACAAACCATACATAACAATACCCTATCAAATAGAAAGTATTTTATCAAGGAATATATCACAACAACATGAATTTTATAGAAAAATATCTATCACAAGAACATGAAATTTATAATGCACCTACATGGCATGGAAACTATGCATCACATGTGATTTTAACTTGTGCCTAAATGATGCATGAGATGGAATACCCTCATCTCATCAGCTTGCAACTAAATAGAACCCAGGTATAAAAATATAAACATCACACCACAAGTGTGTCACCCAACAGTGAAAATCAAATCAACTATAATAATCATAAACATAAAATCACAATTTAATTCGAGGCAATCCGGCTGTTACCTATACACATGGTAGCTACTCCTAAGAATAGTTATTACCGAATACCTTAGCAATATATCTCTTTACGTCGTCTCCAAATAACAAAATAACTCCGAGAAAAGAAATGATTCTGATACCACTTTGTAACATCCTAGATCTGGGTGCCACACCATGGGTGCCCCGAACCCGCTTGGTAACATGACCTCAAGCACCTTTCCCCAAATTCCAGAGGCTACCGACTAACTGCGAGAGCCTAAGTCTAATAGTGGGGAAACTATGCCTTGTTTTTTCAAAGTGTAGTGCAGTAGAGAAAATAAAAACATACCCCAAAAGAATCAGTAAACATTAACAAGCTGAAAAGGAAAACGATACTGAAGTAAAAGATGACCAACAGTCATATATATGATGATGAAATGTGTCCCTAATTCTAAGAAATAATCCAAAACAGGATACACTACAATCTAAAACAATACAGCACAAGGTACAAGTGCAGCAAAGCAAAACAAAATAGTGCAGTATGAACTCAGCATCATCGCAAGCCTAAGCTTGGTCCCATGCTCTCCTACTCCTCTCCAACAATCAAGTACCTGTATAGGGACTCTTTCCCATATCAACACCTGTAGCAATATAATCTATTTGGGCCCAATACATGACCCAAATAGAGTGTGAGAAATAAATCCCAGTAGGAAACCACTAAAGGCCCATGCCCAACTGTCCGTGAAAATGTGCAACAACAGTGTTCAATAATGAAATGCAGTAAGCTAGGAAGTACTCAGAAGAATCTACTCCTACCAGTTCCATTACCATTTAATTATTATTTTTCAATTCAATATAATTGAATTTTAAGTTATTGAGACCCATCCTCGATTGAAAATCTCTTATACAGTGCCATGAAAAAAACCACAATAGGTTATCTAACAAATAGAAGTTAAAAACAACACCAAGCATGTGCTTTAGCTTGGCAGTTATAACATAAGAAATCACCACAGTAAATCTTCAATGCAATCATTGTCCTCATATAAACAAATACCTACCCTAAGTTAATCAGAATTGAAATCCTCATGTTATTTCCCTTAGGAATAATGCATATTTCCCTCAGGTGTATGAGATATTTACCTTTGGAACGGAAGCTACTACCAACATGCATAAGATAAGTTGCACATAGGCTAAACAAAACACTACCCCCAGGCTAAGAAAAACATTGCCCTTAAGATAAGAAAGTAATCGGGATGAGCCCAACATATAAACAAGAAATTTATATACATTTCCTCTCATGAAAAATCAAAACATGCTTATAATCACAACATACCCACGGGTATCCAGGACAAATGGATAAACAAGGGAAACACACCCATGGGGTGGCCCTGGATCAAAGCAGGGATCCCAAACAACAGCTTATACATAATCAGAATATTACTTATGAAATTATAGGTATTTAATTAGTCAAGGCCTCAACCATACAACACCCCAAACATGGGTTCGTAGAATAACGGTGCACAAAAACAACTCGAAAGTTGGAAATAAACTCTAGACTACCTACCTTGATCTCCTCTGATCGATATACGTGAACGACACCTCCCAAATCAACCGAGAACGTCGTAGATCTGGGATAAAAAATTACATATTTAAACCTAAATAACTTCCCATAGGATAAGAATTGGAAGTAAATGATTATGAAGAGATAATTACTCTCCTGGGTGGTTCAAACGAGATCGACGACAAAGGAATCTGAGTCCCAGTGTGCAGTTGGGAGCTCCTCTAAGTTCCGACCTTCTCTCCCAATGCTCTCGTACAGTTCTAAGCTTCATCTCTCGAAGGAGGAGGCTACTGCCTATTTTAAGCGAAAAAACCTAACTAAACGGCTTGTACTCTCAAGTACACGACATGTAATTTTCATTTTTTTAACTTCTCCTCTGGCCGCCACTTTCTACTACCTCACTGTTCATCAGCCGACATGGTTACACGACGTGTATTTATAAGTACATGGAATGTACTATCATTCCACTGGCAGCTACTCCCACTGCCTTACTGTTCACCTACCAACTGATTACATGATGTGTATATACTAAGTAAATGGTTTGTAGTTAGTTTTTATACCCTTGATCACCGACAAGCCTACATGACCTGTGTACTCATCCCACACGCCCAAAGTACATGGCGTATACCCACAAATTTTGGGATTTCCCCCCATTTTCCTTATTTTCTCAAAAACATTAAAGGAAAATGAAAAGAAGAAACCCATAACTCAAGAATAAGAACCGGGTTCTTAAAATATTCTCTAGACCTTTTTCTATATCACTATCATTCAGAACATGATAGTTAGATTTCACTTCCATTTCCTTGTTTTAACTTTCAACCTATGTTCTCTTATGTGGAAAAACAGTTTTATGTTGCTTTGGGTAACGATTATAGTCTCAAATATAAATATTAAGGTATGGTTTAGTATTTATTTTTATAGTGAGGGTTTCTATGAATGAATCTATGATGTATTAAACCTTCACTACAAGAAAACATGACAACACAGGCGCTGGTAATTATCTGTGCTGTAACAAAACATTGATTAATGGTATTTTTATTAGTGATAAATAAAGTGCCGCTAAATTTATCCTTTTATCAGATCGTCTTTTTTAGCACTGAAAAAACCTTTATCAGTTCTTTATTTAGAGCATTGATAAAGGTATTATTTACCATCACATTATTTTTAGCCCTCATAAATGGTATCCTTTATCAATGATTAATTTTTTCACTTGTATAGGGAGCCTTTATCAATGATTTTATTTTAGTGCGAATACATGGTATCCTTTATCAGTGCTTTATTTTTTGAGCTGATTAATATTTATATAAAAAATGATATAATTAAATAATTAAGTAATAAAAAATTATCTTATCCATAAAGCATAAATTTTTTTTAATTAAATAATTAATAGTAAAAATGAATAGATTGATTATAAATTATTTATTAATAAATATTTTATTAATTAGATATTTTGGATAAATAATTTTATTAAATTATATATATTAAATATATAGATATTTATTAATTTTGATAAATATTATTTAAATATTAAAAAATATTTATATGTTTTACATTAAATAGACATATGTTTTTCAATAGATGTTTATAATAAAAAATTAATATGAAATAAAAATATTGACTATAATTTCAAGTACTCGATATATAATTGAATGTTGTTTGATTATTCAGTTTAACATTGATTATATGTGTGTTATATTGATTTTTCATATATGTAATTATTTTATTTTTATATATAATGAACATATAACAAACCTATACTTTTTTCAATATTGCTAAAGTGTAATTATTCTTAATTTATTAAATTCTAAACAATTTCAACATAGATTGATGAACATAAATGAAAATGTTCATTAATAAAGTAAAATATATACTTGTAAAAAAATATTTACAAATAAATATATTCCTAAAAGTACTGTCATTATATTTATAAAATTATATATTTAGAATTATAAATAAATAAATACTATTTTAATAGTATTTATATAATTAGAAATCAATAATTATGTATATTTTAATAATTATTAAATTTATAATAAATTACCTTTTATGATGAATATATTTACTATATATATATATTAAATATATATGTAAAATTATATAAATATATTTAATGATATTAATAGATTTTTTGTAAAATATACATACATATTTCATAAAAAATAATTATTAAAATATAATAAACATATTTATAAAGAATATATTATCTATATTGATAATGATATATATTTTTATTTATTTATAAATATGCACAATTTTTTTATTTATATTTGTAATTATAAATCCTTAACAACGCTTCATTAATAATAACTTATAACAGAATATTTATCAATGTAGTAAAAGCACTGCTAAAGATGAGGATTTATCTACGCTAAATAACACACTAATAAAATAATGACCTTTAAGTTCTCTAATTTTAGGGCTGGTAAATATTGGCTTTATCAATGGTTTTTTATCACTGATAAAGATAGATCTTTATCAACTAAAAAAGAACTGATAATGTTTCCTTTTATTAGTTCTCATGTTGTAAACACTTAAAAATAGAAAATTCATCAACACTTATTTATAAGCGCAGATAAAAGGATCACAATTTATTTTAAAAACCTTTCCCATTTTCAATCTCGTTGCAATATCAGGTGATTTTTTCTGAAGACACCCACTACTGGAGGCCCTCCTTGGTGAATCAATGCTCAAGTCACACCACATGATTGTTGTCGAGGATCCAGTTGCACAGACATCTCAACCAACATTTGGTTTTCAATTTTGGTTGCGATGTGGGTGGGGTTTCACATAAATTTTTGGAAATTCCTTTGCCTGAGGTAGGTGGTTACATGCCCTAACAATTTTGTATAATTTAATTTGATCGCTCGTTTAATTTTGGAATTCTTTATAGTTTGTTTTTGGGGAATGAAACTATTTTGTAAAGGATTTCACTTGCATTTGTGTTGAATATAAATGTTCTAAAATGATTTTTTTTTTGTTTCTATATAGGCCTTATTGTAAATAAATAGCAAAAGTTTTCAATTAATTGTCTGAGTAGTGTGAAATGTTTTTTGGGTTCTTACGGTATGTGTGTGTTGAAAGATGATTTTAGATAAGAAATGAATAATTTTTGGAATGTTAGTCTTTTTGTTCACTTTTTTCTATGAGTTGTGATGTTATAAAGTAATGAAGAATCTGTTTTTGAAATGAAATTTGAGATGTGGAATGGGTTTTTTTAAAATGTGT
The DNA here is from genome assembly GCA_963277665.1 of Viscum album. Taxonomy (NCBI): domain Eukaryota; kingdom Viridiplantae; phylum Streptophyta; class Magnoliopsida; order Santalales; family Viscaceae; genus Viscum; species Viscum album. The sequence goes on along the minus strand of OY728158.1, from coordinate 1,170,758,185 downwards.
GTGTGATGCAAAAAAAAATTCAAAGAGTTTGGCATGCTTTGGGTTGGTTTTGGGTTTTGTAATTGAAAATGTCTATGTTGTGTGTGTTTTTTTTGGTGTGGTGTTCCGTGCAAAGGTTTAATGGGTTGATTGAAAGGTACATATCATTTTTTCAAAGGTGTATAAATGAAGATAGGTTTAGAAGTAATTTCTTAAGGGAAATTGACATAATTTTCCATGTTGAACTTGTTGTGTTATTTTTCTAATTTTCTTTGTAAATGGTTTTAAAGGATGGAAGAAATTTTTTTGAAAATTATTACGGGTTGTGTAAAAATTTGTAAAAAAGCGACTTTCAATGGAATTGGTTGTGAATTGATGTAAACTATGGTTTTTAATTGAATTTTAAAGTAAATTAGTTATTATATTTATTAAATTATATAAATCTTTTAAATTATGTTGGATGAGGTCATGCAGTGCGTTTGATTTTAAAAGTTTAATTTCCATGTGAATAGGGGTATGTTTTTTATGTAATGCTTTATTGTGCCATCGGGGGTTATTTTAGTAAAAATTTTAAATTAACTATTTACAAAGATAATAGGTTTGAGGCATGTTTGGGAAATTATTTGGTGTGCATATGTAATCAATTGAGGTTTGGGTGTGCATGTAGTGTCCCACTATTTGTATTTTTTTGCATCACTTTTGTTGGTAAATGTTCTCTGTTTGCGAAATGTGAATGTGAAACTTGATTGAGCACAATTAAAAGGGAATCCTGGTTAATTAGATAACATGATTGTACCATGTTAGGGAATCTTGATGTTTGTACAGTAAAATAATTGTCCATTAAATTAATGTAGAGACTCATATTTATGATTAATTGACTTATCACATTATGATTATTTTATTATCGAGGTGGATTATTTTTTTTGAGTTGGGATTATCTATCCCAATTCCATGATTCTTCTCCCTTAAAATCATTTCATCCATGTAGTGGTGCATTTTTCTCTTTCATGAAAGTTACCTCCACTTACTTTATTTGAAGAGCAATGACGATGCCTCTACTCAATCACAGAGGTAATCTTGTTGTTTTCAATAAAAATAATTTTCCATGTAATTAATGTATTGTTTTATATTTATTTTTAATTAATTTCTTTTTATTTATACTCTTATAATAATTGTTTTCTTATACTAGTTGTTCTTTTGAACAATATGGGGTGATTTATCCAAATTTTATTCTCCTTATCCCATAAAATCTTTCACCCATAAAGTGGTTCATTTATAACATTCCTTCAAGTTACCTCCATTTCCATTATATGAATAGATATTCAGATGCCTTTTTCTCAGTCATAGAGGTAATCCCGATGATTACACAGTAAAATCATTGTCCATATAATTAATGAATTGTTTCATATTTATGGTTAATTCGTTAATTTTTCTTATTACTTGGATAATGATTCATTTCTTATACTGGTGAATTCTTTTGTTCGATTTGGGGTGCTATGTACAACTTTCGTGCTTATTCTTTCTTAAAATCGTATCACCAATGTTGTGGTTTGTTTGTAACTTTCTTTCTAGGGGGAATATATATCACTAACTAAATAATCATGTTGAATGATTCATCACAATAATAGGAATTTTAATGGAGATTGATTTTTCACCATAGAACTATTTCATAGGTTAATAAGTCATTACACAATTATTTAAACTTTCCATATGGATATTGAAAAAACCACAATGGATGAAATACCTAAATATTGGAATTATTTTCTCCACAAATGAAAAGGAAAAAAGTGGATGGATGGGACCTATAGCTCACATGAGCCTACAAAGGACATGCAATCATGTGACCATTTGGACAACACACAAAGGCTCCATACATGGGGCATAATCCAAAAGAAGTCTTGCAGAGCCCCCTTCAAAAAACCGTCCTACTCTCACGAATTCTCCCCAAACAATCAAATGAGCGCCTCTAGGTCACATAGTTTTTCATTGGAAAGTAACAAGAAAATGACTAAAAATCTTTCAAAATTATAGAGGGATGATATTAAAAGTCACATGCCCTTAGTGGTAAGGAAGATCCTGTTCTGTATCATCATTGAGAAGAATAACATCCCTTAGTGACATCTAGGAAAACTCGCAATAAGTTTGATCCTTTTTATGAGAAAATTATGGATATAATGAGCAGTAAGTGAGAGGTGTTCGCAATCACTATTGGAAATGTGACGTGGCCTTGGGTTATCCATGAGGCATTGCAAGACTTCAATTCCATGTCCAACTTATCTATAGAAAATCCTTGGTCTTGTCCTGCCCACCACACGGAAGACCTCAGGTATGTCCAGGAATCCACTATGGCTCTCTAAGGACAGACATATAGACCTGTCAACTACATGATTTCACAAACTCATCAGGACCCATATAGGTCTAGTGGGACCTCACTGAAAAATTGATCAAAATATCACAGACATTGCTCATGAAAACATGCAGAATCCATGACTATTGTAAGATAAAACAATGAAGATTGAATGTGTGGAGACAAGAGGTTTTCACAGTCACTGATAAACATGTGATGTGCCCCTAGAAACCCATTAAAAGAAAAGAGTCCTTGGAGACAAATCAGCCTCACCTCATGTTATCCTTTTGGTTTATCATTATCACATTGTGTAGTGCCCCAGGTAATTCCAAAAAGCTCTTCGGCTGAATGAATAGATTTTTCCCTGGAACATTCATGCACCCCCATATGACCCATATCAGTCATGAAACACATCACCAAAAAATAGATGAAATGATCTCAACAACACACAGGTACTATCACATGACTCCCGACCATTGTCACATAAGACAAAGGGTAACTAATGGACATAGGTGAGAAGTTTTCATGGTCACTAAAAGAAACATGACACACATAGCAGACCTATGGAATAGTAACTCGAGACCCCCTAAAAAACTATCCTTGTCTCATGAGACTCCAATACAAGTCACCCAATGTATCTTGAGTGACTTCCAATAGAAACTTAGATCTTCAGATGTTCCTTGGATATGGTATCATGACAATATAGATGTCCTTCGACACGTATTCATGATCAAACATGTCTTCATTAATTGGATATAATACAATAAAGATTGAACTGATGGAAGAGACTCAAGATTTATAATTGTCAGGCATCACACATGGAGTGGTCCATAATAGAGACTCATAGAGACACATGGCACCAAACCCCTTTACCGACTCCATCCTAGCTCATGATAGATACATTGTATAAATTGTTGGAAAATTGGGGTTGTGATTCATATAAATTCCCTACTCCAACATTAAGAAAGGATTGGTAATTGAGATTATGGATGTTTGAACTATGAATGATGTGACTCTTAGCCGCTACAGATTTCTCAGATCAACCAATCATGCAACTGGTAATCTTTATTCCGTTAATACACCTAATTAAAATCAGATCAATCATGTGCCCCACATAAGATGCTTCATGTGATCATTCATATATCACACGAAGTAATTCTTCAAGGTCTTGCGAAGAACATACCACATGTCTTCCAAATCACAGGATAATCCAAAGGAACTGGTACTAAATAAACCTTATAAAATCACCATTCAATGGGTATAAAACATATTAAAAGTGGAAGAATTAAGTGAAAGACAAGCTCACCGACTCTCATGTGCCTCATCCGGGTCATCCAATGATAGGAAAAAAATCTTGAAAGCATCTCCCAGATCTCATGAGGCTCCTACAATATGCTATTTTGAACACATGACATCATAAAAGCATGTCAGAAAAAGTCATTGAATCCCCCCATGGAAACCATTTTTATCTCGTGAAACCATATAGGTTTGTCACCTATGACACACACCATCCTTCAGACACATCTACTGACTCATATAACAACATTTTCTCATGTCCAAAGAGTCTAAAAAAGAATTTTGGCATTATAACCAAGCTCATACGACACCCTCTGGGAAAGTAAGATGGGACTCCCTCTAGACATGTCTGCCAGGTCTCATGATGTTTACCAAAGGTGTTAGCCATGACATGAGACACCCCTCGCACTATGCCACAGTTATTCTCACAACACCCGTCATATGTGTCAATATAGTTCATGTGATGTCTCCCAAGACAAGCCAACTAGGTCATACTATTCGATATAAACAAGGAGGCCATGTCAATAGGGCATCCCATGACTTGATAACAAAATCTATATTTGGTGTGTAAGCCCCAAAAAAACGGAAACCTCAGTCTATAGGACCAAACATATACTAAACTAGGATGAATCTGATTCCTACCATAACCATAATGTAAAAGATGCCTTCCTTATGCCTGAGATCATGTTGAACACCCCTTTCGATATATGTCTCTTCATGACTCTAATGTCTCATTTAACGAGACTCAATTTTTCCCTAGTGATGATCACCCCATATAATCCATGAGTGGACTAAAAAACACACCATGCTACAATGAATCTAAATCTATCCATAACTAATTCCTGTAAGATATCTCTCCAATACAAGAGTCTCATATGAAAGCATCTCAATGTAGTACCAACACATAAGTCATGCATCCTGAGCAACATAATGATCATTTACTATCCCTTGTTTCTCACTTTAATCATGGCTCACGTGAGTGTAGGGATTCTTGATAGTCATATCATATTCACTGTGAGTCTCTATAATGACACATGCCACCACAATTCATGAGAATGGTAAAAACAGTGATTCTCATTGTACTCAACATACATAGGACACCACCATAGTGTTTGAGACCCAATGTTTGTTGTCTCAATACCTGAACATATGTCATCACCACTTCACATTAAAATGTACTGGATGAACATACTTGGTGAATTTTTATTCCTATAATAATTAGGATACGTAGGACGGATCATAACGTATTAATACCCTCCTTGGAAACATTACCGCCTTCATATATGGAAGAATGCTCTAAAGAAATTGTTTACATGGATTCAGTATATAAAAAAACTACCCATTAACGTAAAATGACGAAGAACCTCAGATAGATACATATGATTTTAGTAAAGAGATCCTAGTATTTTTCATAAGAAATAAGGTTAAACTATAGTTTTTTTGTTAGGGTGAGCAGTCTCATATTGGGATTAGGAAGACTGTAATGCCCCGACCGCAGAAGCTTGGAGACGGTGCATTATTTTAAAACATTGGCATGCTTACAAGGAATCGAGTCTCGAAGGGCCAGTTAGTTTAGTAGTCTTGGAAAATAGATTACATACATGAACATTACAATACACATTCAAACATAAAACACAACATAAATAATCCATTGAGAATTCCATTATTCCCCTAGCATATCCCTTCATGTCAAACATAATACACTTCTTGTAATACATGGAAAAAATCATAAGAATGGGGTGATATCAGATGCTTAGTAAGGGAAAATAATTTATCCTATGCAGTAATCATTTAATGTAAGTTGAGTAATAAAAAAATCCTTTTATATATAAACTTAAACAAAATATGGAGAAAATAAATCAAACATTACCATATAAATATTCACATGGATATTCTACTAGTCTAATAATCAAATGTAATAATTAATTTCTTAATGAGGGAATTCCTAACACCGGACATCATTACCAGATTGTCATGGCCTTGTTACGAGAATACAGATAAATTTTTTGTGAAGGCCTTTTGCCAAGACGCTAGTTTGTCTCATGAGACCTACCGATGCATCATGGAGCTATATCATGCTCCACCCGTAACTTACTAAGTCCACTGCATTCCTCATATGAAATTTTTAAAACATAACATAAGTATTCATATTAAAACTAGCATAGAAAATGTCAATACATTATCCATAAACCATGAATGGTATAAAAATAAAACATCCACAGTAAAACATATCATAACTCATTAAATACAATACGGAAGACTGTATTATAATAAATTAACCTCAATCAATAATAATATCTAGTAAAGGATGATTATATAGTTGAATCTGATCAGAAAAACTCTTTGAGTGAAATACCCCTTTCTCATGAAATCATTTAAATGTTGCAAAATTTTTAAAGGATGAAATTTAAAAGATATTTTTAATCAAAGTGTCTTATACCTCTTTGAAATATTTTAAATGAATTAAGATTTTATAACATTTATGTCTATATAAATAAATCCTTAAAACCATTTTGAAAACATGGAAATTACTGTGGAAGATTTAGAGGAATAAATAATTAAAACATTTAAAATGATGTTTAGTTAATGAGTACCGTAAAAACAATCCTTCTAAAAACTCTTTTATAAATCATGTACATGGATAATAAATATGTCCCTGTAAAAACATTCACATAAGCAATCTCAGATAATAAGGATATTGAGGAATTAACCCTTACCTTATACATTTCCTTGGTCGAGGGTACTTTAAACTCTATTATAATAGTTAAATAATTATTATTAAATTATATAAGAACTACATACAAAAATATGATATCATATATGATCTTTAAATATTACTTTTTTAGTAATATTTTAGTATTATCATGGTTTCTGGTGTTTACTTATTCGTTTTCCATTATATGTTTTATTACATAAGTTATGTTTGTTATGGATATGATGTATTTGATTCATATCCAGAATGATATTATGTTCTTTAATATTATTTTTTATAATAAAATTAAAATAACTCTTTAATGGTAACAATGGGGAATGAATCTCATCGTGTTCTTGGAGACTGTAATCTGTACATACGCACAAACGCTACTTCCATTTCATTTTTTTAATTTAAGGGAATGAAAATAAAATGATACATAGATATATTATTATGAAATTATAATATAATATTTCATATATGTTATGTATGTTCATTTAAACCATCCTTTATATGTTCCATGTCTGGTATGAACGAGTCATATCACATTGAGGGGGCGGTAGTCCGCACTTCCTCAAATGAAATTATCATATATATACCACATGAAATAGATAAAGGTATTCTATAAAAGACAATTATATAAGATTATAGTTAAAATAAATATCATTAATATCATATATAATTACAGTTCCATCATAATGTCCACCATAAGAGGTTTTAGTAGAAGATTGAACAATCATCGTTTCATGAGGCAGTAGTTCATCATCTAGAGAAACATTTTGTTCTGTACCCATTATATAGAGGTGTGTGTAAGTGTAGTTAAGATCATTTTCATAAAAACAACCACGTATATTGAGTAAACTATTTTTTTTTCAAATAAAGGAATAAATGGAATTTGGGGATGGAGAAGTAAAATAAAAGAAATGAAATTAAGAGAAGATGTTACCTTTAAATCAGGTAACTCCCTTTTGTTTGAATCAAATGGATTCATTGATGTGTAATATTCCTAAGGAAAGGATTCTAGGAGGAATAAAATTATATAGGGAGCTTAATTGGGCACAGTTTGGATGATCCGATGGGCTTGAGAGGTGTGAGAAATTGGTTAGAGTTGAGGTCTTTTTATAAGGAGGGGGAGAGCTCTTTAATAATGTTTCAAAAAATTATTTTATTATATAATGATTATCTTTTTTTAATGGTCCATAAATAATTATAGATGAATATAATATGACTCATTTTTTAAATAAAAAAATCCAAAAATAATTCGACAGGTTTTGGATGTTTTTTTTTATTTTTATAATCTCATTTATTTAAATCATTCATTAATGAGGTAAACACTACATCATTATTGTGTCGTGACTAATTTTTTTTATTTGATGTATAAAAATTAAAAAAAAATACCATGATGTAGGAAATATATTTAGAATTCGAATGAGTTTATATAGTCTAAGAGATAACTTATATAACCCTGTTTAAATTTTTTTTTTACTAAAAGATTTAATTTTATGTCATTTTTTAGTTTTCATTAACTTAATTAATATAAAGTGTCATTATCACTCTTAAGTGGCTTCATGGGGTCCCAAAAGTCACCCAAGGATTACCATTGTCAGACATGTATCATTAAATAGGGTTAAAACATGTGTTATGGGAATTTAATGTTATTATAATATTATTTTTGTTAACCTTATTTAACAGATTTACCCCTTTAACCATGGTAAATAAAATATTTACCGAAATATTTATTCATAATGTCTATAAATAAAAGTTATAGATTTACACAATTTGGAACTGTTAATTACAAATATGGAATCCATTTTCCCTAATTCAAAACACATAAGTGGTAGAGATTAATTTTAAGTTAATTCACGTTGTCAAAAAAAATGTGTTCTTAAGAAATAATAATTATCCAAAGATTGGCAATTGTTTGTGTCCAGTTTAAATGTGTAATTACTTCCAATATCCTAAATTATATTAAATGATAAAAATTTAGTCTAATTATACTTAAATGTCATTCAAATATAGAATTTAATGCTTTAAAATATTTAAATTGAAATGTTGTTTCCAATTAAGATTTACTATTTTTCACTATTTATCAAAAATTGAATGTTTTCAGAAGAGTGCCGAAAATTTATCCAAACATAATTTTTATGTCCCATTTCTAAATAAGAATTTAATTTCATTAAATTGAATATATAAAAGTGTAAAATATTGGTTTAAAAATGGTCCTCCATTAAATGGTGGTAAAATTGCATTTTTTAGAAAAACATATCTTTTTTCTAAAAAATAAATAAATTTATTCTTAAATTATGTCTAAGAAACACATAATATGGATTATAAAATAATATGGAGTATATAAAACACAAAATTAAATTATACTATTCATAACAACTTTTGATCAACTAGTTGGGTAAGTCGTGGTGCGCTTGAATTCGGTGTTGCATGTAACGCAAGTTATTGAATTACATAGAAAAGATAACATAATATGAAATCATGGGGTGTTGGATTATCCCCTATTTCAATAAATTATATTCTTGAAATTTGAAATTTTTCATTAGAATAAAAGGATAAAAATAGAATAATACCTTTGTGGAAAATCCACATTAGAAAATGGGTTATTAAATTTAATCTTAATAAGACGGAAAAAGAAATGGAAAAATCAACACCAATTTATGATCTCAATTAGGAGAAAATTTGTGACAATTAGAGAACATAATTGGATAAACACGTAAATATTTATAGGGAATGATTGAGGTCATCAATCAAAAACAATTGTAAAATTGAGGCCCTTAACGCCATCAATCTATGTTGATTTAAAATTTCATCAGTTCAACAAAACGTAATGTCTTTGGATAACAAGTTTTTTGTTCTAAGATCCCTAACATAATATTTAAGAATTAATTTTTTCATATATTAAGAGGAAAAATATATACTTGACACGTAGAGTTTCATCTTTCAACTAATTCCTACCGCAAACTCATCTTTCACTCCAAAAGATAATAGAATTAAAAAATATTATATTTATCTCAATCATATAGGGTTCGCAGAAAATGAATATATAATTAATTTTTCAGTCTATTTAAAAAAAACTACATTATACAAGCAATGATATCATGTAGTCTAGTGGTAGGTGATGCACCCTTGTCAACCGTCATTTGCAGGTTTAAGTCTCGCAACCTGGCCCAACGCGACGGGTTGTCGCTCGACCTCCGAGTTGTCCTTTTTATAACAATCCAAAAATAATCATAAGAGATTATTTAACCTTAACAATAATATCCAATGTCAAACTTAATCCCTTACAAACTATATAATTATCCAAAATACTTCTATCCAAACTCAGAGTGCAAAATTTATAAGGAAGGTAAACATAATGAATAACTTTTTTGCCACGTAAGAATATGTGAATACATTCATCATGTATTCTTTTAAAACACGATAATAGCCTGAATTATCATAAAACCTTATTGATTACAACCATGCTCCCTTATTCCTTATGGAATACTGGATATACTCCTTATATCCAAAAAATTTTCAAACTCCAAAAATAATGTAATAAAAAATGATTAATTAGTTTTAAATTATTCAAAAATATCGAATATAATTTAACCAAATTAATCATATCTAATTCAAAAATTACTACCTCAGTATCAGAACCATATTAAAGTTTATCTTTCCTTAAACCAAATATTTTCCAAAATGTTTAACTTGTTATTGAGTCACTTTTCATAGATCCATATAATATTAAATCCTCAATGAAATAGTAATGCAGTACAATCCTTATTTATTTCCATAATTAATATAACCAGTACATCGTTGATACAACAATCAAATTAAATGATTAATTAATAACAAAAAAATAACACTTGTCATTCCTCTTCATTGGTGGTAGTATCATAACATTATTATTATTGCATAGCATCATTTGAGGCATACTTTGATGATCTGGACATTGATTCGCCTAGGGTCCCAACTCTTTGCAGATGAATAATTGTACACTTGAAACCTTTTTCTTACCCTTTCAATCACATACATGGTTTCATTTTTCTACAAAATTATAAAAAACTCCCATTCCCTTCAAACATTCACTAAGGTGATTTTTTCAACAGATATCAGATATATGAAAATCCTTTTTTTCCTCTCTCCCCTTAATCCATATTTCTCTCTAGCATCCTTTTCTTCTCTTGATTCCCTTCAATTCCATAGGACTCGCAGAATTCATTACATATCATATTATGGAATGATTCTATTTTTTTATATAATTAGAACACATGGCAGGCAATTTCTCTTCTAAATGTTGGCTAAATACAATTAATGATATGATTCTTCTTACTCTTTGGATCATTCGTACTACTGGAGTTCTCATCATTCTATTTGGAGACATTACTAAACGATGGAATAAACATGAATAGTTTATGAATCACACATCATAATTCCAAAATTTTAAAATACCTAACATAAATTGAAAATATTATGCACATAATCTATATTAAAAAATGTTTTCATTGAGGAATTATTTACTCCAAAATCCTTCATAATGGATTATAAAGAAAATGTGAATTATCCTAAACATATCTCATGGGAGTGTCGTAACCAAGAGTGCAGTAAGGCCCATTGTTGTGTACTAGGATACCCTGGGTCAAGCCCAAAATTCCTTTTCAGACTTCTCACTCCTATGTACAGTTGTTCCTGAGCCAACTCTAACTACTTGTATCTATATAGGGATGTATTACTTGTAAAATACACAAAATCTCTACATTACCAAAATTCTATGATGCTCTGCTATACTGATTCTCAAATTCTATCTTAGGGTAATGTTATCTAATTAGTCTTTTTCTAAATATTGTTTCAAATGTTTCTACTAAACTTCTTATGATAGCAACTATAACTCCCTGACCTTAGAAGCCTAGAGGTAATGCATTATTTTAATACATTGGAATTATTACAAGGAATCGTATCTCGAAGGACCGGTCGATTTAGATGTCTTGGAAAATAGATTAAATATATGAACGTTACATTAAATATTCAAATATAAAAAACAAAATAAATAATATATTGAGAACACCATTATTACCTTATCTTAAACCTGCATGTCAAACATAATACAATTCACAGAATCCTGGGAATACAAAACATAAGAAAGGGGTGAGCTCAGATGCTCAGTGACGGTAAATAATTTAGCAGAAGCTATAAACATTTAAGGAAAGACTATAATAAAAAAACAACCTTTTATTCATAAACTTGATCATAATATGGAGAAAATATATCAAACATTACAACAAAAACATTCACATAGATATTATACTAGTCGAATAATCACATGTAATAATTAATTTCATAATGATGTAATGTCTAATTCTTGACATCATTAACAGATAGTCAAGTCCTCGTGACAAGACAAAAAATAATTCTTTTTGTTAAACAGTACAATAAAAATAATCCTTTTGAATACTCTTTTATGAAACATTGACTTGGATAATAAATATATCCCAGTAAAAACATACACATAAACAATCTTGGATAATATTGAGATTGAATAATTATTCCTTACATTGTTCATTTCCTTGGACGAGGGAATATTAACCTCCTTTATAATAGTTAAATAATTGTTATTAAATTATAAAATAACTATATACATAAATATGATTTCACATATGATCTTATAATATTTCATTAATAATATTTTAGTAGTGTCATTGTTTCCGGTGTTTACTGATTCATTTTCCTTTATATTTTTTTACATAAATCATGCTTATTATGGATAGGATGTTCTTGATTCATATCCAAGAATACTTTTATGTTCATAAATATTATTTTTAATAATCAAATGAAAATTATTCTTGAATGGTTACGATGGGGAATGAATCTCATTCTGTTCATGGAGATAGTAATCTATACGTACGAACAAATACTACTTCCATTCAATTTTTGTTAATTTAAAAGGATTGAAAACAAAATGATACAAAGGTATATTATTATTCAATTACAATATAATATTTTATATATGCTACGTATGTTCATTAACACCATCCTTATATGTTCCATTTATTGTATGAATGAGTCTGATCACTTCGAGGAGGCGGTAGTCCGCACTTCCTTAAATGAAATTATCGTTTATATACAACATCAAAAGAATATAGTTATGCTATAAAATATAATTATATAATCTTATTGATAAAATAAATATCATTAATATCATATATAATTATAGCCCCATCATTGTAAGATTGGTATAGAGTAAGAGGTTTCCAACCTCTGATACCAATTGTAAGATCGAAATATAGTATGAGATGCTCAATATACAAGAGGGGGGGTGAATTGTATACTTTAAAAATTCCTTTGTAACCTTTAAAGTTAGTTATGATTAACTATTTTTTCCTTAAGAAAAGGAAAGGGCTATGTTTAACAAAGTTAAACTAAGTAAATTCACAACACCTCTACTACCGAATACAAAATTGAAATAAGATTCCGAAAGTGGATTCCAGAAATATGGTTCTGGAAATTAAAACTTAACAAAAGTTACAATATGAGATTCTACATTAAAGCGTATAGAATCTAAATGAAACAGAGTACAAATAATGAAGTATAAGAAAGTTATACTTTCCTTATATTACAAAATGCAGCGGAATAAAAAAAGTAGTAAAACTACTAGTAACAAGATATAAGTCTTTTAACCCAAAGAGAAGGGTATCCAACATCCTTGGATAAAGGTCCCTTGATTTATACTTTCAAGCAAGTCTGTCTTACCCACACTAGGGTAAGCCCTCGATACGAAGATCGGAGTCTCTGTCTTGCTATCCCCGCAAGCCCTCAACTTCAAGGTAGTCGACAACCTCTATCTTCCTCAGCAAGAAAGCCCTCGAACTTTAAGGTTGTCGGTAACCTCTGACTTCCTATCCCCGGAAGCCCTCGAATGTAATCACTAACATTCGGAGTTGCCCGAAGCTTTGAGAGTTAATAAGAGCCTCTCTCTCTAGAAATCACTTCAAGCAAATTTTTCAGCCTTTCAGCACTTTCATCAGCTATCAGCAGCTCCGAGCTCTTTCAAATGAGCTCCTATTTATAGGTAAGGTCCGCTCCTTCTCCAACGGTCATATTTTCCTTAATGATCGGAGGGACCTGTACACGTGTCACTTAGAAAACGGTTAGTTTAAAACAAAACAGAAGACATCGTTTTATAACAAAACAAGTGTAACAGAATGTACGACATCGTTTTAAACTCTAACATAAAAGTTCGGAATGAAAACTTCGGAGTGATGGTTCGGAGTGAATAAATTCAGAGTGTATAAAACAAAGATAATCAGATTCTGTTTAATAGGTGAATTCGGAATGAGAATTCGGAATGAGAATTCGTCATCAGAATTCGTAATGAGAATTCTTCATCAAGATTCGTAATGTGGTTTCCTCATTAGAATTCGTAATGAGAATTCTTCATTAAGATTCGTAATGTGATTTCATCATTATAATTCGTAATGAGAATTCTTCATTAAGATTCGTAATGAGATTTCATCATTAGAATTCATAATGATATTTCATCATTAGAATTCGTAATGAGATTTCATCATTAGAATTCGTAATGAGATTTCATCATTAGAATTCGTAATGAGATTTCATCATTAGAATTCTTAATGAGATTTCATCATTAGAATTCGTAATGAGATTTCATAATTATAATTCGTAATGAGATTTCATCATTAGAATTCGTAATGAGATTTCATCATTAGAATTCGTAATGAGATTTCATCATTAAAATTCGTAATGAGAATTCTTCATTGGAATTCGTAATGAGAATTCTTCTTCAGAATTCATATCCTGAATCTGGAATAGAACTTAGTCAGAGTTCATATCCAGAATTCGGAATGAAACTTCCTTATAGTTCTTATCCAGAATCCGAATCCTAAAACAGAATGCTTTATATCAAAGTTTCAACGATTCCGAGAAAATGAATCCGAATCTCATACTTAAGAAAAATATGGATGAAAATATGATAAGGATAATTTTTCTTATAAAATCGATTTTCCTTAAGAAAGCAATTTTCCTTATAAAAGAAATTTTCCTTATAAAAGAAATTTTCCTTATAAAAGCAATTTTCTTAAAGATAAGGTGTTTGTGATTTTCAAAACAAGAAGGAATGGAAAAGTCATAAGGAAAACCTTATTGACTAAACAATCTCCCCCTTTTTGGAAAGCACAAACATCCTTACGAAAGAAGAAAAAAAATTCTAAGAAGAAAGAAACATATTAATGCTTATCTCCCTTGTTTTAAGGATATAGATGAATACGACTAACTCCCCCTTAGGCTTTGAAACTCTAAGGATCATATTCATATTTCCGGAGTGACATTTCATAAGAAGGTCTTATTTAAGAAAAACTCCCCCTTAAACAAACTCTTATTAGAGTTATTTTTCCTTGGGTATTTTTTCTTTCTCCCCCTTTGATAAACTCTTATTAGAGTTCTTCTTTTTCTTAAGGATCTTTTCCTTCTCACCCTTTGTGATTTTCAAAAAGAATTGGAGGGAATGGAAAAAAAATAACAAAGTACCTGAAAGATTAGTAATGAAAACAATGGAAACGAGATACACAATTTTTATTAGATTTTGAATGTCAGTAACAAAAAGAATACAACAAAAAGATCGGATTAGGTTATTTCGGATCTTTTTCCTTTGACATGAGCCCCTTTAGAATAGTCTTGATCTTCTTCAGGTCTTTATGATCTTCTTCAGCTTGCTTCTCTAAGGCTACTATTCTTGCGGGTTGAGCTTCAATTTTTTCTTCCTGAGCCTTCAGCTTTTCTTCCTGAGCTTTGATCTTCTCTTCCTGAGCCTTCATCCTTTCTTCAAAATCGATCCGATGATCCCTTTCAAATTTCCAATTCTGAGAAACAGAATTCAGCTTCCCATTCAGATCCCTGACTTCTTGAATCTGGAAGTTTTTTTCTTCAGTTAGCTTTTCTTCAAAGGGGGAAGTCAGCTCATTTATCTTCTTGTCCTCGGTCTCAAAGGCATCTTTAACATTATCTTGAAACTCATCAAGAAACCTCATCTCTTCCACAGTCTTCTTCGACCAGCTTGTCATCCTTTTGCAAGATCTTTTATGAACTTCGTAACCAACAAAGAAGGTTTTGAACTGAGCCTCTATTTCAACACACTTATCCATAACCATAGATACGGAGTCGGTTTTCTGATTCAACGCATGTTGGAGCATCTGGCATCTTGAGTCAATACTAGAGAAGGTCGGAATGGTTCCCACCAACTTCATTAAAGACTGGACAACATAATCATGCCCCAACGAGGATGACTCCGAATCTGAAATCTTGCTTGGAGAGTTTTCTTCCTCAATAAGCTCCAACTTTCTCTTTGATGAACTACCAGCTTCCTTTCTCTTCCTCTCTTCTGAACTCGGAGTATCAGCAAGAATTTTATTCCCCTTATCTTTTTTCGGAATAGAATCCTGTTCCGGAGTTTTCTTCTCACTATCAGAAACATGAACAACAAAATATTCCTCATCAGCAACTTCCTAAACACCAACCTCTATGTTTTTCATCTGATCAATATCATGTAAAAGTTGTTCTTCTTCTCCATGATAGGCAACTTGTTCTTCTCCTTTCTCTTCTTCCATTGCTGGAGTAACTAGTTTCGAGGATTCAGCTTCTGAAGTTCGGAGCGATAAGTGTTCCGAAGGTGTTCCCTTGTAATCATCTACTTGTTTCAGCACATCTCCGGTTTCACCACTTCCTTCAGCATCCTCTTCTACTTGTTCCACTTGCTCAACTTCCTCCGTATTCTTACCAGCAGCCTCTTCCGGAGCAACAAGATTTCTTCCTGGAGTCTCAGGTAGAGATTCCAAAGAGAAAGATCTCGGAACTGGAATAGTTGCTGAAACCATTTCATTGAATTTCAATAAAGCCTGAGCTACCTCAGCCTCAGACATCTTCTTCTTGAGCTTCTTTTGCTTTGCTTGTCTTTCAAGCCCATCATCAGTTTTCTCTTTCAAGGCCTTAGCCTCCACAGGGTCCAATCCGAACTGCGGATCCCCTTCTTTTCTTTTCTCTTTATCAGCTCTCCACTTTGTAACAACCTCATCAGGATAAGATTTCTTCTTCTTAGGCTTTGGAGGTGCGGAATGGACTTCCTTAGAATTAGGATTCTCTGCTTGTACTTCCACTTCTTTCAGCTTTCTCTTCCTTACTGGCTTAGATGATTCCGGTTCAGCAGCCTTCGGAGCCGCTTCTTCTTGACTTGGCAAATCGGAGAACTCACCCGTTTCCTTGTTGAAAGCCACATCCATTCTTTTCAGAGTACCATCACTGACTAGCATGATCTTGCAAACTATTGGCTTAGATTTGCAAGCCTCCTTGAAAGACTCAAGGCACCAAACAATCAACTTGGAGAGGATTGCTGGATACATAATAATATGAGCTCTCATATTTCCTTTCTTCAAATTTTCAAGAGTAAGAAGAATATGCTTCATCAAATTAAACTTCCTTAGATTTATCAGGAAATCTAAGATATAGATCTCACTTTTTTTCAAGCTATCTTTATCACCTTTCCTCGGTACGATAAGACTTGTACCCATAACTCCAGAATCCGGAAATTTGTAGATAGACTTGCAATCTTCGGAGCCTTGTCATCAGCCAGTCCGAGAGTTTCTAAGGCTTTTTCCTTGTTGAAGCTACCCTTGGAATCTGGCAACACATGCGAAATAAACTCGGCTTCTCCTTTATAAGACAGCCCTACCAAGCTTGCAGCCTTGGTGTGAGAAAGCTTGTAAGTCTTTCCATAAGACTTAAAAGAGAACTTCTCCCTATTATCTTCCTTTAAGAAAGAAACTGACTCATAAAACTCGACAAGTAAGTCTGAATATACTTCATCTTGGTTCCGGGTTTTTGAAACTGCAACATCTTCCCAGCCATTCAACTTAATATTCTTTGAAATGATAGAATCGTAGTTGCTGAAGAAAACTGGATGGACTAACCTTTCTCTGTAAACTAACCACTGAGAAATAGGCTTAGTTGATGACATTTCTTGAGATGCTAACTCCGCAGACATTCGGATATGAAGTCCTCTAGGAAGTTCGGAACGGAGAAGACTGAAGTTCAGAACGGCCTTAAATCAGAGAGACAGAGCTTCAGGACGCGAGAGCTTTGAAATCAATGTGGGATGTGTATTTGGGTCCCCTTTATATAGGCAACGAGATGTCGGTTCAGCTTCCTCGGTTGATCTAACGGTTGGAATAAGCTGAGATGAGATCTGACGGTTGAAAGCTTGAATCCGATCTTTTTGAGGTTTTTATTAAAACAAAGAGTTAAGAAAACTACAATCCGAAATCATAATACAAGAAAATGCCAGCAAGTAAAATATGACTACGAAAACTTGAGTAAGGTAGTCATACCTTTCGGATTGGCTTAGGAGGATTATTCGTAATGGGTAATATAAAAAATATGATTAAAAAAAACTTTATTAAGAGAAGACAGATTTTGCAAAAATTTTACTATGAAAATTAAACTTAGTACGAAAAACGCATTACGGAACATTCATTACGGAAAAATCAGTACGAAAAGTAAACTTAAGAAGAAAATCAGTACGAAGAACTTAGTACGAAAAACAACCGGTACAAAAATATCTGGTTATGAAACTACCAGTACGTAAATTTTCATTCTGGAAATTTTTAATATGAATACTTCCATTCCAGAAGTATTTTGTACGAGAATGTCCATTTTGAAAAATTTTAGTTCCAGAATTTCCATTCCGGAAATCTTCGTTCCGAAAAGTTTGAAAACAAATTTTGAAAAAACATTGTTAAACAAACAATCAAATGTACTCCCCCTATGAAAAGGAGTTTATTACTGTAAGGAGATTTTTTCAACAGAAAGTTAATTAAGGAAGATTACCTTACGGTTATCATTCCTAACTTCTGTTTAATATATTCAAATCTATCAGAAGGCAAAGATTTTGTGAAAATATCAGCATGTTGATCTTGCGTTCCGATAAACTGAAGAATAATATCTCCTTTAAGTGTGTGATCCCTAATAAAGTGATTCCTAATATCTATGTGTTTTGCACGAGAGTGATGTGCAAGGTATTTACTTAGGGCAATGGCACTTGTGTTATCACACAAAATTTGAGTTTTAGTAAAACTCAAGCCATAGTCTGTGAGTGTGTGTTGCATCCACAACACTTGAGCACAACAATTTCCAGCTGCTACATATTCAGCTTCAGCAGTGGAGAGTGCTACAGAATATTGCTTCTTGAATGACCAAGAAACTAAAGAATCTCCCAAGAAATGACAAGTTCCGGATGTACTTTTTCTATCCATTCTACATCCACCAAAGTCAGCATCAGAAAATATTTTTAGAACAAAATCATTTCCAGAAGTATAAAATAATCCTAGATCCATGGTTCCCTTAAGGTAGCGAAAAATTCTTTTTACTGCCTTTAAGTGAGATTCCTTTGGATTGGATTGATATCTTGCACATAAGCATACTGAAAACATTAAGTCTGGTCGACTAGCTGTTAAGTAAAGTAGACTTCCAATCATACCTCTAAAAGATGTTTGATCTACTGGTTTCCCAGCTTCATCAAGATCTAAAGAGTTTGAGGTACCAATGGGAGTACTTATACTCTTAGTGTTGTCATAACCATATTTTTTAAGAAGATATTTAATGTACATATGTTGAGATATGTAGGTTCCTCCTAGTTTTTGAGAAATTTGAAAACCAAGGAAAAATGTTAACTCACCCATCATACTCATTTCAAACTCAGATTTCATTAGACTAGCAAAAGAGTCAGTCAGATATTGATGAGTTGAACCAAATATAATGTCATCAACATAAATTTGAACAATCAAAACATTTTTCTTATCTTTCTTTATAAAAATAGTTGGATTTTCATTTCCCTTAACATAGTTATTTTGAAGCAAAAATCCAGTGAGTCTATCATACCATGCTCGTGGGGCTTGTTTAAGGCCATACAAAGCTTTGGTAAGTCTAAAAACATGACCAGGATGTTTTGTATCTTCAAAGCCAGGAGGTTGTTCAACAAAAACTTCCTCTTGAACATAACCGTTAAGAAAAGCACATTTCACATCCATTTGATAAAGTTTGAAATTAAAGAATGCTGCAAAGGCAAGTAGAATACGGATAGATTCATGTCTAGCTACTGGAGCATAGGTTTCTTCATAGTCTATTCCTTCTTGCTGATTATAGCCTTTAGCAACAAGTCTAGCTTTATTTCTAATAATGACTCCATTTTCATCACATTTATTTCTGAAAACCCATTTTACTCCAATAACAGAAGTTTCCTTAAGTCTTTCAACCAAGGTCCAGACTTTATTCCTTTCGAATTCATTTAGTTCATCTTGCATTGCTTTGATCCAATCATCATCACCTAAAGCTTCATCTTTGCTTTTAGGTTCTAATTGGGAAAGAAATGCTAGATGTTCTACTTCATTTCCTAAGGAACTTCTAGTCCTTACAGGTTGGTTTACATCACCAATGATACTATCACTGGGATGATTCTTAAGAAACGCCTGATTTGGGTTTTGTAAAACCTGTTCATCAACATATGGTAGAAAGTCTTCTGGGGCAAATGTTTCAGAAGTATCTTCTTGAACAATTTCCTTATCAGAAGGTTCTTCTATCAAAGGTTGACAATCAGTTTTTGAAAACACATCTGAAGATGTAAGTTGAGATGGTTTAAAAACAAAAGGATCAGACTCATCAAATTTCACATGAACTGTTTCTTCAACAGTACAAGTATTTTTATTAAAAACTCTATAAGCCTTAGAGGTTGTGGAATAACCTAGGAAAATCCCTTCATCTGATTTTGGTGAGAATTTATGTAAGTTATCTTTAGTATTCAAAATGAATACTTTGCAACCAAAAACCTTGAAGTAGGAAAGTCTTGGTTTTCTACCATTCCATAACTCATAAGGAGTTTTATTAAGAAAAGGTCTAATCAAAACTCGATTTATAGTATAACAAGCAGTACTTACAACTTCAGCCCAGAAATGTCTAGCAATAGAATATTCACTCAACATGGTTCTAGTTATCTCTTGAAGAATTCTATTTCTTCTTTCAACTACACCATTCTGTTGAGGAGTTCTAGGTGCTGAAAAATTTTGAGTAATACCTTTTTTACTACAAAAAGTTTCAAAAATAGAATTTTGAAATTCTCCTCCATGATCACTATGAATAGTTTTCAATGGAAGGTTTTTCTCATTTTTAACTTGAGCTCTAAAACTTTTGAAATAAGAAAAAGCTTCAGATTTATTTTCTAGAAAATAGACCCAAGTAAATCTAGTGTAATCATCAACTAGAACAAACACATAGTATTTGCCTCCAATACTTCCAGTTTGTGTTGGACCAAAAAGATCCATGTGCACTAACTGTAATGCATCAGTTGTTGAGACTTCACCGATTGACTTAAAACTAGATTTATGTTGCTTTCCATACTGACAAGGATCACAAACTTTAGAAGAATCAAATCTAAGCTCCGGTAGATCCTTAACTAGTTTCTTCTTAGAGAGTTTACATAGCTTCCTAAGGTTACATTGTCCTAATCTTCTATGCCATAACCAGGAATGATCTTCCATTGCACTTAGGCAAGGTAAGTCTTGGCTCCTGAGGTCTTCTAGGTTCAAAGTGTAGACATTCTCTTGCCTATTGGCTGAGAGAACAAATTCTTCCTTGAAATTGTGAACTAAACACTTATCATTCCTAAAATTCACAAGGTAACCTTCATCACATAACTGAATTATGCTAATGAGGTTGTGCTTAAGACCTTTAACAAGAAGAACATTTGAAATCAAGGTTTTACCTAAAAGAACAATATTACCAATACCAACAATCTCCCCCTTATCATTGTCTCCGAAAGTTACCTTTCCTCCTTTCGTTTTGATAATCTGTTCAAAAAAGATTTTGTTACCAGTCATGTGCCGGGAACATCCACTATCCATGTACCATGTATTGTTGCTGGTACTTTCTTTATTTTCCTGAAATCAAGAAGAAAATTAGACTTTCGGAATCCAAACTTGTTTGGATCCGAGATTTCCAGACAATAAAATTTTAGGAACCCACATTTTCTTAGAAAAGTAAGCTTTGTGAAATCCTAGAGATTGGTTTTTGTTTAAGGAACAACTTTTTGCCCAGTGACCTCCACATTGACATTTAGTACAAAATGGGGCACTTTGAGGAACAAAATAATTGTTACTGAAAATTGGTTTTGCATGGGTATAACCAAATCCGGATTTATTTCTTAAAGGTCGTATTTGAGAATACATCTTATCAAAATTTTCCTTACCATGGGTAAAGTTTGATAAACACTTCTTTAAGGAAAAAATTTCGGACTTGAGTTTTACAACCAAGTTTTTATCCTCAAAATCATTAGTTTTAGAACTAGAGTTAGGCTCGAAAACATTTTTATTAGAAATTAATTTTTCTAACTCTTTAAAAAGTTTGTTCTTCTCAGAACTTACTTCCTCAAGATTTTTTGAAATATTTTCAAAATCAGCATTTTTCTTATCAAGATCTTTAGAAAGATCTGATATCTCTTTTGTAAGAATAGAATTCCTAGAATTTTCCTTATCAAGTTTCTTGTTGAGTGTGGAATTCTCAATCTCAAGAAGTTTAGCAACCCTAGAGACTTCTTCATAAGTAGGTAAAGTATTTTCTTCATCAGAAGATGATTCTTCATCAGAAGAGTTATAATACTTACTATCATTAGGATTTAAAGAAACATTGGTCAATGATTCAGCATTTCGTACCTTAGCCATAAGACAATGATTATCAATAGGTAATCTGGCTATAAGACCAAGATTCTTCTATCCTGAAGATTCATAATCAGAAGATTCATCTGAAGAGTCACCACCACTGGCACTCCAGGTGTCGTTAGCTTTCAGAACTTTCTTAGCTTTAGCTTTATAATACTTCTTCTTGGTTCCTGTCTGAATGTATTTCCTTCCTTTCTTTCTTTTTGAGCATAGGGCAATATGGTCTAATATGTCCAGCTCTTTTACATTCATAACAAGTAACTTCTCCATCTTTCTTATCTTTCCTGTCCTTCTTCTTATACTTGGATTGAAAGTTTCTCTGTCCAGCTATCTTGTTCATCCTTCGAGCAAGATTGGCTAATTCATTTTCTGAGACTTCACTCTCACTAGATTCGTATTGGAAAATGACTTTCATAGACTTGGATCTGGTTACTCTCTTAGGAGTCTTAGCTTTCATATGATTTGAAGTTGTAGTAAAAGCAACAGTACCATTTCCATTCTTCTTCTTGATGTTGTCAGCATCTCTCTTCATTCTTGTTTCATGTTGTAGAAGAGTTCCAAATAATTCATCAAGAGTAATTTGAGTTACCTTCTTGTTCTCATCTATAGCTGTTCTCTTGGATTCCCACTCATTGGGCATAATTTCAATTATCTTGTCCACGAGAGCTTCATCATCTAAGCCTTTTTCTCCCATAGATTGTAGACTGTTGAAGATAGTCATAAATCTTTTTTGAACTTTACAGATAGGTTCTCCATAAGGAAAATTGAAGCCATGATATTCAGCTCTAAGCATAGCTCTTCTAGTCTCAATCACTTTAGAAGTTCCAAAGTGTGTAACCTCTAACTTCTTCCATATACAGTTAGCTGCTTCACAAGAAGAAATTTGGCTATATATATTTCTAGTCATTGAACATTGTAAAGTGTTGCGTACCTTATAGTTGAGTTGATATTCTTTCTTTTCCTGGTTAGTAAAGGTTCTGACTTCCTTGTCAGGAATTTTATAATCACCAGTAAGCATAACAAAGTTGTCTACTCCAGTATTGATAAAAAAAGTCTTCATACGATCTCTCCAGTATTCATAGTCATTACCATCAAATATAGGTGGTATTGTAGGGTTTAGATTGTCAATTGATCCAACATTAATTCCTGCCATACTAAAAATAACTTTGCACACAAACTTTCTAGTAGCAAAAGAATCGTAATAACAAAGTTCGGAATGGGAAAAGTTCGGAATAGAAATTCGGAATGACAATGTTCGGAAGGATAGAGTGAGCAAGAAAAACTTGTATGTGAGTACAAGTATTTCAGTAACCTGCTCTGATACCAAATGTAAGATTGGTATAGAGTAAGAGGTTTCCAACCTCTGATACCAATTGTAGGATCGAAATATAGTATGAGATGCTCAATATACAAGAGGGGGGGGGGTGAATTGTATACTTTAAAAATTCCTTTGGAACCTTTAAAGTTAGTTACGATTAACTATGTTTTCCTTAAGCAAAGGAAAGGGCTAAGTTTAACAAAGTTAAACTAAGTAAATTCACAACACCTCTACTACCGAATACAAAATTGAAATAAGATTCCGAAAGTGGATTACGGAAATATGGTTCCGGAAATTGAAACTTAACAAAAGTTACAATATGAGATTCTACCTTAAAGCGTATAGAATCTAAATGAAACAGAGTACAAATAAGGAAGTATAAGAAAGTTATACTTTCTTTATATTACAAAATGCAGCGGAATAAAAACAAGTAGTAAAACTACTAGTAACAAGATATAAGTCTTTTAACCCAAAGAGAAGGGTATCCAACAACCTTGGATAAAGGTACCTTGATTTATACTTTCAAGCAAGTCTGTCTTACCCACACTAGGGTAAGCCCTCGATACGGAGATCGGAGTCTCTGTCTTGCTATCCCCGCAAGTCCTCAACTTCAAGGTAGTTGGCAACCTCTGTCTTCCTCAGCAAGAAGGCCCTCGAACTTTAAGGTAGTCGGAAACCTCTGTCTTCCTATCCCCGGAAGCCCTCGAATGTAATCACCAACATTCGGAGTCGTACGAATCTTTGAGAGTTAATAAGAGCATCTCTCTCTAGAAATCACTTCAAGCAAATTTTTCAGCCTTTCAGCACTTTCATCAGCTATCAGCAGCTCCGAGCTCTTTCAAATGAGCTCCTATTTATAGGTAAGGTCGGATCCTTCTCCAACGGTCATATTTTCCTTAAAGATCGGAGGGACCTGTACACGTGTCACTTAGACAACGGTTAGTTTAAAACAAAACAGACGACATCATTTTATAACAAAACAAGTGTAACAGAATGTACGACATCGTTTTAAACTCTAACATAAAAGTTCGGAATGAAAACTTCGGAGTGACGGTTCGGAGTGAATAAATTCAGAGTGTATAAAACAAAGATAATCAGATTCTATTTAATAGGTGAATTCGGAATGCGAATTCGGAATGAGAATTCGTCATCAGAATTCATAATGAGAATTCTTCATCAAGATTCGTAATGTGGTTTCATCATTAGAATTCGTAATGAGAATTCTTCATTAAGATTCGTAATGTGATTTCATCATTAGAATTCGTAATGAGAATTCTTCATTAAGATTCGTAATGAGATTTCATCATTAGAATTCGTAATGAGATTTCATCATTAGAATTCGTAATGAGATTTCATCATTCGAATTCGTAATGAGATTTCATCATTAGAATTCGTAATGAGATTTCATCATTAGAATTCGTAATGAGATTTCATCATTAGAATTCGTAATGAGATTTCATCATTAGAATTCGTAATGAGATTTCATCATTAGAATTCGTAATGAGATTTCATCGTTAGAATTCGTAATGAGAATTCTTCATTGGAATTCGTAATGAGAATTCTTCTTCAGAATTTGTATCCTGAATCTGGAATAGAACTTAGTCAGAGTTCATATCCGGAATTCGGAATGAAACTTCCTTATAGTTCTTATCCAGAATCTGAATCCTAAAACAGAATGCATTATATCAAAGTTTCAACGATTCCGAGAAAATGAATCTGAATCTCATACATAAGAAAAATATGGATGAAAATATGATAAGGATAATTTTTCTTATAAAAGCGATTTTCCTTAAGAAAGCAATTTTCCTTATAAAAGCAGTTTTCCTTATAAAAGCAATTTTCCTTATAAAAGAAATTTTCCTTATAAAAGCAATTTTCTTAAATATAAGGTGTTTGTGATTTTCAAAACAAGAAGGAATGGAAAAGTCATAAGGAAAACCTTATTGACTCAACAATCATAATGGCCACCATAAGAGGTGGTAGTGGAAGATTGAACAATCAACTTTTCGTGAAGCTGTAGTTCACCGTCCACAGAAACATTATGTTCTATACCCATTTGATGGAGGTGTGTGTAAGTGTAGTTATACTATTTCTCATAAAAACAACCTAGTACATTGAGAATACTGGTTTTTTATAAAATAATGGAATAAAGAGAGTTTAGGGGGATGGAGAAGTAAAATAAAAGAGAAGAACTTAAGAGGAGTTGTTACTGTTAAATTGGGTAACTCCCTTTGATTTGAACAAAAAGTCTTCCTTAAAGTGTCATCTACCTAAAGTAAGGATTCTAAGAGGAATAGAGTGATCTTGGAAGATAAATTTTCTAGAGGTTGGATGATCCATGGTGCTTGAGAGATGTACAAAATGGGTTAGAGGTGAGGGAAGTTTATAAGGGGGGGAGGTTCTCTTTAAGAATGTTTGAAAATATTATATTATTATATAATTATTTTCGGTTTATAAAGTTCCAAAACTCTTTAAAGTAGAAGATAAGATGACTCATGTTTGAAATAAAATCATAAAATAAGAATTGGACAGGTTTTGGATATTTTTCAAATTATTATAATCTCATTTATTCAAATCATTCATTAATTTTGTAAACAATGCATCATTATTGATTCATAAATAATTTTATTTATTTGATGTATAAAAATAATAAAAATAACCATGATTAATAAAATTTTTTTATCTTTCAAATGAATATTTATAGTAAAAAATATAACTTATATAATCTCGTGTAAAAATTATTTTACTAAAATATATATATGTTTATGTCATTTTTGTCTTTACTTTTAATTTATTAATATAATGTGTCATTATCTCTCTCAAGTGGCTCCATGGGGTCCCGAAATCAACCCATGGATGCCCATGATCGGACAGATATTACTAAATATTGTTAGGACACACGTTAAGGAAATTTATTATTATTATAATATTATTTTATTTACCCTTATATACTGGATTTACCTCTTTAACCATGTTAAATAAAATAATTACTGAAGTAATTATTTATAATGTCTAAAAATAAAAGTTACATATTTACACAATTTGGACCTCCATATTCAATAAATGGAATCCATTTTTTCAAATTCAAAACACATATGTGGTGGAAAATAATTTAAAATTAATTTACGTCGTCAAAACAAAAAGTGTGTTTTTATAAAATAATAACTATCAAAAGATTGACAATTGTTTATGTCCACTTTAAATGTGAAATTACATCCAATGAACTCTATTATATTAAAGGATATTATACTTAAAAACCATTCAAATTTATAATTAGACACTATAAATTATTTTTATTAAAAAGTTGTTTTTAATTAAAAATTATTATTTTTCACTATTCATCCAAAATTTAATGTTTTAATAATAGTACCAAAATTTTTTCAAAACAAAATTTTTATGTACCGATTATAAAACATAATTTAATTTCATTAAATTTAATATATAAAAGTGTCAAATATTGGTTTTAAAAAAGGGTTCTCCATTAAAAGGCGGTAAAATTGCATTTTTTTAAATACTTCTTTTATCTGAAAAAATGAATTTGTTCTTATATTATGTCTAAAAATCACAGATTAAGGATTCTAAAATTATATATATTATATAAAACACAATATTTTATTAATAATATTCATAACCGTTTTTGAACGGCTAGTTTGGAATGTTGTGGTGCGCTCAAAGTCGGTGTTGCGTGTAGCACAAATTATTGAATTACTTTAAAAAGATAACATAATATGAAATCCTAGGATGTTACAAAGAGAATCATTACCATATCATAAATCTATAATAGAGTCCAAGAGTATGTAATAATTATACTTAAAATTTTACTATGTGCCCAAACTGCAATCCCCTATACCAATGTGAGTTCCCAAGAGTCCATAGGCCTAAAATCCGAGATGACTATCTGCCTTTGGAAGGCAGATACATATCCAGCGATGAATGAAGGATCTGTTGGGAGTTTCTAGGAAAGACGAAACATATGGTAAACCCAATGAGTATGATTGAGGAATTCCTTAATAACATTCCTCAACAAAACCATCATGGGGAGCCCATCCCTTGTCCGCGTTGAAACCCGATGAAATAAAAATGGTGAACCAATATGAATCTCTCCGATAACAAACAATTATGTTATATTCTATTGGTCCTAGTTTCTTTCTCCTCATATTAAAACAATATTTTTAGGCTATATGTGGATCAATTAAGACACATTGATTTTCAAACCATATATACAAACAAAGTAGTATGACCAGCATAAATTGGTATTCTTGTAATTCCATTCTTGTGCTCAGAAGTCCATGTGAGATAAATGAATGGAATGGGAATACAAGATAATTGTGTTAACCTTGAATATCCGATTGAGAATTTTCATTCCCATGATATAACACTAATCAAAACCCTTATTCGTATTTTTATCTGTGATTGTAGATAATTATCGCACCTAAAGTCTCCCAAACTAATGAAATGTATCCATAATCAAGAATTTTCTCCGACAACTCATCTACTTTTTTGACCCCCATTGGTCATAATAAAATATCACCTTCTCAAAAGCTCCAATTGTGGGTGGAAATATCAATGATTTGGGTTATACCATTGATACAGTACAATCCCGATGATAAAATATTCCTATGAGATTCTACAAGAATGATTGCTAGAAAATCAGCATCACTTGACAAAGGCTTCTACTAAGCAAGTAACCCTCATTGCTACAAACAACCACTTCTGGAGATTATCCAGGGTGCACAAAAACATCATACTTATATATTTGATGAAGGTGGAATTAGATGTGCCTTTCAGTTGAAGTGCCACCGAGGAGGGAACCTGTCAACTTCCATCACCAACACCATTTATAAAGTACCCTTCAATCAACTACTGATGGTACAATTTGACACGCAACTACCTCTGAAGCTGATGCAAGAGCTATACGGAGGACTCATCGGTGGAGGAAGGAATTGGATATCCAGGAGAAGGCTCATATACCCTCCCTTGATGATGATTCCTATTGACATATACATTCTTGATAAAGAAATCATGTTTATATCTATGCTTTATTGGAATAAGTTTGTGGGAATATTCTAATAGAAAACATGGTGGAGGCTCATGTTCCCAACCCAGTGCATGAAGCCAGTCAACATACTCCAATGGTACTGGGAGGACATAAGTGTGCATATATACACACTTAGATTGAATATATCTATAAAAATTTAAATTATATGTGGAATGGTTAGGCATATATACCTACACATAACTTTAATAAAATGCTTATATATTTTAACAACAGTTGAACCGAACCAGTGACATATTGTGGAACTATTAATGATAACAGGACAAGAAAATATACTTATCCATACATCTTGGAAAAATCAATACTTTGATCAATGAGAAAAATTGGATGAAATGGAGAAAGCACATATTCTTTCTCCCTCCTAGGAGGATCATTGACATATCCCAATAAAGAGAGAGGAATTAGACCAGACTCATATTTTGTTCAAACCTGGGATCACCAAGTGAGAGCATATCATGCCATGGTATAAGGAAACATGCCTTTCAAAAAGGACTAGAGGCATATTCCAAGGTTTGGGGATCAGGATGATACCAATGTTCTATTCAGGTCTCACCAAATCAGCCAGGAACAATCCATGGGACTTTCTCATACCACTATCAATGAAGTCCTACAAAAAACTCAAAAGGACCAAAATAGAGCATATATCACCTTTTTTAGCTGAGGATAATGAATTGTAAATGGCACAAGAATTAATGAAGGCTCATAGTATTTTCAAATAATCTTCTATGCCCACCCAACCAGATCACATAAGAAAGACACATATTGCTACTTTCACCAATGAAGGACTACACCATCATTTTTTCATGGAAATATAGGAGGAGGCTCACATTCCTTGTTCCATTCTGGAGTTCTTTCAGTATATTATGGTGGGTGATGAATATTTGTACTTGTACCATATTTCTATTCAAACATGGGCTCACCAGTTGAGATCGACACATGGCTTGTGTCATTCTCATATCCCTTCCATGAAGGTAAAACAACATATCTGAAAGGCTCAATATCAGGCTCATGTTCTCACCTTGACTGTGGCATAACAATTGACAATAGAATTTCCCTAATGAAATTCTCATATTCCTATCGATAATGAGATGGATAATTGTCCTATTATAATAACTTCATTACAATGAGATCATATTCCTAATACATTTGATAGTTATATAAAACATCCATCACCTGTCACATAGCAGGATTATATCACTGTATAATCATAAAAGACTGGTTGGAATATTTTAATCATGACTAATAACATGGTCTATGCCCCTAATATTCTTAATGAATGTGTCATTAGTGTTGTTTGAGACACATTATCAACACCACAATGGTCTGTCGACCCTTCTATCAAAGAAAATGAAGAAGGCGTCCAATACCATGATAGTCCTCCTCATGGTAGTGTGGGTATGGATCACATGGACTATTCTCTTAACACTTACCATGGTCAAGATCTCTATGGTGAAATCACCCATGGGAATGGAAATCCTCCATTTATCTAGACAACTCCGTATAGAGAGGGTAACCAATCCTTGACACCATCATATAGAGTGGTTATCAAAACACAAGTGTCAACCATATATGGTTAGACATTAACATATTTCAACACTCCACTCTTGTCATCAAGTGACCATCAGATCCATCATCTCTGGTCTAACCATATGGAGGTGTATAAGTAAAATAAGAGGGAGGAATGACATCAATATATGTAGTGAATTAGTGACAAACAGCCTCCCCATCATGATCTTGAACCTCACTACTTCTATATCTGAGATACCATATGAGCTAGATAAAGAGTTTATTCCTTATATGCACAACTTTAAGTGGGATACTAAACTATGACTAAAGGGTCAATATATATCCTTTCCAAGATATGATTGTAACATTCATAAGAACAAGATACTCTATTTTCATCTCGACCATGCTGCCATCTCAATGGAATAGGATCCAAAACATGGAAATCACAACCCAAATTTGTAAAATGATTTCCACCATTGCTTTATGACACTTCAATTGACAATCTTCAAATCATTGTTAGGAATCCATATTATAGGATTTGGAAAATATAGTGCATTAGACATTGCCTCTCCATTAGAACAACATAGTCCTTGAGATACAACATCTTACAATGATATAGCCTCTGAAAATCATGGGACAGGGTAATCCTCAGGATAGTGGTCATTACAATAGAATTCCCTAGTTCCCACAGTGCCTAGACACCATGGATATGGAGAGAGGATAGAAAATAAGACATCAAACTAACCCCTCAAGATAATTGGAGGATATTCCAAACATGGAAATCGATGTCTCGATCATTTGGACAATATCCCATAAGGAATAATACTCACCATGGGATGTTATCACACCCAGCTCCCATGCCATCATAGCTATTCCACATCACCCAAACTGTAGTAGTAACTACCATAATAGACATTCATGAGTAGAATCAGCCACTAGGGTAGGACAATATATACCACTTCCTCCACCTCCCAGGATATTAATTCCGGAGAGGATATAGGATACACCCTTGGCAGCTCCATATGAACCCCAACCAGAACATCTAGGGGAATTTACATCTCAATCAGTAGGACGTGGTTTATTGGACCCTGATAGGACCCTGGATACATCATTGATGATTCTAAATCACCCCACCCTAATGGGATGGGGGACTTTACAACTTAATGTTCGTCTTTAGAATCATCAACTCCCTGGATGGAAAATTGGATACTCAATTAATGGATCAATCAATGCCAATTTTGTCCCCAAATAGACCCTACCTCTTAGGTCTGGGTGAGTTTTCTTCATCAACATTTCCATAGAGGGAATCATTATTCTCCACGTTGGGAGTAATAAATCAATGTTTGGAATCCACCCATTCCTCCAACTGCATGAAAAACCTATTTTGGTTAGGGATCACTTGGAAATTATGACAAAAACTCACTTAGAGTCACTATTCATATGCCAGGATGGGAGGAACATATAGAAGAGGTAACCAAATCCTTCCAGGGTTGCAATCCAAAATAGTTCAATAAGGACAAGGGTTCTAATAAGGTCCCTCACAAAATCCATGAAAAATCATCCTATTGAATAGAAATCAATGGAAATCCACGATACCCCGGATATTATTTTGATAATATCATCACTATCAGCATGGAAGATGTTGATCGAGACACAAATACAGGTGCCACAACATGAAACATTGACCCAAGGATGAGGGTCATTTATCTCACCAAATGAGAATGTGTGAACCCGAAACCAATGAAAGATATAAAATTTAGCACCGCCGAACAATTAGTATCCACCTCCTTGGAAGAATAATGATAATGTAAAAGGATAGAATGCTACTAAATATCAGTTTCCATCCATAGAATAAATTTTTTCACAATATTAGAGTAAAATACGAGATCTCATAAAACTAAAAAATGAGTTACTAAGGTGTAATATTCCCACTGGAAATCACCTCCTTCTGAAGATAAATATTCTCCCCCTCATAGAGGATCCACCAGCAAGAGTACTATCTGAAAATCAGATTGGATCAAGATCTATAAAAACATTATACAAATAAAAAGGAAGTTGAAAATCATCAAGACTTTCCTCCAGTGTGAAGAAAACATCTCCCTTTCTAGTATAATCATTTAGTTTTAAGAAGAATCTATGGTCAATGGAAAATGAAGGTGGGACCACCACATTAGCCTCACACACTCCTTTTGGTTTTGAGGCAGCTTAGACAACAGTGGCCCCAGAGATACTTTCTGCCATTGAACTTCTAGCCACTTGATTGGAATCCATGGAAGGGGTTCCCACACATGAATATCTTGGAAGAAATCCATATCATTAATGGGTGGATAATAATCCACTTCCACCCTTCTTTAGAAACCCTACCATTTCAAACTTTGATGGTGCAGGTGATCCCGAGCAATATATCAAACACCTCATATCCCAATGTGGGGTGATGATTTACCATTGAGATCAAAAAGAGGAAACCAAGATGAGGTGTTTCATTCAGACTCTGATAAGGCTATCCTTTTTTAAGTATAGTATTCTACCATCAGGATTTGTCACTGGATGGGAATACCTTCATTGTCAGTTCCTTTATAATTTATGTTCAACACTAGGGAATACACTGATCGTCCACCTAATGAATTTCATGAAGCGTGAGAATTATATAGTTTATTATTTCATAGAAATGTGTAATGGTATAACCTATTCACTTGGAATCCACCTATTGAAGAATAAAATGATATAATCGATATTGAAAATATCAAGGATGAGTTTTAGACACCCCTAATCCATTTGGAATATCCATGCGGGTTCTGAGAGTTCACAAAAACAACATAACATATTAAATATGCTATTTAGAAATCTTAACCATGTCTTGAATCATGACAGAAACACAAGGGAAGAATCTTGGACGAACTGAAGCTGCATGTGTCACTCTCAAGCCTGTAGTGGTGCCCATCCAAGCACCCAAGCAAGCTACAGACTATCTAACACCTTCTATCCAGCTGTAGCCACCACTAAATCACCCTCAAATGGAAGCACAATGAAATCAAGGTCACCTAATATTTTTCGAATAGATTGAAATGTATACTCCTTCTGAAATTATAAATTACTATGTTATTTATTGGAGGCCGTTGATAATAACCTGGTCACACTCCCTCAACCTAGGAGTCCTGGTTAAGTCAACCTCACCTACCATCTTGATCACTTCCCTTTCTATAGAAGTCTGGGTTATAATATCTATACTTGTTCTATCTTTAATTATTTTATTTAACGCATGGTCAACTCTTTGTAGGCGATGTTAGATAATTCCCCCGAGAATGTGGATTGCATAACCATCACCTAGCTAGAATAAGAGGATGGTTGGAATAATGTTATGGCCATGTGAGCACAAATGTTTGACAACTATATGACATGAAAAATAGTTGATCAAGATCATAAAACTCTGAAATAAGATTCTCAAAAAAATTTGATAACTCTACAATCCATGAAAGAGGCATCAAATATGATTTCCATGGGTGAGCATGACCACCTAAAGTAGGAAGAGATAGTGGAATAATAAACATATTCAGCTATATAGTAAGCCTTAACTCTTGATGATTTCGTCCCTGTAACATCTTTATCATGGGAACCACCCCACCAAATGAAACCCTCATCAAACGAAGGTATCATCTTCAGTTATGTTAACACAATATACTTGAAAAACCCCTTCTTGGAAGATGAAACTTCCCTAAATATGGTTACCCTATGTATAACCAGGGAACAGAAAACTGAATGTGATAGATCAAAGGATATAGGAGACATTACAAGCATGATTGGACTCAATATTCCATAAATACCCCCATAGAGGAAATATATGAATCTTGAGATTCATGGGAAAGCACTCCAGCATGCCCAATAGAGGAAAGGGGAAGACATAGAACCCTCTAGTAGTCATTCACATTGGATTGTCTTACATGACCGCTAAGAGAGGATTAAATCTGATCACCCTAAGAAACAAGGAAGAATAGAATGACCTACTCCACTGGAAGATGAAATGCCCTTAACCACTACACATGCAATGGGTTCATCTAGCTCTGATGAACCAGCTCCTGAATATCATACGTTAAGAGCTGCAACATACTGGGAAGCACCAACCATTACTGAAAAATATGATTTTCTAAAAAAATATAGTTTTAGTTCCCACTAAAATCCCAATCCTCGATGCACTTCATCTTTCAAAAGAACTCAATGAGGCACTTTTCAAGCCCTTCATAGCCCATAGGAATTTGAGAATGAATTCACAACTACTGAGGTCCATCATGTGGAGACCATTTAATTATGATATCATATTTCCATCTCATTAACTGATCAAGATATAGAAGTGGACATCTAAGGGAATATCAGAACCTTATATGTTTTAGGCAAACTCAATAATGTCCATGTCCAATGGGAGGTGATTGATAATAGATATAGTCTCAATATCATCCCATTTTTCACTCACTTACAATTGGGGTATGTCAATTGGGACTTATCCCAAAAAAATATGACCATTTAAGGATATTATAAGAATTATGAAATGAATCTTGGGACGATCAACATCTAGGCCCAATTTTTTTAACTCACATGTGAGTCTGAGTTCATGTTTATCTTACAAGACACTAAATATAGTGTCCTGCTCAGAAGGAATTGGGTCCAAAACCACTTGGTGGTACCATCACCTTCCTATCAATTTCTGAAGTACCACATTAATGGAACAGATATCATACAACATAGCCACAATGTCCCCTTTGATAATTTTAGAGCCACATATGCAAAAGTAGATTTCTACTGGGAGGGAGGTAGGAAACCAATTAAATATGGTGATATATATGTTTCATATCCCAATGGACTAGGGAACATTCTTGAAAACCCATAGATTACGTTCGATGGTGGTTATGTGACACCCATAAACATTGTGGAAGTTGTATATCCAATCCTAGAGGTCCATGCCTCTCTTGTCCATAACAGTAATAACTATCTTTGACATATCTCTACATTGACTCGGAAAATAAGGGATGAAATAATTTCGTCTAATAGATTCCCTCAAATTGATACTAATGGTGAGGCTCACAGACTACTATGTTATCAATAATATATCTCCAAGGAGTCATAAATGGTTGAGGATGACATTAACAATTCCCCTACAACATTCAAGAAAGGTGTCTCTACCACCATAGATGAGCTCAGGACGATAAATCTCGGAATAGAAGAAGGCACATAACCTAATCTAATGAGGCTTCCTTGCTCCTTGAAGAGTTGATATGTACTATTCATTTTTGAGGAAACACTAATATGTGTTCACCTAGAATAATACATAAATTCTAAGATTAAATCGAGACGTGGTTATGCATTATCTCAGACTACCTGATGAGAAACATGTCTTGGAACATGTAGCTGGGAGAATTCACCCTTATCATTTCACCAATGCAATGGCAGACATTGAAAAATTTATCAAAGCCAACATCATCAGAGAAGTGAAATACCCATGATTTTTGGCCAAAATCATTCCCATAAAGAAGAATAACATGAAGATTAGGGTCAACATTGAATTCAAATTCCTTAAAAACATTAACCTAAAAAAACATCCCTTTGTCAATCAAAAAAGCATGATCAATGAAATGGTCAACTTCCCAACCATTTTCATTCTGGATGGGTACTCAGGGTACCATTTGGCCATGATGTCCCCTAAGGATGAAGAATTAACTACCTTCTTGGAACCTCAAGGGGCCTTCTGCTACCATGTCATGCCCTTTTGACTAGTGAATGTTGAATCCAGATATTATAACACCATTTATCACATCATTATACTATTATTGGGATGTATAAACAAGTTCTATGTCAATGACCTGGTTATAAAATCCCAATAGTGATGTTATCACTTCACCTATATCCGAACAATCTTCGACAAGATGTGACATCACAATCTAAAGAAGAATCTACTAACGTACACATTCAGGGTGACATGAGGAAAATTACCCAGCACTGTGGTATACCACCATGGATTGAAAGTTTACCAAGATAGGTAAAATTATATTTTTGCGATTTCACCCCCATCCACCAAATACAAAATAACAATGGGTACTCGAAGGGATCCTTGCTTAAATTTGGTGATTCATAGACAACCTTGCAGGAAAAGAACTTTCCGTAATAAGGATAATAGAGAAGGGAATCTCCTACCAATGGGATGATTATTCCTATATATCCACCAAATGTCTCATGAAATACTTGTTGGCCCACTGGTTTTTCATCCTTTGGAAGATTGGAGGACACTTATCTTATAAATAACAACCATATAATCCTCATTAAGCACTATACTCATGCAAGAAAATGATTCATGAATTGAGAATAGTCTCTATTACCACAGATTGACCAAGCTAGGTAATGAGACACAATATTATGATGTCAAAAAGATCTTCATTCCACTATTTTTTTCGATAAACAATTAGGTATTACCTGCCTCACCATGAATTCTACTATGTCTGTCATATTGCACTAATAAATTTCATGCTTGGTTGCCCCATGTTATATTGGAGCATGGATCAATGAATGATCATTCTGCAGCAAAATGAAAATCTCTTCATATCATAGATGTTGGTTAATGGAAAATCCTTGGATGATTTTCTTACAGCACATCCTGCACCAAAGAATACATCGGAAGACACCAAACACCCAGATGAACATGTATTATAATCCCACGACACTCCCCAGTCATGGGATATGTACATTTAAGACACATCCCAATGTCTTATTGACATAAGAATGTGAAACTAGTATCTCAATTGTGTTGGTATAGGGATTGAGATTGTCTCTCTAGAAAAATCAGTTTTCCACAAATCCACACTATCTGATGGATGGAAAAATAATGGGGTAGAGTACCAAGCCGTTATTGCTGAATTGGATCTATCACTATAGATTCACATAGCCTACCTTAATATCAATGGGGACTCAGAACTGATGATAAATTATATCAATGGGGAATATTACATTAAAAAGGAAGATCCCCCCCTCACTTGCTATGTAAGGTGACAGAAGGAAGAATTCACCTTTGATACCACCAGGAATCATTCCCTCATATCACGTAATGATCTTGCTGAAACTTTGACTAAAAAAACCACCATCCTCATCGATCCGAATCAGGATAATGAAACCATGTGTATCACACATGAATGAATGACATCATTATCGTCATATGTCATATGTATGAAATCAATCAGGTCCATACATCCCCATAGAGTGATGAACTAATGAACACACCAGGATGGATGGAATCAATAATTAGTTATCTTCAATACGTGAATCTCATGACATATCATATAGGAAGGGAACAAATTCAGCATTGGAATGAAAACTTCACTCTTTAGCATGGTCCAAATTAGCAAAAAATACATAATAAATTTGTCTTTGATGGAATTATCCTCAGGGGCATAACATAACAATAAGTTATCACTGTTTTGTAAAAATTCCATACAAGATCTTGTGGTGGTAATAAATTTAGAACCAAACTCTCTCACCAAATTTAGAGGATGGGATACTACTAAAAAATCATGATAAATGAGTACATGTAATTTACCAAGAAATGTGGTGTTTTCCAGATTGATGAAGACATCATCAATCAGCCCCTGATGTTTCTACATATGGCTAAATATTCTAGGCCATTTATGTTTGCGGGATGGACATTGTGGGTCCACTCCTCCAACCACAATTAAGCATTTTAAGTACATCCTTACTTTTAATGACATCTTTTCAATGTGGGCTGAGGCAATACCCCTCAAAGAAGTGGGGATGAAGAATATAATCCACTTAGTGATGTACCATGTCATCATGAGATTTAGAGTCTCTCAAAGAAAATATTTACAGGGAATGACACCAAATTCTATTCCACAAAGTTGAAGAAGCTATGCTCTGAGTAAAACATAGATTCTAATCACCCATCCTACTATCTAAAAGTGGAAAATGGAAAAATAAAGGCCATCAACATGAATCTATTGAATATAATCCATAAGATAGTGAATAAGGATTTTAAGTTCTAGCTGGATAAAATTCTCCATGCATTATGGGCATACTGTACCCCCACATGTGACACTACTCAGGCAACACTATACTCATTGGTGTATGGGATAGACGAACTGGTACCAATAGGGGTAAACCATCCCTCAATCTGAATAGCCAATTGTGGAAAACTCTCAGATGATGCACAATCTCAAAAGAGGATGGATGAGTTGGAACTACTAAATGAGAATAGGCTACACAAACTACATATCCTTGAGGTTCACTAGAATCAAATTGAACGCACCTTCAATAAGAAGGCTCGACCCTGTTTATTTCTACAAGTATAACTGGTGCTGGATTTTAGAACACCAATGATATTGGTAAATAAGCCCCCAAAATCGGATCCCAAATGAAGAGTGCCTTACATCACTAATATGTTCTATCATAATAGAACATACTCAATTGGAATAATAGATGGAGAGTTTTCCACACCACCCACCAATGTAAGATTTATCAGGAAATACTTTTCATAGATTCCAGTAGAAGGTAATACACATTAGTGTATGCCCGATCATTCATCCTTGGTGCATGTTGTTAAACATTAAAAGTTTATCCTTCCCACAAGATATTAAATTGTGTGGAATTCATCATCTTCACAACTTGAAAATAAGCTGCATAGAATATCTCATCATAGCAACAAGTTGTTAAACCGAACGAAATCTTTTTCCCTTACGATAGGATGTGAAACTGTACGACAAATGTCCTTTCCACATGACATAAAACAACAATTATCCATGAAATCCATCTTTATTTACATTGAGTAACATCAGTCATCATTGCATGAAGTTAAACTAAATAGATTTCTAGTACAATGTATGACATGATTCAAATTTTCAAGGAGATACGTAGGGATGACTCGATCCATATCTTGGTCCAGACACTATATGAGGCACAATACACCTGTCCTAACACAGACAAGGCGTAGTAGCCTTGACATGCATCAGTCCTTGTCGTAAGATGTTAAACTACATGACTATCTAGAACTATGTGTGATTTTATTATCATTTTAATTAGATGTAAAGTGACACACTATCTCCATACATTGACCCAACTGCAACATCTCTATTTATTCATGTAAGTCAGACTCTATCCACAACACAATATACTAGACTGCAATGTTTTTTCATAACTACCTATGGTTTTTTCTCATTCTCATGAGATATGCAGTGACACCAAGGATTCCACCCTTGGGACCAACAGTAATGTTCCCCTCAATTCATGATGGCTCACCCAAATCCGTTCTAGATTACGTTAAACTTCATGGAAAATTAGGAACTACATATAGCATGATTGTTGTCATCACATGATACATAGTGAAACATGGTTCCTTAATCCTGCGTCCAGTTTCAATCGTCAAAAAATATAATGAACACATCCTCATACGAGTCAGACCTTCATAGGGAATTTTCCTTTACAGAACTACATGTTGCTTCATTCTCAATTATATATATAGTGACACCAAATCTCCATCATTAGGACCAGCCACAAAATTTCCATTTTCATGTCGGTTTGCAACAGTTCTAACCAAAAGAGCCTAAATTGAATATATTTAAATAACTATATGTGTCTTGATTCTCATCATACTATGATATTTAGTGATGCCCAAGCCTCCATATTTGGTCCCAACCACAACATTCCCACCCATTCACATCAGTTCCAAAGTCTTTAAAGCACGACATTAAACTCCACAAGGGTACCTCCTTAATGCATGATGTTATACTACATAAAAGAAAATCCATACAACATGATGCTAAACTGTACAGAAAATGTACTTACCACATGATGATAAAATTAGAAAAAAAAAACAACCTCGTGACATAACTACAAACTATGGATACCATCTCTCATTTTCACCTTTCACTAAAGGGAAACATGACACTCACCTTAGTTAATCAGAGTACGAGATGATTCCACCATCATTTATGATCACCTAAATCTATATTTCACACATCATGTTTTGAGAATATTAGATCTCTATAAAATATTCAGAGAACTTGTAAAGGATATCTTGATTTAAGGACCCTCTTCATGACTATGAATTCCTTCCCATGGCTCCTATATATGTGCCTATGGATGACAACCAAATGTGTCACTCTGAATAAGGAAATTCCAATCCTCATGAGCCTTGAAGCCACTCTGACATCACTAAACACCATTAATAGTCTAAAAGACTCATGGAATGACTATCCGATCTAATTACCCATGGGATAAGAGAACTCTATCCATGAATTACAAAATTTCTATCCCATGGTTGGGAAGATGTTGGAGTGCTCTTGACCCCGGGAATCCTAACTAGGTTCTAATATCACATCTCCCACATTAGGTCCATGTGAGTCATGACCCTAAACAGCTTATGGTTGGTTTAAAGTTCCATGACCTTAAAGTCTAGCACATAATGGTCCAAATCGCAAGACTTTAAACAACTAATAAAAGAGAAAGAAAACTTTTAAGGTTGAAAACCCTTAAAGGGAGACTAGAGGAAAAGTCAAGTCTCTACCCACTAAGCTATTCATACTTAGAGGTTATGAAACAAAATGAGTGAAAACATAAATGGAATAAATACCATATGGTCTACCTTATAGAACCAGTAAAATCTACTCTATTCTCATTTGACCTACTGGTCTAGGAAAATATTAGAGAAATGTTTTCACATGTCCTTTCCAAGATGATGCATTCATTGGAAGGTGACCTAACTTTTAGGGTACATGAACCCTATACTGATTTTATACATTCCACAAATCATACTTCACAAGTTGGGTTGCCTCAAATCACCATAATCTTCCA
Source organism: Viscum album (assembly GCA_963277665.1). Lineage (NCBI taxonomy): Eukaryota > Viridiplantae > Streptophyta > Magnoliopsida > Santalales > Viscaceae > Viscum > Viscum album. Next base: position 1,170,717,397 of record OY728158.1, on the reverse strand, counting down.
TGAACCGTGGAAATGATATTCAGATTCAAGGACCATTTTATGGACTATGCATTCATGCACTTGGATCCTTTATATGCACCAATGGTTGTCAAAAAAATATTTCACTCTGAAAAAGGGAATTGAAATTATGTTGATCCCTGGCATCATCGTAGCATCACTAAACACAATAGTGTGTCTAAATTACTCTATGCATTAATATACCATATAATTCTCCCAACTCAATCACTTTGGATCCTGATTTACAATCCCCACACTAAAATATCTTATAAGATTTAATATCCTTATTGAAACATCACCATGTCCCATACCCTTTCTCAAGGATGGACTATGGAACATAATTTCCCAACCTTTTATGTCCCACACCTCTGATTCAAAACAACAAGTCATGGTGCTTGTGTTTCTCATTAAGTGATAAACTACCCTAACATGCATGAACCCTTCCTAGATAAATTTCTTACCATACCAAACTTTATAATCATGGTGTTTTAGTCTTGGAAACCCATTCACAAACATTATAAAATAGTGTAAATCATCTTTCACTTGGCATGATATCGACACATACGGGTCCTAACCGCCCACTAAAGACATATTCTCCTTTCCATAAAAGAAATTAAATCCATATTATCCTTAGAAAAACCACAATTAAACCTAACATTCTAGAATGTCATGAGACCTACACGACATGTCTGTGCCATCTCTTATTCATGGACTCGAACATCCGGGTAATTATTTATAGTATCTATAACCAAACTATATTGGTAGGCCTAGTATCCATATTATTCTGACCCCTACTATATTACTTCCAGAAATCATCTATATCCCATGGAATAGATACATGACATCAAGGAACCTTTTCATGTATAGGAATACATACTGATGGATCTTGTATACATGCCTATGGCTACAAACCAAATGTGTTTCTCTACAAAAGGGCATACAAATCCTCATGATCCTTTGCAACACCATGAAAAAACCGAACACTTGAGAGTTATTTAAATCATTCTTAGCATGTGTGTACCATATCCCATGGTCATATATGTGGACTGATATAAAAGACTATTAAATCAACCAATATAACATTATAGCATAAATACCCTAAAATGATGTTGCATTACATTAGAGAAAAAGGCCATAATCAAAAGCAATATAATGTAGGAGGTAAAAGACCCTACACTAAATAATGATAGAAGTATAGTCTTCATGATCTTATAAGGATATCTCTATATCCATAACAATGTCAATATATGCTCTCCTAGAGTATTTGCTTCAGAAAAAGATAAAACATTCCCCCTTCCAGAAATATTTTCTACCCTGTTGATCCCTCTATAGTTAGAAGATAGATGGAAAAGACTACCAATGTAGGATTTCATGTGAGTGACCCATCAAGAACATCTCCTAAGAAGAATCGACCAGAGTTTCAAAATTCAATTCTAGGAATTGATGTTTGTTCAATATAAATCATGGGATAAGTATCGTGGGAAATTTTCATAATATCAGATAAAAAAATGATATTGAACAACACCATATGAATTTCAATAAACCTATTCATCTATAGTATAAAAAAGGTGGGATATCCAGATTTTGGTGTCTCTCTCAATCCTCAAGTAAAATGTTGTATAATACAGAAGATGAGTCACGAAAAAATATGGTCATCCACACTGGAATGATCTGGGTGGGTCTAGTGAGAGGTATTGATGGAGGGTTGGAGTTCAGTTCTACCATATTCTTCCTCTCCTATGTAATAATAGAGTGTGTATACTAGAGTAGTTAACTATTCAACTCCCCATATGAGTAGTTCCAATGAGGTTCATGATGCCGAATGTTTGGACCTCAGATGAGCAATCATCTCCTCATATCTCCATACATGTGTCGTCCATGCATCCATTGGGGAATGGTGTTCAAATAACATATAACGAACCTACCCTAGTGCCTCCATAATCGCCGTCATATTATTAGAAAAGTATGAACCATTCAAAAAATTCACAAATGACCATTTCAATCACAACCAAGTCCCTTCGATTCAAGATGATCAGCTACATATCATCATAAAAGGGAAACTAAGGAAAGCCAAATTATCATATGTAAGGAAATAACTATAGAAGGTGATCCTATTAGTTCTAGAATATTTTAAAGGGGGTCTTAGTAATCAATAAGTGAATGTGTTCATTGATCTTCTTAATATGTGATTGATTCTTAGTAGCTTGCGTGGTAGGTGTAGAGTAATGATAAACAACCAATTGAATCAATGCAGAAATAGATGGGGAATCCCCAAATGCCTCACTATCAAGAAGTGTGAATCTCGTAGCCTATCTTAGAAGTCTAATATCCACAATAGAATCTGACCCACTGTCAGAATTACGATTATCATAGTGATGTCACTTCCTTGACACCTCATATAGGTCTTCAAAAAAAATACCCAATCGACTCCACAGATAATGGAGTAGGTTAAATAATAAACTTTTCCACGTGATGGTTCACCAGGCATAACACACCATTACGATAAGATGTCACCCATGATAAGGCATAATCTTCTGTAAGGAAACTAGAAGAATCTGTGTGTGGAAGTATAATCTCATCCCTGATGTCTTCATGAGACTAAACCTTTGAGAATTGGTGGATAATCCTAGGATTTGATTCCCCTCATAAATTTTCCAAAGGAAAGGGAGAAAGTCTTTAAATATATCCAATATATTGATTAAATCATTAAGGTGTGTAGGACTCATAGATAATCAGATCATCCACCCAGGTAGCAAGGACCTGATCTCATTATGTCACCATATACGATCATTCATCATGGGAACCACTAAAATCATCTAAAATTGTACCACTTGGTGCACAGAATGAATTAGAGTCAAAAAAATCCTATTGTAATGGTTCAACTATGACCACTACATGGTTATGGGACATAGACCCAACCATTGAGATATTCATTATTCTAGGATGGGTGGAAACGTTTGGGATCATATAAGCATTATATAACTCATAATATTATCTGTTCTCCCATATTCTTCCAAGCATGATCTTGAGATGACTGTGGATCTAGAAATTGGTGTTGCATGGTTGAATGTGGCCTAGAATATACTAGAGCTATGCAAGGATTGGTACTTCATTGTTAAGATGTCCCCCTTCTGTAAGTCATGTTAGTGTTACCAAAGTTCTAACTTGAATTCTATATCATCCAACCCCATCCCGGAAAATCCACTTATTTAAAAACATATAAAAAATGCCCGAAGTCAAATGATCTAAAGAAACCTCCATGTTTACCCAATATCCTCATAATGTGTAATACCCCACTTCCATAAAAGTCCGAAATGAGTCAGCTCCAGAATAGAATCTTTGGGAGGGTTACCTATGGGGGTGAATAACATTTGTTGTAACCCTATCTCTATGCCAAAAAAAACTAATCTAGTCTTTGAAGGAAATAATTGAGTGCACCGTATACTCTCTCTCCAATTTATTCACACAATGAAAATTATCTCCCTCATAAGGAAACAATGTTTGTAAAGGATCATCCAGACATCCATAGAAGGGAGGAATTCATCATACATCTCCCCATTTGGAGGAATACCACACAACTTGTGAATATACCATAAATAGATACCCACCTCTTCATGGGGAAGATAGAATGTGTTGGTCCAATGACACCAATAAGTAATGATTTCCCAAAGAAGGTTAGGAAAAAGGAAAATGGGAAATTGATAGATCCATAGGGATTCATAATGGTGAACCTTATATGGGTTATTAGTGTACTCTAAATAGTTTTTTCAGACCCCAAAAGGCCACACCCACTCATCGAATAAATTTCCCCCCAGACGGAGATCCCACTTCAAATACCACCCACATACATAAGTTTCTAGAGAAGAGGAAAATATACATGAATAACTATGTAAAATAGGTTCTTTGGAAAATTGATGACCATTCAGACCCTGAGGGTAGTTGGTCAAGACATAAGATAAACCTTCATATTGGGATGTAATTAGCTAACTGTCCTTAGTAATCATATCTTGAACATAGTCAATGGAACCATACATCCATCATGATGGATGATTAAAATATGGGGGAGATATGATTCCGTCATCTAGGAGAACAAACCCATACAGTGGAAGTTGATGAGATAAAATTTAATTCAGAATATTGGTTGGAAAGAACCTATTCAGGACCTCATTATTAGTATGTATGTGGTATCAAAGATTGATATTGTGATTCCTCGAAATCATGGCCATTTAGTTCTCCATAGCTGAGAAACCATAGAGTGAACCGTAATCCATTAAGAAATATAAGTAAGTGGAAAATGTCAGAAAAATTGGGCATAAAATATTGTAAAAAATGGGAGCATGGAAGTTCTGGTGACACCATTCACATTAGAAGATTCAAAAAAGGATCCATGGACCGCATAAAGGGTTCTCAGATCACCTAAGATCCAATGGAATTTTAGGTTTCATAACATCCATAGAGCATCACATTAAATTCATGAACTCCCTAGAGGCTCCTGATTGGATGACCTAAACATGGCCAAACAAGCCAAATATTATTGAATGATCTAGCATGAGAATCAATCTAATACATTGAGGAAACCACTTCCATTATAGTGAAAAACTATGAAATTACGAAAGGGTAGTTCGAGACTACGTTAGGCAAGCGCCTGAGCTGGAAACAACCATGTGCAAGAGCACTGGCTGAATGGAATCACAATGAAGGCTTTCAGACAAGGCTCACGATCAGGGTTCACGATAGGGTCTTGCAATGAAAAAAATAGGGAGTTCTCTAGGGAAAGGGCAGCAAATTGAATAATTTTATCTTCACCCACCCTTTATATGTTGGTTATTTTTTAGAATAAAAAATGAGTTTGGTAGACCAAACATCACCTGAAGCACTGGTTTAGGACACCACCTCATACTCTGGTAGGCATTAGTTTGCCTCAAAATTGATTCCTAATCCCCTTTGATGTCTCCCATGATGGGGGGGGGGTTAATTGATTCCCTCCATATGGAAATCATAATAGTTAAAAAGGATGAAATATATGAATATGTGTATTATTATCCCCATAAAAGAAAAGGAAGAAGAGGATGGTCGTGTCCAGCAGATCGCACGAGCCTCAAAGGACAAATGATTGTGTGACCATTTTAAGGTCACATAATGGCTCCACGCATGGTGTAAAACCCCCCCTGAAATCCCTAAACCACATTTCAAAAAACCACCCTTCTCTTGTAATGGATCCCTATACAACCAAATTAGAGTCCCTAGGACAAGTGGTTTGACTTTGTAACGTTTCTGGAAAACCAACCAAAATCCTTTGAAAATAATAATGGATGATTTTTAATGACATAAACCCGTAGTGGTAATGAATCTCATTTCACATGTCATTATTGAGAAGAAGAAAATACCTTGGTGAAATCTCAAAAAACACTCAAAACCTCTGATACTTTGTAGGAAAAAATTAAATAGACAATGAGAAGGAGGCGGGAGGTGTTCGCAGTCATTGAAGGATATGTGACGTTCTCCTGTGTAATCTGTGAGACACCACATGATCTTGGTGTCATGTCCACAAAATCACACGAAAATATTTTTTCATGTCATCCCTGCTTCATGTAATTCCTTGGGTATGTTCAAGCTTCCCCTTTTTCTCTCTAAGGATAGATGGATAGAACATTCCCATATTGGCTTGTGCGTAATCTATATAACCCTATTGGTTCGGTGATGCATCACTAAAAAATTGAGAAAACATCCAAAAAATTACTCATGAAATCCTGTACAGTCCATGACCTTTTGAATATAAAAAAATGGAGGTAGAATGAGTGGAGTTGAGATGTGTTCATGGCTACTGAAGATGTGGGCCTAGAGACCCATACGTAGGCAGGAGTCCTTGATGACCCGACCACATCACCTCACAAGATCACTTTGACTTTTCATCCTCACCATGTGAAGCACCCTTCGTAACTCAGAGTCACTCTAAGGATGAATGAACATATTTTTCATGGAATGATCGTGAACCCCCAAATGACCTATATCGTTCATGAAACACATCACTAAAAAATAAAATAAATACCCTTGACAACACACATTCAATATACCATAACTCTGAAACAACATCACAAAAAATAAATGGGATCTAAAGGGAGGAGGTGACATGTGTTCACGGTCCCTGAAAGGCATGTGACACACCCACCGCACCCATGACATGGTCCTGTGAGTCATCTTTACTTATCATCATTATCTCACGAGACCTTAAGAAAAGTCTCCCATGGTCTTGTGAGTGTCTTACAATTGACACTTGGATCATTCAATCGTCCATGGTGAAGTCAGCATTAAAATATGTATGTCATTGAACACATATGCATGATGAAAAATGTCCCCATTAAGAGGATAGAACCAAATAATAATATAATAGATAGAAGAGACCCGTGATTGCAGAAAATTAGGAAACACAATCAGAGTGGTCCATGACAGAGACTCATGAAGACGCGTAGTGCAAGACCCCTTCGCCATCTCTGTTGTGAAAATGCACTAGATACACCAAATAAATCATTTTACAATAGTGGCAGTGACATGTATAAAATCCCCACTCCATCATGAAGAATGGGATGGACTCTGAGACTCTGGATGCCTAGACTCTGGATGAATCAACTCTTAGCCTCCGCATATTTCGTGGAGAAACTGATCACCTGACTAGAAAATTATTATCATGTAATACAGTAAAGAACATCCAAAATTATCATGTTCCTCACATAAGGTGCGTCAAGTGACCATTTAAAGATCACTTGAAGTAATTCTTGAAATACATGTGATGTACATTCCACATGACTTACAGATTAAGCATGACTCAAAGAATGGTTTACTAACTAAACCTATGACTTCTGTAAATCAAGGATTATAATTTAGATTAAATATGGAAGAATTAAATGATAGGAATGATGGATGAATCTCGCGTGCTTCACACAATTAATCAAAATATAGGTAACAACACAAGGACGCGTCGCCTAGAGCTCTTGATTCTCCTCCAAAATTCTATTTGGGATATACTAAATCATCCAGACATGTAAGAACATGTCATAGAGTCCCCCTGTAGGTACCAAATTGATCTCGTGAAACCCTCTGAGAATGTCACCCAAGACATGCGACATCCTTTAGAGACATCACCCGACTCATATAACAGAGTTTTCTTAGATCAATTGAGTCTAACAAAATCATCTAGACTGGATAACCCAGCTCCCATAAAACCCTCTTGGAATGTTAGCTGGGACTCAAAATTCCCTATAGACATATTGATCAGGTCTCATAATGTCTCAAATTGGTGTTAGAAATGATACAAAACACCCCGCATACAATACCATAATTAATCACACAACGCCCTCTATATATTTCAATCTTGGTCATACGATGGCTCCAAAGAGAAGCCAATTAGGTCATACAACTCCTTCCATACTATAAGGCCATTCCAATAGGGTTTCCCCTGACATGATAACATTGTCTTCCCTTAGTGTTTAAGCTCCGAATATGTGGAATCCTATTTGTGTATTCCCTGACACTAACCAAAAAATAATGTATCTGATTCCTTCCGAAGCTAGGATACATAAGATGCCTTACTAAGGCCCAAGAACAAATAAAAACCCCCTTTTGGTATAAGTATTTCTAGGTATCTGATGTCTCATCCAAAAATACTCAACTTGTCTTAGTATATGATTATCCAATATCATACATTAGTGGACTGAGAAACACCCCATAATATGATTACTCTGACTCATTCCATAAACAAGATATATAATATGTCTCTCCAAGACCCGAGGGTTGTTAGAAATAATCTCAAGGTAGTCCAAAAAAATAATCCATACAACATGATCAATTGAATGATCATTTTCCATCACATTTTCAAACACTAAGAATTGATCACATGATATTATGGATTCAAGATAATAATATAATTTTTACAATGAGTCTCTATAATGAAATGGGAATCCCAACTACAAGATAGCTATGAAAAATAAGATTCTCAACATATTTAAGATATTTATAAAACTCCATTAGGATTCAATCTAAAATATATGTTTTCTCAGTACTTGAACATAGGAACTCAATGCATTATAGTAAAATTAATGGGATTAATCAACATTGTGGGTTTTCATTCTTGTAAAAATACAGATATGTAGGATGCCTCATTATGGCTCAATATCCTCATCAGAATATTAACCATATTTTTATATGGAAACATGCTCTCAAAAACTTGGTTACACAAATTTAGTATATAAGAAACTACCCATCACCATAAAATAATGAATAACCACATATACATACATATGGGTTCACTAAAGTGATCTCGGTCCTTTAAATTTGAAAGTTAATTATACTATAGTCATTTCATTAGGATAAGTGGTCTCATACAGACATTTAGAAGATATTCATGAACATTTCTTAAATTTATAACATAGTATCAGAGTATGAAATAATTATCCCCAAAAGGGTGCGAGGAGCCCGACCTCCCATCCACTTGACCAATGCATCTCCCAAAGAGTTGAGGGGCCATAAAATCTAGATGACCACCAGCCTCTAGAAAGAATGTACATACCACGATATGGATAGGGGTAATGGTGGGAGTTTCCAGGGTTGATGAAATAGATGGCAGACCTGATGTGTGTGATTGAGTGGGGTCTTAAAATATCCCTCAATCAAACCATCATGGAGATCCCATTCCACATCCATAAAAAACTAAAGAAACAACCACCTCCCAAAAAGGACCATAACATTATATATTTTGTCTCATTAGACAAACTACCCACTAATTTACCCATGAGCTATATGATGTTCAACTATTATATTCAATCAACCTCAAATTACTATTGAATGACTTTTGGATCCCATAAACCCACCTTTCTCACAAGGTTCATTACAAATTTACCACAAACCATCTGATAGAATCATAACCAGGCTAATTTTCCACTACCCCAAATAATATATTAGATTCTCATTGATAAGGAATGATCAAGGATTCTATATGAGGATAACTAATTAAAATTATAGAAAATGATATTCCATTGAATTCTAAGAGTGTAAATCATATATTTTAGAGGACTAATTAAAAGATAGCATGTATGTATCAATCAACCATCATGTTAAAAAAACACATTTGGGTCCATCTTAGGTCATTCAGGATCACCCATAAACACTTGTATATCATAAATAATCTGAATCTCATATAAAATTAATGATGAATTTAGGGACGACCAATCATATACTCATTAGATCCCACTAATTTAATATTTCCTGTTGATTTGGAATAAATCATCAGAATATCCTATTTCAAACAAAAATCACCAATTTATGTATTTTATATTGACAATAGTGAAATAGTGTAATAAATATATAATACTGGGAAGAGTGTGGTTGAACATAACTCTAATAATCAAATAGAAAAAACATTCATTTCATCGGATCTCATATGAGGAATAAATCATATTTAAAAGAGATAAAATGTGATGGTCTGGGGTTTGATAGATGTCTTTCTAAGAGTGTGGGTTCATAGGGGCTATAATAAATTTAAAATCAATTAGTTAATTTTATGAAAAATATAAAAAATATTTAGATAGATGGAATTTAGTGGAATGTAAATCCCCACTGGGTTCATATTATCATTCCAACCACCTAGATAGGGGTCACAAGTAAGATGGTGAGACACCAAGAAAACCATAACTCTTATTTTATCTATCACGAAATCATTACCATGACAGTAGTTATTTGTACATATCAATTACTCTAAAAATTTATTACAACTATGATCATTTCCTAAAATTTAGATCCTTAAACTCTACCAAACTCTCCAATAATAAAAATCCATCAAAAATATTTTTTGAATAATGAAAATTATATCTAATTCATACTTCATTATGTTTGTATCATTTTAAATTCCCTAGAATACAACTTCCCATCACTATGCAGCATCATAATGCACTACAAGTAAGAAACACTGACCACTATTCTGGTATCTAAACCTCATAATCCCAAATTAACTCATTGATATATCAATGATTATATAATAATTATGCTAGTGGTAAAATTTTCCATTAAGGGATCTTATTACTGTTATCCAATATATATATACTTTACTGTGTAAATGAGACATTACCCACCATCTCCTAATCATAAACACTAATAACATGTGTAGGATCTAAATGATTACATGGATCATAGATATATAGAATATAACCTGCATTATACTATATAATTTTTTAATCATTACCCAATATGACATATTAACGACATTATCAGAAATTATAATGATAACCACACATTTAAGCATTTTCACTCTATGCCTTCATAATATATGTTGTTCAAACAAAGGAAACACTCACAAGAATACGTAGCCTCATATCATGAATTCTATAGGATATCATATGTAATCTTTATTACATTATTTCCTTCAATAAGTATTAGTTGACTACATTTGAACCAACTAAATATAATCTTTGGTCTCTTAGAAAATAATCATTTCAAAGAATGAAGTCTTTGTTACCTCTATCTAGTATAGAGGATATCAGTATTTTTCAAATATAGTACCTTGAAATATACCATGTAAATTAAAATATATTAATTATCAATGTCCAAAAAATCCACAAATGAAATATTACTCTCCTATGGTCTATCAAAATTCAGGAATCATGCTTGAATAATGACCTATAATACCACAATAATCCAATAAGTCATCCGATCAGTTTTAGGATGGAATTCCACGGTTAAAATCACCTATGTTTTGAATTATAGAAATAATATTCACTAAAAACATAATATAAATGACCATATTGACACACCATTATTCTCATTGGAACAATTTATAATTACAATATCCCTAATACATATAAATGTTTTATACTTTTAATATAATGGGTCTCCCTAATTAGTATGATTTAAGGCACTTTGATAAACCAGTTAAGGATAATACATAATGTATCACTAAGCCATGTTAAATTCAGTGTTCCAATCACGAATAACATGCATACATCATCCATATTTTTCTAAAAATTTTAGTGGATGAAGAAGACTATTATTACTCTTATGATTGGGATCTTCCTGTTAACTAGTGTGGAAACATGATATTAACTTTTCTATGTCCATCATTATTCTACTCCACCAATACTACCAATGGATATCATGATACACCACTGCCAATATTTGTGGAACCACCCATATTTACACCTTGGAATCCCATATAAAATCCTCTAAAATTATAATATTGACATAAATTATGACTCAAATTTTTTAAAATCCATCCAAATTTTAAGTATAATATATTTCTTTTTCCCCACTATATATAATAACACAAATCACCCAAATTTTTTGGCTTAATAGTATAATGTATTTAGACTATGTTGGACAGTGAATAATGTAAGAAGAGTTCTCTTTTGTAGAGTGTGGTTTATTTTTAAAAAAAGGATAAATCTAGTATCTTTGTAAATGGTCTATAAAAACCAGATGATTCATTGGTGATTTGTATTTCAAAATTATCATGAGTTGTTTGTCAATATTTTGATGAATTGCTTATGAATAATAGTTGGAGTTATGATGTTTCCAATCATATTCTAGTTTTATTGGAATGAATGATGTTAGTGGAAGATAGAGAAGATACAATAAATTCCATTGAAAATCTTAAGATGCTATTGGTGATCGGTCAAAGAAAATATATCATGGTTTATAAGGTTTATGATGAAATCATATGATTGTTAAACAATTCAGATCTTAGTGACGAATCATGGGTGTTTTTATCGAATCATATTTTAAGGAGGTGTCGTTTCCTAATGATTTCCCAGTTTGTGAGCCTTAAAATCAGGAGTTTTGTTTAGAAGAGGATGGATTTCCTCATCGGATTGAATGGTCTATGGAATGGTGAAAGAAATATTCAAAGGAAAGAAACCATGTAGATCTAGACATGGACCATGTACCTTGGTCAGGAATGGTTCATAGACTATATATGAGGCAGTGGGAATGGTACACAGAACAGAAAAACAGTTTCTTATGGAGGTTTGTTGTTCGTGGAAGACGTCGTACATGGAAGGGTCAAATTCGATGGTAAAGGGTGTCACTCATGGAAAAGAGGAAGTGATTTTTCTACCATAAATAGAGAAATATGGTATGCGTAACATTTAAGAAAACGGTTCACATGAAAATTGAGGATTTTGGGAGAAAGTCGTAGGCAGTAAAGGCTATACCAAATTAAAAATTTGTGTAAATCTATTTAGATAAATTTTTAGATTTATGAGGCTATATAATGCAACCAAATCCCATCATTAGATATAGATATTTTTAAGAGAATTTCATTGTTGTAGGAATAAATTTGGAGATATATTAAGTAGTTCATGAGGAGAATTCCTCAAAGGGAGTAATTAATTGAGGAGACATTTCACATAAAAAAAAGTGGTCCGCGGAAAATGAAATGATTCATGGAATTTGAAGGATTATTCTGTGGAAGAATAAATTATATACTACATTCTAGTCATGCATGGAATTGAAAAAAGTACGTTGAGGTAGTTAGTAAAGGGCGAATTAGTACATGAAGCATGTGTAGTAGGTGGAGCATGTGTAGTACACAAAGCAGATGTGGTATATGGAGTAGGTGTGGTACATGGAGAAATTTTGGTACGTGAAGCATTTTCAGTACACGTAGTGGGTACAATACATCGAGAAGTGGTGTTTTAGAAGGAAGAATGATATTCATGAAGCATTCACAATATAATGTACATAGAGGATAGAGGAAGTATGCAGAGGAGGCTTATCTTTTTATTGAGGATTGAAGGATGTTTCTAAAAGCTTCTGAGTAGAAAAGATGATAATTATATTGAAAAATAATTTTTTAAAGCGGATCAAGAAACAAAAAAAACATTGAATTGCATCAATTTGGTCTTGGAGAAGAACATTCACTATTGGAATGTTTTTAAAGTGCTACACGAGGGTAAGGGTATATCCTACTCATTGTATTCCAAATGAAAGTATTTTTTCTAGTGAATTTTGTTTTATTGTATGGTTTCAATACCATACAAAACATGTAGCTACACTTATTGATAAATGAACCTTGTAAATTATTTTATTCCTATGGATGTGTGTTTGGAATGTTTTTATTAGGGAAAGAACTCTTTAATAGGAGGTGAAGGTTGTTTCATAAATAATGAATCATAATAGAAAAAATATATCCATGGTTCACCCATAACCCTCTCAGGGATAATTGAATATGGACTGGGAAAATTCAATTGGTATCATAGATAGGTTCACTTCGTTTGTTCTTTGCTGAAGATTTGAAGATAAGTTGAGCTGGAGAATCTCAATTATATGAATAGTACAAGGATTCATATTTTTTATGTTATGAACAATCATATCTTGAAGGATTGAATTATTTATTATCATATAGCTCTTGGATATGGTTTTCTTGAAGCTACAATGGATGGATTTCATGCAATGGATGAAAAAGTTACTCTTACAACGGTCGATAAGAATAATCCTAAGAATGACAGAGGATCTAATAAGGATTTACTCTGATCAATTTTTTAATGTGAGTTTTTTTTTCAAAAAGGTGTTTCCACAGAAACGGTATCTGGGTTAAGCTGAAAACATCTATGTAGGAAATAGAAAAGTGAGGAAGGAAAAACTATTAATCTAGAAGATAAGTATAAAAATATGAAAATGGGTGAGTATGAATCTGTTCGGGACTTCATTGCCAGGGTAAACTACCTGGTCAGCCCAATCAGACGTCCCGGTGAAATGTTGGAGGATTCTACCATTGTAGAAAATATTTTAAGAATTCTAGCTAACAAATTTGATGCTAAAGTTTCTCTATTGAAATATAGAGATCCTGAAACATTATCTCTAGATGATTTGCATAATATTTTCATTACCTTGGAAGTAATAAGTGAAAATACTATAAAGAGAAAACAATTGATACAAAAATTTCTTTCAATGAAGGAATGAAAGAAAAGATAATGAAATATCTTGACGAAGAATATGTTGATAACTGAGACTGTAAAAATGAGGTATTTAGTTATTTTGATAAAATTTTATCTACATTTTAATAAAATATGAGAAGCGGTACATCAAAATAGAACATGAAACTTCCATTGATGTGTTTTGAATTTGGATCCATTAGGAATTTTGAAGCTAATTGTCATAAAAAGGGAAATATGAATACAATGATGAAGAATATATAAGGCCCAGAAGGTCATGGAAGAAATAGGCTGTTAATGAAAAATAATTCTCTAGCGGAAATGATAAAAATTTATTTAAATCCAAAGAAGACAAATTTTTTTCAAAAATGAGGATAAAGAAGATAGTGAATTTGAATCCAAAAAATCTTTTGTAGAGAAACTTGGAGAGAATACCATTATTTTAGTAGTGAATATTGAAAACAATAGGATAATTTAATTTGAATAATAATAAAAAAAACTGGAATCTCATATGAAAGAAGAGTTAAATGAATATCTGAGAGAGATTAGAAGGCTTGAAAAAGAAAAAATTAAGTAGATAAATGAAAATTACACATCAAAAAATCAAGAAGGTTTTTTTGATGAGAAATTCAAGATGGTAAATGTCATTGATGATCAGGAAAATTTTCATGGTAATTAAATGAATCGAAATGAACATATGGAATTGAAGTTGAAGGAAGAAGAAGAATAGTTGGAACTTGATCAACAAAAACACTCAAAAGAAGAACAAATGAATATAAGTTCCAAAAACTCAGTCATAGAAGTTGGTGGATGTTCATGTAAGGATGAACATAAGAAGGATCAATATAATGTTCCTTTAAAGGAAGAGAAAAATGCGGAAGGTATCTCTGAGAATAAGGAACATGGGAAATTTATGTATGTGGTAGAATATAATAATGTTGAAAAATCAGAATCATCTAAAAATCATGAGTCTGGAAATACATCTATTATATTAGATACTAATTAGTATGGAACAAATCTGTTCCGAAGAATAACTTCTCTTTTAAAAATAGAAAGGTTGATGTACAAAAAAATCTTGTTAGGAAGGCAGATGAGAAACATGTTTACAACTTTAGTCAGTATGTGTGATTTGGAGGAAAATTTTCATTCTATGGATGTTCCTGGTATTTTTGTGGATTCAAACACACATCAAATATGTGTTGGTTTGACCAAAAATATTACTACTATTTCATAGGTTAAGGGAGGGATTGAGGGTGTGTTAATCATCTCAAAATAAGAATCTTGAGAAGAATTATCATAATATGTTTGAGAAGGTTGGTGTCAAAACTGAGAATAGATATCTACCTCTGGAAACTATTATTGAAAGATGCAATAAAATCAGACATCTTTCTATGAGATGTCTTGTTTTTTGTGAGCTCAATAATGTTTCCTTACCAATTCTCAAAATTTGTGGTGAAGTAAGAATAGGATGAAGAAAAATATCCTGTTGTTGAAACAAATTTGAACATTGTAAAATGACAACAACATTAGATTCTTGACAGTGGTTGTTCATCCCATATTACTGAAGACATAAAACTGTTGATGAATTTAAATGAATTCAATTAAGGAATGGTGAAATTTTGAAATGACAAATCTTTAAAAATTATAGGTCTTTGGTCATCCATCATTGGGAAATAAAATATGAAATCCAGAAAAAAAAATGTTTTTTTGGAGAAAACACAACCTTCTGATTGTTTCACAACGTTCTAATAAGGTTAAAATATTATCTTTAGAAAATATGGATCTGTTGTTAAAAGTGAAGAAGATGGAAATATAGTTAAAAGAGGCCAATTTACAAAAGAAAACTTGTTCCTTGTTGGTGAAATTCAAAACTCGTGTTACATGGGTATGGTAGAAGATAATCAATTCTAGTATAAAAGACTTGGACACATGTGAAAGAGAAACATGAGCATGTCATAAAAGTGAGAAAGTGTCCATGATATTCCTGACCTATTAAGGAGAAGAGGATCATGTTACACTATATGACAGAAAATAAAAAAGTATGAACATAGTGCATAAGATAGTCAAAATTTTATTAAAAAGACCGACGAAACTTATTCATTCAAATATATATGGGTTGATTAAGAACCAATAAACCAATGAATATAATTACTACATCACTTTCATTGATGGATTTACTAAAAAATATTGTGTTATGAATATGAAACATAGGTCAGAGGGTCTGAAAATAATTAAGATTTTCATCAAGAAAGCAGAGAAGGAATGTGAGTTTGCAATGAAGAAGTAGAGAACTGATAATGGTGGTAAATATAATAAGGATTAAATGTAAAACTATATTGAAAATCATATAATTCTGTATGATTTCACCTCCCCATACACACCTCAATGAAATGGGGTTACTAAATGAAAGAATAAATGTTTGGTGGAAAAGGGGAGAACTATTTTTCTTGAATATCTTCTTTCTCATTATTAATGGAGGAATGAAATTAGTTCTTCTGTATATATTCAAAAGCAATTTTTCTACATTCCATGATCAGATATGACTACATATGAAATGTTTTAGGAAAAAACTCTACATCTGAAACACTTAAGAGTTTTTTGGAGTCCATGCATTATTAATTAGAAAGTCGAATCCTTGGAAATATTGGACAATGTGGAGATGATGGAATATTTCATGGATATGATCTAGAAGGAATGTGATATAAATGTTTTAACATATAAAAAATAATAATTATTGATTATTCTAATATAATTCTATAGAAAATTTTTATAAAGAAAAGTATAGTTTTGGTAATCTAGAAGTTGAGCATGGCAAGGAATGTTTTTTTAAAAATTATGATGATTCTGTAAAAAGTGGTAATCTGACTCAAAAATACGAATTATACTCATCTATCAATATTGGTAATTAATATACTCAAAAATATCTTCCTAGTATAATAAAACAAGTGTAATCTCATAACATTATTGGTGATCAATAACAGAATTTTCAAACAAGAAGAAACAAATGTTATTAATGATTCTTTTTTTTCAAAAGGGGATTCAAATGATGTAAAAGAATATTTTTACTATATAGAATGGGTTCGGCCTATGAATTAATTTTATTTCTATATAGAAAATAATGATACATGGGTAGTCATACCCATGTTAGATAAAAAAATACTATTGGGGTAAAATGGGTTTTCCAGAAATAGTTGAATGAAGAAGTTGAAGAGAGAAGAAAAGGTAAAGTTAGTGTGAAAAGGTTACTAAAAAATTGAGGGAATTGATTGTGATGAGACATTTTCTCAGGTGGAAAGATTATAAACATTCATATAATTTCATTCTAATATTGCAAAATGAGGTTACAAAATTTTCCAAATGGATGTGAGGTCCACATTTATGAATGGGGATCTTGATGAGTATGATTACATTGAAAGTTATTGTGGTTTTGTTGTTGGTACAAATGAAAGTCATGTGTTCATGTTGAAGAAAGCCTTGTATAGGCTAAAACAAGCTCTGATGGAATTGTACTAAAAATAGGCTAACTACATAAGGAAGATGAATTTCATGAAAGGAAGAGTTGATAACAATCTATACATTAAGGAAAATCGGGAGTTTTATCTCATTGTAATTGATTATGTTGATGTCATTATCATTATTGGTAATGATGAATGGTCAAGTTAATGATCTTCTGAAGAGATGGATTAGTTGTTTGATATTTCCATTCGGGGGGAAATGAAAAACATTCTAGGTTACAAATTCTATAAAAGAAGAAACACTTTTTTCATTCTCAAGGAATATATGATACTGAAATTCATAATAAGGTTGGCATGGATTATTCAAAACTAAATTAAACTCAAATTTTGGTGGAAATGATGTTTTCTAAAGAAGGAGAGGGAAATGAAGAAGATTAGAATGTGTTTCGAAAGTTGATTGGATGTTTTTTAAATTTGACTACCACATGTCCCGACATTGTCGATGTTGTAACCTTATGTTAAAAATTATAGATTGATCCAAAAAAATCACATTTAATATATGAAAAAATTAATACAAAGATATATCAATGGCACAATTATGTTTTTATTCAGATATGATAGCTCATAGAATAGTTACTTGTTTGGGTATTTAGATACTCACTTGGCCGAAAATTTTTATGATTGAAGTTCAACATCAAGTGAAGTTTTCTATCTAGGGAAATGTTATGGTAGTTAGCACCCAAGGAAGTAGAATTCAATAAATCTTAGAACATTTTAAACTAAGTATGTTGTTTTCACTAAATCTTCTACCCAACTCATGTGGGTGAAGACTCAGTTGGAAGACATACTTGTTGAAGTAAAGTCACCTTTACTATAGGGAAGTGATAATCAAAGTGAAATCAATATTACAAGTAATTTGGTACATCATTATCATTCAAAACATATTGACATAATGTACCACCTCATCAAAGATATTGAAGAGATGAATGAACTGACTCTAGAATACATTCCATCCTCTGAATAAGTTGTTGACATATTCATAAAACCACTACCCAAGGAACCATTTTTCAAATTGAGGTTGAACTTGGGCCCCCAAACACATTATCATCAATGGTGAGGAATGTGTTTTTTTCCTATATCATATTAACTTTTTATAGTGTTGTCAATGGAGATAATTATTTCACAAATCTCTCTTTAAGGAATCATGCCTAAAGGGGAAGTTGTGGGTATGATGTGAATGAAGCATGAGTGTGTGTGAACTATTATAACTATTTTTTGGAGTTGTTGTAGCAAACAATTTTTTTATTCCAGGGTAGTTGATGAAGTGAAGAATGTAGAGGAAGAATTTTTTGAAGATAGATGATGTTGTTTCAGAGAAAAATGGGAAGAATAGATGGAGAGTTTTCATTGTCACTACCTTTGGATAACATGGGTCTGCTATCAATAATTATTGTTTACTTAAATGAGATAGATCATGTATGATTACAATTGTTGTTAAGTTATCAATTTTTTTAGCACACAATGTTTACTAATTTATAAATCATGTTTGACCACAAAATCCAAATGGGGAGAGAGAAAGAACCATGTTGGATGGAGAAGGATATAAGATGTGTTTTCATTTTCATAGTACTGTATTTTTTGTCAAAAAGGACTAATGAATTCAATTTGTAAATGGTCTATGAAAACAAGATGACGATTTATTGATTATAATTTCACAAATATCATGGGTATTTTGGTTGTATTATGATGAAATTATTATGAATTATATGGGGAATGAAGTTGCTTCCAATCATATTCTGGTTTGATTAGAATGAATGATGTTAATGGAAGATAAGGAAGTTACTATACGTTCCTTCGAAAATATGATGATGATAATGGTGATTTTCAAAGGGAATATATTAATATTGATAAGGTTCATGAGGAAATCGATTGATTTATGAATAATCTAGATGACATTAAATAAGCTTGGGTGTTAATGTCAAAGTATATTTTGAGGGGGCATTATTACCCAGTGATTTCCAATTTTGTGGGCCACAAAATCTGGGGTTTGTGTTTGGAAAAGGAAGGATTTCCTAATTGGATTGATTGGTATGTGTAATTGAAACAGAAATCATAAAATGAATGAAACCAGGTATCCTGGACATAGAACACAAACCATAACTAGTAATGGTTTGTGGACCGCGTACGAGTTTGGGGAACAATACACAGAATGGAATAAATGTTCATGGTGTAGATTTTTTATTCGTGGAAGTCATTGTACCCATATGGCTCTAATTTCATACTATAGGATGTCATTAATGGAAAATATATATTTATTTATGCCATCTAGAAGGTAGAAAGATGGTATGTAGACCACGTACAAAAATGGTTTGTGGGGAAATTATAGTTTGCATCAAAAAGTGATATGTAGTGAGGGTTGTACCACATTGAAATTTTGGGTAAATCAGGTTAAGAATTATTGTGGTGATTTGTTACTATATGATGGACCTTAATTTCATAATTTTATAGAGTGATTTTTAGGAGATATTTTTTTGTGGGATGAATTTTAGAAAATTCAATAGTTATTCGTGTGGAGAAATCCATGAAGGGAGTAATTATAAAAGAAATGATTATGCATAAGATGAACAAGTACAAATAAAATGAAATGGATCATGGAATTGGAATGGGTTGTCCCCAGAAAAAGGAATTCCACAGTATGTGGCATCAGTGAGTGTAATTGAAAACATCACATGGAGTTAGTCCAGAATGAACGAATAGATATGTGGAGTAGGTGAGGTAGGCAGAGAAAGTGTAGTAGGTAGAGCAAGTGTAGTACCCAGAGAAAGTGTTGTACATGGTGTCAGTGTAGTACATGGAGCATGTATGGTATATAGAGTGGTGACAGTCCACAATGAAGTGATGGTTCACAAAAGATGAAGTATTTCTATGAATCATTCACACTACATAGTACGCGGAGGATAGAACCATTGTGTGGAGGTAGAATAGTTCGTGAAGGATTAAATGATGTTTCTACCAGCTTCTGGGTAGAAAAGAGAAGAATTATTTTGAAAGATAAAATTTGTGAAAGGCGATCAAGAAGCCCCAATACATTTAATTACAATATTTTTTTATAAGATAATCATACACACTGTTTTATTATTTTTAATGTGCTACACAAGTTTAAAGTTATATCTGAATCGTTTTATTCCTCACAAATGGATTGCCTTCTAGTGTATTTTGTGTTATTTGTTTGTATCCTACCATACCAAGGAGGTTGATACACTTATTGAGTAGTGATCTTTGTAAGTTCTAGTTTTCCTGTGGATGTCTATTTCAATTGTTTTCAATAGGGAAATAACTCTTTAGCATGAGGCGATGGTTGTTTCAAAATAAAGAAAATATAAAAGAAAAAAAGATATTACTGATTCACCCATCCCCGTTTCAGTGATACTTTAATCCTAAATGGAAAATTTCATACTTCCCGTCACACTCTCTAACAATGACGGTGTAACACTTAGTTGTGTGTGTAACCTTAAATTAGTAATACTATAAATAAATATATAACTAAAAAACAAGTCTCATCAACATCCACTAGCTATTAGACACATAGAAAACTAAATCTTGAGTCTTCCTAATATATTAATCTTCTATAATGTTAATCCTCCAAAGGTATTACATCATCTCAATATAGATTTAGAGAAGTTACATGTACTCCTTTTCATTCAATGGTTTAGTTAATGCTCTAAAAATATATATTTTAGACTCTTATGTCCAGTTTACTCTATAAATATCTCATGACATAGATAGTGTAAATAATATATTTTTAAATAAACAACCACCACTAACACCATATCATGTATTGAGTAGTTATGATAATGTTGCATTAGCTTCCTGGACCCACATGTGACTACTAACCAGTACCATATTAATAATAATCCTTATAAAACATAATGTGTCATTTTAAAATATATTTTCCTTACTCTTATTAGATATATAGAAACCCATTCTAAACAGAACATAATTATTATTATAATCTCATTATTTAAAAAATACATCACACAACAATCTCATATTTCCAAGGACTAAAAGGTTTTGTGTCTTAAAAACTATCCACCTAAATAACCTATTTTAAATAAATTATAATCATTTATCCATAATTGTAATCATATAGTCTTTTTCATAGATATACTAGATTATTTAATAGACATTATAATATGAGGTTTGGAAATAAAAGAAAGGAATAAGATAAAACGATTAATAAGAGAAAAAATATATCTTAAACTATTAGATTATAAGATTGATGAAAATATGAGGAAAATATAAATTTATAAATAATATATGATAATACCATGTATGATAACCATCTAACAAGATGGATACACATAAAATTATAATAATATCATTAATAATACATAAAATTGAAAAATATGTGTATTCATGATATAACATATTAGATATTTGAAATTAAATAATAATGAAATAATTGATGTTCTTGGAAATAAAATGCATCTTGAAATATGAAATAACATGATAAAAACAATAAAATTACTAATATCCTTACAAACATGAATTTATAGATCAACTATAATCATAGTAAAACATGTCTGTGAAAACCCATCATTCCCAAACATATGTGAACAAACCCCTTATATCCAAACCTGAATATATAATGACATACTAGATTATACCAGTGAATTTTAAGTCAATATAGGACCCTCTCATCATCATTTATACATATTTTCCCACTTAAAAACAATCATCACTATAACATAAATATCCCATATAAAAAATATTAAATTCAATAAAAAATCACCTTACATGAACATAAGAAATCATAAGATATAAAAATATCAATATCCAAGAAGCCTGATAAAATAATAACATATAAAATATCACTTCATTAATGATATAACATTTTAATATAATTTTAAACAAATCATGGAAGCAGTTTTTTTGAAAACATTTTTGTATTAATCATTGTAAAAGTCATAGTTATGAGTCCCAATTTAAAAAGGCATCTACATTTTTTAGGTAATTAAAAAGGAAAAAATTATTGAATTTTTTTAAAATATTATTTATATTTCTAAAAATAATTAATAGTAATCATAATTTAATGTCCTAAAAAATGATGTTCAATAAGAAATTGTGTAACTCAATGAAAGGGTTTTGAGATACCAAGTCCCCTTACTTACATTGTTGATTTACATGGATTATTTTAACTATTTATATAATAAAAATAAAAATATTAATCAATTATTTTATAAAATTATTATTATATTCCACTATTTATAATCTTCATAAATTAAAATTCTTTTCATTTATAATATTATTATAATCTCTTTTGAATATCTGGAGTTAATAATCTAAACCATTTTCAACTAGGTTTGTTATAGTGGTATTGTTCTTCAATTTTTATCCAGAGAAAGAAATTTAAAATCAATTATGGGATATTTAATTTATTTTTTATAAATAATTATATTTTAAAGACACCAATACATGAGAGTTTTAGTCATGTTTCCTGAAAACAAAAATAGTGAAGGAATAGTTTCATGATTTTTACAGATAGAAACGGATTACCTTATAAAGATAAACATTGTTATTATAAAAACAAATGATATATATTACTTATAAATATCATTTTATCTTTTATAATATAAAATAAAATCATATATTTATTTATTTATTGGTAAAATGGAACATAATTATTCATGGAGGTTATTGTTCGCACAATACACGATTAGCATTTTCATTTTTCTGAGAAAATATTTGGGGAGATTAATCCATGGACCATCATTATAGTGACATAAAAAGAGTACAATAGTATTTATAATATAACATTAGAACATTGAAATGAAATTTTAAGAATAATAAATGCATATAAATAAAAATAAAAAATGGAGGTCTAAGAACATTTACCTCACTTCTTGGATTATCACCTTTGTAAAATAGATTAAAAATTTTAGGGTTGATATTCTGAGAATAAAAAACCCCCTTAATGTGTAGAATGGTGTAGATAATTGTTTTTGGGAAAATTACGGGTCTAAATATAAGGGTTTTTGAGTGAGGGGAAGCGAGGAGACGTTTTCCAATTTAATAAGTGGGTAGGATTGGCAGTTGTTTAAATTCAAATGTATTCATCCATGTGATTCCACTATATATGGATACAAGAGCCTCAAAAATGTATAAATAATGGGGAGTATAGAATATAAGGTTAATATAAACCTCCACCATTCTATCATAATCAGTTTTCAAAAATAATATTCCCTTTACATCTAATGATACTCACTTTTACCATTTTATATTTCATCACAATAACAAGTTTTTTTCCAAAAAATTTATCATTTAAAAATAATTTTAAAATGAATCATATGTGGTAATTTAGAAACAATGGTTCAAAAAATGAAATTAATTTTGTAAAATAAATATAAAATCTGTATAGAATATTAATTATAACATAAACTCATGAGAAGACTGATTTTTGAAAATATTATTTTAGGAAAAATGATTTATGATTATCTATGAATCTTAAATTTAATTTATATCAATGAATTTAAAATAATAATTATTAATTAATTTTTATATAAAAAAATATAATAATTCACAAAAAAATAATTTCATCATGTTATAATTAATGGAACAAAATAATAGAAAAAATAGTTCTCATTAGAACACTACATATATTTTGAAAATATTGAGGTCGAGTTTATGAATTTAAAACAGTTTTTTAAAATGACTTATTATACCTAATAATATATAAGTTATTAATTTTTTTTAAAAACAATCAATTTATTCATATTGTATAATAATTTAACAAAAGTATTAACATTAATAAAATATGCATTTTAAATATTCACCTAAAAATTAATTATTTCCAAAAAAATAAAAATTATAACATAATATAATTTTTATATGATAAATTTGAAATGATGTTTCATTTTTCAAATTTACGACATATAATTTATAAATTTAACCACAAAATACAATCATAAAATATTTTGAAAAAATATATTTGTATAAAAAATCATATTTTTAGAATATTAAATATTATTTTAAAATTATTATTAATCATAAATATATCAAAAAAGATATCTATTTTAGAAAATTAATATTATGTATATTAAAATATTTTATTAATTTCTTAGCATTAATAATTGAATTGATATTTAATGTGAATTTTTTTTGTTTTGTTTTTTGTAAATATATTTGTTTGTATATATTTCATGTTTCTGTAACTATAGTTCTTACTTTTTAATTTTATGGATATGTTTTGATGGTTAGTTTTTTTTGGTATTACTATTACAAGTGGAGATATTCATCGAACATAGTATTTATATATGGTGGAAAAAATTGGTTGGTTACATTACACCCCCTTAAAATAATTTCAACCTACAAATTTCATTACATGGAATACAACATGTGAGGATTGTTTATTCTATTCATATACTATGGTTCCCATGTATCCTTATAAACATTATGATTTATATAATTTACACTAACTAGATTACTGGAAATTTTTCATGGAAACATATCTCTTTGATCAAGATTTTATATTGGGGTTTTCTTATATGAGAGACCATGTTCTAGTTTTATAGATTCTATGCATAGGACATGAGAAGTGTCTGGTATATAATTTATAAAATGTGATGCATGGAACACATATTTAACTTTGAATTTTTTTTGATTGAGATCGATGTGATATTCTAGAACCCCTACATGGTCATGTATTTGGATGGTCCCACTATATATTGAGCATCACTTCCATTTCATCCCAAATATCATAACATGCTTCGATAGAGATATTCAAAGGAACACTATGTCACCAACATAAAAATATATATATTATCTATGATTATCTATATAAATATTCCATACATTTGTAACACTGTCATATGTCTCATGATGGTTTTAACCTATTAAGTCTTTTTTATATATGGTCATCACTTATCAGCTTCCTCTATCTTACACCATGAAATAATGTTTGAGTAAATCTTCTATTCCTTTATAGAACCTCATATACTATCATAGGAATGATGTATTAGAAACTATTATTTTATGAGAACTATATAATGGGATTTTTTTTGATCCCAACATCCTTGTAAATCCATAAAACAGGATATAATCATATCCTATAGAATTTTAATCATCCACTCAGATGGAAAATACTTATGGGGATGATATGTAGTGATTAATCTATGCTCTATCTCTAATAATATCCAAATACTTCTCCAAAATCATGTGGCAAACCTTTTATCCAAATCAATATAATTATAAGTAGTAATCCATATAGAATCATCAATTCCCTTTTTAATATCTTAGTAATTTTGTCTAGTGAGAAATATTCATTGATGGTAATAAAATGAATTGTCTTTGTATGGTGGTAGACTAATACCCAAATATAATTATAGAGTTTTCTTGTTTGGGGTGGGGGGGTCCTACAATAAATTACATGGTTATTTTTTCCCATTTATATAATGGTTTAGTAAATTGTTTTAACAAACACTTATACTTTTATCATTCATCCTTAACTTTATATAATAACAAGAATCGAGATATGTATTATATAATATCTATATATTATCTCAACAATTTTCTTGATTTATATCTCTATACATATTTTGGATTCTGGGTAGGATAGAGAAGAATTAGTTATTATAATTATTCAATAGTTAATTATTTTATTTTTGATTTGATGAGACATACATCTTAGTTCAATAACTTATAACTTCATCTTTATCAAAGTTCATCTCTAAAATATTCACAACTATATTTTTTTATCACTAAATCGTCTTTCTAGGCTTCTTACATCATTTTGTAAATGAAAGGTTGATAATATAGGTTTGAAAAATAATATTTATCTCCCCAGGATAGGAATTCAAGATTAATCTATTTCAAATCTATTTGTATTGGGAATTTTTTTATTCTCATCATATATAAAGTTGGATTATATTTCCTACTAAAATCATAAAACACCTAATATTCCTTCCCTATGTGGTAAATTATTGAGAGGACACGTTTTTTTATCAACTCAAACCTTCTCTATTGAAGAAAATTCAATTCCTTCAATTTGAATATATGTTTAATGATCATGTGATTAGAAAATATATGAAATCTTCTACATATATATAATTCTAACAAATATTGAATGAAAATATCTCTACTTCCAGCCAAAAATAATATATCAGGTAATTTTTCTCTAGAGTCTTTATTTGGTGTGAAATGTTAGAAATTAACATATCATTTAACAATAAGATTCATCCAAAACCCTTTTTAAGCATCACTATATATTTGGACCCTTGAGAACTAAACTGTAATTAATGGATATAAGAGGTGAAAAACCTCTTCTTCGGTTTTATAAAACATTCCCCACGTTTCACAATCCATAAGAACCTGACCCCATTTAATTCCAAATTGGTTAACAGATTTTATATCCACGATAAATTTCTTATAAAATGTCACTAATAACCTTATGACCTATAACAACTATTGATCATTGTTATAGCGGTTATTTTGGGAAATTTCTTGATATATACTAGCATTGATGGATCTACTAATAATCCTTTTCATGTATGAAGATGGCCTAAAAATGACACATTTTTTAGCTAAAAACACATTTGATGATTTTTTCATATAATTAATCATTTCTTATTTTATTTAACATAATATAAAATCGAAATTTATGCAATTCATTTCTCATATAAAATATATGAATATCATATTTAAATAAAAACATAAATTGATCATAATATTCTCTAATGATACTATTCATTAAATTAATGAAGATACTAGGGTCCTTGGTGTGTAAAAAATACACCCCTATAAACTAATTGTGTATGTAAATAGTATAAAAATGAATCTTAAACATATGAACTCTTTTGACCCATAATAAATGGAATCTAGATCTATGGTCATTGTTTGAGAAGTATTGAGATCCTTAGAGTGGACAGAATAGATCGTCAATATGGGGTAGATAATACTTGTTTTCTGTAAAAATTTTATCTAGATAATTATAATAAATAAAAACACACATTGATCTATACATATCTTAAACAACTGGGTTTGGAACACCCCAAGTTGATGCATGTGGTCTTTTGAATCCCTCATCCAGATTCTGTTTCAGTTTCATCTTTGACTCCACTAATTCAATTGGAAAAATTCTATACATATTCCTTGAGATAAGAAAGGATCTTAGATTGAGATCAAAGAAAAAAACCAAATAATCTATTGAAAAACCAAAAAGTTATCTAGAAAAAAACAACAGTATATTCTCAGAAAATAAATATTTTATAAATTTTGACTTCCTCCTTGATCTTTTGATCCAACAATCCCACACTATTGGGTACCATGACAAATATTATAGAATTTAATTTTACATGGATTTCATATATTATGTAAAGGTATTATTATATAAATATCTATATTTCAATATATGTCATCTAGGGTTGGTTTTATAAATGAACTATTTATATATATTCAAACTATACAGAAATTAGTATAAAGACAGTGTGACTAACCAAAAAATATCTCACAAGGATTTTAGACTAGGTGCATGGTAATGGTGCATTAAATGTTCACCAGAATGAAGGATGATATATACATGACATAATATTTTTAGTGTTGACACCCCTAGATGTATATGTGCTAAAACCAAAACCTCATAAGGTATATAGACATTTATGAATTTCTATAAAAATAGAAAAATCCATTATTCACCAATAGATCAAGATGTTATTTTATAATTAGACTCATACTTAATAAATTTTCATAGATTTGTGATAAATTTTTATAAAATGATTCATCCACATTAACTAAACTAATGTCTAAAATAATTAAAACCACATCTATTACCAAAAATAATGACCCATTCAAATCATAACATAATTAGTAAAATAATCATGTAATTTATAAAATACATTATGTAATAGTCACATAATCTATGGACTATATGTTTTAGTAATATAGAAGTTAGATTCATAAGCACCAAAATTTATAAAAATTGAAAACATTTTTCCATAATTTTTCTCCTCAGTTCCATTTCCTTGATATTTCAAATGATTCAATAATCATAATATCTTGGGGAATTGAATCATAATAAATGGGTGAGCTCAAATGATCAGTAAGGTAAAATACATAACAAAATGTATTACAATATAATAATGAGAAGAATATGAAGAAAACATTAATATATAAATAATATATATTATGATAATTTTTGATAAAAAAATATGAAGATATATAGGGTTATAAAAATATTTTTAAGGAAATATAAAATATAAAAAATATTACATGAGGACATCACAAAAGTTGTAAAATACTTGAAAGGTCATAATAATAAAAACCTGGAATATTTTGGAAATCAAATACATCTAGAAACATGGAATAAATAGATAAACAAGGTGTAAACATATTATAAAATGATAAAATAAAAAAATCACAATAATAATCATATTAAAACATGTGTGATAAAACACATTATGCTCATTCTTTTGTGAACAAACTCATTATGTCGACATCTAAAAATATGTGAAATCCCACAAAGCAAACATATATATGATAAACCCCTTATGTTCACTTATAAATATCTCATGATATATAATCATATACCAATGAATTATAAGGTGATATATGGTCTCATATTTCATCATCAATACATATGTGTGCCTCTTAAAAACAATCATAATCATATATTAAATAACCCATTAAAAAATAATGGGATTATTAAACATATCACACATCATAAATATAATAAATAATACTATATCATGATTTAATTATACAAAACGGTTCATAACATAATAACATGTAAACAATTACATTATGAGAGATAAATTATATGATTATAATTGGAGAAAAATCATGAAAAGTGTTTTTTATAACATTTTGTATTCATAATTTTAAAATTCATAGTTACAAGTCCATTTTCAAAGACAATCCATTGTATTCAAGAGAAATGAAAATAATATATTTAATAAAATTGATTATGGTTAAAAAATTTATTTTGATGAAATTCATAAATAATATCAATGAAAATGTAATGTCTTGTTATAATGATGTTCAATACAAACTTTTATACCTCAAAGAAAGGATTTTGTGTTACCATGTCCCGTACCATTAAACATGATTTCCAAAGATCTATTTAATCCAATCTATCATAATGTTAAAAATATTAATTACTTAGATAGAAAATTAATATTATATAAGTCTTTTAATCATCCTAATTAATAAAAAATCACTTCATGTATGTATTAGATTTTTGTAGTCCCTTTTTAACAAATGGTTTTAATAATTATAATCATCATGAACTAATTTCATATTAGTGGTCATGACCGTATTATTATCCAAATATAAAAAATATTAAAATATTAAAAGTTATATAATTGTTTTTATATAGTATTATAATGTTATAAATCTTTTATATAGTTGTTATAGTAACATTTCATATAAATACAAACTTTGAAGAACTAGTTTCTATTTTCTTACTAATAAGGATGGATCCAATTATAATGATAATTACCTTTTATGTTACAAAAAATGAACCATATTAATGATATATATTAATATCAAATATCATATAAAATTTTAAAATATAAACAAAAACCATCTAGGATTTGGTGTGAAGGTAAAATTGAAACATGTTTATTTGTAGAGAAAATAGTTCCCACAACAAATGATTTATGTTTTAATTTTTCATATTGTATAAGGTGAGGGTGATTAATTATTGTTCTATTATTATAATAAAAATAATATATAATAATTATAATAATTATATCATTAAAATATTTTGGAACTAATTTTGAGGAAGATGAAATGCATATAAATAAATATCAAAAGAATGATAGAGTTTTAAGAACTTATAACTCTCTTCTTGGATCATCGGCTTTGAGAAGAAGATTAACCTTTGAGATTTGGTATTTTGAGAACACTGAAATCTTCTTAAGGTGGATAAGATTCTATATTAGTTGTTAATATAGATTAAGGAGTGATTTTTGGGGTCTTATGAGTAAAGGGAATTGATACTTGGAGTTCCCCTTCTATAATTGAAAATGAGTAGTATTTTTGAAAATACTCAAAACTATTCAAAAATTTGAAGTCAACAATAAAACTATTTTCTACAAAATTGAAAAAACAATTCTTGAGAATAAGGTTGATTCAAACCTCAAAAAACCAAAAGAAAATATATTTTATTTTTGCTAATCCCTTTACCTCTTTTGTTAAACACATTTACCATTTTGTTTTTCACTAGAGGGACTATCTTTTACATAGAGAATTTATCATTGGTACCAAAAATAATATGTAATTAAAAAGTTAATATGACCCGTTCATTCAAAATATGAAATAGAATTTATCATATTAAAACTCTTTGTGCATGATAAATTAATTTTAAAATAACCTCAAAAATAAATCTATTTGGAACATTATTTTTATAATAAAAAACACTTATAATTAGGGTAAATTTATCAATTCCACTAATTTTAGTGAATTTAAAATAATTTGTAATAAATAATTTATATTTATTTTAAATAATAATAAATCAAATACAACATTTCATCATGAAATATTTAATTAAATAATTTACACAAAAAATAATTTCATTAAAACACATTATATGTTTTTAAACTGATGTCAATGGGTTTATAAATTCAAAATAATATTTCCAAATTATTTATCATACATTATAATATATATTTTAAAATTAAAAAGTTATGTAAAAAATTTATTTTTTTCATATAATAAATTAATTTTATAAATGTAACAAAATTAATTAAATCTGTAGTTTTATTATTCAATATAAAATTATTTATTTCTGAAAATCCGAAAAAATCATATTATCATAATTTCACTATGATATAACTAAAAATGATATTCATTTTTTACATAATAAAAACCATAAATTTTTAATCATAACATTACATTAAATTAATAAAATATAATTAAAATTAGATATTTATATGAAATCAAATTGATTAAATATTAAAAATTCTATTAAAATTAGATATATTAATAAATATATCGAATGTGGGAAATATCAATTTATTAATATATATTTTAAGCATAAAAATATATTTTATTATTTTATTAGCTACACTATTTCATTTGGTATTTCAAGAGATTTATATTTTTTATTTTTTATTTTTAAATTTAATTATTTACAAATGTTTCCTAATTCTATTACTACTGTTTATATATTCTATTTGTACAAATACCCAATAACAGTTTATATTAGTTTGGATTCACGGTTTATTGTAGAGAAATTCAACAAACATAGATTTTAATTAATATGGTAATACTTGGACTGTTAGATTGTATTGTTAGTATTGGTATAGATGTCAATATACCCTATATATTTAAGGAGGACCTCTTAGTGATGTCAAGCCCTATATTATTTTGGGTCATCATCAACACTACCAATCTAGAGATGCCTTTATTAAATCTACTATAGTATTATTCCTATCCTAAGAGGTTTTGTATAATGAATATATTCTTTGGTGGCCCCTAAGAAATGAAACCAATCTACCTTATAGTGTGTTTTAATATACCAGAATCTAAAATCATTTATCCTATAAAAATTAACTTCATTGATCATGAAAAAAAGGCGTTAATTTTTTTTAATAATGTTAATGTTCCTTAAATGATCTCAAAATTATCTCAATGTTTGATTATGACGCTTTCTCCGGGGCGCACGCGTCTGTCTCGTTCGGGGATGAGGGATGTGGTTTCTGTTGCCCCATATTCCCGCTTTCCAAATGCGGGTGACATCCTCTCCTTATTCAGGGACGTCTACTCTTTGATTGAAACAAGATGATGGGATGTCGGTTCTTCCTTCTATGGATTCCTCCTAGGAAATCGTCTCCTAGTCTGGGTCTCCCACATAGACATAAGACATTGTTCGTGAAACTCTTCCTCGTTCCATCTCTTCATGGACACCAGTTAATTATGCCGCTTCTTTCAGGACATTCCAAGGGGTCCGGTCAGGGTAACAACCTTCGATTAGGGGATTTGTCATGTGGGGCATCACTGGCATGTTTGGAAGCTGGGGGATTGGCCTTTCTGTCTTCTGCTTCTCATTATAGTGCTTCTCAAGGGCACGAAAGCCTAATCCATGCCACATCGAACGTGGGGAATCATATTCCATGGGCATGTATCTGAGGTTTTCCTCATCTTCCCATGTTTGCCACCGGGTATGCCGCAAGTTTAACGTCCAACAGAGATGGATCGGGCTGATCAAAACATTGACTAGAGCAGACAAGATGGAGGAACCCCCTGGATGGAACGCCGATACTGGGGCCAACACATGGGTGGCTTATTGAATGCTGTAAAATGGAATGGGGAATGGGGTGGCCTGATTCCACAGAGATGTGGCTGCCCAGGTAAGAATCAAGATGGATGATGGAATGTTCTGTTAATTGGATGGTGAATGGTATTGAGCCGCCATGGGGTGATGATGGTTTTGGTCATCAGCCTCGAAGAGACTTCCTATGAATCCATGTAGTAGGGAATGAAAGTCCACGTAGTTCATCTAACGATAGCTTGCTGTCGATTGGGGGTTTAAACAACTTACTACTGGATTTGGTCATAATGGATTACCATTAAATGGGGTCGCAACGACTTACCGCTGGATAAAGTGACAATGTCTTACTGCTGACAGAGGGCCACAGTTTGACATCATGCAGGTGGGTGTGAACCGACATGAAGGGGGGTCGGAACTGCTGGGTGTTGGGATTAAACCTCATGGAGGCTTCCTACGTACCTTCCCTTGGAAAGTATCAAAGACCAAATAGTTCAGATTGGTGTGGGGCTTACACATTGAGGTTTCCCAGCATTGGGTGTTGGTGAACTGACGTGGAGGAGGACCTAGGGTCCAATGGATGGTGGAGGGCTTGAACCTCGTGGAGGCTTCCTACACAACTTGCCTTGACAGGGATCAAAGACCACATAGTTCAGATGGGATTTGGGGATTACACTCCGAGGCTGCCCGGTGTTGGGCTTGAACCACATTGAGGCTTCCTATGTACCTTGCCTTAGCAAGGATCAAAGACCACGTAGTTCATGTGTGTGTGGGGATTACACTCTCAGGCTTCCTGATATTGGTCTTGAAACTCATGGAGGCTTTCTATATACCTTGCCTTAGAAAGGATCAAAGAACACATAGTTCTGATGGGATTTGGGTCTTACACTCTGAGGCTACCCAATGTTGGGCCTGAACCTTGGGGATGCTTATAAGGTACCTTGCCTTAGAAAGGATCAAAGACCACATAGTTCAGAAGGGTGTGTGGCTTACACTCTGAGGCTGCCCATCATTGCGCTTAAACATCATCGAGGCTTCTTACGTACCTCGCCTTGGCAATGATCAAAGACCATGTAGTTCAGATGGGTGTGGGGCTTAAACTATGAGGGTGCCTAACTTTGGGGTTGAACCTCACAGAGGATTTCAACGTACCATTCCTTATCAAGGATCAAAGACCACATTGTTCAAATGGGATTTGGGGCTTACACTCTGACGTTGCCCAGTGCTTGGCTTGAACCTCATGGAGGCTTCCAACATACCTCACATTGTAAAAGATAAAAGACCACGTAGTTCAGAAGGGTGGGGCTTACACTCTAAGGTTTCCCAACATTGGTATTTCATGGTCGGTGCTCACTCTAAGCACACGTACCTTTCCTTAGCAGGGATGTTTCCTCCTACAAGATGGATAGGGGCTTACACCAATATGATCGCCCTTCCCTCACAGATAGATTCCACTCCCATAAAGAGGATATCATCCCTTGTGGAGACCAGTAGGTGTGGAGAATGTCCAATTTTGGGGAACCCCACTTGTGAGGCATGGGGCGTGGTCATAGTTTAACATCATGTGCTGAGGACGAAGGTGCTTGGAAGTTTCACGTCCTGTAGCTCGGATGAGGTGGGTTTTCTGAACACCCATAGAACTTACATAACTGGTACCCTCTACTCCTTAGTGCAGATAGGGGTCTGGAAATGTCGTGGCGAGGGGGTGGCATGGAGCGAACCATCGAGGGGGCCATGTTAGCGTGGATATGAGAAGAAGCAATATCCATTAGAGTGCCTATGCGAAGAAGCATGAGGCAAAGAAACACAATAGGTGAGGTCTTCCAAGGGACGTTGAAGTTACTTCGTGCGAACCTAGGAGGTTTCACGGGTAATAAGTATATGAAGAAGGTGTCATGGGTGTGGGAGGCGCCCAAAAATGAAGCCCAAAGGAGGGACATCATGGTCGCACAATGCGAGAGGATTTCACACAAAAGGTACCGTTGCACGAAAAAGGGTCTGGGCCGATGTGCAAAAGGAAAGAACGCATGAAAAACTCCACTCTGCTGCACAATTGGGAATTGGGTGCGACATAGAGAAAACTGGCACGCAAAAGGAATTGCGTGACAAAGCCCTAATTACACTCAATCAGAAGGAATTGCACATGGGGGAAGGGGATCGAGGGGATTTGGACCAGGATCAAGACCGAGTAGTCGCACGCAAAGACGGAACCTCGAGTGACCTAGCGTGAAAAATTTAATACTTAAGAGCCATATTCTGTGCGCGCATGAGAGAGTAATTTCACGTGGGAGAGGCAGTTAAAATTATTCAGGCTAAATTCGAAGGAGGTTGCCTTGTATTTATAGGAACTCGAGATCTCTGGTCCACGCGAAAAACTATTCAGTGGGAAATATTGCGCACCCCGATGTCGGCAGTGCAGAGGTCAACCATGCAGAGAGGTGGCGTGAAGGAGTTCCACGCCATGTGGAAAACTCTCTCGAATACCGTAGTTTTTCACAAGTGACATATATTTTTTTTGCGCAACCCATTTTTTTTACACCGCCCCTCCATGACCCCCGGAACGGATCACCGCTTCCAAATATGGCTTTTCTTTGTCACGTTCCAACCTGCTTCAGATCATGAGCATATTTCGGCATCTACAAATGCTCCCCTCAGAATTGGACTGGAGAGGGGCTGCAAAGGATGGATTCTGAGGGAAACACTCAGATACAAGGAACCATGGGGCCGTTGCGCACTTCCAACCGGAGTAGCATGACAAAATGGGCTGGAGCGCATAATCCTCTTTTTGTGCTTGTGCGTAATCCACTTTTCGTTTGGTGTAACACATCCAATCACAATACTAGAGTAAATAGAAATCCATTCCTAAGATCACGCGGGTCGCACCCAATGTTAGAAACAAGGGATGCTCGTAATATTATTTCTCTTGATCGCGGGAGTGTCAATCCAACTTTGGGAATCCGGGGTTTGAATAACCGGCCCAGATTTTCTGGATGAAAGAGAAGGGACCTAACTAGAAGATGAACCTCTCGAAATAGCCAAATTATTGTTTTCACATTGTGCTATTGTGCATGAATGGGATAACGTCATGGGTGTTGGAATGAATCTGAACAGGGGAATGGAAGGTGTGAATCACGATACCCAGGATCCAGAACACTTTGGGGGTGGAGTGACAATGAAAAATAATTGTTGACAACATTTGAAACATAATATCCTTATTGTGTTAGCCTACTGTGGGGATAGAAAATAAGGGTCAACCACTGGCCATTTTCGAAACATGGGGCCCGACTCAAAATGTTATCCAATAGCCTTCCTGAGCATTGGCCCAGGACAATAGGCGATTCATAGGCTGAGCATCCATACTGTTAGGGGGTTCCCTCAGACATGAAAGGGGACGAGGTTCCAAATAAGTGGCACACAAACCGTGAAATGTGGATTGATGGTTCGTTTGAACAGAATCCAACACTCTTGAAATTACGCCACCATGGTGGAAGAACATTAGATGGGAGCATCAGTTTGATCATAGATCATTCCTTGTTTCAGACAGGATCTCTCTGGTGAGGGAGTTGTTGCTAACCAATGTCATCATGGGGCATCTCGAACTTGTTTATAAAAAAGCATTAATTACATGGTTCCCCACGAGGGGTCATGCCACGGGTCTGGAAATGGGGAGGAATAGGATTTATGATTCCTGGGGCTGAACCTGAGGTAAAATGTTTTGGTGTCCCTATGTATCCCATGAAGATAGGAATCAAGCCATATGTAGTTCTAAAAGTGATCATAGTTTATAGTCACAAATCTCATAACATGGATGGTAGGATACATGGGAGACACTTGGTGGTGTAATTATAAAACCCAATGTGAATGGGAACTTGGGGCTCCAACCACCACGTGTCCCCTGGGAAGGTTCTAGGTCAATGGACCGGAAACGAGAGTTATGATGGGCCAACGACAAGGTGCACGGGCATTTCTACATACCCCATGGGGATGGGGATCATGATTTCTGTCGTTCTAGAGGTGGCATGGTAAGGTACCAATGATTGGGATAGAAAGGGGCGTGTCGTTGTGGCCCTTGCACCAAAAGAAGCGATATTTGATAAATCGTGTTTGTCCTTTAAGGTGAACGGTTTTTTTGTGAAGCGATATACTAGGATAGCATGTCTCGGTATTTCCTCAAGAATCAAGCCGTATGAAGGCATTGAAAAATGGTATGGTGCGTGACCAATACCAAACATGGTGTCCCCTTGAGTGAGGACATCACGATGTAGTGCCGTTTTTCGTCGTGTGGCTAGGATGATAATGTCACAGTTTACGGTCATGTGACAGGACCAAGCATGCATTTTAAAGTCATATAGAACAGATGTAGTAGAGACGATTCTTTGTGGGGAATGTGTATGGTTCAATAAAACATACCCGACGTGAATCATGACATAATCCCATACCACACTGTAAGAAATTATGAGAAAGTAACCTCGGGCCAAGGGGCCTAAATAGAGGTAAGAAGGTAAGGGGTATGAGAAACTAGCTCCCAATTGAGCTGTTCTCAAAAATGAGACGTATGTGTGTTCCTATGTATCCCATGAGGATGGGAATCAAGTTATACATAGTTCTAGACAAGATCATTTTTTGTGGTCTTATAGTTCAGACCATGGACAAGGGAAGTCGGTGTGGATCCTCTACTAATGTCTTTACTGCAGCTTTTTCCACCTAACGTGCGGAAGCACACTAAGGAATAGTACCAAGAGTTTTGATCTTTTACTTTGACATGATGATGGGTTGAAGGATGTGAATCATGTAACCGATATTTTGGGCTTAATGGGGTTGGTGTGACGATAGAGGATGATATTTGACCGTGTTCTAAACACAACATCCATATCGTGTTAGCCAGAAATGGGGACAATCAAATGAGCATTGACTACTGGCCATATTTTAAATACAGGATTTGTATCAATTTTTTGTCCGCGACCCTTGAGGATGTTAGCCCGTAATGGTAGGAGAGCCCTTAGGCCTAGCATCCATGCGACTTGGGGGTCATTTCAGGTGAGAAATGTGAAGGAACCCCTATCGAAGGGGAACAAAAAACCTGAAAAACGAATGAAAGAATGTTTGAGTAGAGTATGACATTCTAGGCATTA
The DNA here is from genome assembly GCA_963277665.1 of Viscum album. Classification (NCBI taxonomy): domain Eukaryota; kingdom Viridiplantae; phylum Streptophyta; class Magnoliopsida; order Santalales; family Viscaceae; genus Viscum; species Viscum album. The sequence goes on along the minus strand of OY728158.1, from coordinate 1,170,679,635 downwards.
AACCAGAGTACCTTAGGCACATTGGTGAATCGACGAAGAGGACAGAGGGGCTCATCTTGAGAGCGTCCAATATTTATAGACGAGGATATCACAAGGGGATGGAAAAATCTCAGGGGAAAGTGGTATGATGCAAGGTTGTTACAAACCCAACATGAATGAAGATATAATCCCATACCACACCATGTATCCCATTCATGGATGAAGGCAGGCTAAGGGGCCAGATGGGGATGAACCCGAAGACGGGATTCTCAGGTAGTCCAACGTATCCCATGATGATGGGAATGAATCCATACATACTTCTAGAATCACACATAGGGGGTTGGATACCCTAATTAGGGGGTGTATGGCATGGAGAGTAACCTGAATTGAATGAGGACATAATCCCATACCACACCGTACAACCCTAAATAGAATCTTGGGCCGGGGCCCGAAAAGGCCAAGGGGCCTGAGGATGGGCCTTGGTCAGAAAGGCCTAACAAGTTTGCAGTTTAACATCTTGTAGTGAGGACGAAGAGGGGGGTATGATGTCCCACACAAGGGAGGTGTATGGAATGGAGAATAACCTGATGTGAATGGGGACATAATCCCATACCACACCGCACACTCTAGGCAAGGACTTGGGTTGGGGCCCAAGAAGGCCAAGGGGCCTGTGGCAGAGCCTCAGTCAAGAAGGCTCAACCAGTTCGCTGTTTAACGTCTTGCAGTGAGGATGAAGGGAGGACAAGGTATCTCATATGGGGATGTGTACAACATGACGAGTAACCCGACATGAATGAGGAGATAATCCCATACCACAACAAAAAATCTCATAATAGAGAACCAGGGTCGGGGGCCCAAAAAGGCCAAGGGGCCTTATGCTGGGCCTCATATGGGAAGTCCATACACCACCTTGTATGGTTACCGCCTCATCACAGCTCTTAATCCCACGTGATTAGTGCTTGGTGTGGGAAACAAGGAGACAGTCTTGGATCTTCCCATCATACGGGGCCTAATAGCTGGCATTGCCTGAACGGAGTTCTTCGCTTGGAGATACAATGGGGAAGAATGAACCACTACACTCAATCTCTGGGACATCTTTGGGTGGTCCTAACGACACAGGAAAACTGTTGACCATGTTCGAAACATAGCATCCCAATAGTGACCTGAAATGGGAGAAACAAATGAGCATCGACCGATGACCATATTTGAAATGCAGGACATGTATCATCTTGTTGCTCAACATCCTTGAGGGATTTGGTCCGAAGTGGTAGGATATCCCTTAGGCGTAGAATCCATACCATTCAGGGGCCCTTCTAGATGGGGAAGATGATGGAGTCCCAATCAAAGGAGTGGGTTAACCATAGCTGTACCCATCTATGAATGAGGAAAACGTCTCCAGGGAGTTGGATGTAAGGCCAGATCGAGGATAACTCGATGATAATTAGGGAAAAAGTCTACACCCCACCATAGGTCTTGACCCAAAGGGAAGATTCTGGCATTTGGGGTAGGCCAACAGAAAAAATTTCTGGGTATCCCTACATATCCCAGAGGGATGGGAATCAAGCCATACATAGTTCTTGATGGTCATGCACTTTAACATCGTGTAGTGAGGACGTGGGAGGATAGAAGAATGGTAGTGGGCACATGGAGGGACCGTTATAATCATTTTATGAGTGGGGCTAAGGAAGCATACACTATATCATGCATGGATCCTCCAAGAGAACTATACCCAGGGGATAACAAAAGAGAAAATTTCGGGGATGAGCTCAAGACGATGCGTATGAGCTTTACTATGTATCCCATGAGGATGGGAATGAAGCCACACATAGTTCTAAAAAATTTAGTTCAACATCATTAAGGAAGATGCGTAGTTTAATGTCGTGTAGGACTGGAAAATTTAGTGCCATGTGGGACCGGCGTGCAGTTTAGGGTCATGTAGGACCATCATGTTTAAGGTCGTGTCAGGCCAGTATGCAGTTTTGGGTCATGGAGGACTGGTAGGCTCAGGAAATGAATTTATTGAGGAACTTGGCATTGGTGTGAGGAGTTATACACTCAACATCCATGGTCACCAAGGAGTATGCCCCATTGGGGTAAACCTTGTGAACTATATAAGGTCATTCCCATTTAGGATCAAGCTTGGGTGGTTTCTTGCTAGGGATTATTGGCGCCCGGAGGGCCAATACCTAGTCGTCTTGAAGAAAAGAGTGGAGGTGAACCTTCTTGTTGAAGGTTGTAGCTATATTATTCTGATGCCTTTCCATATTGTTCATGGCATGAAGCCTATTCTCATCAAGTGCTTCGAATTCAGCCGGACAAATATCAGCCACCTTATCTGGTGCCTACTGGTCATAGACTGTGGTGCATAATGAATTCATCTAGATCTCAATGGGTAGGACAGTCTCAACTCCGTACACCTGGAAATATGGGGTCACCTGGTTGGAATTATGAGTCATCATCTGATAGGCCCAGATGGTGTTGGGGAGCTTGTCCGGCAAACTCTTCTTGTTTTATCCATCCATTTTCTACAAAATGATAGAGAGGGTTTTGCTAAACGCCTCGATCAGCCCATTTTCTAGCACATGATAGCGGGAGGTATGGTTCGAATGGATGTTGTACATGGTGTACAATTTCTTCAGCTCGGATGCTCGGAAGTTGGTGTCATTATCAGTGAGGATAGCATGAGGGACTCCAAAATGGTGGATAATGTTGGTTCTCATGAAGTCAATGATAGAATAGGCCTTGACCTCATTGAGCGGAACTGCCTATAACAACTTGAAAAAGAAATCCATGGCTATCAGGATGAACTAGAATTGGAGATCTGTCGCTGGTGGTTATGGTCCCATGACATCGAGTCCCCATACAGTGAATGACCAAGAGTACTTGGTGGAGTGGAGAGGTTCTGGCGGCCGATGGATGAAGTTAGCATGAATTTTTCATGTGTGACATCACATGGGGAACTCGATAAAATCATGGATCATAGAGGGATAGAAGTACCCCAGTATCCAGACCTAATGGGAAGGTATCAGCCTAGCTTGGTTAGCACAACAAGAACTGGCATGAACCTCCTGCATGACCTAAGAAATATCGACTCCATGGATGCAATGGAGGAGAGCACCATCGAACCCGTGCTTGAAGAGGATCTGCTCGAGACTGGGACCACTCTAGTGGGTAAACTACAGCGTGCGGTGTCGTATTCACTCACACTCGGCCTGATCACCCAGGAGGCAACCATTTTATAGATTCTCGACAAAAGGGGCTCTCCATTCGGGAGTTTCTTTGACCACTGCATCTGAAGAACATAGGGGTCCTGACGTGGAGGATATAGTGCTAAGATAGCTTACTTGCAGGTCGTCGTCATCCTCTGGGGTGATATGGGCAATGAATCTCTAGTGTGCCATGTGTATAATCATATCATCCTGCTCGAGTTCTGCAAGTGAAGCTGCCAAGCCAACCAGGGAATCCGCTCAACCGTTCTATGATCGAGAGATATGAGTAACTTCCGATCGAGAAGGAAACTGGGCTATTAACTAGAGGGTGCGCTCCATCAACGGTATGAGCTCTGGATTTCTGACAACATATATACCATTTAATTGCTTTATGACTAGTTTGAAATCCACTTTCACATGGAAATGGGGTACATCGATCTCGAGGGCTATCTCGAGGCTAGTGATATGAGCTTGATAGTCTACCTCGTTGTTGGTGCAGACTTCTGAAAATAGGAATGAGTACGGAAGAATGGATTGCACTGGGGTAAGATAGACAATACCCAAGCCCACTATGTTGAGTCTAGAATCATTGAGTCTCCTGTGGGTGGGGCTCTGGGAGGCACAATAAAAGTGAATTTTCAAATACGGGATGGCATGATATACAAGGAGGATTTCCCCGTTGGGAAAATCCATGTCCAGGGACAGGTCCTCGGAGGTCGGATGGGCAACAAGAAAATATGCCAATTCATGTCACTTGATGGCCTTCTGGGGAACGAACCTGATGTCAATCTGCTGTAGGATTACCTCGCACCATTCTAGACGGTCAGTCAAGATGGGGCAGTTCAAGATGTACTTCAGTGGGTCTACCCGAGAGACCAGTTGTACCTCATGGTGCTGCATGTAGTGTCGTGACTTCTATACTACGAATACCAGGGCAAGACAACTCATTTCGATGAGGGAGTATCTCATCTCTGTATCAATGAGCATGAAACTGAGGTAGTAGAGAGTGTTTTTTGTCCCCTCATTGTTCTTATGGGTGAGAAGGTTTCTAAGAGATCGTTCCAGGGCAGTCACGTACAGGATCAACAGCTTTCTGGAGATGGGTGGCATCAATACTGGAGGCTAGAGAAGATATTGCTTAATTTCCTCTATTGCAGTTTGACATTCTTCATCCAATTCGTAGGTGGATCCTTTCTTCATGAGCCAAGAAAAGGTCTTACAATTACCCGCCAGAATCGTAATGAATTAGCGTATGTAGGATAAGTGGCCTTGAAAATCTAGAAGATCCCAAATATTGCTCGGGGGAGGCATCTGGATGATTTATTTGATCTTATCAGGGTCGATCCTGATGCCCCGATACCTGAAAACAATGCCAAGAAACATCCCAGAGGTGACCCTGAAGGCACACTTCAACGGGTTCATCTTCAAGTGTCAGGAACATAGAAAGTCTAACAGTTTCTCAAGATCCTTGAGATGGTCCTAGAGCTGGTGATATTTGACCTCTAAATAATCCACATATCATTCCACCAATGTTGGTAGGATTGTCTTGAATATGCGGTGCATGGCCCGCGGATTCGTGGCACCTACATTTTTCAGGCCAAAGGGCATAACCTGGTAACATAATTACCTTAGGGTGCCTAGAAAGATGTTGAATCTTCATCCTTGGGGGATATCTGGATCTGATTATATCTAGAGTAACCATCCATGAAAGAGATGTCTTGGAACCCAGCCGTAACATCGATAAAAAATTCTATCACTGGAAGGGGAAAATCATCCTTCGGATAGTGATGGTTGAGATCCCGGAAGTCGGTGCATACACTAATCTATTATTTCTTCTTCCTGAGTGGCACGATGTTGGCTAGACACTTGGGGTACTAGACCTCCTTGAAGAAGTTGGATTTGATGAGCTTGTCATCCTCGGCTTCAACCATGGCACCGTGAGAAGGGTGTATCATTCTGGGAGGTTGCTTGATCTCGCGAAGATATGTCGGGAGATTGAGGAAGTGGATGGCCACCTGAGGATCTAGTCCAGGAATCTCATCGTAACTCTATGTGATCACCTCATGGTGCTATTTATAGTAGTCCATGTACCGTTGATGCTCTTCAAGAGGCATGGCAGCACTGATCAATGTGGGTCGTGGATCTGCCTCGCTACCAAGGATCACGTGTACCGGTTCATCGATCTTGGTAGAGATGTCTTCTTCAAAAGAGGGGGGAGCATCCTCCAGATCCTCTTCTTCACTTTCAGGGGATGGATTCCCAGTGGGTGAATCTTCCCCTGGGTTGGAAGAACCAGACAAGAGGCTAGTACCAGCCTGGATAGCAGTGGATAGCATATCAGGAGATTCACAAGCCGTAGAGACCATATCAATGAAGGCAGTCGATCTAATCCCATATGGTCTTTGACCCAAGGGGCGACACTTGATGATATCAATGCAGTAGTGGCACGTCGGCTTGAGATAGTTAATTCTAGCCTAGAAGAACAGACACGTATGAAGTTCTTCTATTGCCATGGGGCAGAAATACCGATACCGTACGGGGGTAGGAGGCTCCGGGATCACCCGACCCTGGTTTGTGTAGGAGTATTATGTGATTTTATGTCATCGCTTGGACTTGGGAATATTCCTTCCTCTTGTATCATAGAAAACAAATCATTTCCCCATGTCGGGGGTTATGTCCTCCAATTGATGGATCAAGAAGATTTAGGTGTCATCCAGACCTGCCCAGGGGTCAGTTGTGACCATGGCGGGCTCAACCTTACTTTCTAGAATATGCTTATCCTTTCTCTTGTAATAGTCAGCATCCAGGTAATGGGATTCACAAGAGTAAAAAGGATATTCATCTCCTTAGAGAACGCCTACAAGACCATTAATGGAGTACATTTGGCATTGGTGATACGATGAGGGGACCACCACGTGCAGGTGGATCCATGGTCTGCCCATCAATGCATTGTACGCGGTATCCTGGGAGACAACCATAAACTCTGTACACTAAACTAGGCCAGTGAACTGGGTCTTTAAAAGAATCATGTTGACCGGGATCTTCTCTATCTTTTCATATCCCTGGATCCTTAAATCGGAGGGATTCATGTCATATTCATATATCCCCAGCTTTCACAGCGTCCGCGTCGGGATAAGGATGATCCCAGAGCTGGTGTAAACAAGATAGTGGCGAACCCCCAAGCCGTTAAATTGTCAGGTGATGTACAGCGGGAGGATGTTCCCCTGTATGGGAGAGCCTTAATCTTCTCCTAAGAATGAAATTATGTCCAGACATTCGACATTCTCAACCGTTTCATCATGAAAGGCTTCTCCAGCTGTTACCTTCCTCTCAAACTGGAGGGGGCTTCTTAAAGCCTCAGTGAGGGACTCACGAATATCCGACGACAGGTGAAGTGATTCAAGGATAGAATACCTAACTCGGATGCCGAAAAGGATCTTGAGGACATTGTACTTCTGCACCAGGCACAATATTCATCATACAAGAGGCCACTCTGTGATTGGAGGCATGGTGGGCCCTACTGGTAGGACCGACGACTAGCATGTGCTAGGAATATTCTGCTGCTCACTTGTCGAAACTCGGATAGTCACTATCAGATGAGGAATGGATGACTGATATAGGCCTGTAGCCAGGCCTGGCTGGCCACAGACTGGATGAGGTAGCTCTGCCTGATCCAGTAGCACAAACAGTGGTGGAAGCGGTCCTGAGGACACTGGATGAAGAGGCTAATAGTGTTGAGTTCTACTCTGGACCTGCTTCCTAGTCTCAGTGGCATGCACGGCCTAGTTGGTGGTGCTAACTGATGCACCTCGATAGACCATATGGTCGCGGCTCTACCGAAGTTGTCATCAGCTGGGGACGTTGGGGAGGTTTTCCTGGCGCTCCCCATCGTCGAGAGTCATATAGGGATTTACCAACTCCACGGTATTAAACAAAGTGTACCCTTGGCTGTAAATTGAAGAGTAATCCACCAATGGGTGGATTCTGGGAGGGATCCCCAACTCAGGGGGCATGAAGTCACCAAGAGTGCAGGACGACGATGGCATTGGTGGGGTTCATCGTTTGTTCTAGCGCTGCCGATGCTTGCTCTTATGAGAAGATGTCGGTTGAGATGATGATGCAGAAGTGGTGGCCATAGATTCTGAAGGCTCTGGCTGATTCAGGCATTCTTGAATGATACCATGGGCATGATCAACTGTTTTGTGTTCCATCCAATCATTATACTTCTGGGACCCACAGTTGGAAACCTGCTTCCACTTTCCTTCGCTGTCGCTACCACTGTCTAACCTTACAATGACACCTGCCACTTATGTTGGGGCCAGACCAATCATGACTATGTTTTTGTCGACCTAGTTTTGGATCCAGTCTTTACACACATAGCACTGCTTGAGGTTGTGCCCCAAAATCCGATGATATGGGCAGTAGTTAGGGCGATCAGTGACATTCACCTCTTTCGGCCTTTTTCCATCAGGAAACCATACAATCCGCTGCTCTAAGGCACTACCAAAGTAACTGGGGACCTGATTGTCATTGAATGAGTAAGTCCAGTTTCTTTTTTCTGGAATGGGGTCCCTTGGAGCCTGGCCCTGATGAGGATCCGGAGGGGCCTGTCTTGGAGGCGGACCCTGATTGTCCCACCTTGGCGGTGGCCGCACATTTCACAGAGGCATTTGCCGATTCTGAGGATGCTGCTGAGCCAGAGGCTGTACTTGAGGTGGAGGGCCTCTGTGAGGCTGTGGGGCTAGTTCTACTAGTAGCAATTCTATTTTATTGGGGGCTTCTATTTGGGACACCGTTGTGGGCTCGGCTCTCGATGCTCTCCTTGATGGGATTACAGGGGGAAACAGACATGCCTGTCTGGCCTATTACAGGGCTTCCTCAATGCACCGGGCCTTGTTGGAGAGGTCATGAAATCCTCCAAGGTAGTTTTGTGTGATCAAAGAAGAAACTAGTTCCGTCTTGATGTTCCCTACGCACATCGTCAGTAGTTGCTCCTGAGTCAGTGTCTTGTCAAGGGAGTATGTGAGACCCTTCCCCTGGGAGATAAAGTCTAAGACTTGCTCATCATGCCTTTGCTTGAACTTGAAGAGGTATGCGATGCTGGTCTTCCAGGTGGTAGAGCTGAACTGGTATAGGAATTTCCTGCGAAGGTCCCCCCAGCTGGTCACGAATTTGACGAGGAGCTGGTTGTACCAGATGAATGATGTCCGATCCAAAGTTTGAACAAAAAAGTGGAGCTTGGCAGCCTCCTGCTGCGCTGGAGTCCATAACATGGGCCCACACCTTCAGTTAAAGTGGGATAGGTGTTGCGGTGGGTCCCCTGTCCCGTTAAAGGGGGAGAAGGTGGGATTCCCAAAACCTGGAGGCACCAGAATATCATCCACCCATGCCGGATATAGCTTACCATCAAGTGGGATTGCCACCGGTTACGTTTCCAACTCCTCAAGGTGGACTATGAGCACCGCCATAGGATCATCTGGGAGGGGGTACCCGTCTTGACTGGGATCCCTAACCACGGGTGTTTTTCCCGGTTCTTCAACACGATAGACATGCTCAACGGCTCATGGAGCAGCTTGTAGAGCAGCCTGCGGGGTAGCTAGGGGAACTCAGGCCATATTACATGGATTGTCGAGCCATTCGGGAGGGTTTGGTGAGACATACCACGCCCTCTTCCCATGAGTTATGGCTTCAGCCTTGTCCGTAGGAGCAGCATGATCAGGGTTTCCTGGGGGCAGCTCACTGAGGGGAAGTTGTTTCTACCCCTACTGTACTGGCCTTGGAATGTCATAGTTAGGCCATCACTCTATAGCGCGCTCATCCAAGAGTTTTCCAACCAACCTCGTTTGTTCAACAATTTGCTATCACAACGTGGCCTTTTACGGGTCCTCCTCTGTCCTCTGCACTGAAGCAGATGGATCAGAGTGCTTGATAGCTCCGATGTGTTCTTTTCCCTTACTGGCTTTCCATCCAAGTACCAACACCTCAGTTGGTGTAGGGAGACCTAGGAGGTTCCTCTACTGAGGAGTATTCCTCCCCGATTGGTCCAAAATTGGTGGCACACCGTCAGGGGGTAAGTCTCCATCGATATGCTCCAGCTCGTCCTCCATGACCACTATGTCGGCCATGTTGATTGTGACCCTTATTGAGGGGTAGCCCCCAGAAAAGGATTTTCACGTGGGGGCTACCCTACCTGTTAATTTTTCAGAGTACCATGATACTCTGAACGCATTGATGCTGCAGATCCTCACGGTGACCTGGTGACTTGGGACACTGGGCCACAGGGAGTGCGGCCATATCGACTAGATGACACTACTCTCTGAAGTATTTGATATGTGTTTGGCTCCTTGAATAAACCATGCACTGATGACAAAGACTGAAATGTGTCGCCTAGAGGGTGTAGTGGATATAATCAACTTCCTTCGGAGTGAGGGATTCTGGTATGTAGAAATTCTGCACTGCCATAGGCCAGAACTTCTCGGGAACTCGTCTGCTGCATGGATTCTCTAGAAGCACCTCAACTCATATTCAGGGTCTGTCCCTTGATGGCCCCACTCGCCAACTAGGGTGGTTGAGGAACTGGAGGTGGTACTAAGGTAGACCGCTGGGATGACATGCTTCCCGGTGGAGAATATGGTGAACAGGATGTGTCACGACCCGTCCTCGGGGCCCATGCTGTGACTACCCCAAGCCCACCTTCCATAGGCAAGGGGCTGGCGACTAGCACCAAGGCGTAAATCCCGGTAAAAAGGGAAGTCATTTCCTTTGTAAAGTAAACTAGCTCCACAGAGTACAAGCGGAAGAAGTAAACACTAAGTAAAAACTGAGTACAACAGTAAGTACGGAAGGAAAAAGGGGCCGGAAATACAATCCCAACTGTAAAGTACAACTCGAAAGGGAAAACATCAATAGTAAAGTAAAGCCACTACACCAAGCTGTCCACTGGAAATCCCACCTGCAGGGTAAGTACAGATAGCTCTTATGCTCCTCGGGTCCCGCCGTCCGCTCCGAGCACGTCCCGCCCAGTGGTCCACCTCCAAGTACCGTCCTGCTCTGCAAGCCTCAACCACGATCAACGTTGTCCGTCGTCTGTAACCAACACAACGTAGTGCGGGCATAGCCCGTGCAGGGGTGAGTATAAGCTACTCAGTATGGACCCTGAGACCCCCGAAGGTCTCCCAAAATCCACATAGGATAAACCACAAAGGAAAGATACAATCACGAAGTAACAACCGACACTGCTTAGGTATATGCCCATACATATACCTAAGTCATCATTTCAATACGCTCTAACCTCCGAGCCCAAGCACAACTCAGTCCACACAGGAAAGTATACGTATTCCACACAGGAAAGAAAACGTAATCCACATAGGATAGCACAACACAATCCACACAGGAATGCAACAGGATTCAGCTCACACAGGTATACTTCGTCTAAAGGTGAAAGGGATGATCAGATACAGATACTGAATCATCTAAGCTGGGACCCACATAGGATACAAGACCAGTTGTCTTCATTGATTCATCTATATTGGGACCCACATAGGATACAAGACCAGTATTGAATGATCTAAGATGGGACCCACATAGGATACAAGACCATCACAGCTAGGACCCACATAGGATACAAGACCAGCTGTCTTCATCGATTCATCTATACTGGGACCCACAGAGGATACAAGACCATTATTGAATCAACTAAGCTGGGACCCACATAGGATACAAGACTAGCACAGCTAGGACCCACATAGGATACAAGACCAGCTCTCTTCATCGATTCATCTATACTGGGACCCACATAGGATACAAGGCCAGTGTTGAATCATCTAAGTTGGGACCCACATAGGATACAAGACCAGCACAGCTAGGACCCACATAGGATACAAGACCAGTTGTCTTCATCGATTCATCTATACTGGAACCCACATAGGATACAAGACCAGTATTGAATCATCTAAGCTGGGACCCACATAGGATACAAGACCAGCTGTCTTCATTGTCGCAGTCCACTGAGGATCTCTGCACAAACGTCGTCGTCGAAGTAGCAGTCGCAGCCAGCTCTAGGGTTCCCGCACACAGCAAGCTCGTTCAGGAGGGTCCGCTCCATGAGCCGAGAAGCTGATACATCAACTGTCACAATGTCTAGAGTTGATGTATCCAAAAGCTCTGTATCGTCAACAGGAACTCAACGTCGCAGACGGTATGTCGATCGGACGCCCGATCTGAGAGTTATTGGCTTTTTCGTCCCAGGGGCCCGGTTGGTTTTTAAGGCAAAACCAACCCGACCATACTCCACCTACGTCCAAACCTCGGGCGGAGTATGCCAAAATATCCTTCTCACTAAGAGGAACTCAACAAAGATGACGACACGTCCATCAGACGTCCGTAGCTCAAGATATGAGCGTTTCCGCTCCGAGGGCCCGATTGGTTTCGTGTACGAACCAACCCGTCCGAACTCAAAGTATTCCTAAACCTTGAGTGTGATATACCGAAACGACCATCTCGATCCAAGGATCGCATCGCCACTGACGAAGCGTCGTTTGGAGGTCCGTGGCCCGAGTTATGGGCATTTGAACCTAAACAGTTCGGTATCGGGGGTTTCGGGCCCGGGCCGACCTAGCCCGAGACCCCCCGGCTGGCCCGAACCAGGTCGACCCGCCCCGGACAGGGTCGGCCCGGCCCGGTGCGGCCCGGCCCGGCTGGGCTCGGCTCGGCCTGGCAGACAGGCCAGGCGCCAGTCCGGCGCAGCGCAGCGCGCTGGGCGCGCTGCCAGCTCGGCTTCGGCCGAGCTGATTGAAAAAAAAGCGGGGGGCGCCTTCCCCCCTTTGTGAAACCGCGGCCCCCCTCATTATGGGGGGCCATTCAACTAGCCGGGGGAATTTAATTCCCCCGGGTTGCTCCCTTCTGGCCGGCCCGACCTGGCTGGCCGGCTCCCTCACAACGGGACCGACAAAGGCCGGTCCCCTTCCGGCTTCCGACACCGGCGGCCTGGCTGGCCGCCGGTAAACTTGATCCGCCACGGACCAGATCCGGCCGCGACCTTTGCCGTCCGGCGCGGTGCGACGGAACCACGCCCCTCCGCCGCGGCCCCGCTCCGGGCGCGGCGCCTTCGACGCAACGCGACGACGTCGCGTTCTTGAATTTCTTTCCACGGCACGGCGCGACGGCACCGCGAAATACTTGCCGTGTGATACCTGCATGGTGTGACAGAACCACGCCATCCCGTTCCATCCGCAAGAAACAAATATGAACGAAGGAGGGGGTTAAGCCGTGTTTGAGCGGTCCGACCCCCTCTCGTTAAACGATAACATTTATTCGATTAACCACGAAGTTCAACATGCTAGAATCAAGAACAAAATAATTTAATAAATAACAAAATTCCCCTACCTCGGTTTCAAGAGCGGAGCACGTCAAAAAACCATGGAAGACAAGCGTCGCGAAGGTCGGGCGTCGCGGTAATCGTACGTCGATTCCGTTGACGTCGAGGTGCGTCCGAAGAGGTACGTCGATGGAGTAGCCTCGTAAGCTGACGGATAAAGCCCGAGGAGGAAGTGGCGTATCCTTTCATTGACACGGGAAGAAGATCGATAGATGCGGCATCGTCGGTCTTCGGAAACACACCGGCTGCGAAGAAGAGAAGAGACAACACGTCTTTCTCTTCTTATGGTGAAGACGTTCTTCGTCGGAGCCTAAGTGTTCTTCGAGTTCTTCGTCGTGGTTGAAGAAGAAGAAGAAAGCTTCCCAAACTTCACAAGGTGGAAAAAGGAACTAACCAAAATAAAATAAGTCTAAGGCTTATTTTATTTACACAACTAAACCACTTTGTATTTCAAAAGTTTGAAATTAAGTCACTCATCTTATTTAATAACACAAGTTGTCAAATTAATAAGAGAGGAGTTATTGGGAGTTTTAAGGGGAGTTGAAGAGTTAGGGTTCGTGTGGGCACCACCACACTTAATCCTCTCAAGGGAGGTTAAGTGGAGGTGGGTCCCACCTTTAACTCCCTTTGGGAGGAAATAACCAACATGGATAAAAATAAATTGTGTTTCCACAATTTATTTAACTTCATTTAATTTCCCCTAAAACTAACTCTCAACCCGCATAAAACGCAACCTCGGAAAAAGTCACCTTAAGCGAATATCGGTGCTGTGAGTTCATCGGTGCCCTCAGAATTTGATTCCGGGCACCAGTTCAAAAGTTAGAAATTCCCACTCATTCGTTCACTGAACGTACCCGAGCCAAACTTCGGAAATTGATTCCGGGAACACCGGGCCTCAGAATCAGGTGCCGTCAGAAACTAAGTTCTTGTAAAATCCCAAAGAAAATTAAGAAAAAATTTCCCTTGAATTTTATCGTTCTTTACAGGATGACTGGCTGCGGATTCTCGGGCTATCATCCAAAGAGTGGAGCGACCTGGCCGCCACGTCGCGGTAAGACAGGTTAATGGCCGCCATCCTTGGCTCAATGTATAGGGATGTTGGAGATAGGACGTAGTGCTGTGCTCCTACCATTGGTCCCCAGAATAGCTCTTCGTGATCTCTTATGGAGTTATAAAGAACTTCTGATGACGATCGTGGAAACTGCATAACCGTAACATGTGGGGTTTCCATATTTTCATCCTCCTGGACATACCTGCGGTGGGAGGAGGGAATATTGTGGACAACCCATTCCGAGAGCACCATGCAGATGCACCTCATTCCTGCCCTGAACCTTGACTCGGATGAGTGAGGGGAGGGTTCCTGAGCTGAGTCGTACTCCGCTTCAGAGTCTGAGATGCAGAATGGTTTGATTTTTTTCTAGGCCCTCCTAGGATTCTTCTTGTGGTGGTGACGACCTGCCTTCCTACCCCGGGGTGGCTCCTCGGGACTAGGATGATTTTTGACATGGGGTCTTTCAGCCACACTGATGCTAGGGAGGAGAGGGTTTCCACCCGAGAAAGTCGGGGTGCGCGGAGCACCCGGACAAATGTCGAAAGGAACATGGGGAGGACCTCCATGAATATAACTAGATCAGGAAAAACCTCCACTAGAACCGGTAGGAGCATGGGGAGGGCCTCCATGATTTGTGTGGGTGGAGCGAGGCTTGACTTCACCCCTTTGGTTGTCGAGGTGTGGTGGACCATCAGCAGCTGCAGAGAGGACGTAGGGAGTATTCCCGCATGGAAGAGAGACCAGATGGGAAATGTCCTTATATCGTTGGTCAGGGGCAGGAGGAAGGACTCCATACCCAGTGTAATGGGCATGGGAGAAGCATCCATACCGAACATCACTACCGTGGGGCAAACCTTCATTCAGATTGGGGGTAGCATGGGGCATGCCTCCATGTCGAGCCTCGAAGCGAGGAAGGCCCACGCTCTCTATGGTAGCGATACGAGGATGTCCTCCGTTCAAGATGGCATCATTGCAGATTGGTCCGCAGTGACCACTGATCATGTGAGTGACCAGGAGAGTTGACCCAGCCTACTAGTGGGGAGGTTGGGGCCTTGATCCCTACTGGGCATATAAGCGCCCTTGCTCAGTGTATTCAGGGACTTGATGATATCTGTCGGTGGTGGGTCGGGCCACATTAGTTGTCGACGTTGATGCCCCTTGGAGGGCATCCTCCTCAGCTCGTGCCCGACGCTGGCATCGGGTCAGACGATCCAGGGATGGAGGTTCACATGCATAGATTACCTGCTCCTCTATAAATACCACGCAACTGAGCTGACGTGGCCGAGTGGGAGCCATCGCTGGGAGCCCCTAGATTGAGACTCTGACCGGGATGGGTCGGGCATCACCCACCACATCAGTGTAAGGCAGGGAGTTGTCAAAGCGCTCCAGGGATAGGGCTTCAAAGCGTTTTTATGTCTGGGTGGGGAGCAATGGCTCCCTGTGCGGCCCTCGGGTGCACTATTGATGGCGGGGCACAGATGCCTCCAAGTCTAGGCTGTCCATATCCTGGGTTGGGATTATCCCCTCCTCCTCGTAACGACGTATGAGGTCGTTAATTACCCTTTTTTGGATTACTTATCATGGGGAGATGAGGTGTGGGAACCCCATATTCATGGAAACAAAGGCCATCACAGAATTGGTGAAGCCACGTGGAGCGTCTGTGCTGGCGTTGCCCCTGCCCCTGCGTAGACGGGCGGGTGGTGATCGCGTTCTTGAGGCAACAACCTGATTCTTGAGAAGTAGGCAGATGAACTTGTAAGTGCTGAAAGAAATAGGAATCAATGGCCAATTCCTTCTCATTATCTCATCTTCGATGACCAGTAAGTGGGATACACATTTACAACATCGCAGAACAGGATGTCCAATGTTCTACTACCCCAACTTCAGGAGAGTTTCACGTCGGGCCCGCTATTTGCATGGCGGGACCCGGTGCTAGATATTTGGATCTGGTGGCACGTCAATCCATTGATTCCTCGAAGAACTACTAATCTCTATATTGTGGAGAATACATTCACATCAGATTCACCATTTCTATTTCCGATGCTTTCACCGGGGTGCACGTGTTTGTCTCGTTCGGGGACAAGGGTCGCGGTTTTGTTTGCCCCGCATTCAAGCATTCCAAAGGTGGGTGGCATCTTCTCCTTTTTCAAGGATCTATACTCCTTGATCAAAATGGGATGATGGGATGTCGTTTATTCCTTCCATGGATTCCTCCTCGGAACTCGTCATCTAGTCCAGGTCTCTCTCATAGACTTAAGATGTTGTTTGTGAAACTCTTCTCGGCGCCATATCTTCATGGACACCAGTTACTTATACCGCTCCTGTTCGGACATTCCAAGGGGTCTGGTCAGGGAAGAAACCTTCGGTTAGGGGAGTAGTCATGTGGGGCATCACTAGCATGTATATAAACTGGGGGATTGACGTGTGTGTGTGTTGTCCCTTATTATAGGCCTTCTCGAGATTGCGAAAGTATTAGGCATCCCACATCAAACGTGTGGAATCAAAGGCCATGGGAATGTATCTGAGGTTTTCCTCATCTTCCCATGTTTAACACAGGGTATGCTGAAAGTTTAACATCTAGGGGAGATGGATCGGGCTGAGCAGAACACTGACTAGAGTGGACCACATGGAGGAACCACCTGGAGGGAACACCGATATTGGGGACAACACTTGGGTGGCTTCCAAAATGCTATCAAATGGAATCGGGGATGGGGTGGCATGATCCCACTGGGATGTAGCGGCCTGGGTAATAAATAGGATAGATTAAGGAAGGTTCTGTGAAGTGGATGGTGAAGGGGATGGAGCCGTCATGAAGTGACGATGGTTTTGAGCATGAGCCTCCAAGAGACTTCCGACGTTTCCTCGTGGTAGGGAATCGAAGTCCACGTAGTTCTTCAGACGATGGCTTCCTGCCAATTGGGGGTTTCAATGGATTACCGCTGGATTGGGTCACAACAGATTATCGCTGAATGTGGTTGCAACAGCTTACCGATGGATGGAGTGACAACGGATCACCGCTGACAGAGGGCAAGGGCTTAACTTCATGCGGGTCGGGGGTGAACTGACGTGAAGGGGGGTCGGAACTGCTGGGTGTTGGGCTGGAACCTCATGGATTCTTCTTACGTACCTTACCTTGGAAAGGATGAAAGACCACATAGTTCATATGGGTGTGGGGATTACACTCTGAGGCTGCCCAACATTGGGTTTCGGTGAACTGACGTGGAGGCACACCTAGGGTCCAATGGATGGTGGTGGTCTTGAAACTCATTGAGGCTTCCTACGTACCTCACCTTTGCAAGGATCAAAGACCACATAGTTCAGATGGGATTTAGGGCTTACACTCTAAGGCTACCCAGTATTGGGCTTGAACCTCGTGGAGGCTTCCTATTTACCTTCCCTTAGCAAGGATCAAAGACCATGTAGTTCAGGTGGGTGTGGGGCTTACACTCTGAGGTTGCCCAGTGTTGGGCTTGAACCTCATGGATGCTTCATATGTACCTTGATTTAGCAAGGATCAACGACAACATAGTTTAGATGAGATTTGGGGCTTACACTCTGAGGCTGCCCAGTGTTGGGATTGAACCTCGTGGAGGATTCCTACGTACCATGCTGTAGAATGAATCAAAGATCATTTAGTTCAGAAGGCTGTGGGGCTTACAGTCTGAGGATTCCCAATGTTGGGCTTGAACCTCGTGGAGGCTTCCTTTGTACCTTTCCTTGTCAAGGATCAATGACCACATAGTTCAAATGGGTGTGGGGCTTACACTCTGAGGCTACCCAGCGTTGGGCTTGAACCTCATGGAGGCTTCCTACATACCTTGCCATAGAATGTATCAAAGACCACGTAGTTCATATGGGATTTGGGGATTACACTCTTAGGTTTCCCAGTGTTGGGCTTGAACCTCATGGAGGCTTCCTAGGTACCTAGACTTGGCAAGGATCAAAGACCACGTATTTTAGAAGGGTGTGGGGCTTACACTCTAAGGTTACCCAACATTGGGATGTCATGGTCGGTAATCACTATAATCCCACGTGAGTCATTCTAGGTTTGAGAAAAAAGAGATATCAGAGACCTGACAATCACATTGCGAAAGGTGTGTCTGTGGGAAGTGAAGTGGGGCTTATGCTCTAGGAGGCCCAGAGAGATAAATATTGGGACTTAATCCATGATGGAGGCCTGATGGAGATAAAGTGAAGTGGGAGAGGGACTTGGGACCGAATAAAGGAGAAGCACCATTCCCTACCACGCCATTCTCTAGCCTTGGGGACCGAATATGAAAGGAGGAACAGGGATACTGCCTCCCACAAAAAGGCTAGGGGCTTACACTGAGATGGTCGACCATCCCCCATGGACAAACGCCACTCCCATAGGGATGATATCATCTCTTATTGAGACCAGTGGGTGTGGAGTATTTCCAAGGTGGGGGAACCCCGTGTGTGAGGCACAAGGTGAGGTCACAGTTTAACGTCATGTTTTTGGGACGAAGGTGCTTGGTAGTTTAATGTCCTACAACTCAGACGAGGTGGGTTTGCTCCACACCCCTAGTACTTACATAATTGGTACCCTTTGATCCTTGTTGCAGAGAGGGGACATGCAATGCTGTGGGGAGGGGGTGTCATGGAGTGAACCATCTAGGGGCCCAAGTTATCTTGGCTATGCGAAGAAGAAATAACCATTAGCGTTCCTATATGAAGAAGCATGAGGAGAAGCAACACAATAGGTAGTGTCATCCATGGGACTTTGGAGTTACTTTGTGCAAACATTGGAGGTTGCAAAAGTAATAAGTATATGGAAAATGCACCATGGGTGTGGGATGTGGCCAAAAATGATGCTTGAAGGAGGGACATCATGGTCACACAACGCGGGAGGATTTCACGCAAAAGGGACCATTGCGCGAAAAAGCGCTGGGTCGATATGAAAAAGAAATTGCACATGTGAAACATTCCGTGCCAGCACGCAATTGGGCATTCGCCGTGAAATAGAGCAGACCGGCGTAAAAAAATAATTGTGTGCCGAAGCCGTAATTGCACGCAATTGGAAGGAATTGCGCACATGGGAAGGGGTTCAAGGGGATTTAGACATGGATCAAGTCCAAGTAGTCGCGCAGAATGGAGAACCCCCAGGCGACCTGGCGGGTAAAATTTAATACCTGAGAGACATCTTCATTGCGTGCACGATAGAGGAATTCCGTGCGAGAGAGGCTGTTCAAATTCAACCGGATGATTTCGTAGTCGGTGACCTTGTATTTATAAGCACTTGGGATCATGGGTCTACGTGAAAAACACTTCGCCATGAAATATTGTGTGCCCCGATGTAGGCAGTGCGGTGGTCAACCACGTGGAGCGGTGGCGCTAAGGACATTCGCACTGTGCAGAAAAATCTCGCGAATCCTGGTATTTTTCGTGCGGGGCATATGTTTTTTTCGCAATCCGTTATTTATTTTGTGTCTCCCCTCTAGGACCCCCAGAACGGATCACCGGTTCCAAATATGGATTCACTTTGTTGCCTTACGACATGCTTCAGCTCTTAAGCGTATTTTGGCTTCTTCAATGTTATTACCATAAAACTCTTATGTCTAAATGTATACAATAATATTTTTTAAAAGAAAATCTTAAAAGAAACTATATATGGACAGAACACTCAAATTGTCTGGGACATTAATACTATAAGTATATTCATTTGATCAAATTCCATCACAAAAAAGTCATATACTTCCTACCTACTCCTGAAATTAGTCAATGGAATTTACTCCACCTCACAAATATATAGTGGTTACTAGACATCATATAAATCTTGGATAATACTTTTTATTCCCTCATCAGATCAAAGAGGTCATAAATGTGTTGATATATATACTAGTTCATCATCATCACTAGATCCAACCTTTTCTCGTCCATACATAAATGAAAACATTCATCACCCTGTGTATGTCCATCTATCCCAATTATTATTTATTCATTTTAAAATAATGTTTTTGGTTATCTAAAAACCACATAGTTGTTATGATCCAAACCAAAAAAATATAACAGAGAAATGATCTAAAAAATCAAATAAATAATTATGATATTTTGATCAATTCTAAAAAAAATTAATAAAATAACAGCAAAATCAAAGATTTGGTTCTTATCGAGATCATTATAGTACCCAAATCCATACCTATCACAATGCTCACATGGATGGAAATGACTTCTTTTTTCTCATATTGAGGGAAGGAATCCTGTTGTAGTGAAAAAAATCCTATGAATATGACATATCTATTTTTCATATCAGACTATGGTTGAGATCACGACGTAAAAAAATACCAAATTTAATTATACAAAACAAAACGCATCCAAATTAATACAATATGGTTATAATTGATAGGCTTTATTTTTATTCCGATTTTGTACCAATAATGGAAAAAAACTAACCATCAACAAGTACATTTCAAAAGATGAATGACACAAATCTATCTCAATAAATAAATCAACTCTTCAATTCAGAACTGTCATTTTAAAGTAGAAATAATAAAAATGAACAATATCTTTCTTATATAAAGAAGTGATTGGGAGATTACTTCCATTAATTTCCTATTCCATTATATATTCCTTGTACTCTGTAAGCTCTCCCAAGTCCATCTTATATGAAGAAATAAATTATTCATAAACCACAACAGAAAATAAATTACTAACTAAATCTCAGTTGTTTAGAATATCATATTGTGTTTTCGGAAAAAACAATCAATTAATATTATATAATATGATGAAATACTAATTTTCAAGTATTATCCACATAACATAAAGTAACTCTTTTCAATTGGGGTGGTGATAAAATGTATCTGGTAATTATCTAGTACAATAAGTCCTATATAAAAATATCACATTATAACAATAGAATAATACTCATCCTTCAAACTCTTAAAGGAGAGCTATTAGGGGAAATAACTGATATGTGATATATAGTGAATCAAACAATCGATGAAAGAATGATTTTAAAATTACTCATGTAAATTAGAAAACAATATTATGGATTCCAATACTCACTCATTACTATAAAAAAATCTAGAAAACCATAGAATACTCTCAACCAAATTTTCAAAGGAGTTTTTTGGGTTCAAAACATCCAATAGTCACTCTATTTTTCATTATATATGTAAAACTATCTTTGAATAATAGAATTTTTCTATAACAATCTTGTAAAACAAAATTGATTCCATATTCCATTACAATATCATTTTACCTTGAACATTCAACAACACATCCCAGTGAAAAAATATATTTTGATATATTTTAAAAAAAATATCAAACTAATACTGCATACTAGACTCATAAATTTTAACTAACCGAGTGAGTACCACACTATTGATGTGATTTCCCTTGAGAACCAAGACTTTTTCTACAAATCAACTAGCCTAAAGAATACTTTATCCCATTTTATATTGACATTCTTGGAATATATCCAGATCCCTAGGTCTATCTAGTGTCTCTCCCACTATTATAATTAAGTATTATTCAATATAATAATATAAAATACCACATCTTCACCTATGAGAATAATTCATTTGTGTTAATTCAAAATCATGATGAAAATTTGAAACTTCCCTCTTATTTTCATTCATTTGAAATTGCATATGAGCATTACATGTCCATAAGAGACATCCACAAGTAGCCAAAGGTTGGGTATAAATACTAATGGGATTTAATACATGTGAGGGATGACTTTATCTTTTATACTAAAAAAACTAAACCAAAAAGATATAACCAAAAAACAACAACATGTAGCATGATAACACTGAAGGGAAACTCATAATTTCATTTATCAAAATCAAATTAAAACCAATCACCATAGTGGAGGACTACAATATTAATGTTAACAATGGAAGACTAAAAGACCCACCTACTTAAATATGACCAATGGAAAATCCATGTTCCATGAATGATCCTTTCTCCACATCCATAAAAAATCCCCAATATCCTGAAGTACTTATAAATATAAGTGATTCCTTACCTTTACACATGCCTTGATAACAGTATCTGCAAAAGCACTAAAGTACCATGGAAGGGGTGAGTAATGAAACAAATTAGATTTTACCCATTGACTTCCACACTCACACCACTAGTATATAAGATGTTAGCAACATTTATAAAAAACAGTTTATATAAAACAATTTAAGAACAATTTATATCAAAATATAAACAAGTTCCAATGAAACCATTTTCTCAAAAAACATCACGTTCCAGGAAACGAAACCAAACAATGTTCTAAAATCATTTCACTAATTGTATTTTTTAATAATCATTCAAAATAACTTATCCACACAAAAAAACATGTATGCAAAATTAAGAAATCACTATACATGAGATAAGTGAGTCCTATATTCAATAAACCATTACATAATGAACCATTTTATTGGGGAAGATCCCTGGACCTTATACATCGAATAGTTTATGGGGTAGAATTATTACACTTATTTGTCACAAATTCACCAAAAGACACACAACCATTATGCCATACCAATGTAAAAAACCCTTTCATAAATTCAGTAAAAACATTATTTTATTGAAAACCTTCCAGCAAACCAATTCAAATAAATTTTCCCAATTCATTTCACTAAAAAAATTCCTTTAAATGATTTATTTAATTAACCCATATACCACAATTTTGAAAAGTTCACATTTTAAAATACTCATTTTAAAACCAAGAACCATAGATATTTACACGAAAACACCAAATTTCCATCTTTCCACCAACAGTCACTGAGGTGGGTTTTCAAAAATATTTACATTGGAATTTCACAATAAATTTCAAAAAAAAAATCAATTTGAAATAAAACCTTCATATTCTAAATATAGGATTCGACTGTGAATCCACCTACCTCAGGATTTATGATGAAAAGATAGAATGACATGAATAATGTCCATGAAACTGGGTTAAACCTCCATGAAAGAACCTTATATGTCTCAACCCATCATAAAATAAGTCATATGTAATCATATTTGTAATTTAATGTTTTATATCTGACCCCAATGTTTGTAGATATAAGAAAAAGTGAGGGATATAGAAGATGTTCTTGGAAGAAACACCACGAACAACAAAGAATGATCATTTACCACAATTATTTATCTTCAAAACACCAAGGAACAGTTCCAGATCACTTTTAAATCAATGGAGATAGGTCACTCTTTAATTGAGAGGAAATATTCTAGAGTTAAGTCCATTTTGGGGAAAAATGATTTTTAGTTGAAAACATGGTATATCCAGAATTCAAGGATCTAAATTTTGACCTGCGCATGGTTTAGTCACACAGTTTAGTGAACTATGTGTTAATCATTCTCCTTCCTCTATCTAAAGGGATACCTGTCACTATTAAAAAATCATTCTCAGTCCATTCCAAAGAATACTATCAAATATATTATCAACTCAGCATGGATTCTCCTTGGATTTCTTACTATTTAGAGAAATCGTGTGAAGCCAGTGTTCCTTCCAATTAGCCCTTGTTTCATTGTAAATGGTTTCCAGAAGGTATTACATGGTTTTCTCAAACTATGTACCAACCATTCACTAGTTGAAAATCCCCAAAAAAATAAAAAATTTCTCCAAACTCTCCGAAACATCTCCCATTGAATTTACATACATTAAAATCGTAAATAAGGGTTACTTACTTGACGTGGGGGTACTAAATTATCCCCATCAATAGAATTTTTATCATCAAAAAGTATAAAACCATCCCTATGGTGAAGGATTTATGTCTATTGTTATTTCATTTCATTATCTTGTTCCCATGTTTTTTCTTGAATCTATCCATGTTTCTAAAGAACTCACACTAGACCATTGCTTTTTTAGTGAAAAACATTTTCATAACTATCCACAATCCACCTCGGGGTATACACAAATGATTCATCTGACTCTAGTTCAAAAATTATTCCTTTAGAACACATGGTTTGGATCAGACCGATATTTTTTCAACTGAGATAAATGAAATATATTGTTCCCCACACTAAACCCTAGTTCCAATTACATCCAATAAACCACTTCACTGACCGATTATACTATTTCAAAAGGTTATATTTGTCATGGGGATAACTTTTCCATCTTTACAAAACATCAATGTTTAACCCATGGAGAAATACCTAAGAAAACATGATCAATCCTGATGAATGAAAAGGGATGTCAAAGATGATCTATATAATAAATTTTAATACTCTGTGTATTCTCTATCTATTACCCAATCGACTAAATATTCTTCATTATTTCTTGATAAACTCTTTTCAAAAAAGGTGAAGTCTCGTATATTTCCACCCAAAAAAGTGGAGAACTATAAGGACACCAATAAAATTCTTTAAATTGATCCATTTTTATTGAGGCCTAAAAATTTTTGTTATACGAGAACTCCAATAATAGTTTGTGATATTCCCATGAATCATAGGAATGCCTTACGCAATCCTTCAACTTTTATTCCAGGATTCTTGTTGTCCTTTTCAATTGACCATTCTTTTGAGGAGGATATACATACGTATTATAAATTGATTCCCATGGGATTTCTATAATGATCTCTAGAAATGAGATATAAACCACAGATCTCTATATGATACGATTATATCCCTCTTCTCATTTCTATTTACCAATTCATGGATATAGATTTGGGGTAGATCCTCCACCATATGAAATTCATGAATAGAAATGAAGTGAGCAATCATTTTAACTTGATCGATTATAACCAAAATGATGTCATGTTTTAGAACGATTATAGGTAGTAATGTTTCAAAATCAATAGTCATCTATAATCATTTCTATAATGGAATGGATATGTATTCTAATATACATGTCAGTTACTGATGTTTTACCTTAACGTGATGACCAATATTGCATCTTAAAACAAATTCTGCCACTAACCTTTTTAAACTGCTCTTCCAGAACAGTGATTTCAAAGCCTTACACATCTTTTATATTCCATGATGCACTTCCCATCGTGAATGGTAGCAAGCTTGAATATGTTGTTCCTAACAATCCATAGGTACTCCCATACAATTTTGGAACCACAACGTCGAACTATCACCCAACATACATCCCTAAATAGTCTCCCAACAATTGTGTTTGGAACTCATAACAACACATTTTCCATTAAATATCTATGCCTTTTTATCAACATTACAAAATATAGAACCACCAAAACATGGATGAACACCACAATATCACATTGGTATTCACCTTCTAAGGGAATCCCCGCTCAGATCTCCCTCAACTACCACTCATATAATGCTTCTTTTTCCAACTAAGCATATGTATTTCTGGTTAATGCAACTAAGACCAAAACTCCTTTTCCTGGAGTATAAATCAAGTCAATTCCAACATTTGAAGATATTACATCCATATTATTTGTCTCAAATTCAAATCTAGTTATGATAAAATATTTTCGATGATCTTTGTATTCATGAACGATGTAAATTTCCCACCAAAGAGATAATGATGTCAAGTCTTCAAAGCATGAACTATGATATCTAACTCGAAATCCAGTATTGGGTAATTATTCTCATTTAGTCATATTCAACATGATCCCAATGAAACCACATTTTCTCCTTTCATAATAATGGATTCGAACCTTGATATTTAATTATCACAATAAATCATTTACCCTTGTCCTGATTTGAGTAATATTGAGATATGTGCTGATTTAAGATGAACCTTATGCTCTTGAAAAGATGTTGTGCATTTATCATTTCATTATAATTGAACATTTTTCATTTTGAATGATTTCATAGGTGAAGCTATTAATGAAAAATCATGAAAACATCATTGGTAAAAACAAGATAGACCAAGAGAACTTCATATCTCAAATAAATTATTCGGAAGTTTCTAAGAGATTATGTCTTCTATTTTATCTAGATCCACTAAAAAAACTCTAATAGAAATTAGAAGTCTAATAAATCATACCTATTTTTTAAAGAAATCACACTTTGAGAATTTGAAATACAAATTATGATCCTTCAATAAACCTAACACTATATCTAAGTGTTTCTCATGATCAACCTTTGTGCTTGAGTACACCAATATGTCATCCACAAGCAACACCACAAAAAAAATACAAATATGTATAAATTATATGATCCATCAAATCCATGAAGACCACTGGTGAATTCGTAAGAATGAATTATTTGACCACAATATTCATAATGTCTCTATCTTTCTCAAAAATCTATCTTTGAAATATCCTCTATCTAAACTCGCAATTGGGGATACCCTAATAAAAAGTCAATCATATATAACAAGCGATAAACTCATAATTATTAGAACAGGTAATTAATGCATGAATGCAGATATCTATTATTTATCTTAACTTGGTAAATATTATGATAATCCACACACAACTAAAGAGTTCTATCTGCCTTCTCCACAAACAAAACTGTTGTTCCCCCAGGGATGTGCTCAGATGAATGAAACCCTTTCTTTCCAGATCTACCAACTACAGTTTTTCTTTCTTAATTATATTGGTACAATTAAATAAGATGAAAGGGAAATAGGAATGGTCCCCAAAAGGGATCAATCATAACCTCCATATTTTTCATTGGTTGAAACCCTATGAAATTATGTGGAGAAAAATCCGGAAATATATCCACAACAAATGGTAAACTATTATCCTTGATCTCTTCCATCAGGGAAAAATTCAACATATCTATCTAGTAAGATACCATTCCTACTTTATGTGATAAGAATATTATCTCACCAATCATTACATTCATTTGTTCTCTAAAGTGACACTTGATGAAATCCTCCATTTTGAAACTAAATATTCTACTATAATTGTCAACGTGATCCTTGAACGTTTCCAACCATTAAATACCATGAATTATATCAAAGAGATCCCTCTCAATCATAAGGAAATAACATTTCATATAAACTCCATCTACTATTAGAAAAAATTCTCCACACACAAAGGCCTCACATTCCCTTTGACCTAGGGGAGTTTTATATTTTCATCACATAATGCATCATATCTACTATAAAACATAGAAAATAAATAGAATTAGAGTAAATAAAAAAATGATTTTAACCCATATAAAACAAAAAATTGATAAGGGTATAATTCAAAATAATTATACCTCTCACTATAGATGGTCCCGCATAATCATCCAAGTTCATTTTCTCTGCTCAATACAATTTCATTGTCGCTACACAATTTACATTGTTTCCCTATTGAGGTTTCACTTCCTAAGAATTCATGGGATTCCTAGAATCACCTTGGATATCCATACTCTTCCAACGATAGTTATTCCACAGCCGTCATCTTGTCAATGAATAAGACACATGTGATACAAGATAAATGCCTCGAGCACCTGACAATTTATCACTATGAAAATAATGTAGATCATGTCCCATATTATTGTAATAAATGAATATTATCAATGGTGTTGTACAATATTTCTTCATGTTGTCAGTTGAACTACATTGAAAACATCTATGTTGTCTCATTCGTTTTGAGGAAGATTCAAATATACATCTATTTGATTCTGATTCATGCTCTTACCTTGAAAATAGTTGTCCCTCTTCTACATTCCTAAAACATTATAGTTCCCACCATGTCCCATAAGTATCAACATACATCCTCACACATATCTTTTGAAATATACCTTTCATCAACCATTTCTCTATTGACCATATCTATATATGTTTCAATACAGATCCTGAAAATCATAGAGGTAATTTCCTATCAGGGCCCAAATTCAACAATGATTGCCTTCAAGGATGCACAAGCAACAAATTCGGGTGCGAAGTAAACTAAAATAATTAATTTTTTCACATATTCTATGATATAGATATTTTCTTAATTCATGGAGAAGAAGTCTATAGTTCCTTGAAGTGTTAATATGTGAGGATAGAGTTGTTTGTTGAACAATTCTTCAAAATCCACCCAAATAAGGACATAATAGACATTAACATACATAGATAGAACCCGAAACTAGAAGGAAAGATCCTATATCAAATAGGTTACTAGTTTGACATTCTTATTTGCTAGTGTGATGTTGAAATCAATAATAAAATTCATCCTATTCCGCCTCCCCTCTTCCTCTTCTGGTTCTGAATCACCCCAAAAAATGGGTGGATTCTTTTTCTAGAACTAGATGGAATGGATCACTTATCTTTATTCATCCCCCTGGTTTCCTATTTACATGACTTGTAAAGAATGTACTATACTCAAAACCATATGTTGAATCTCCTATGGGTCAGGTACAACCACATTCTCAACGACTTCTTTCATTTGGTTTCTACGATTCCTACCAGCTGCCATTTTCTAAAAACACAGCAACACCTCATAAGTATCACTATTTATTAATTGAATGATTAACATTTAAAATTATATAACAACATACTAAATAAAATTTCGTTCCTTAATTTAAAATTTACCATCTTCAAACAGTTTTAATTGATTTCAATTTCTTTTTAAAAATCATACCATTCTAAAAATACCACCACCATGCCCTTTTTCAATATAATTCATTTGAAAAAAAAATCAACAATTTTCAAAGAACAACACCTTGATCCAAATCATATATCATTAATCATAATGAAATATAAAATCATAGTGGGAATATATTTTTATAAATCATGTTATTCTCATCTCATTGGCTAAACCCATGAAAATGAGATTCCAAATCCTATAAGTGTCTCCAAATCACTTTTGTACCCTACTCTCTAGTAACATGAAGTACATTATAAGAAGGTTTGATATGTCATTTTATTCTCTAAATTTCACATATTAACAATCCTACTCGTTTATATGATCCCAAATCAATGTGTATACAAAATTGAATTCAAATCCAAGACTCAAAACCAATACAAAGTCAATGATGAATCAAGACACATACCACTTGTTCCACAAAGTATGGACCAAGCTGATACCGCTTGTCTAAAACAGATTATTTCACCGAATAAAAAGATACAAATTGTAAAATCCATATTATTTTTAATGGATTCATATGGAGGAGGAACATTACATAGACTTAAGAGACATTCACAAGACACCAAATGCTAGAAATAAATGCCAAAGGGATTCAATATATGCGGTGGATAAATTTCCCTTTAAGAATAAAACAAATATCCCAAAAATCTATATCCAAACAAACATCTACATGATGTATGATAACAATTAAAGAAAACTCTACATTTCATTTATCGAAATCCAACTAAAACCATGTACTACAGTGAATGACTACAATATCAATGTAAACAATGGATGACTATAAGTCCCACAAAAATCAATGATGATAATTGAAAACTCCATTTTCCAAGTATTCTCCATGATCCATCTCCACAATTAAACCCATGTATATAATATAATAGCTAAATATGTGTGATACCTTACCTTTAACCATTTCTTGATAAACTAAATTTTCATATCACTAATGTTCCATGGTAGGGGTGGGTAACGAAACTTAATAGATTTTCTCCAATTAATTTCCTACACACGCAACATATAAATAAAATGTTTGAAATATGTATATAGTCACAGTTCTTGTAATACAAATTCTAATATAGTTTATATCAAAATACAAACAAGTGGTAATGAAACCATTTTCCCAAACAACATCATGTTCCATGGAAATCAACCAAATATTATTCTAAAATAATTTCACAAGTTCTATTTTGGAATTACCATTCCACATAACTTATCTGCATAACCCACCATGAATGAAAACCATGGACTTACTTATACTTGTGAGTGGGGATCCATCCTTTCACTTAGCCTTCACATAATGAACAACTTTGACAGGGGAGAACATTAACCCTTATCCATACCACAAATTATGGGGTAGACTCATTACCCATATCCTTACCAAATAAACATGAAAAGAAACAATAATTATGTAAAAACATTGAAAAAGACAACCATTACATCAATTTAAATACTTTTGTTTTATTGAAAACCTTCCAAAAATTCTATTCAAAGAAACCCTTAAAATTCATTTCAATAAAACCATCTCTTTTATGGAAAACATTTTGATTAATAAATTTAATAAAATTCTATAAAATCCACATTTTAAAACCATGATGCAAATCAATTTCTACAAAACACCGAATTTCCATGTTTCCATAAACTGTCACTCAAGATGGTTTCCAAGATTCACAACATAAAAAATTAAAAATAAATTTCACAAGAAATAATAAATTTTAAATCATGACATGATATTGTAAATATAGGAGTCAATATTTAAGCCAAATACCTCAGGTTTTATGATGAAAAAGAAGAACATCCTGAAGAACACCCACAAAAACAGGTTAAATCTTGATGTACCCACCAATGATCTCTAACCCTATAATAAAACATAAAAAATTTAACCATATTTGGAATCAACAAACATATATATAACCCGATCAGATATTGAGCTAAAAAAAGAGAGGGATAATGATGAAGATCTAAGAAAAAAAATCCAAGAACTGACAAGAATGATCCCTTTCCATGAAGATCCGACTTTAAAATCCTAAGGAATAACTCCGTATCAATTCCAATTCGATGGGGAGAGGTTCTAAAACCATTTAGAGGAAAAATACAGATTAAGGGAGTTTTGGGGGGAAAAGAATCATTTATAGATGAAAACACATTAGATCTATAATTTATATATGTTACTTTTTACCCACCCTTAGTTTAGTCACATGGTTAAGTAAACCATGTGGAAAACATGATCCTACCACTTCCATAAGGGACACATCACACTGTTATAATTCATGGTTTACAGACTATAAACCAACCACTCCCAGGCTCACTATCCAAAATATGCTCCACACTGCATGGTTTCTTCTAGGCTTTCACACAGTTTGGGAAAATAATATGCCACCCGTATTCCTTTTCTTTATCCTTGGTTTCATTGTGCATAGTTTCATGTTGTTGTTTCGCAGTATTCACAAACCATATATCAATGGTGGTCCTATAGAAATCCACAAAACAGTCCAAATTTTCTCTAAAATCTCCCACACATCACCCATATATGTTACATATATAAAAAGAATATATAAAGGGCTACATATTGAAAAAGGGGGTTCTAAAAAATTCCTTGGATGACCACATTTTAATCACTATATAGTGATCATCCCTCTATGGGTAATGGATAAATTGTGAACCTACGTTCCTTTTCTATTACTTCCTATAACGCCCCGAACATTTGATCCATGTAATAAAAACATTGTAGGATGATATTTTTTGAAATTTACATTTTGGACAAAAGTACTTGAAAAAAAACTCAAGGCATTTTAATTAAAACACCGAAGTGTTCACATTAACAAAAATGACCAGAAGACACCACATTAGAAAAAAATACATAGTAGGAGTCCTATTAGAAATACAGGGTGATTAACCAATAAAAAACACCCAAAAAGATAATAAGGGAATTTCAGATCTGTCACAATGAACATTAGTATGGCCGGATCCACTACAACCGCACGGGGAATATGTGGAATTATGTGAATTATCTTAGTCAATTGTCTTGAATTTGTAACACCATAATGAATGGTTTTATATGCCCTCAATTCAACCATTTCCCCTTGGATGACCATTGAGTTTTTAATGGCTGTAATTATAGATGTAGGTTCTCTAGTGATTTGATGTAAAATATTCAGGTATAATTAAGTTTCCAATATATTGAAATTATTCATTGAAATTTAAAAAATAAACATATAAATCCTTTTTATAAAACATAAAAAGGATAATGATTTAATATTTTAGCTAAATTTATTGTGGTTTTCAAAATGAGGTGTGTATTTCCAATACTTTCCAAATATTTCAAATGTATTGAAATGTTTTTATAAATGTAGACATTTTACAATTTAAACATGGTTTTAACTAAAACTATGTATTTGATTTTTTTAATACAAGTATAATATTTTCATAATGAATTATTAAACATTGATTTATTACTTTATGTTTTAAAACATTAGAAACCGTAAAACTAAATAAAATGTTGGTTTTTTGACATGGTTTAGCTATAATAAGGATTAAAAACCTATATAAGTATATGAAAACCACTTTCTATATTAAACAAAAAAATAAATTTTTACTTAACTAAAATATTGGTGATAACCCCACCAAGCCGAGGGCCACAATGTGGTAGCCCTCAAAGCCTAGATGGGGCTGCTCTTCCACAACCCCCCTGACAATAGCCCAGGGGAAGTGCGAATGGATTGTTCATATTGGGTCTAGCATGCATAGGGGGTATAGATACCCCTAAGGGAACACATTTGCGCGTTCAAGGAACAGAGTGTTCCACTATGTGGGGGAGGCATGGAGTCGTTGGTGGGAACATGAGTGCACCCATAAAATAACCTCATACGAGGCAGTACCGGGAGGGGGAGGGGGATTTCTGGATGAATTCCTGGAGCCTCAGGCTTATAAAGGAGTCATGTATTTTAATCTGTTTTGAGGCGGGACAACAAATTTTCAACCGGGATGCGATTTGGGCCATCATATAGTGTCGCACACGATCTGATCTTTTCATTTTGTTTGGATAATGATCCTCAGTGGTCACAAATATTCTCCACATTTTTTGTACGCCATCTGATCCATCTTGGGTACAATCGCACCATTTCGATATTTTTCAATCACTATATCTTACCGTAGCCTTTCGATTATCTCCTCAGCAGATCTCATCTGTCCATTCCTTTTAAATTCACGGACTCACCCCCAGCTGTCAGATCTGGGCGAGATCTAATCCTAGATGTTCATTATTTTTCCTATTTTTGTTCCTCGCGCTTCCTTCTTCTTCCTCCGCATGTGCTGCACCAGTGGGTATTCCTAATTTCTTCATTTGTCTTTCTCCACCCGTGACTCCAGCAGACCCTCTATTGCCCTCATCTTTCACAAAGTCTCACCCACTATCATTTTTTATACCGAGTGAGCCTCGGGTTTCCAACAAGATTAATTAATATATATATATATATATATATATATGTGTGTGTGTGTGTGTGTGTTTTATATATTTTATAGTTTATATATATGACCCTTTACACTTCCTTCCTATTAGGTGTTCATCTTCTCTAACATCCAACATGTTTCTAAGACTCTCCTCCACCTCAAACTAAATAATGGTACTATTTTTATCTTTTCACGTTTTGGTTTGGGTTTATATATATATATATATATCTATACATATAGAAGTATATACATATATACATACATACATATATATATAAGTTTAAGAAAATATATAATATTCCATCTTAACCAGGAGAAAGTTTAATATTAAACATGTTCATAACCCTCAATCGAGCGAGGGTGTGATTTCTTATGTGTTTTATAAATATAAATACATATATATGTCGATGTTTAAATATATATAAGAATATAGGTATGTGTTTCAAAACCAAACCCTTTATATATCATATGGAACACATAAAATTAATGAACTCCGATTTTAATTATTGAATCATGTAAGTGTCAATTAAGAATTTTGTTAAACCATTATACAAATATTGTATACTAAATTATATATGTATATATTTTAAAACCCTTTTTATATTTTATGGCATGTTTTGTAACTTATACCCCATTTATTATCTAATGTTCTTAAGGGGTATAAAACATTCAAGTGTAATCATGTATTTAATTTATGATCTTTTATGTACACATTATATATTATTATATATATATATTTAAATATATATATATATATATATATATATATACAGGTTTTGATGAACCTCTATTACTCTTGATTTTATGACTCCTAAATACTGAGTTTCATAGTTTAAGTAGTTTTGTAAAATATAAAGAATTATATTTTTGTACAAAACTCTTATATATGTGTGTATGCCTATATGTATATTCATCTTTGGGTTGTAATCATAAATTGACTATGTTTTCATAAAAACAAATTTTCAGTGATTTAATTATTTATGAGGGGTGTATAATGTTTATGATAATTTGTTAAACCATGTGTTGGTTGAGAAAATATTGTGTGCACACTTTGTGTGTATATATATATAGTTCATATCATTTTAACCCACATTTAGAAAAAATAGAAGCTACCCTAGTCTATGCCCTCCTAATATTTCTAGATGAATGAAATAATCTATGCACTAGAATCTACAGTTATAAATGTTGTTCAATCATTAGGTTTTGATTTGTTAAATAATTCATTTATGAGCATTTGTTTTAAATATGGATGACAATTATCCTAATTTTAGAATTGTGAAATTCGAAATTAAAATGTTTAGCTTCATAATATGGATTTTTAGATTTGTCATTTTAGGTGATAAACTAGTGTTAAATGTTCTTTAGTTATTGAAACATTGTTTTCCTACCATACTATTCATTCATTGTCATGCATTTATAGTATTGTTATTAACTCTTATATGAATGAGTTACATTGTATATGAAAATTCTAATGAAATTTCTTTTCATGGAATAAATAAATTAAAACACTCAAAGTGGTATGAGACACTTTGAACGATATGAAATGAAAAATTAAATTATTCATGGTGGTATGGGACACTTTGAATAATATGAAATGAAAAAATAAATTACTCAGGGTGGTATAGGACACATTGAATACAATAAAATATGAAACAATGCAATATGTGACCCATGGAATGATCAATGATAAGTAACTTAATTAATGAAATTGTTACGAGAACTTTGATTTAGAGAAATGAGGAATGCATTTGACTTATTTTTTGACAGGAGAGGCCCGCTATAGCCCCTTGATACATCGATAAGTCTGATGAGATAAACTATAAGTGGAAAAGGCCTAGGCCTTTTCTCGATTATGATTTATGGTCTTGGCACGAGGCCTCGACACAAAGTTTATGATCTTGGCATGTGTCCTTGACACATTCCTACATATTCACTTCCCTAATTATGACTATGAATTTTAATTAACCAGAAGAATATTTGACAAGTAAAATATTATTGGTTAAAGAGATTATATATATGATAATTAGATGAATTAAAAGCATATGCCTTATTAATTATTTCAACACTCAAGGATTTATTACCCAGTGTATGATTGACAGTTGTAATGGATGACATTGATGTTATTATTTTTATGTGCAACTCTGATCATGAAATTCTATTAGTTTTAAATAATGTATATGAATTATCACATGAAATACATATTAATGTTATATTTTCTCTACTTATTAGTTCTGTATGATCATTATTATAATTGTAACATGTTTTTTTTTTGTTTTTATAGTATTCTATGAAATGTGCTCTTGAAATTCTTAGAAAAAATATTACATTATGAAACATGTGTTACAACATTACTAAAATAAATTTTTTCTGAAAAGTTTTAAATAAAAGTTTTTAAAAGGTTTTAATTGTAAATTATGGTATTTTGAAACCCCATACTGGGTATTTGTATGCTCACTATACGTTTTCAATCTATTTTCTTTTGCAGGTTCTATAGATTTAATTAACGTTTTCGGAGGAAAATTTATAGAGTTTCATTCTCTTCCAATTTTTAATGAAATTTAAATATTTTTGTTTGATTCTCTAGGACCAAAACAAAAATGATCCTCATGAATGGAACATGTGTGTGTGATTTCAGTTTTCCTTTTAATAAAAATAAATTTCACACCATGTTTTATTTCTACTCTACACTGAATTCTGGGAATCCTAGGGTGAGGGTGTGATAGTTGGTATCAGAGGATCGATTTAGATAACTCTGGAAAACCGGAATTGAACAAAAAATTACTTAAGGAATATACATTATGAAGTTTTTATAATTTTCAAATGGAAAATGAAAATAACAATATTTTATCTCTTCCTATTGAGGCTCTAGAAACCATAGTTTCCCTATCCATCCATGAAAACATGGTAATCTACGAACACATTTATAGGACATGCCAGCACCTCTACGATGTGTCAAACTCCCCTCATGTACTTCAACACCACCGTGGAGAGGGTTTAAACTACCTATTTATAATGAAAATATATTTCTATTCTGTGCACATTGGGGAATATACATCCAGGCTATTTTTAGACGCTTCACTGCAGTAGAAGGCATCCCATCCATCTTGACTATCCTTGAAGCTATAGTAGCGGGTGACCTCCGCACATCATATAAGTGCCAAATCTTGTCCTATGGCCGTTATAGTCAAATAATGGACTTTGAAATCCTTGAAATTGAGGCCTTCCTTTCACTGTACTGGCATAAAGTACATACTTATGTCTCTCGGCTTTACACCCCTCATGTCTCACACTGGATACACTATATGTGTACCCACTAGATTGAGCAAGATAGCTCGAGTAGCATTTGGTTCAGGGAGATCGAGAGTTTTGGATTTTTTTATTGGATTCATGTAACCAGGAACTGGGGAAACCATTAGTCCTAAGTGTGGTATATCAGTTGTTTTATGAAAATACAACTTGTTTTAGTCACATTTCACCTACCTTTTCAGTGATTGTGCTTTTTGATGAGTTTAATTGAATGGACATTCATGAAATTTTTAATTTTTTTTGATAAAAGTACAAATCCACATCTTTTCTCTTCACGTTGAGGTACTAGAGACCATTATGGTCAGAACCTATGCGGAAGAATACATTCCCTTAGAAAACATGTGATGAAAATGAAAACATCATTAAAAGGTATCGAACAGTCCAGATATTCTCTGCTCTTAATAAAGGAATTCCTATATGTACCATCACATAGCCAGTATCCAACTTGCTGAGTATAGGAGATGGGGAAGGTACCATGAAGGACTTTTCCTCTACTTCACTAAATCCTTAAAAATCATAGCCAAGTAAAGGTTTCAATAAGATTCCATGGAAGGGATCCTTCCCCAACCAACATGCACCAAATCATGAGCATTAGTTCATATGACCAATTCTACGACATTAACATTCTGAGTCAAGAGACAGTCTGACGAGTTATTAGACAGTTTTTCCATTCAGACATCTCTAAACATTATACCATTGGATACTCCCTCTTGAAACCCGAGTGTGCAATGAAATAGTTTAACCCTTACTGTCCGAGGTGTGTCTGTGCTCGGGAATCAGAATAATTGAACACCAATTTGGGTATTCAGTTGATCTCACCTGAGGATCCTCCATGATGGGGGATGTTGTGGAGATCATTAGAGAGTCTTCTTAGCTTGGTTATACTAAATGAATTGTGAGGTCCCAATTCCTATTAAGGGGGTAATAATGTAACTCCCCGAACTTATATTATAGGTAATAACAACATTTTAGGATGATATTTTATTTAATTTCCATTTTGAACAAACATTCCTTGAAAATAAACACAAGGTATTCTATTTAAATCGTCGAATTTTTTACATTACAAAAAGATCACATGAAACCATACAACCTAAAAGTACATATTAAATACCTATTAAAATTAGAGGGAGACCACCCAATACAAAAAAATAACCAAGAAGATAATAAGGGTCTTTCGGATCCATCAGAACAAACATTAGTTTGGCCAGAGCCACTGCAACTGCAGTGATAATTAGTGGAATGATGTGAACCATCTTTGTCAATTTTATTGAATCTGGAACAACATAATTCATGGTTTTATAGGGCATCAATTCAACTATTTTCCATTGGCTGACCTTTGAGTTTATAATGGCTATAATTATAGTCATTGGTTTTCCAATGGTTTAATTTAAAATCACTGGGTATAATCATGTTTCCAAAATATTTAATGTATTCATTGATATTATAACATTAAACATATAAAAAATTCTTATATCCTTTAAAAATGATAATGATTTAATATTTTATCTACACATAGTGTTATTTTCAAATGGAAGAATTTATTTCCTATAGTTTCCAAATATTTCAAATGTGTTGAATTTTTTTTATAAATGCAGACATTTTAATGTTTAAATCGGGTATTAACTAAAACTATATCTTTGATATTTGTAATACTAGTATATGATTTTCTTCATGAGGTATTAAACATTGATTTATTATTATTTTTAAAACATTATCACTAGTAAATGTAAAAAATATGACGGTTTTAGGAAATGGTTTAGATATAACAAGGAATAGACACCTATATAAGTTTTTGAAAAACAATTTATATATTTATAAAAAATTAATGTTTACTCAACAAAAATACAGGTGAGTACCGCACCTAGACAAGGGCCACCTTGTGGAATCCCTCAAAGCGTTGATGGGGTTTCTAACACACAACCCCCTGGAAATAGCCTAGAGGCAGTGTGCATGAATCGTGCATGCTGGGTCTAGCATGAACAGGGGGTATAGATACCCCTATGGGCACATAGGTTGGTGTTCAAGGACAAGAGTGCACCACCATGCGGGGCGGCACAAAGGCATGGGTGGGAGCAGGAGCGCACCCGTAGATGAATCTGGTACGGGACAATACAAGGAGGGGGATATTTCATGATGAATTTTTGGTGCCTCAAGATTATAGGGAAGTTATGGAGTTCACTCTGTTTTGATTTGGGATAGCGATGTTTCAGTTGTGATGCGATCTGCCCCATCAGATCATGTCGCGTGTAATCTGATCCGTGCATTTGGTTCGGCTAACGAACCCTAGTGGCCACATATATTCTCTGTGTGTTTTGTATTATGTCTGATCCATCATGGATCTAATAAAATTCATTACTTTTTTTAAATCAACACATCTTACCGTATCATTTTGATCATATCCTAAATAGATCACATTCGTCCCTTCCTTTTAAAGTCACGAACTATCCCCCAACCGTCGGATCTTGGCGATATCTAATCCTAGATATCAATTAATTTTCCATTTTTTC
The DNA here is from genome assembly GCA_963277665.1 of Viscum album. Classification (NCBI taxonomy): domain Eukaryota; kingdom Viridiplantae; phylum Streptophyta; class Magnoliopsida; order Santalales; family Viscaceae; genus Viscum; species Viscum album. The sequence continues at coordinate 1,170,641,329 of OY728158.1, read as the reverse complement.
TTCATTGTGTTGCATTATTTTTCTTCTAAATGCACTGCACCAGTGGGTATGTCAACTTTCTTCATTTGTCCTTCTCCACCCGTGACTCTAGTAGACCCTCCCCTACCCTCGTCTTTCACAACGACTCACTGTCAGTCATTTTTTATTTTGAGTGGGCCTAGGGTTTCCAGAAAGATTCATTAATATATATATATATATGTGTGTATTATATATATTTTTTAGTATATCTATATATATATATATATATATGTGACTCGTTACACTTCCATCCTATTAGGTGTTCATATTCTCAAGGTTTTAACGAGTATTCGAGCATTTCCTCCACCTCAAACACAGTAAGTGTCCTATATTTTTCTTTCCATGTATCGTTTTGGTTATATATATATATATATATTCATATATAAGTATATACATATATATATATATAGTTAAAAATATGTCTAATTTCCCCCCCTTAAGCTGGTGATATTTTTGTATTAAACATGCTCATAACCCTCTATTGAGCAAGGGATTGAGTTCTTATGAGTTTGGTAAATATATATATATATATATATATATATATCAATATTTATATATAAAAAATAATATATGTATATGTTTCAAAACTGAACTATTTATATATCATATAGAATAAATAAAATTAATGAAACATTGTTTTAATTAATGAAAAATGTAAGTGTCATTTAATCTTTGTGCTAAACCCTTATACATATATTTTATGTTCTATTATATATTTATACCTTTTAAAACCCTTTTTATATTTAATGGCATGTTTTGAAACATATAAAACCTTGATTAATGAATTTTTCTAATGGGTATAAAACATGAAAGTGTCATCAAATATTTATTTTATGTTCTTTTATGTACACTTTTTATATTCATATATATATATATATATATATTCATACAGGTTTAGATGAACCTCTAATATGTTTGATGTTAAGACTCTTAAATACTGTATTTCAAATTTTAATTAGTTTTGTAAAATATAAAGAATTATATTTTTGTACAAAACTCTTATATATGTACGTACGACTAAATGTATAAGCATCTTTGGGTTTTAATCATAAACTGATTAAGATTTCATAAAAGACAATTTTTTGTGGTTTAATTATGTTTAAGGGAAGTATAATGTATATGAAAATTTTTTATACCATGGGTTGGTTGAGAAAATATTATGTATACACTTTGTGTGCATATATATATATAGTTCCTATAATTTTAACCCACATTTATACAAGAAGAATAGCCCGAATGGCCCAAATTCCTTTTATTTTATTTTATTATGGATAATCCCCTTTTTAAGGGTTGAAGGAGAACCTGTACATGACTCATAGGCCCAAGGCACAATGCCTGACAAACCTGAATACATGACCCAAAGGCCCAGAGGCATACCATGCCCAATACATGACCCGTAGGCCAATCCCACATGAACTGCCCCTCCCCAGCTTTCTGTGACATTGATCACCATGCTCCCCACCTTTCATTTCTAATCAGCTAGCATTGACCCGTACAAAGCTGGATGGTGCCTGGTCCCAATGGCGGCTGCCATACCCTCTCATTCTTCCAATCTGGTTAGCTCTGCATCTGGTGGATGCTACTCCTGTTTCTCTAATCCTCTTCTGGGGCCTGTTTTGTGTGAACTGGGCTACTCCATGGTCTACGTGACCTGAAGGCCCCATGTCCCGAAGGCCTTTGATGACCCGAAGGCCCTGGAGACCCATAGGCCCAAACCGGGGGCCCGACGACCCAAATCGGGTGAATAGTTCTTGCTGCTATAGTACGAACAGTACCGAACAGTCACTGCTACAGTGACTGCTACAGTACCTGAAAATTTGCCTCCACCCGGTTTTGAACCCGGGTCTCTAGGATGGAAAACAGGAGCCCTTACCACTTGGGTACGGGCTCGTTGGCTATACAAGAAGAATAGTAACCCTAGTCTAGTCCCTCATAATATTTATAGAAAAATGAAATAATCTATGCACTAGAATATGTTGCAATAAATTATGTTCAATCATTTGTTTCTATTTTGTTAAATATTCCATTTATCAGCATGCGTTTTAAATATGAATGAAAATTAACCTAATTTTAGAATTGTGCATTCTGAAATATAAAATGTTTACCTTCGTACTAAGGATTTTAGGATTTTGCATTTTATGCGATAAACTAATGTTTAATGTTGTTTAGTTATTGAGACATGTTTATCCTACAATACTAGTCATTCATTGTCATGCATAGATAGAATTGTTATTAACTCTTATATACATGAATTACTTTGTATATGAAAATGGTAATGAAATTACATTTTTCGAATAAAAAAATTAAATTATTCAATGTGCTATGGGACACTTGGAATAATATGAAATGGAAATTTAAATTATTCAAGGTGGTATGGGACACTTTGAATAATATGAAATGAAAAATTAATTATTCAAGTTGGTATGAGACACATGGAATAATATAAAATAAGAAACCATGTAATATGTGATACATGGAAGGATATGTGATAAGAAACGTAATAAATCAAAGTAGAATTAGAACATTGATTTAGAGAAATGAGGATTGCATTAGAATTATTATGTGATGTGTGGGTCCCTTTATAGTCCCTCGATGAATCGATAGGTCTCATTAGACATACTATATGTGGAATAGGTTGCGGACTTTTCGGATTATGATTTATGGTCTTGGAATGAGACCTCAAAATAGGGTATATTGTCTTGTCACGAGGCCTTGACATTATCAGGCATATGCAAGTCCCTAATTATGACTATGATATTTAATTAACCAATAGAACATTCTACTAGTAGAATATTCATGGTTAAAGAGATTATTTATATGCGAATTAGATGAAGTAAAAGCTTATGAATGATTTATTAATTCAACACTCAGAGATTTATTAAATAGTGTACGATTCTCAGTAGTAAAGGATACAATTGAAGTTAGTATTTTTATGCGTGAATCTGATCATGTAAGACTCATAGTTTTAAATTTTGTACTTAAATTTTCACATGTCATACCTATTAAAGATATATTTTCTCAGCTTATTATTTATGTATGACAATGCTTATATTTGGAACATGTTTCTTTGTAATTTTTATAGTATTCTATGAAATGTTCTCCTTTAATTCTTAGGAAAAATATTATGATATGAAACATGTGTTATAAAATTCCTAAAGGAGATGTTTTTTTATTAATTATGAAGGAATTTTTTCAAAAAGGTTTTAATTGTATATTATTTTAATTTGAAACCCCTTAATGGGAATTCATATGCACCCCTTATGTTTTCAATATATTTTATTTTATAGGATTAGTAGATTTAACTCACTTTGTTTGGTGGAAACTATGTGGAGTTTATTTCTCTTCCAGTTTTGAAAGACATGTAATAATTTTATATGATTCTCTAGGACCAAATCCAAAAAGATCCTCATGAAGGGAATATGTGAGTTTGAATTTATCATTCATTTTTATAAGAAAAAATACACAATATATTTTATTTCAACTCCGCAGTGGATTTGGGGCAGCCCGGGGTCGGGGCGTGATAGTTTGTATCATAGGTTCAGTTTAAATAACTCTGGGAAACTTGAAATAAACAAAAAAAATTACTTAATCATTACTCTATATGGTTTTTTATTAATTTTTAGATTGAGAATAAAAATACAAGTCTTTTTTATCTTCCTATTGAGGCTCTCGAAACCATAGTTTCCTTAGCCAGTCATGATATCTTTGTAAACTATGCACACATTCGTATGAGATGCAAACACCTTTATGATGTGTCAAACACTCCCCAATTACATCAACTCCACTGATTAGCGAGTATAGAATACCTCTTTATGATGCAAATACAATATTCATCCTACACAAATCGTGGAATGTACTTCGAAGTACTTTTTAGATGCTTAACAATAGTAGATGGAATCATGACCCCTTGGGCTTTCCAAGAAGTAGCAGCAGCGGATGACCTCTGCAGATCATATATGTGCCAAATCATGTCATATGTCCATTATGGTCATGTAATGGACTTTGAAATCATTGAAATTGTAACCTTCCATTGTTTTTATAGACATCATGTACATACTGATGTCTCTAAACATTACACCCCTCATGTATCTCCCTGGAGACCCCATATGTATACCCATGAGATTAAACTAGACTACTCGGGTTTCATTTCTTTCAGGGATATCGAGAGTTTCAGAATTGTTTTGAGGATTAATGTAACCGAGAATTGGGGAAACCATTAGTCCTTGGTGTTGTGTACTATATTTTTTATGAAAATACAAATAGGTTTTTCATATTTCTTCTACCTTTTCGGTGTTTGTGCTTTGGGATGAGTTTCACTTATTGGACTTTCATGAAATATTTTTATTTTCATATGGAAAGAAAAATCCATATCTCATCTCTTCCCATTGAGGTACTAGAGGCCATTATGTTCTGAACCGATGCAGTAGAATACCTTACCTTCGCAAACCTGCGAAAAAATTGAATACATCATTACGAGATAACAAACAGTCCAGACATTCTCCGCTTCTGCCAAGGGAATGCCTATATCTACCACCGCATAGTGCCCTTCCAACTCTCTGAGTATAAGAGATGGGGAAGGTACCATGATGGACTTTTACTATGCTTCACTCAATCGTAAAACATCACAACCTGGGCAGGGTTTCAAAAGGCTTCCCTTGAATGGAACCTTCACGCTGCCTACATGCACCAAATCCTGAGCATCATTTAGTATGACCACGTCTTCGACATTGAAATTCTCAGACAAGAGACGGTTTGATGAGTTAATATAGTTTTTTACCATTCAGGCATCTATGCACTTTTTACCATTTGAGCCTCCCCATAGATTCCCGAGTGTCCTATGAAAGAGTTTAACCCTTATTGTCTAATGTGTGTCTAGGCAAGAAAATTTGAAGAAATGATCACCAATTTGGGTATTCAGCTGACCACACTTGAGGATCCCAAATGATGGGGGATGTTTTGAAGAATTTCAGAGAGCCTTTCTAGCATGGTTATGTGACATGAATTGTGATGGTGAAATTCCTATTTTGGGGGGAATAATGTAATTCCACAAACATATCTCCCAATTAATAACGACATTGTAGGATGAAATTTTATTTAATTTTCATTATGGAAAAACATGACATGAAAATAAACACAAGGAATTTTGTTTAAAATAATGAAGTGTTTAAATTATAACCAAATTAGAAGAAAAAATACTACCCAAAAATATCTTTTAAAACACCTATTAGAATTAAAGGGATACGACCCAATACAACAAAACGACCAAGTGGTTAATAAGGGTATTTCAGATCTGCCACAATGAACATTAGTATGGCTAGATCCATTGCAACCACACTGAGCATCAGTGGAATGATGTGCACAATCTTCCTCAATTGTCTTGAATTTGGAACACCCTAATGCATGGTTTTATAGGGCCTCAATTTAACTGTTTCCTATTGGGTGACCGTTGAGTTTCTAACGGATATAATTATAGCCATTAGTTTTTTGGTGGTTTATTTTAAATTCCTTGGGTATAATTAGTTTTTCAAAATATTTAATGTATTCTTTGAAATTATAAAACTAAACATATAAACTATTTTTAAAAACCTTAAAAAGGATAATGATTTAATAGTTTAACTACACATAGTGTTATTTTCAAAATGAAATATGGATTTCAAATACACTCCAAATATTTCAAATATGTTGCAATGTTTTTATAAATATAGATATTTTAATGTTTAAATAAGGTTGTACCTAAAACTGTGTCTTTGATTTTTGTAATACAATTATATTATTTTCTTAATAAGGTATTAAACATAGATTTATTACTTTATGTCTTAAAAAATTATCTTTTGTAAAACTAAGGAAAATAAAGGTTTTAGGACATGGTTTTTCTATAATAAGGAATAGAAACCTATATATGTATATGAAAACCAACTTCTATATTTATCAAAAAAATGAATATTTACTAAACTGAAATATAGGTGTGTACCCAACCTCGACAAGGGCCACATTGTGGCCGCCCTCAAAGCCTTTATGGGGCTACACATGCCCAACCCCTGGAAATAACCTAAGGGTAGTGTGCATGCATCATGCATGCTAGGACTATCATGAACATGGGTAATTTCTACCCATAAAGGGTGCACATGTGTGTGGGTGATGACCATAGTGCCCTATCTTGTGGGGAGACTTGGAGGCTTGGGTGGGCGCAAGATCGCGCCTGCAGAAGAACCTGGTACGAGGCGGTACCGGGAGGTGGGATTACTAGATGAATTCTTGGATCCTTAGTCTTATATGGAAGTCGCATAGTTCACTCTGTGTTGATGCGGGATAGAAACTTTTAAGATGGGATGATATCTGGGTTGTTAGATCGTCCCGCGCATGATCTGATCCGTTTGTTTGGTTCGGCTAACGAACCACAATGGCCGTGGATATTCTCTACATTTTTTTATGACCTATGATCCATATTGGATATAATCACATTTGTTACTTCTTTTTAAATCATTGCATCTTATCGTAGCCATCCAATCATCTCTTCAGCGGATCTCATCCGTCCATTCCATTTAAATTTGTGGACTCTCCCCCAGCCATCGGATCTGGGTGAGATATAATCCTACCAGTTCATTAATTTTTGGGGTTTTCATCATCGCGTTTCCCTATTCTTCCTATGCATGCACTAAAATAGTGGATATTACTACATTTTTCATTGTCTTTTCCCCATCTGTGACTCTATTGGACCCTCCCCTGTAATTGTCTTTCACAAAGACACACCCTTGGTCGTCTTTTATACAGTGGGGGACTCAGGTTTCCCAAAAGTGTCATTAATATTTATGCGTGTGTTTGTGTGTGTGTGTGTGTGTTTTATAGGTAATATAGTATATATATGACCCGTTACACTTCCATCCTCTCATGTGTTCTTCTTCTCAAGCCTCTATTCCGTTTCAGAGCCACTCCTCCACCTCAAACCAAGTAAGGGTCCTATTTTTGCCTTTCTATGTTTCAGTTTGGTTTTATAAATATATATATACATATAGAAGTATATAACTATATAAATAAATAAATAAATATATATATATGATTAAGAATTTGACTAATTGTACCCTCTTAAGAAAGTGAAATTTTAATATTAAATGTGTTCATAACCCTCTATCAAGCATGGGTTTGAGTTCTTATCTGTTGGATAAATATATATATATATATATATGTGTTGAAGTTTATTTATTTAAAATCATATATGTATATGTTTCAAAACAAAACCCTTTATATATCATATAGAATAAATAAAATTAACGAAAACCTTATTTTAATTAATGAAGCATGTACATGTCATTTAATCTTAGTGCTAAACCCTTATACATATATTGTATATTCTATAATATATGTATAAATTTTAAAACCCATTTTATATTTTATGGCATGTTTTGTAACTTATAAATCAGTGATTAAATAATGTTCCTAATGGGTATAAAACATGAAAGTGTCATAAAGCATTTAATTTCGGATCTTTTATGTAAATTTTAGATAATCATTTATATATATATAATTATATATATATATATACATATATTTATACAGGTTTAGATGAACCTCAAACATGCTTGATTTTATGACTCTTAAATATAGAGTTTCAATGTTTCAGTAGTTTTTTAAAATTTAAATAATTATATTTTAGTACAAATCACTTATATATGATAGTACAACTATATGTATATCAATCATTGGGTTTTAATAAAATTCTAATTATGTTTTCATAAAAACCATTTATTTTATTTAATTATGTTTTAGAGATGTATATTGTTTATGATAATTTGCTAAATCATGGGTTGGTTGCAAAAATATTGTGTATAAAATTTCAATATATATATAGTTCCTATAATTTTAACCCACATTTTTACAATAACAATAGCTACCCTAGAGTATTCCCTCTTAATATTTCTACAAAAATGAAATAATCTATGCACTAGAATCTTTTGAAATAAAAGTTTTTCAATCATTTGGATCTGTTTTGGTAAATATTCCATTTATCAGCATGTGTTTTAATATGAATGATAACTATCCTAATTTTATAATTGTTTATTCTGAAATATTAAATATATACATTCATAATATGGATTTTCAGATTTTTCATTTAATGTGATAAACTAGTGTTTAATGTTAATTATATATTGACACATGATTTTCCTACCATAATTATCATTCACTGTCTCGCATTAAAGGAATTTTTATTAACTATTATATACATGAATTAATTTTTTATGAAAATTCAAAAGAAATGGCCTTCTATAGAATATCGAAATTGAATTATTTAAAGTGGTGTGGGACACTTGAATAATATTAAATGAAAAATTAAATTATTCAAGTAGGTATGGGACACATTGAATAATATGAAATGAAAATTATAATTATTCAAGGTGGTATGGGACATTTTTAATGAAATGAAATAAGAAACCATGTAATATGTGACACTTACAATGATAAGCTGTATGTTACTTAATAAATCAAAGTGGTATGATCCCTTTATTTAAAGAAATGGGGCATTCATTGGACATATTATGTGACGGGTGGGGCCCAGTATAGCCTATCGATGCATCAATAGGTCTCATTAGAAAATCATGATGTTGAATAGGCTGATGAATTTCTCGACTATATTTTATGGTCTTGGCACGAGGCCTTGACACAGAGTTTATGGTCCTGGAATGAGGCCTTGACACATTCTGGCGTATGCACTTCCCTCATCACGACTTTGAAATTTAAATAACCAAGAGAATATATGATAAGTAGAATATTATTGTTTAAAGAGCTTATTATATGGGAATCAATTTATGTTAAATTTTATGGATTATTAATAATTTCAAAACTCATATATTTATTAACCAGTGTATGATTTACAGTAGTAAAGGATGAACTTAAAGTTATTATTTTTATGCGCTACTCGGATCATGTAATACTGTTTGTTTTAAATACAGAACTTGCATTTTTTAAATTTCATACATATTAAAGTTAGATTGTCTCTAATTATTATTTCTACATGATAATTCTAATTATTGGAACTTTTTTCTTTGTAATTTTTTAGTATTCCATGAAATGTGCTATTTTAATTCTTAGACAAAATATTTTGTTATGATACATGTGTTACAACATTCCTAAAGCTAATTTTTTCTGAATAATTTTAAAGGAATGATTTCAAAACCATTCAATTAGAATATTATGTTATTTTAAAACCATTTGCGGGGCATTTTTATTCTCACCCAATGTCTTCAATCTGTTTTCATTTTCTTGATTATTATATTTAAGTCACATTGTTCGGTGGCAGCTTTGTGGAGTTTCTTTCTCTTCCAGTTTTGAAATAAATGTAATAATTGTATCTGATTATCCAAGACCAAAACCAAAATGATCATATTGAATGGAACATGAGTGAGTGATTTCATGATTCCTTTTAATAAAAAAATTACACACTATGTTTTATTTGAACTCTGCATTGGGTTAGAGGCAGCCTAGGGCCAGGGCACAACACTTCGCCTATGAGAAAAATTATGACTCTACTTCTTTTTATCTAATGGTCCACTCTTGGTATGTGAATAAGAAGAAAACATCCCTGAAGCACTAAACTCAACCTAGTTCATCTCATCTTTGGGGCCCCATTTCACCATGTTTGAAAATTATTAATTGGAAAATATTTTAAAATGAACCACTATCCAATTCCTCAGTACATCATAAAATGGATAAATAGAGTAGAATCATACATAACCAATATAGGTGTAAAATTTTGTATCCCAAAGAAATGATCTATAAAATCATTCCCCCAAATCTCCCTTGAGTAAAATTTATTTATTTTTGATCACTAACACTCTTAAGTATTTCATAGAATAATATCAAGAAAGGAATATCATATAAGCCATTCTATGTTAGGAATGTATCATTTTCTACCTTTATATTCTCATCCCATCTATTCATTGAATATCTATAATGAAAATACTTTTCCAGTTTCCCCTATGCTCTATATAATTATCTATCTATTGAAATATTATCTTCATTGAATCTATAAAAAACTATATTATCATCTACAATCTTCACATAAAAAGAATTTTATTTAATGAATCTGAAATCCATCATAAACCATTTATCGAATAACTAACTTTTGGGACCCATGTATTTTAGAATTCATGGCTTAGAAAAATATCGCCATGAGCTTTTCATTAAAAGGATTTCAATATAAAACTTTTGTTTCTAGTGTCACCCTACCCTCCTGGCACATTACTAGAGAATCTTGTGGTCGTATATCACAAAAATTATTAAGGAAAGGACTTGTTTATTTCTTTCATAGTTCAATATATAATAGTTTAGTGTTTTTAGTAACCAAAAAACATCCCCAAAAGTCTACACATTTCATATTGCATAAGGTTCTCATAAAACTCATGAATCCTCTATCCCTAAAATATCTTCTATTAAGATTGTGTAAAAAATATCCTAAGATCCAAATATATTTTCATCAAATAATGGTAATATAAGACATCATAATTATATATTCAGTCAAGTAAAATTCCAATAATTACTTACTTTTGAAAGCACAATATAAATTATATTATACAATTTTAATGGATAGTAAATATTTTTATAACTAATACATCAATGACATAAAAGAATATGAATAAAATGTAAATAATGTATTTTAAATGAGAGTAATTAATATATAACATATTTAAACCCCATACCACGATTAAAAAAAAATTAAAAATCATATTTCATTAAATCCTATAATCATGACATCTAAAAATACAATACATGAATATCATAAACTTTCCCTAAATTGCTGAAATATAAGAAGAGGTATAAGGTCCTAACCAAATTATTGAAAATAAAATCTATGAATTCAATGTCCAAAATTGTGTAATAAATAAAAATAGAGATTTAAAATAAATTTAGTGTATCATTGGTTAGTTATCCTAAATGATTCATACTTAGAGAGCTATGTAACCCTTCTCCAAACATGTTGAAGGTTATTTAATAGTAGAAATTTTATATAAATAACATCTGTATTATATACCTTTAATCATATATCTATAAATATAATTAAATTAATAAAAAATAATCATCTATAATAAAATACACATAAAAGAAATTAATGTTACAATAAAACTATAACAAATAACAATCACAAGCTATAAAAAATTAGAATTCATTTTAATGTCATGTAGTTCAAAAATATGTATAATATCACGATGCAATGATAATGTATAAATAATGTTCCAAAATATACAAAAATTTGGAAAAATAACAAAGAATAAGGTATGATACTCCTCCAAATCTTATCCCTTTTGCTAACTCATATATCGGAAGCTAGTCTATTATTGATAGATCCCATAAAATTACTAGAATCCTAGACCATTTAGTATACATTACCACTATGGTTTACATATATATTTTAAGAAATATATTCATTAGGCCACCAAAATAAATAAAATCATTGGATACAATAAATTTATGTGAATAAAAAACATGATATATAAAAAAATAAACATAGCATGTATTATAATATAGAATGAATGATAACCACTCTAATGAATTATAATGACTGCTTTATCAAATTCATAAAAGTTAATATGCACTGATATTCTAGTCACAACATGATGGTGAATGTATTATCACAACATAATATAATTATAACATTGTTGAATGATTTACCTTGATAAAATTACCATCATATTGAATAATTTATCATTGAATCGATAAAACTAAAGTGAATGGAGCATCACTGTAACATTACTCAAGATGATAATGTTTTAATTATATAACTAATGAAATGTTGGATGATTTATGAATATATAAATATTAAATAGTGTATATTACAATATACTAAAATAGGATAATGATATATGACTAATATAATATAAAAAGTATGGGATATATCCCAAGACATATTTCTCAGGTGAATGATATATCACGAACTCAATGTCAAAGTTGAATGAAATAACACTAATACTCTATCCAATGTGAAAATATATCAATGATAAAATAACCAAGGAAAATGATAAAATATAGATATAATAATAAGATGGATGGTATATCATAATAAATCATCATTCCTATGTTAAATTTTGATCTCCATACTAATCCACAAAGAAAGAGTATATACGACCTATTAAATGATTAATGTCAGATATATATCGATAGAATATAACTAATAAAATGTAAATAACATATCACAAACATATATAACATTAATGGTGAATGATATACCAGAAATTAAATAAACACTTTGCTCAGTTCCATTCCAACATAAAAACCATATAAGTGAAACAAAATTTCACCACATAACCAAATCCTATGTGAATGACCCATCACCATATATCTCATAAACCCCTTCATTACATACTCACTCTAATTATCCTATTCCTAGATTAGGATACCCTTTCCCCATTTCATACACCTATTCTCTCTTAACCCTTCCAAAAATACCAACACAAGGATCAAAATCTCATATATCTAGTCAAATCATATATTTTATTCCATACTACCCTATAATAATAAAATAGCCTAAAAAGAGATAATTTTCAAATAAACCAACCCATAAATGATCATTTTATTGGTATGAAATTTTGAAATTATATGTATGTAAACCCCTCAAGGGTTTTAATTTCTACGAATATAATAGAATTCCCATGGAAACATTAACATATATGCCCAAAATTTTAAATTATAATATTTACAAGATCAACCATGTGATATAAAGTTATTACAAATTACACATCATATAGGGGAATCACATTCGTCATGATTATAGTTTTTTTAATCACCAACCTCTGCCAACAAATAATACGACACAGGAAACTCATATAATATTTATGGATATTTTAGGATGCATCTAAATAATACCCTTAGGGTACCATACATTTAATTCCTCTAGCTGACCTGACCATAACTAGTAAAATTACCAAATTCAAATAATAACCACCAATTTGTAACATTTATAAAAATTGAAATGTAATAATTGATGAAAATTAGAATTTATGAAAGAGAGATGTTAGACATACATTATGATATAAAATGTGAATAATAGTGATTTGATCAAATATCAGATGTGGAATAAATCCATGATAGATGATATAATGATACTGTTGGCCTTTTTGTGGATGTGGAAATGTGGGTATGTTATATTAAATTTCAATTGAAATAATTAATTAAATTAATGTTTTTTAAAACTACAAGGAGGCCACTAGGTAAATAATCCACCCCTACCTTATACCCAATATCCAATTGACAACTCAGAAATGGGGCATCTTCCAAATAATGGGCCACCCAAGGAAAACCCCATGCTATTTTATCCACCAAGTACTCAGTATGTAAAATCATTAAATATATATCTCTTATAAATAAAATAAATTTTGTATCAAATTGACTACTTATATTTTAAATGAACATAAAATAACATGGAAATTTTTATAGACATCGTGAAATAATTTTGAAAATGAAAAATAAGTATAATAAATGTAGATAAACAAAATGAAAAATGAAAAAACCAAAAATAGATGCTAGAGGAACAATTTCTCCAATGAAAACCAGTCAAGCTATAAAAATAGAAAAAATAAATAGAATTGTTATAAATATGATAGATATTATCATGGGATGTATAGAACCATCATACGTGAGATTAGTGAATGATTATGTATATAAATGGGAGAGTATGTATATAGCATGTAATTGTAAAAGGGATTGTTAACATATTACCATTAACTGGTTGTCAATCAATAAGAATATTTTTCAACATGGCAGTGTGTAATGTTCACCATTGGTAATAATGAGACCCTTAGAAATAATGTTTCTAGATTTCAATAATAATATATAATTGATATAGAATAAAGATATGATGTCCTTTACCAGAGGAATCACTTTTTATAAACCCCATTTATCATATCATGTGATGGAGGAAACATTACTGGGGTACAACCTTGACTAATCCTAAGAAATGTTTTAATAAATGAGGCACAAATATAATTGAATATTTGAATACTTTAAATTAGTATATTTCACCACTATGTCAATATATGTTGAACCACCATATACAAATACCACTACCACACAACCTACCCTTAGTGATTAATTTGTTTTAATAATGTGTTCTATATATTGGTGTATGATTTAACAAAGTGTAAATTATTTTTTAAATAAAATAATTGTATCATAATTCCTATATTTTTAATTTATGTATCACCCTTATATAAATGATTGAATCCATATTAATAAATTATTAATATCTTAAAATATACTATTTGATATATAACTTACCCACGAGAAAAACTAAATACATCCCAAAATGAAATATACACCTACTTGAAACACTAAAAAAACCATTATTCCTCTAAATCCTCTATTGTAACCTTACCAAAGGAATAACAAAACATTCCTAACTAAAATAGTGAATCCTAAATTTTTTTGTCTAAAAGTACCCATCGACAAGACACAAAAGTGATAAAAATAAAAAAATAATATTAATATTCTAATCACATAACCATAGTCCTAATATGAGGATTCAAAAAACCATATACCATATTGTTGAAATAAAAAACAATTCATCATTCTACTTGGTATAATGGTTTATTGTTTAGCTTTTCATAACAATTCCCAACAATTCAACTTTCCAAAAAGGAATACCTAGTAAGAAAACGTCACAATTTCTTTCTTCAATATAATTAGTCCCGATCATATCATGTCATAACCCCTCAAATAAAATATCATGAGTTTAAACAATAAACCACAATTCGTTCATGTCAATCCTATCGATCAAAAATCATTTCACTTTGTTATTTCTTACAGTATGCCTTAGGAACCTCGCCTAGGACTAGGTTACTAAATGTTCAACCACTATTTTAGTGTCACTAAAAAAAATAAGTAGCCTATACCCAAACTATACTAATTATGTATCTAATCATCTCAGATCTCCTCAAAAATAGGGTTAGGAATCAAATGGATCATACTATTTATGACATAGGTACAACTAAACCCATGAAAGAAAGAAATATACATTCCCAGTCCAATCTATTTCTTACACATCTAAGGTACCAATATAAATATAAATATTTTACCATTCTTCTCTTATCTATGAAATATATTAGCCACAGATAAACTCTCTCTTGGGTTACCTTCATAAACAACATCCACATCCGACTATATTTTGAAGGAATTCAACTGTTTAGTCACAATGCTCAATACCCCAATACCTTGAGACACATTTAAAGACTAAAATTCCAAAAATAGTCTAGCTCATTCTCATTATAATTCACATAAACATAAAAACATCAAACACATCATAATTTAACTATGTTTCAACTCTATGGTCATGCACATCTAGTTTTCGTAAACAAAAGAGGGAAAATAATGACAAGAATAGTCTCTTTTCCCTAATAATGCCCTATTACCCTAGGTTCTCACATATATGCTAATTTCTAGCCTACTATACACACTCTAATGTTAGGAATAAACCCAAAAGTGTTATTGACAACCAAATCATATCATAATTCTCAATGTCACACTTCAGACCAAATTCAATAACCTAGGTTCTCTAATGATGCCCTTCTTACCCATTCATTGGATCAGATCATGCAAAAATATTAACAAAATTATAATAAATTTAAAAATAATGATTTTAATACCATAACCTAAATAAATCTATAATAGTCAAAAACCCAATGTTTTCATACACATCATTCCATGTAAAGATAATCATTCAAGTGCTATCAAAACCCCCAACTAATCTTACAAAAGGTTAACATCATATAACCATAATGACAATATCATATATATATATATATATATGAATTACAATACCATACATTTTTACTTCCTTTATTTTGAATGAAATTCCATAAACATGGATAAGTTCAATACAATATAAATTCCATGTTAAATGTGAAAACTCATTATAAGATGGAATAAAAATATTATTTAATTCAATACACATAATATTAACTTAATGACCCATTAGTATAATTTTAATTATTCCATTTAATGATATAATTTCACAATATATGCTTAGTTAAATGAAATATAAAAAAAATGAATATAGGAAAAGTATTTATATGTTTTAATTGATATTTTTTAGCACCTAATAATTACCATTTAAACCAATCAGATTACTTTATTTTTTTTATTTAGAGGGTTGGTGCAGTAGTATACCACTATACACTTATACAACAACTCACAATATAAATGTATGGTGTCACATTAATAACCTACCAATTTCATAGTTTATGTAACAAAAAAAACCTAAAATCCTGAAAATTGATTGAGAATCATAAATTCATACATTGATGCATATACACACACATCATGAGTGAAAAAACCTATAAATAAATTACCTCAAAACACTTCATATCTCTTAAGGTGAAATATGACTACATTAAAATTCAAAATCAACAATATGAATGCCACCCCTATAAATATGAAAACAAATCATTGATGGGGTTTCTATTCTAAGGAAGATGTTCCATTCCTTGTTCAAAAAACCTATCTCCTGTCTAAGTTACCAAAAGTTTGAGAAAAAAGTAATATATTTTATCCCACTTTGCAATATATATTGACTAGAGACCCCTAATTATTGATTTGGTAGATGAATCACCTTAAAATAAATATCAAAATCATGTATTAAATAGACTATGAACTAGTTGTGTGAGTCTATGGTTTTGTTGTGGGAAGACCATACACACATATCAATGAAAAACAATTTTATAACTAATTAAAATTAGGTGCATCTAAATTATTAAGTAGTATAAAGACATCCAAAAAAGTTTTGAAAATTTATAAAACCAATAGAATGATATAGTAAAATAAAATGTAATATATGTTATGTTGTAAAATATATATTAGTAGAAAGTCATATAAATTAAATCCAAAAGAAAAATAAATTCATTGTTTGGAAGAAAACATACAAATATTTCTGATTCCTACCCTGACCCAAACAACCATGCTCTATCCTACCAACACAAATCTAACACCATACATCAGGATATTTCCCTTGTCCTTTGAAAAACCCATAATGATTTTATCAGGTACCTATCAGTTTCATGATAATTGTATGAGTATAACTCAGTAGGATTCCCCGGGATGCTTCTTGTGCATATCTAGCTGGATAAATAAAGTGCAAATTGGTGTTCATAATATTTAAAGGCACAATCATGTACAACTCAGTAAATTAAAATTTAACAAACATCTAAGAAAATCCTAAAAACTAATCAAATAGATCCTATTATATAAAAAATAAATTCATATAATAGTCAAGAAGTTATATATATATATACATTAACAACACTTCATATATATCATACCCCAATTTAAAAAATTTAAAAATTTAAAAACCATGATAACAATCCTAAATATGAGCGAGATTACAAACTCTCAAGCTCTATCCTAGAAGCCCAAAATTTTCAATATCCATGTAATACTTTACCGTATCATGTTTTATCCATGAAGGTATCATTAGATGCCAACTTGCTACCAGAGCATGGAATAAGTAAAACTCAATAAGATAAAACTAACACCACCTATAATAAAAAGTATTCTACAAAATAATTCTTATGATAATGTTTTTAATAAGTAAATCAATAATATAAACAAATAAAACCATTATTGGTCATCATGCTCTAGGTGACACATGTGACCCACAACACCTACATTACCCAAATTATAATGTATCTATCCCTAATGAATCAGAAGGTGTAAACATTGACCCCTTGGGGTTTATCCCAAGTATTCATAGAAATCTGAAAATATTCTCAAACCCAATGGGATAAACCAAAGTAGTCATAGAATTCTGTCAGCATTTGCAACCCCATAGATTCTCACTTGTGGTGTTCCCTTGTATCAAGTAGAATAGTTGAACCTATGGGGTGTGACACATGGAATTGTAAATTATCAAGAATAATCTTTAAACCCATGTGTGTATCACTATTGTATTGATAATGTATTAGGAATCATTACCAAATTTAAGGGGGTATAAAACCAGGTGTTCAAAAGCATAATCCTTTACCATCGAACCGAAATGATATCACCCGTAGCCATTAAAGGTATCAAGAATCATTACTAAAACCATTAACAATCATCCATGGTGTTAAAAATTATAATTCATAATTATTTATCATAATGGGGTTCACCTAATGTCATTTAAAACAATGATCACAATTAAATCACTCTATAAACACTTGTATAAATTTATTTAATTCAAATACAATAGGCCTTATATAATAAACATGTCCACTATATCATAGATATTGTCTTAGGTTTCCCCGTCCATATAAAATCTCAAATATATATGTAACATCACCCTTAAGGCCTCCCTTTTTTCAAGTATTCACATGTTAAGTGCAACATATGGATGACTATTTTCCCAGTCAGACATGTGCAGTCACATTTTATGACCAATGCTCAACTATGGTTACCTATTAACATTTCAAAGTCAATTGTAAAGGTATGTAACACCACATGGAAATTCAAATGTAAAAATCTACATATTAATGCGTTGATAGTTTTGCATGGAGGGGATCTATTACATGATTAGGTACATAATTATATAATTTATATTTTTTTATAGAACATATGATATCATCTTTGTTATGACACAATTCAAACTTCAATTAATGGTTCAAAAAATTCATAATGTCTCACACACCACATAACTTACAATTATACACACACATTCATCAATTAAAACCATTTGTTAATTATTATCAATTTGAAGCAATAAAATAAGATGATAACATAAAAATAGGTGAATTTGAACATAAATTATGAGAACTCACTTAATAGAAATAAAAACATTGAAATGATGAGGGTCAATGCATAAAATAACAAATATATCTAAATAAAAATTTACGGTGGTTTATTTGGTGGAGAAACAATGGAGACCTCTCATGGAATGATGATGAAAACCAAAGGGGGAGGGGGCATTGATCTGCTGTCCAAAATAGAGGATATCCTCTCTCAGTTTAAAACACACCCACCGTTAAAAAAATACAAAAATACCAAAAAAATGAATTTTTTTCCTGGTGTAAAACCATGATATCACAAAATAATACTATTCTCGATAGTTTTCATAACACACAACACCAGGCATTTAAGAAATTAATATATATATATATATATTAAAAATATTATTATTTAAATGTGTAATTTATAACCCAGCTATTAAATTGGTATTTATAAATTGTAAAACCCATATTATGAAAAATATTTATATAGGTTTTATATAATCTAAATTTATTGATCAATTCATAACAAATAAGTACTCAATTTTTCATAATGCCTCTTAATTATTACAAAATATAATTTTCATAAAAACGGATTTTATTAATTTTTATTATATAATATTATTAATATTTTATTATAATATATTAATGATTATTTTATAAAATGAACTTCATTTTTAAAATCAACAAAAAAAATTATATTAGGGTGAAATATTTTGATTTTCATGAAATGATTGATTTTCCAGTGAATAGTAATAAAATACTGATTTATTAAAAACAATCATTTCATTTAATTAAAAACATTTATTATTCTTTAAATTTGATAAAAAATAAGATAAGGCTTATTTAATTTTATATAATATAATTAATTACATTTCAATCATCATTATATCTAATGTTGGTATAGGTTCATTTTTGGGCTAAAAACACATTTTTCTAATACCCATTTTCTATTGTGTTATGTATTTTAATATAAAATTAATTTCTTCCACATCTACATAATTGAATCCGGAAACATATATTGCATATTTGGAATCATGAGCTTCAAATTTAGTAAATAGTCCTTTTTTACGAATATGAAATATGGTAAAAATATGTCACCTCATTGAGGGTAAAATGGTGATGGTCTAAAGATCATCCTAAATTAGATATTTTATTCATTAGAGGATATTAATTATAACGTATCCACTAAAACATAAAATATTTTTTATTTTGGTTCCATTTTCCTTTGATAGTGACATATATAATATTTCGTGTTATGAAAATCCCATAACGCCACTCTCAAGATTTTAATTTAACTTTTGTTTTCACAGAGAGTTAAAAAGATGTTATTGAGGATTATAAATTTTTTTGAATACAATTAATTTAATTTTATGATGGTAATTTATTTTTAATTATATTTTATAATATAATTATGTTAAAATCTTACATAACACTAATGTAGAAGAGAAATAAAAACAACTAAATTTTAAAAATAAAAAGTAATTTTTATTGGATGTTTTGTGTTCACAATAATATAATGGTTAATAATAATATATTTTTCATTTTAAGTGGGTTATATTATAATTTCATACTTATCTTGATGTTTTTATGTTAAAATATACAAATAGACTAATAAATGACATTAATGATATTTTATATTATATTATATTTTATTAAATGACATACAAATCAAAAACAATTGTTAGAGGAAAAGTGTAATGGGGAATGGTCAAAACGTTCATCCTAGAACCACATTTGAACCAACTCTATATCATGTTGAATTTTTTTAGAATAATACTATTTTTAATAACTTTCTTAACATGAAAAACTGAACTTTAAGAATACTGGGATATACTATAAGAATATAATTTTTTAAAAGTGAATATCATAACATAACAAATAAATTGGCGGAGATGAATATGAGTAACAAAATTATGAAAGATATTTAAAATTTTCATACTAAATATTAATTAATTAATTAATTCTTGGGAAATAAGTACTCAATTTCAAATAAAGTCATTTTATACAAGAAAAAAAGTTTTTTTATGAAAATTATTTTTATTGAATTTTATGCAAGGATATTAAAATTAATTTATAACACATTAAGAAATTTAATACAATAAAATTAAATCACTTTTTAAATTAGCATATCGAAATTTTCTTACGGTGAATGTTTTGGAATTTTTTGAAAACGTTGATTTTTATATGAATAGTGAATTTATATATTTTTATATAAAATCATCTTTTACATTTATACAGTATTCAAAAAAAATTTCTTTATTTTGGTTTTAAATTTTAAATAGTTTATTTATGTTAAAAATATTTCAATTTATACCTTTTGGAATAATATCATACTTAATCATGGTATAAAAATACTTTCAGGCATCAAAGAATGTTTTCAAGAAATTATTTTTCGTTGTGTTTCGAATTTATATATTAAAATAATTTCAACCATTTAAAGATATATATTCATGAAAAATATATTAAATATTTTGAATCATCATGAATAAATTTAATAGGGATTCCAATTTCATTATTGGTCATTATAAATAATAATTATGATAAATATTTATATCCACTATAAAGGTCAAATCAGGTTAATTATGGTTAAAACTAATTGTAAATGAATACAAATGTACCTAAAATATTCCTTTAACCTATTTTATGAGTATAATTATACCATACTAAACTATTTTACCAATTTTTATCCACTTGGATCTTTTTTTTATGACCTTGATAATATTTAATGAAAAAAAAGAACAGAATGTCAGTCTCTTGCCGTAAACGTTCACATATATGTTCAAATATGGAAAAATATAATTTTTGAATGAATATTAAAGTTTATTTTGAGGATAATTAAATTATTATCATGATATAAATTTATTTATAATTTATTCTGATTATATTATTACTTTAAAGGTTTGTATAATGTCTGCGTAGTGTTTGTCCAAAGAGCGGAATAAATCAGGTGGATGTGGTTTTGGTATATATGAATCGAAGAGAAATAAACCTAAAAGATTTAGATGAGTATGTAGTGAATATTATTATGGATTATGTTGAATGGTCACTTAATACACATGTTTTTTAACATTCTTAAATGAGTATTCATGGTATAATTTAAATTTTCATTATAAACCATTTTAATGATTTGAATAGAAAATAGCCATGGATGACCTACATTGAAAATAAGCTTTCATATAATGAAATGGAATTATTTATAATTTTACATCCAATATATAATTTTTATGATTATATTATATTTCATTATGATTAGTATTTTTTATATTATGTTTTTTGGTTTCAGTCAATGGTTAGAACCAGAAAGAACCGTGTTCATACTGAATGTGATGGAAAATTAAATTAATGCCTATATGAGAAAAAATATAGGATATGGAATGTGAAAGATTTTTATTTTCCCTAACCATAAATTTAAATATATAATTAACAACATAATTATAGGTAAGATTCTGAATGGGAAACATAAGAGAAAATTTGAGTTTCATGAAGTCTATTGAGGAAAGAATATCCAGCTTCCAATATATGAAGAATGTAGGAAGAGGAACCCAAGAGAATTCCTCAAATGAAGGTAATGATTTTTTTTTGAAATTAAGGGAATATATAAATTAATCTCCTTGTAATTATATGTATTATGTGTGGTGAACATTATAATTATCCATGTCAATGAGAAAATTTAAGATCTAACTCCTTGACCAAGGAAGCTATTATGATATTCATATATATGAAGTTGAATGATGAATGGGTTTATGAATTGGGATTTATAAATTATGTTGTTGATATGATTTATTTATGATATTAGGGTTATAATATTCCAAAAACACCAACGGGTTTTTTCAATGTTTTTCTTATGGATTTGAAATCATAAGTTTAATAGTACTGGTAAAGTTGAAAATTGATTTAATAGTAAAGTGATGTTTTTTGTGATAAACAATATTAAGTTATTGTAAAACCATAATATGTATTTGATTTTGATATAATAATGTTTATTTCTTATAAATAGATGATTGATATTTATAATATATGTTTTATATTATCGGTGACCTTGAAAATTATTATAGATTTGACGAAAAATTGATTTATGATGAAGTTTATTGCATTTTTTGGAATTAAGAAATGTCTAAATTATTTTCTAATTTTATTTTAAGAATATGTATGGAGTTAGTTTTTATAATAATATATGTTTTAATTTAGGTCTTATGGGGATTCAAGTTATTATCCAGTTTTTTGAGAAAGTATGATCAATGTATTGGTATGATTGGTATATGACATTATGAGGTATATAATGTTGTCTAGGGATATATGTTAATTTAAATATTGGAAAATATATATGATCAAATATTTTAGATTTTTGGGTTTCTAGTTTTTTTAGGAATTGTTTGAGGAGTCTTTTGGTCAACACTTTATAGAATGGATTAATATAAACTTTTTGTGTTATTATTATTGTATAAGATATTAATTTTTTTATATTTATACATATTTTATGACTTATTCTAACCATTTTGGTTTTCGAAAATATTTATATTTAAAATAAATGAATTTATATTCTTTTATTTATCTTCAGATACATTAAAACTTAATTTTAGTTCTTTAGGTATAAAAACTAATCATAAAAATAAATTTTTAGTAATATTTATGATGTGGATAATTATTGAAGCAAAAAAAATAATGAAATTGTTCTTAATAAATAGATTGAAATAAAGTATGTTAATTTCTTTTTTTTACTTTATATTAGTAAATTAATCCTTGAAATTGAGAATAATTATATTTTTTTTAAAAAAAATTACATCATTTTTTATGTATTGGTTATCTTTTAACCCCTCATCGATTTATGGATTTGTGTTCATTGAAATTCTCATAAACATATTCCCTATAACTCTCAATAAGTCATTGGATGAATATTTTCTCCTATTTGTTTATATTTTATATTTTTGAAAATTATCTATTTATATAGGAACCCGATTTGGTTTTATTTAAGGTGAACTTTAGGTTTTGTACATCCCATTCTAAAGAATATTCTATTATCCCCTTGAATGATGTGTGATTTTAGAAACAGTATTTTAAAATATTTATCCTTTGATGAACAAGATAAAACTACAAGGATGGATCTTATTTAAAAGGGGATTAATGTAACCCCCTTAAAACATAGATTATAATAAATCTATGATGAAATTCTTGTTTAATATGTAACATTGAACGTCAATTGAATAGTGATATACACTAATAATTTTATTATTTAACTATGACAAGAATAAAATAGTCATTAAATTTAAAGATATTATTTTTATTGAGCATATTAGGAAATATATTTACAATTTTTCTACTCAATAAAAAATTTTCATTAATTATTTTCAAAAAAATACTCCATTTTTAGTAAAGTCTCTTTATGATTTAAAAAATATGTTTTATTTAAAATGTGTTTCAAAAAATTTTGGGCACAAATATTATAATTAATTTTTTCTCATTTAAAAAATTATTTTTTTTAAAAAGATATAATTTTTCATATCATAATTTTAAAATTAGAGATCAGATGTTTTTTTGGATGTTTTTAAAAAGGGGGATTTTCAGGTGATTAACGGAAATACAAATTTGTAAAGAAAACATTAATTTATTTTATATTATTTTAAAATTTTATTAATTTATTTTATATTTTCTAAAGATTAATTAGTATATTTATGGAAATTATAAACCAATTTATACCTTTTTTATTAATAGTTTACTTCTTTTTGGATGAAAAATAAATTTATACATAAAATGAATTTTTCAGAATATTGTTTTTCCATGGGTTTTAGGTTCTTATATTAAAATAATATTTTCTATTCATATTTTTAGAAACATTAAAAATGGATTAAATATTTTTAATATTCATTATATTTATTAATGAGTTCATTTTTAGTTTTGGCCATAATAAACTGTTACTACTATAAATAGTTATAATCGCAATAAAGTGTAAATCAAGATAACTAATGTTAAAACTATTGTGAGAAGGTTGGAAAATCTTCATAAAAAATTTTGTTAAATTTTTTTATAAGTATAGTTCATATATAATCATATATTATTTTAATTTTTGTCCACTTGGATATTTTTTTCTTCGAAATTAACCAATACAATATTTTAAACAAAGAAAAATAAAAAAATGTCACTCTCATACTTTTAAAATTATTTTATATGTTCATATTGGAAAAAATAGTTTGTGAATAAATCATAATTGTAATTTTTATATTAATTAATTTATTTTAATTATGTAAATTTATTTATAATTTTTAGTGATTATATAATTTCCTTAAACACTATTTCAATGATGACATAATGATTATTCAATCAGTGGAATATGAAATGTTATTTAAAAAAATTTAAAATAATGTATTCTGGATTAGTTATGGTGAAAAATAATTAATACCTAATTAAAATTTATTTCTTATGTTTCGGATAATTATTTCCAATTTCCATTACTATATTCAATTTTTTAATGTTAAATCATGTGAATAGGACTCGAAATGATTATAATAGTACATTATGATAAATAATATTTTATCAAATCACATCGAAATATTAAATATAATTAAAGAGAATAAAAAAGATGTGAAATGTTATAAAATTTTATTCCATATCCATTTATGATCAAATTGATTATTTATTGGTAAAATTGCAACTATTTATTTTTGAAAATGTTGTTACAATAGTTAATGTAAAAATTGAATAACATTTGTTTTAAATAAAAAGGTATGTTTTAAAATAATGAATTAAACTAACAAAATTTTATATGTTGATGGGATTTCAATCCTATTCTATATTTTATCGACAATTCATGCCACATGGTTCTACATCCATATGAAAATTAATTTTTTATATTTAAATCATTTTATTATTTTTATGTGTGTCATTTCCTTAAGTATAAAAGAACACCCATACAATATCATTTTTATCAATCTTGAGCCACTTATATTGACAAATCCTTATAAATTATCTCATGAAATTAACTAGATACCAATTATATGATTCAGTGAATTTTAATAACATTGAAATGGTTTTTATGGTTGGATCTAAAGGATGTCTACCAATGAATTTGTAATAATCTTTACTAACTATAATATTAAATTATTCATATAATTATTATCTTACATTTAAAAATTCATAAATATATACAAAAATATTATAAATAAATAAAAAATATTATAATTATTCTTCAACTATTTTTATTCACTTCATGTCCAATGGAAAGTAAAAACATTTCCTATCTATATGTATGACTTATGATCTATTTATAGTAGTTTAATTCATTTTTCAACACCATTATATATATATGGATATCATAATTTACCTAATGAACATATAAGATAATTTTGTCAACTTAAATAAAATATATCATTTTCATTATTTCTCTAACACCCATTAAAAAATGATAACATTGATAATCCATATCTGTAGAATATAACCTCCACAAAGATATGATATTTATTTTTCATATCCACATTTATATAAATATTATAAATATATATATAATTAATATATATGATATTTATATCATTAATAATGCTCTCTATACTATCTAAACATATGATATAAGGATGTTCTCATACCAAAAATCCAAAATTTACATGAAAATGTAATAATTAACACTCTGAAACATCAATTTAAAGTATGAGTTATTTATAAAATGTGTTTAACTATTATAAGTTAATGATATATGATATTAAATGAATTTAAATAGTTTTTTTGTACAAGTATAAAATATGAAATGTTTTTATATAGGAGGATTAAATCACTAATGAATCAAGTCAAACGTGTGTTTATGGTTCTTTATGTCAATATTATTTTATTGAGACATGTTTGATATTATACACTTATTTATTTACGAGGTGTATGTACATACATTTGGAATGATTTTTCATTTTTTTTGACTTATTTGACTTTATATAATTCAAAAACTCTAATTATTTTATCCATGGGGGATTGATTCAAAATTTTCTAATGTGGTAAGGGTTTATTTCACAATCTAATCATTTTTTTAAATTTTTTATGTTTAAGTTTCCTTCGAATTAATTATATGACCATTCCATAAAAACCCAAATGTATTTTATTGTAATATTTTTATTTTCATAATTTAAAATTTTTACATTCAATAAACTATTTTTATTTTTTCTATGTACCTAAATAATGTTTTTATGGAAAATCTATTTTTTCTCTTTAGAAGAAAATAATTTCTATCCCTTTTCAAATATTATTTAGAATGGTTTCAAGAAATATTTTGAGATCCTAAAATTGTTGATTATGTTAATTTTTTATGATTTTTGACTCGATATAAATTTTTTAAAAGGAATTTTCTTTTCGTTTTTCAAAATTAGAATCTTTTTACCAATGTTGTAAATAAAATATTTTTTATATTTTTACTGTACAAATGAATTTTCCACCTTCATGATTATTTGTTTGAATTAAAATTCTTTAATAGATTCCATTGTTATTTCTAATATTAATATTTTGTATGTTAAATTTGTGTTTTCAAATTGAAAATGGTATTTTCCTCAATAAATATTCCATTTATTTTTAAAATTATTTTAATCTATTTTAATATCATGTGTTTAATATTATAATATTTTAGTTTACACTCTAATGATACCATCCAAATTTGTCTTTGTATTGATTGTGACCATTTTAATTAAAGAAATTATTGATATTTTGTATTCAAGTTATTCTAATTTACATATTTATATATTGTTTAGACACATCGATTAAGTTTTGTTGTTTATTCATATGAAGAATGCACTAAACCTATTAATACAAGGGTAGGTACTAGAATTACAAAACCACTTGATATGTAAATAGGTATCAGGAGAAGAAATAGTCTCGTGTTTTTTTGAGGCCATATTCTTTTATGTAAGATGACTTTGTTCGAGGCCTCGATGATATATAGTAAATGCCTCTCCCGATGCATCCAAAAATTATAAAATTAGTTATTCATGTCCAAATAATTATTAAAAAAATTTGTTTTTCACTATATATATTTTATGCTCATGTGAATTTTAATATTTAATTACTTGGCCATCATTTATTCATGCAATATTGTTAATTCCTTATTTATTATATGACTAATTCAATTGTTTTCATTCCAATAATGAGAATTTAAGGTCTCCAATTTATTATGTTCCCATTCCCTAGGATATCAATAAGTGAAAAAGATTCTATATTCAAGGATACTATATAGGGAATGATAATTTTCTCAATGAATATAATATATTTAATTTAATTTTCCGATTGTAATATTATATTGAAACATGTATCTAGTTTACCCATAATAATAAACTATTTCGTCGCATGGGCTGGGATCGCTTGTATCTAGTGCTACCATAATAATGTTCCCACCAGATTTAGATTCCAATTATTCTGGTAGTGGAATTTTTATATCATATATTTCTATTTATAACCCTTATTTGTGGAATAATGTATTATAATGGTGATGTATAAAAAGTGTTAGCATCGGATAAAATAAATCGATAAGGTAAAAAATGTCATATAACATTTTTATAAATCATATCAAATAAATTTATATCATTAAAATATCCACTAAAATTTTATATTAAGGGAAATTAGAACCGAATTTTCATGAATGATACATTAAAGTAATTTAATGTTTTGAAAAATTACATGAGTGACCCTCCCATCACATATAATTTGGAACATCATATCCTCTATGACTCACAATATTTGAGAACTCTAGATCATAAAATACCTAATATAATACCTTTTTAAAATCTATGAAAATATCCTAGAATTCATACTCTTTTGATAATAATAAAATTTTATAGCTCAAGAAGTAAATAAAAATATGATATTCAAACATGTTTAATAGCTTTTAACCAGATGTTTTAGTTTTATATCTTCTTTTACAACCATAAAAACACTAAAAACATTATGATAAAATGACATAAGTGTATCCAAAATGATGAGATGTTATTTTGTTGATTGAATAAATTTAATATATCTCAATTTTCATAAAATAGTTACTGAGGCCATCATTTGTGTGCACAATAGAAAACAACCACACAAACTTATTTAATTTGTTTTCAATCACAACATATCACATCTAGATATAATGATAACTTTTAAAGTACAATATGATACTAATGGTATAATAATAATTTTTAATGATAAAGTGATACTTACATGAATTCCCTTATATTCATTGAAAATGGTAATTTTACTCATGCATACATATAACGTATTGTCTCCTTGATTGTAACATGATTTATTTTTAATGTCCTCCAAACTTAATTTGTTCTAAAATAATATTTAATTTTAAAAATTATAAATATATAATTATTATTAATGTATAAATTATGGAATAATTAACTTTTGACCGTGGTCAATAATCCAAATTCATTTTGAAATTATGAATAAAACAGCCTAAAAAATAATGTGGACCTGATTTATTATGTAATTAAATAAGTCCAAAAATAAATGAAATTAATCGTTTAATTGTACTTTTATAAATAACTAAAATTATATAAAACATTTTAATAATTAATATATGTTTATTATATATAAGTTTAGGGATATACATAGCATGTCTGGAATCGAGGTTATGTATTTTATCTCAATTTCCCATTATATGGACGTATTTTAATTTTATTCACCTATTTTCAATCATATGGTGTATATAATATATTTTTAATTCAATATCAAGATAAATTCATACATAATGTTACTTTATGAAATTGGGTTTTATTTAGATGTTACCAATGTGGTATGGGGTTCTATAACTCATTGGGTTTTATCACTTATTAATTGATTGCATTATGTAAATATTATATGTAAAAGTAACATTTATTTATTTATTTTTATTTCTAATTTTTATTTCGATTTACAGTCTCTAATCATAATTTCTCTGTTGATAAATTTCAAATTCAATGATAAGATCTTTGTAAGTGTTATCTGTAATAAATTTTCCTACTTTGAGACATATGTCTACATTATGCGCCTATATTATTTTATACTGTTTATATAATTACCGTGAACTTTTTTATCATATATATCCATATATTAATGGAATTTACTATTTTTTTATTTAATTTCATTCATAATATATTGATTCATATGTCAGTAAAATAGTAAGGATTTTTATAGCGATGTCTCCTTTTATTTATAGATTTAATATGTTCAAAGTTAAAATTGGAGGGATCATATGCAATAATTTTATAGATCCAGGAATCATTTTTTCTCATCTCTATATAAATGTGTTTTACATGTTTAATTTCCATTTCCTCTCTTTTTGATTAATGAATCATCAATAATATTGTTTGTATATGATACTAATATTAAATCTTCTTTTAGATTAGGAATCATTCACTTCTTTATCCATGTTATTTTACTGTTTTTATAGATTTTTTTATTTACACATCAATGAATCATTAAGGAAATTATAAATCATATTTGACTTTATTTACTAATATTTTAAAAGTAATGTTTTCAAATTGTTCATGTGAAACATTCTAAAAGTCAATACCAAAGTGTTAAAGAAATGATCCATTTTAACACATATAAGTTAACCTTATATTTGTTCCAAGATTAATATTTTATATTTGAATATTATATAATAATGTTCTACGGTTATTTTAAAACAAAAAATATTAACAATATTTTGGAATTTTTTTATATCTTATGTTGGGTTTCAATTGGTAATGGAATTGTCTTCATGAATTTATTTAATATTATATATATTTTATTTCTATTCATAAAAGTAAAACCCCCTTTATTTTACATCTAATGAAATAGTAATATATTTTATTGATACCATTTTTTATTTCTCTTGATGGATTATGATATTTCAAAAAGATTTCCACCGAACCCATTTTCCCCATGGGTAAATAAAGCTACAAAAAAATAATAATTATTGTTATGTTGACAAGGGAATGATTCTATTTGTTTTTATAATTATATGTAACACGGACAATATTTATT
The DNA here is from genome assembly GCA_963277665.1 of Viscum album. Lineage (NCBI taxonomy): Eukaryota > Viridiplantae > Streptophyta > Magnoliopsida > Santalales > Viscaceae > Viscum > Viscum album. Next base: position 1,170,610,646 of record OY728158.1, on the reverse strand, counting down.
AATGAAATAATAAGGAGTGAGACTATATAATTAAGGGAGATAGTCAGATAAATTATGGGTGGGTCAATTATATTTGACCAATGTATTGAGAAAAGTGTTGAAGATAACCATTTATAGGATTCTGCTAAGATATTTTTGTAATTTACAAAAAACGTTAATAAATTTGTAAGATTTATTTTATGAGTGATATGATAATGATGTTTTAGGATAACAATATTTTTTATTTATATTTTCTATGAGATCTAGTGAATCCATGATCATGGATTATTTTCACAAATCTCATGATTATTAACTTATATAACTCTAACATTATATTTAACCTTTATTCCATTTATTATTATTTGTGATCCATATATGATGGGTTTGATTTATATTTTTTTATACTCATGTACATTGATTATGGAATCATGACATCATGATCATAAATTTCTAAATGAAGATATTTAATTGTTAATGTTATGTTTATGCTTGTTTACTGTATAAGAATTCCCTTTTTATGTTTTTCTTTTACCTGGGTTTTGCAATATGATGTTAAATGAATTTTGTCTACCAAGAATTAATTTTTGAAATATTTTATGGGATATCATTGAAGAATTGTTGTGAAATAAGAAAAACTGGGTATAGTTCAAAAAAATATTGATCACATGAATACATTGTAACGTCCATGAATGATTTTTTATAATTCTAAAAATCTATAAAAATTAAAGGTATTTGGTTTTGAATGTGATATAATTTTTATATTTGATGTTGTAAATTTTTGATAGTTAAAATTGAGTTACATTTATTAGTATCGATATCAGAAATTTAAAAACATTTTTTATGCCCCAAATTCCAAGAGGGTGGGATAAAGGTTGTTTACATGGTGTGGTTCAATGTGTCACACCCTGAGTTTATGGTGTAGGTTAATCATGGTTTACTTATTTGTGTAATTTAAGACTAGAAAATAGTTGTCAAAACTATTTGGATATGTATAAATATAGGTAATAATAATAAATGTTTTGTAAATTATTTAGTGTGTGGTATCCTATAAATTGCCTCACTGTTTAGATACTAGAATATGGTTATAGTTGTGGAATATATACACATATTGTTAAAAATCTAAAAAAATATCATTGTGTAAAAATGCATCTTTACTTAGTGAATGATGAGTATGTCTAGGAAAACACACTTTTTCATAATGAAATATGATGGAGGATTTAGTTTATCAAATGATTTATATGAAATAATATTAATTAATTATATATTATGTAATTATTTTCTTAGAAGTTTTAATTATATTTTAAGATATTATAATTGTGATATTATAAAATTTTAGGATTGAAATCCATTTTATAAATATTTCCATAAGAGTAAAAATATAATTTTTTTATCATTTATATTTTCTTCTCATAGATTAACAAAAATTATATTGATAGTCCTGTGTAAAAAACGGATGTAATGGATAATAAAATGAGACACCCCAATATAATGGATGCTAGAGTTAAAAAAATATTAACGATGATATTCCATATTATGAATATTTTATATAATCATATAGTGGATCAAACTCCACCATTTAATGATAAAATATCGGTTTAATACTTTATTAATCAATGATGACCTATATTTAGCTAACCCTCTTATCCTATGTTTGTATAAAAATTTATTAACACTATAGAAATGTATATTTTATATACTCAATTATATTTTAGAATACAATGATACATTAATAGTTAATCATCAATAGAAATTAATTGAGAAATGGTTAAAGTTAATTAATATTGTAAAGAACAAGGATGATGTTTATTCAATGTGGTGGGAGAATTAAATAAATCTGTATTCAATATGTAATTTTCTCATTCCCTCGAAACCAAGATAAAGTTGAAATTCCATGAAATGATGAATACATATATAGATTTGGTGTAATCTTATGAGATGAACATTAAAAGTATTTCACAATGTGATTCATTATTTTTCATTGATTTTGATATAAATATAAATGATTTATTTTTTGGATAGAGGCCACATATTTTTAAGGATATGACAATCGGAGGCTTAGGTAATTATAGAAAAATACTATGGTGTGATTGTCATGTAAAATTGGATATTATAAATGTGATTTCCTATAATGGATTGAATGATAAGAATATAAGGATTTAGAAAATATTTGGGAAACTTTATTACCAAGGAATATAAAGTAAAAAACACTATAAGCATATGTAAAACAACTGTTGGAAATATAAACCAGGGAGTTTTCTGTTTGGAAATGGAATGTATTGCAATAATGATAGTTATAGACATAGAGTGTAAACCATTAAGATGATATAATAACTAAATATGTTAATTCCAATGACAATGTGATGTTGGTGAATGAAATACCTAAATTAAAATCAATCATTTATTGGTATTTTCCTCATTTCACTACATAATGTACAATTTAGAAGAAAATAGGGGGAGACCACCATAAACCCTAGTATATTATAAAGGTTAAATGTTATTCACTCACAATAATTACATATAATGTAATGGATTTTATGGATTTAGTGGAAGTTATATGTATCATAAAATCTAAGCAAGAATGTATAGTGTTTGATTCATCTTATATGAATTCCATTATTTTCTTCATGGAAACAGATAAAATCAAATCCAGACATAAAATTATAGTTGAAGACTTGTTGATTTTAGTTTATTGAGGAACTATTGAAGTATCAATAATATATAGTGTTTCCCCATGTAACAGTGACGTGTTCAATCTATCTTTAAACATAGTGGACATTATAATTTTGGATTTCGAAAAAAATACTAGGTATATACTAACTCTCAAAATATAATCCAATTACTAACTATAAATGAAAGGAAATTTTAGTTTTCCTTTGGGGATAACCATTTTTATTTTTAATGTAGTGATATACCATCCAAATTCATGTCAAGAACTAACTCTAATTAACATTTTTGAGGAAATTATTGGTGATGAAGTGGATTAAAATTAATGTGTATATATAGGAAACATACCCATAGATCATAAATAATTTGATGTATTCCTAGAATATTTAACTGGACCTCCCCTAGAAATATATGGAGAACTCTCAATGTATTTTATACTTAGATCCAACACAATATGAAAAACCCCTATATAGGAAGGAATATGAGGAGTTAGGGTTTATAATATTGTAACTCAAGGATATTTTGGATAATGTTTTTATTTGATCATGTGTTTCTCTGTGGGGAGTAACTAAACTCTCTTTGAAAAATAATGACATATTAATGTATCTATTCATTCATTATAGTTAATATAATGGGATATATAATAATTTTGAAGAATAAAAAGAAACATCCATAGATTTATGATTTACTTGAACAACATCATAGTTCTCAATCCTTATCCATAATTTTACATCAACAAGTGTATCATCAGTTGAGGAGGAATACATTATTCAAAATTATACCTTCCAGAAAGACATGAATATTGTGAGTGGGATTTTATGAAATTTTCATTTACTAATGGTCAAGCTATATTTATGTATTTATTGAATAGAGTCATGGGGTTGTTCCCTGATTAATTTCTAGTTGTCATTATTGATTAAATAATGATATATTCAAAAATTACTAAGTATACTAATGATCTTGTAATGGTCAAATTATAAACTCTAAGAAGAAAATAAATTAAGTAAATTCAATAAATGTATGTTATAATAACAAAATGTATTATTCGGGGGACATTTTGTGATGAGTTATGTAATATTAATTGTCTAGAAAATAATGATAAAATAGGGGAGATACCTCATGTAAAAATAATGACAACGATCTATAGTTTCATTTGTTTAGAAGAATACTGTAGAAGGATTGTGAAAAAAATCATATATTTTTAATCCACTAACTATGTAAACTAAAAGGGAGTTATTTTTAAATTTTAAATTTAGTTTGTTTAATCTTCCCATTATCTAAATAATAGGTATGTTAGTATACCTATTTGAACATTACCCTATAATAGTGAATTATGTTTCATATATAGTTATTCATTTAAAAAGTTAATTGATGTGTACTCATGCAAAATGTTGAGGTGATTGTATTTTCATCACTCTAGATAATGCCTCATTAATAGAATTATCATACATATGAATTTTGGTTTTCATTAGTTATCATTGCATTAAATATATAGAGAAAATTTCTTTTTGGGGAGAAATTGATATCTAAAATGACCACAAAAATAATATGTAAATATTCACACTAAATGAACTAAACATGAGACAATAGATATAGTTGGAGATTATTAAAAACTGTCATTGATTTATTAATTATAAACCTAAAAATCATAAAATTATTTAAAGAACATACTAGGAAAGACCCTAAAATTATTAAAATTATAATTATTTATTGATATTAATTGATCAAGGAATTTTTAAATATATACATGGAGTCATAAGGCATAGGAAATCATAAACCTATCCTTAATGATTTCAAAACTATTATTACTAGAGATTATCAAAAAATTAAAATGATAAATTTTTTTTTTACAAAAATGATTAATGTTTAAAAAATGGGAATTTTATTGAGTTTAATGTTGATCAAGATAGAGTAATAAGACTCAGTACAATTCAATGTATCTCATATATTTTATAATCAATGAAAAATATTATTAATAATTCTTATAGAACGGTGTCCTCAAACACCTTAGAAAAAACACTATCCAAATTGATATATGAGAAATGTTTTTTTGATATAATATGAAAAGAGAGATTATGGTTAATATATTTAGATTTTTGGTTTTTTAGAAATTATTGGGTAATGAAAACTAAAAAAACTAGTTTTTAAACCACTCTACATAACTATATATAAGTAGAAAAAATCACTATAGATTTTTTACTAGCCTTCGTAATTCTATTAGTAAAGACAATATATTATGAGTAATTATTGATAAATTATCAAAGTAATCCCTTTTTTATATGTGATTTTATTTATCCATTGAGTACCATTTTCATATATATATTCTAGAAGTCATGAGGCTTATTTGGGAACAATTATCAATTATTTTAGACTATGATTCGAGTTTTACTTTGACTTTCTGGAATAGATTTCAAAAGACTATGTATACTAATGTAAAAATTATCACATCCAATCATATATAAATTGATGGGTATATAGAGTTTAATATTTAAATATTGAAATAAATATTAAGAGATATTTCCGTATACTTTCATTAGAGTTGGGTCCAAAATCTTCTACTTGTTAAATTCTCATATTTCAATAGTTTTAACTCAGTTATTCAAATAACACCTTATAGAGAACTATATTAATAGATATGTAAAAATTTAATAATATGGGACAATTTAGGTGAAGTAAAATTATTTGTTCTAGAAATATTTAAATAGATTATTGGGAAGATAATATTTTTCAAGAAACATAAATCGACTTCCCAAAGACGATAAAAGTGTTATTTTAACAATATAATGAGGGACATAGAATTCTATTTATGGAATCATGTATTCCTGCCAATATCAGGATAGAAAGGCTTCAAGATATTTTCCAATATAGTGAATCATAATATATGATATAGTAGGGAATTTATAATTATGGAGTTTTTGAAGTAATTTCTTACAAGTATACACTACATTTAAATATTTCAATGGTCCATGATGTATTCTTCATATCAATTTTTTTGAATTAATATTTTATACACAATGTAACTAATATAAATACAAGGGGTTGAATTAGAAGTTGACATATCAAATTAAAAATAATTAATCAATATTATTGATGAAAGGGGAAACATGATAAGGAATAATACAACTGATCCCATGAAAGTCTTCTTGAGAAATAACATATTCGAAGTAAAAACATTAGAGTATGAAGACGCGAAGAAGTTTAAATACCTTCATTTATTTTTAGGAAAGACAAAAAAAATTTAGGTGGTATTTCTTATGGCAGTATGTAACAAAATAAAATTTTATTCTCATATTAATTAATTAAATTCTCTCTCAAAATGACTATTTTTAATATAGAATCAATAAATAAAAGTTTTTATATATAATTATAGAACAATAAATAATGATAATTACTAATTCTGTGTATAATATCTGGGATACACAGATAATAATAACACAAAAAAAAATGAAAAGAACATTGGCTTAAATTATCCATCAAAGATCACTTTGATTATAAAAATAGTAATCAATAATAAATCTACAAAATCATAGGATCCAATAACCTAGAGTTGGTAGTTATAATACAATATTAGTATAAAATACAAGAGATTCAAAAGGTTCCAAAAGTTTTGTGGTATTAACTGAATAGATATATACATATATTACATTTCACAACATATTTTAGATCCAGATAAAATTCTAAGAACATAAATTTCCGATCTTTAATTTCAAAAAAAATTACAAAATATGTAATCCTATAGTTTTACTAGGGAATGAAACAAATAACCATGTTCTCAGATGAAAATTATGGAATAAAATATTTTGAAATCTATCATAATATACGAATGGAATAAGTTCTATATAAGGAATAAAAAATAATAATAATGCATAATCAACTAAAACATAGGGAATAGTATATCAATAAAAATAAATTAAATCATGGATAAAAATAGTCATTGATTTCATACTAATGGAATTCGTAATTAGAGACCTCAAAGCATATTTTCAAAGCCTTATAGAAGAAACTATACTAATATGGGAAGATGTTTTCCCAAAACCCATTTTTTAATTCTGAAGTCATATTTATGTATCGAGGGGATATTAGGTCCAGGCCCCTCTCATCACTACTTTATGTCCAACATATTCAACATAAGAGTCAATATGTCCTTTGATACCAATCCGTAAAGAACATATCGATGAATAATGAAAAGTTATCTATATAATCGTTAATACAAAAAGAAAATAATTCCCCATCCAATATAATTATGTGGATATTTAGTAAATACCCCAACTAATATAGAAGCTATGGGGTGTCATCAAACTAATAGAATGTGCCCCTAACAATGAAATGTAATAGAAATGGTAAATTTATTTTACTAGAGTATCCAAAGAAGATAGTAATTTGTTTCAATAGTTTGAATTAATAGGAAATCAAGGATATGGTAAAAGAAATCATCCTTCATGGTATATAATGTGACTGTGAATATTCAATTTCATATTATCAAAGAGTGACTTTCCAAGTTTACAATCTTAAGCCCACTGTAACGCTCCGACCCCAGTTTCCCAGATCCAGTGCATTATTACATAACATTGGCATGATCACAAGAAAGATAAAATCTCGAAAGACCGATTAGTTTAGTAGACTTGGAATAACTATATACATTAATAAAGTTTACATTACATCATAAAATTAAAACTACAACAACATAGTCTCCATAGTCTACACTCTTATCCCCTCATACTATCCCTGTAGTTCATTCATAATTTACTTCTTCACATTATGGGAAAAATAAAACATTGAAAGGGGTGAGCTCAAATGCCCAGTAAGGATAACAATATAGGGGAAACTTTCATAAATAAGAATAAAAATTTAAGGAAATGTATAACTAAAACAAAATCCTTTTAAACTTGAAATTAATCATAGTATGGAAAAAATAAAATGAAATAATTCCATTTACTTATTCACATGGATATTATACTAATCGAATAATCACATGAAATATCAATAACCACTTTCATAATGATTGAATACATAATGCTAGACTATCATAACCACATTGCCAAGGCCTCGCGCCGAGACTACAAATAATATTTTGCCAAGGCCTTGTTCCAAGACACTAGTTTGTCTCATGAGACCTACCGATTCATCGAGGAGCTATAGCGGGCTCCACCCATCACATATTAAGTCCAATGTATTCCCATATGACATGGTTTAACCATAACATAAAAATTCCTATTAAAACTAACATACAAAATGTAAATAATTCATCCATAAACCATGAATTGTGTAAAAATAACACATCCACAGTCAAAAATATCACAAAACCTTCAATACAATATAAAAGTTTTGTATCATAATAAATCAACTTCAAATAAGCGTAAAATCCATCAAAGGATATTGACATAGATGAAATCAAAACTCTTTTTAGAGAAATATCTATTTTTATTTTGAAATCATTTAAGAGTCATATATTTATAAAATAAAACATTTTATTTGAAAATATTCTTATAATATTGTAAGAGAAGATTCAATGATTTTATAATGGCAGAAAATAGTCGCACCCGCCATATAACGTAAAAAAACATTCTTACCTTAATTCTTTCAAAAAGGTTAAAAAGAACCTTGTTTGGAAAATGACGTAAAGATTCCTTTATAAACCTCTTATAAAATTTCAAACAAATGTATAAATGAATTTAACCCATATTCTAGTAAATAGTAATTTTTTTTTGAAATACATTTTTAAGAAACATGGATGTGGATGATAATGAAATCCCAGTTGATTATTACGTATAAACAACCTCGAATAAAGAAGAGATTGCGAAATAAACCCTTACCGTGTACTTTTACTTCATTGAGGATAGGTTAATATTTTGTATAATGGTGAAATAATTGTTATTAAAATATAAAAGAATCATATACATTAATATGATATCATATATAATCTTTTAACATTGATTTGTTAATAATATCTTAGTATTATCATTGTTTCGGGTGTTAACTTACTCGTTTTCTTTTATATGTTTTGTTACGTAAGTCGTGTTTGTAATGGATAGGTTGTATCTTAATCATGTACATAATGATATCAAGTCCTTAGATACTATTATTAATCATCAAATGATAATTATACTTGAATGGATACGATGGAGAATGAATCTCATCGCGTTCGTGGAGACAGTAGTCCGTACGTACGCACGAGCGACAATATCATTCTTCTAATATTAAAATAATATATAATTGGATGGTATATCATATATACAGAATCATTATCATGTTATATTTATTATTTACATAAATTAAACATCATTATTATACCCATCCAAATAATAATTTATTGAATAACAATTATACCACGACGTGGAGATGGTAAGCCGTATGTACGCACGTATGGTGACATGTTATTCAAAGGATGGATATTGTAACAGCCCAAGATTTTATAAAAAAATATTCTTTTTAATTTTATTAATGTCTTGTGCTGTACGCTACACCAAAAGGAGCTTGCACAACACGCATCGTTGTCTTGCCTTGCATTACACGCAATCGCGACCTTCCTCGATAGCGTGTGTAATACGCAATACCGAGTTTCACTAAACAATGATGTGCTATTAAAATATTATTAAAACTAGCCGTTATGAATAGTAATAACCACTTTTTAAAATTCTGTAAATCTTATTTTTCAAAATGAACTTCATTCTTGGATTCGGAGTATCGAATTTAGCCTAAGGTGAAATTTTGGTACTTTTCGGATAACTTTCATATTCTGATGAATAGTGAAAATTACTAAATTATAATTAAAAACAACTTTTTTAATAGAAATAATTAATAGTGATAAATTATTAATTTGAGTGGTTTTAAAGTATATTTAGAATATATTTTTACAATTTAATACAATGTTGGTCATTGGTTGTAATTTCACATTTAAACCAAACATAATCAAGTGTCAATCTTTTGATATATATTGTTTCCTAAAAACACGCTATTTATTTTAACAGCGGGATTTAATTATAAAATTAATTAATGCAACTTCTATGTTATGAATTTGGTAAAATAGATTTCATTTTTGAATTCGGAATATGAAATATAGCTTAGGATGAAATTTTGGCATTGTTCTGAAAAACATCAATTTTTGATGAATAGTGAAACTACTAAGTGGTAGTTAAAAAAAACTGAATTTTTCATAAAACATAATTTTGCCGCTTCTGTGAATGGAATTTTGAAAATCCGAGAGACACGGTTAATATCAAGGACTAAAATGTGGTTCAATGAGATGAAAATAATTTTTTTGGTGAATAGTAACTTTTTACTTTTTTTCCCGCGGTTAATAGTAAATAGGGTAACTAAGGGTAAATATGCTATTACTATTACCCTAACACATGTCCTAATTCTATTGGAAAAGTGTAATTCGACCAAAAACAAACTTAGGAATAAAATATGACCATTTAGGCCCACTTGGATTAGATTAGGACATTTATTATTAATTTATTTAAAGAAAGGTTAAAATAGTTAAAATCAAAGTTTAATAAGTAAATCATTTTTAATATGGGGTTATACATAAGATAAATTCGGTTGTAAATATTAATTAGAAAGCTAAAAAGATTTCCTACATGATGGTATTTTATTTGTAATTTTTAGACATAATATAATTTAATTTATTTATGACACAACGATGATGCAGTAATTATCTTATTAATGAAATATTGACATAATTGATGTTATAAACACCAAAATAAATGTAATTTGAGATTTTTTATGAATTCCACTAATTTTCTAGGTTACTATGATATATTAATGTTGATTTAATCAACCTGGTTCGAACATTTAATTCTGTTATGACTTTCACAAAAATCATATATCAAATAGTGTCAAAATTGACACAAAATAGTTTTTAAATCAAATATTATATTATTAATTGTTATTGTATTCCTAAAAATCTATGGTTCGGCCAAATTACTTAGATAAGGATATATATATTAATAATAAACAATTTGGGGTTCGTTTGGCATGTTATAGTAAGTTTATTAACCATATAGTGAAAGAAAACAAAAAGACATGGTAAAAGTTAAATTATTTAACTTAGAGTTAAATCTAATTGATAAGGTTAAAATAATATCCTAAACTTGTCTAAATTCTATTGGTTGATAGGATGTCAACCCATCCCCACCTTAGCTTCGAAATAAGACCCTTTGGAACCATTATAAACCGATTTTGACTTTAATATAAAATAATATTTTGAGATATTCCTAAGGTGCCCCTCTCCTCCCTTATAAAAGGACACCTCCTCCCCCTCCTCCTCACACCAATTTGAGCACTCAAGCTCGGCCAACCCCTTCCAAAATCTCTTCTCCACTTCCCTAGAAACATCCTAGAGGTTCAGGGCTTCCTCAAAGACCAATTTTAGTGCCCTAAGAGGAGGTCTCAAAGAGGCGCTTCAAAGAAGAGGTAATTACCGTTACCAATTCTTTCATCTTTATTTCTTCTTCCACTTCTTCTTCTTAGGTTGTTTCATTATGAAGTAATAACATCAGTATCACTCATATACTGATATGTTATTATAAGTATGAAACAACCCTATTTCACCATCTATCCATCCTACGGAAAAAGAAATCACCGCGCGTGCGTACGTACGGAATACCGTCTCCACGCCATGGTGTAATCTATTTTCCACCACCACCTTACATGGATGGGTATAATGGTGTAAAGAATAACTATACATATTTATTACAACATCATATTGATTCTGATATATTGTATAATCCACTCCAATTCAATTAAATATTTATAGAAATGATATCATCGCTCGTGCGTACGTACGGACTACCGTCTCCACGACGCGATGAGATTCATTCTCCATGATAACCATTTAAGAATGATTATAAAGTATATATAAGAAATAATAATGAAATATATGACATTATAAAGCTACTGGATTTATGTATATATATACATATGTATGTCATCTACTTACTTCCATTTCAAGACAATAAGGAAAGGAAAACAGCGTTCATGCGTACGTACGGACTACCGTCTCCATGAACGGTGTTTTTCATTTTATTTATCTACGTATTATATATATATATATATACTGAATATATATGATATATAAATCATATTTTATATTCTGGAAGTAAGTAAATCATGATATAAGTAATAATGATGTCAAGAACAACAAGTCAAAACACCTACGATAAATGAAACGATTTTACCCAAAACGCTTCTTTAACATGGAATTTACAAAAGAACAGGTAATATAATGTCATAAGTGAACCATATATGATATCATAACAATGAATATGATTCTGTAATAAGTCAATAACATGATTTAAATCATTATACAGGAGGTTCGGACACTTACAAAGCAAGTCGGACCTAAGGTAAGGGAAATATCACAATCTCATTTTTATCCGAGATTGTTTATTCTTAAGTATTTACTGGGGTGTATTTTATCATACACATCCATGTTTCATCAATATGTAATATTACTTACATCCACTTACAATAGTTTAAATCCAATTTTACCCTTCGGTGAGTTTTTATTAAAGAATATGAAAGGAATCTTTTGTCGTTTTTTTTTGTACGAGGTACTTTTTGACTTTTCCGACAAAAGTACGAAGAATGTTTTTTTTAACTTATACGGCATGAATGGATTTTTAAAACAAAATTTCCAAGAATCTTCCTTTACAAGTTTTCAAGTTTATTTTTAATCAACTTCTTTTATTTTAAAGTCGTATGACATGTTATGAAAGGAAAAATGTTTTTGAAGAAGAAAGGATATTTTCCTCAAGAATGGAGTTCAAGTGTTTTATCAAAATTATTTTCCATCTATGATAATAAAGGGTTCTGTTTTTATCCCTTTTATTACATTGGTTTGATTATGTTGTGATGGAAATATTTTTATGAATTCCTTTATCTTATATGAATTGTTTTATGATGTCATGTTGTTTAAGAATCCCATTTTTATTACATGGGTTACTCTATGATGTATGGTTTATGATTATGTGGCACACATAAGAAAGGATTCATTATAAGATGGGTGGGACCTATATCTCCCTCCAATGAATTGGGTAAAGATTTTATATCTCATGAGATAGACAGGGCTGGAACGGTAGGTTATACCGGTTCAGTGAAACAGGACTGAAACGAGGGTTACTCGATTCAGAAAGGGACTTTGTCCACTAAGATAGTCTTGGCAATGAGTCTTGACTAACAAGAAATGATTCTCTATGATTATGTGTGAATTACACAATGTTTCATGTTTTAAGTTATGATTATTGTGATTACATTTCACTACCATGATTTATCCCATGTTATGAACTTATGATCTCTTTTGCAGGTTAAGATTTCCAAAAGCTATGTTCTTATATATATGATGTGATTGATATTTCTTTTGTTTACCCTTACTGAGCATTTGAGCTCACCCCTTTATGTTTTCTTTTCCCCAGGATATAAAGAAAGGTTTTAGGTAAAAAAAAGGGATGACCTTTATGGGAGATATTGAAGAACTTTCACCACGATTAGAAGATTACGTTCCGAGTTTCCAAAGACACTAAACTATTACGATCCTTTAGTGTGTGTTTTTGTTATGTACTAAGTATTCCACAAATGTAATGTAATGTCCATGTACGATAAGCTTCGGGTCTCTACAGTTGGTATCAGAGGAAAGGTTTAGTCAACCTTTGGAAACTAGGATGCGAAAACGTTAGTGAGATCCCTAGAGATATTTTTAAGGTATGTCTAGGGGTGTCTCTATGGTTAAGTATACGTATAGGTTATAGTCCTAGAATTGTGCTAACGATCATCGAATTAAACCTAAGATGTTAGATATTGAAGGTACTCCCCCTTTATTATATTGTTTTCCCTAGCATGATTTTTGCCTCTCACACTATTCTTTTTGGGTTTTAGACAATGGCTGGAACCCGAAGGAACCGTGTTGATCAATGCAATGGACAATGCAATGATTGTCCTCCTGAACAAACAAATGTTATGGGAGATGGAGTGAAAAAATCTTATTTCTATACTTACACAAGCTATGAATCATTCTGGACTTCCAAATGAGCAGAGAAGGGAACAATATTCTATTGAGTCCTTCATGAGGCAACGTCCACCTTCTTTCAGTGGGTCTTCTGATCCACTTGTGGATGAACAATGGATCAGTACTACTGAAAAGATATTTTCAGTTCTTCAATGTTCTGAACATGATAAAGTCATCTTAGCAGTATATCGTTTGGAAGGTGAAGCTGATCAATGGTGGAATCTTATCAAGAATAAGAGGCCAAGAGATGAAATTGAGTCCATGGAATGGGACGAGTTCAAGAAATTGTTTTTCAGTAAGTACTTCCCTCGTATTCTTCGAACAAAGATGGAGAAAGAGTTTCTTGAATTGAAGCAAAGGGACGATGAATCTGTTGGTACCTATGAAGCAAATTTTACAAGACTTGCAAGGTACGCTTCTGGTATTATCATCCAACCTGAAAGTAAAGTTGATCGATTTTTCAGTGGCTTAAAACCAAGTCTTCGAAGGGCATTAGCTATAAGAGACTTCAGTAGCTATGAAGAAATTGTGCGTTGTGCTATCAAGGTAGAAATGGAAGTTGGTGTTACATATCAATCTCATGGTTTTGACAAGAAACGAAAGATTGAGGTCAAGGAGAAATCTCAGAATAATGGTGAAAAGAAGATGAATGTTTCCTTATGCACAAAGTGTGGAAAGAAGCATGGTGGAGATTGTCTTAAAGGGACTAGAAAATGTTTTAAGTGTGGAAAAGAAGGTCATCGAGCAGCTGAGTGTCGAAGTAATGGGAAAAGGGTTTCTAATGATGTGAATAAAGCAAACACTGCAGAGAACACACCACCAACACTTCAATGCTTCAAGTGCAATGAAATGGGGCATTATGCTAATAAATGCCCTGATCCAAGGGTTAGTGATGATCGACATGAGCAACCGCTTAAGGCAAAGGACAAAGGGAAGTTACATGTGATCACCATTGGCGATGTTGAATATGATAACGATGTGGTGGAATGATTAAGTGTTTATGTAATGGGATTCCAAAATAATATTGTATCATGGATTATTGGAATATTTATGTATTGGTCTAATGTGGTATTCAAAGTGATTGAGATATTACGCGCATAATGAAGGGAAAACGAGAAAACGAAATGTTTAACAGTATTCATGAGCTCATGATTGATATAAGGACTAAGTGATATCATGGTTTGAGTATATAGAATTTTGAGGATTTTGGTATGTGGAAAGTGTTAACTTTTAATTACATTCAAGTGTTCACTAAGGTTCAATGGGTATTCAAGAGAATACATGATTAAGGACTTTGAATGTTTGGAATGTGACCAACAAAACATATCTTATGATATATGGGGATCAACGATGGTATTAAATCTCTGGTAATCGTTTTCACTATGTTATGAGAATGGACTGCAATATTATGGATAAGACTAAAGATTGGAATGGATTATGTTGGACATAAGTTAGTATTGTTTAAGGATAGAAGTTTTTTCGATATTATTGATGGGATGTTATAGTAATATAGTTTTAGAAAAAGGACAACCTGCAGGACGGGCGACAGCCCATCGCTTCGGATAAGGATATGGGAATCGAACCCACAACTGAAGTGCGACTGGCCTTTATCGCCTACCACTGGCCTACAGGAAGTCCCTGTTTAGTAGAAACTAGTTTTATTATATTAAGCAGTATGATATAAGATGTATAAGTCCATTTTAGGAACCATATATGATTAATCTCACTATAGATCGATTTATGCATATAATTTTTGCTAACATTTTTTTTGAGACAGATGGAATGACCCGTCATTCTATCACATGATCTGCTAACACTTCACGAATAACAAATTCAACTTCATTTATTTAAGAGATGAAGTGGAAATTGTTCAAGTCACGAACAACAGTGAGATTGTACCAAAATAAAGTAAGTATTTATTCTAATTCAAATTTTCATATTTAGGGGAATTGATCTTGAAAACCAAAAATGTTGTCCTAATGATCTTATACCTGATGAATCAGATGGTACCTTATATCATCACAAATCTATGGATTTGTGATTACTGGCTTTTCCATAGCCATGTTCTCTACCACTCTCCATCAGAACATGATGGTTAGATTTCTCTTCCATATCCATATTTTCACCTATGTGGAAACCCAATGATTAGTTTATTTGGGTAACCGTTATGTTTCATACTTTTGTTTTTAAAGATTGGTTTTGATATTCCTTTTTACGATGTGGGTTTCTATTAAAGAAACTTTCAAATAGTAAACCATTTATAACCCCGACGAATTTCGAGGGAGAAATTCATTTTAAGGGGGGTAGAATGTAAGAGCCCAAGATTTTATAAAAAAATATTCTTTTTAATTTTATTAATGTCTTGTGTTGTACGCTACACCAAAAGAAGCTTGCACAACACGCGTCCTTGTCTTGCCTTGCATTACACGCAATCGCGACCTTCCTCGATAGCGTGTGTAATACGCAATACCGAGTTTCACTAAACAACGATGTGCTATTAAAATATTATTAAAACTAGCCGTTATAAATCGTAATAACCACTTTTTAAAATTCTATAAATCTTATTTTTCAAAATGAACTTCATTCTTGGATTCGGAGTATCGAATTTAGCCTAGGGTGAAATTTTGGTACTTTTCGGATAACTTTCATATTCTGATGAATAGTGAAAATTACTAAATTATAATTAAAAACAACTTTTTTAATCGAAATAATTAATAGTGATAAATTATTAATTTGAGTGGTTTTAAAGTATATTTAGAATATATTTTTACAATTTAATACAATGTTGTTCATTGGTTGTAATTTCACATTTAAACCAGACATAATCAAGTGTCAATCTTTTGATATATATTGTTTCCTAAAAACACGCTATTTATTTTAACAGCGGGATTTAATTATAAAATTAATTAATGCAACTTCTATGTTATGAATTTGGTAAAATAGATTTCATTTTTGAATTCAGAATATGAAATATAGCTTAGGATGAAATTTTGGCATTGTTCTGAAAAACATCAATTTTTGATGAATAGTGAAACTACTAAGTGGTAGTTAAAAAAAACTGAATTTTTCATAAAACTTAATTTTGCCGCCTCTGTGAATGGAATTTCGAAAATCCGAGAGACACGGTTAATATGAAGGACTAAAATGTGGTTCAATGAGATGAAATTATTTTTTTGGTGAATAGTAACTTTTTACTTTTTTTACCGCAGTTAATAGTAAATAGGGTAACTAAGGGTAAATATGATATTACTATTACCCTAACACATGTCCTAATTCTATTGGACAAGTGTAATTCGACCAAAAACAAACTTAGGAATAAAATATGACCATTTAGGCCCACTTGGATTAGATTAGGACATTTATTATTAATTTATTTAAAGAAAGGTTAAAATAGTTAAAATCAAAGTTTAATAAGTAAATCATTTTTAATATGGGGTTATACATAAGATAAATTCGGTTGTAAATATTCCTTAGAAAGCTAAAAAGATGTCCTATATGATGGTATTTTATTTGTAATTTTTTGACATAAAATAATTTAATTTATTTATGACACAACGATGATGCAGTAATTATCTTATTAATGAAATATTGACATAATTGATGTTATAAACACCAAAATAAATGTAATTTGAGATTTTTTATGAATTCAACTAATTTTATAGGTTACTATGATATATTAATGTTGATTTAATCAACTTGGTTCGAACATTTAATTCTTTTATGACTTTCACAAAAATCATATATCAAATAGTGTCAAAATTGACACAAAATAGTTTTTAAATCAAATATTATATTATTAATTGTTATTGTATTCCTAAAAATCTAAGGTTCGGCCAAATGACTTAGATAAGGATATATATATTAATAATAAACAATTTGGGGTTCGTTTGTCATGTTATAGTAAGTTTATTAACCATATAGTGAAAGAAAACAAAAAGACATGGTAAAAGTTAAATTATTTAACTTAGAGTTAAATCTAATTGATAAGGTTACAATAATATCCTAAACTTGTCTAAATTCTATTGGTTGATAGTATTTCGACCCATCCCCACATTAGCTTCGAAATAAGACCCTTTGGAACCATTATAAACCGATTTTGACTTTAATATAAAATAATATTTTGAGATATTCCTAAGGTGCCCCTCTCCTCCCTTATAAAAGGACACCTCCTCCCCCTCCTCCTCACACCAATTTGAGCACTCAAGCTCGGCCAACCCCTTCCAAAATCTCTTCTCCACTTCCCTAGAAACATCCTAGAGGGTCTGGTCTTCCTCAAAGACCAATTTTAGTGCCCTAAGAGGAGGTCTCAAAGAGGCGCTTCAAAGAAGAGGTAATTACCGTTACCAATTCTTTCATCTTTATTTCTTCTTCCACTTCTTCTTCTTAGGTTGTTTCATTATGAAGTAATAACATCAGTATCACTCATATACGGATATGTTATTATAAGTATGAAACAACCCTATTTCACCATCTATCCATCCTACGGAAAAAGAAATCACCGCGCGTGCGTACGTACGGAATACCGTCTCCACGCCGTGGTGTAATCTATTTTCCACCACCACCTTACATGGATGGGTATAATGGTGTAAAGAATAACTATACATAGTTATTACAACATCATATTGATTCTGATATATTGTATAATCCACTCCAATTCAATTAAATATTTATAGAAATGATATCATCGCTCGTGCGTACGTACGGACTACCGTCTCCACGACGCGATGAGATTCATTCTCCATGATAACCATTTAAGAATGATTATAAAGTATATATAAGAAATAATAATGAAATATATGACATTATAAAGCTACTGGATTTATGTATATATATACATATGTATGTCATCTACTTACTTCCATTTCAAGACAATAAGGAAAGGAAAACAGCGTTCATGCGTACGTACGGACTACCATCTCCATGAACGGTGTTTTTCATTTTATTTATCTACCTATTATATATATATATATACTGAATATATATGATATATAAATCATATTCTATATTCTGGAAGTAATTAAATCATGATATAAGTAATAATGATGTCAAGAACAACAAGTCAAAACACCTACGATAAATGAAACGATTTTACCCAAAACGCTTCTTTAACATGGAATTTACAAAAGAACGGGTAATATAATGTCATAAGTGAACCATATATGATATCATAACAATGAATATGATTCTTTAATAAGTCAATAACATGATTTAAATCATTATACAGGAGGTTCGGACACTTACAAAGCAAGTCGGACCTAAGGTAAGGGAAATATCACAATCTCATTTTTATCCGAGATTGTTTATTCTTAAGTATTTACTGGGGTGTATTTTATCATAAACATCCATGTTTCATCAATATGTAATATTACTTACATCCACTTACAATAGTTTAAATCCAATTTTACCCTTCGGTGAGTTTTTATTAAAGAATATGAAAAGAATCTTTTGTCGTTTTTTTGTACGAGGTACTTTTTGACTTTTCCGAAAAAAGTACGAAGAATGTCTTTTTTAACTTATACGGCATGAATGGATTTTTAAAACAAAATTTCCAAGAATCTTCATTTACCAGTTTTCAAGTTTATTTTTAATCAACTTCTTTTATTTTAAAGTCGTATGACATGTTATGAAAGGAAAAATGTTTTTGAAGAAGAAAGGATATTTTCCTCAAGAATGGAGTTCAAGTGTTTTATCAAAATTATTTTCCATCTATGATAATAAAGGGTTCTGTTTTTATCCCTATTATTACATTGGTTTGATTATGTTGTGATGGAAATATTTTTATGAATTCATTTATCTTATATGAATTGTTTTATGATGTCATGTTGTTTAAGAATCCCATTTTTATTACATGGGTTACTCTATGATGTATGGTTTATGATTATGTGGCACACATAAGAAAGGATTAATTATAAGATGGGTGGGACCTATATCTCCCTCCAATGCATTGGGTACAGATTTTATATCTCATGAGATAGACAGGGCTGGAACGGTAGGTTATACCGGTTCAGTGAAACAGGACTGAAACGAGGGTTGCTCGATTCAGAAAGGGACTTTGTCCACTAAGATAGTCTTGGCAATGAGTCTTGACTAACAAGAAATGATTCTCTATGATTATGTTTGAATGCCACAATGTTTCATGTTTTAAGTTATGATTATTGTGATTACATTTCACCGCCATGATTTATCCCATGTTATGAACTTATGATCTCTTTTGCAGGTTAATATTTCCAAAAGCTATGTTCTTATATATATGATGTGATTGATATTTCTTTTGTTTACCCTTACTGAGCATTTGAGCTCACCCCTTTATGTTTTCTTTTCCCCAGGATATAAAGAAAGGTTTTAGGTAAAAAAAAGGGATGACCTTTATGGGTGATATTGAAGAACTTTCACCACGATTAGAAGATTACGTTCCGAGTTTCCAAAGACACTAAACTATTACGATCCTTTAGTGTGTGTTTTTGTTATGTACTAAGTATTCCGCAAATGTAATGTAATGTCCATGTACGATAAGCTTCGGGTCTCTACAGATATAATACTGAAATATGGTTGTAAAATGTTTATAATAACATAAAAGTATATATAATATACTGGAGTTATTATTTTATGATTGTAATAACAATGAATGAAGAAGTGGAAGAAGAAAGGAACTTGAAAAATGTTGGTGAAATCATTACCTCTTCTTTGGGTTCTTCCTTTTGATTTGATCAAAAAGGCTCCTTAAGTTGGCTTTATGACTAAATTATGGCCTCTATGATGAATTTACGGAACTTGAGAGAGTATTTTGGCAGAGTTTGGCCGAACAAAATGGCTTTGAAGGTGTGAGTTAATGAGAAGGGAGAGTGCCCTTTTATAAGAGGGGTGAGGGGCACCTTTGGAAAAACTAGAAAGATTATTTTATAATAAATTAATATTCGGTTTCTAATGGCTCAAAAGTAGATTATTTAAGGGTTAAGGTGGTGATGGGTCTCAAAACACTCAACCAATGGAATTTAGATAGGTTTGGGTTACTATATTATCCTTATCTTTAAGTATTAACTCTTAGTTAATTAGTTTCAGTTTTACAATGTATCTTTGTATTTTTATATTATATGGTTAATAAACATACTATATACATCCAAGAGACCCCCAATTGTTCCATTAATTATATCCCTATCATGATATAAGTCTCTTTGCCTAACCATATATTTTTAGGAATTTAATATCAATTAATAATATAATATTTGTTTTAAAAACTCTTTTATGTCAATTTTGACACTATTCAATAATTGATTTTTGTGAAAATCATAACAGAATGATTACTTCCAAAAAGGATACTTATGTCAATCCTAACATGTCATATTAAGTTATAAAATTAGTGTAATTTATAAAAAGTCTCATATTATATTTATTTGGGTATTTATAATATCAGTTATTCTAATGTTTCATTAATTAGGTAATTACTACATCATCATTGTGTCATATATAAATTAAATTATTTAATGCCTAAAAATTATAAATAAAATATAATTATGTATGAAATTATTTTATCTTTCTAAAGAATATTTAAAATCTAATTTATATTATGTATAACCCTATATTAAAAATGTTTTAGTAAATAAACTTTGATTTTAACTCTTTTAACTCTCCTTTGAATTAAATAATAATAAATGTCCTAATCTAATCCTTGTGGACCTAAATGATAATATTTTATTCCTATGGTTGTTTTTGGTCGAGATATACTTGTCCAATAGAATTAGTACATGTTTTAGGGTAATATTAATATCATTTTTACACTTAATTACCCTATTTACTTTTAACCGTGGTAAATAAAAGTAAAACGTTACTATTCACAAAAATTATTTTCATCTCATTGAACAACATTTTACTACTTGATATTAACCTTGTCTCTCATATTTTTGAAATTCCATTCACAGAAGCGGTAAAATTACGTTTTATGAAAAATTCAGTTTTTTAACTACCACTTAGTGGTTTCACTATTTATCCAAAATTGAAGTTATTCAGAACAATGCCAACATTTCACCCTAAGATATAATTGATATTCCGAATTAAAAATTGATGAATATTTTACAAAATTCCAAAATTATAATTTTCATTAATTAATTTTGTAATTAATTCCCACTGTTACAACAAATAGCGTGTTTTTAAGAAACAATATATACCAATAGATTGACAATTGTTTATGTCTAATTTCAAAGTGAAATTAATTCTAATGAACACCATTGGATAAAATGGTAAAAATATATTCTAATTATGCTTTAAAACCACTAAACAATATAATTTATCACTATAAATTATTTTGATTAAAAAAATTGTTTTTAAGTGTTTTTCACTATTTATAAAAATTGGATGTTCTTAGAAAAATACCAAAAATTCAACATAGGATAATTTCGATATTCTGAATCCAAAAATGAAGTCAATTTTGAAATATAAAATTTATATAATTTCAAATGGAAGGTATTACTATTCATAACAGCTAGTTTGATTGGTTGTGGTGTGTTAGAACTTGATGTTGCGTACAACACACGCTATCATATTATTCAAAGAGAAGCGTACCATAGAAGATTAGGGTGTTACATTCTCCCCTCCATCAAATAATTTAGTCTTTGAAATTTCTAGAATTTTACCTCATGAAAAGACACGAGTGGTTCTTCATCATAAGTTCCTTGGGTTCCCAAGTTGCCTCTTCCATCTTATGGTTTCTCCACAAAACTTTTACCAGACGCGTCGTCCGATTTCTCAGCACTTGTTCTCTCATATCAAGAATCTTGACGGGCTCTTCGCAATAAGACAGATCAGGTTCCAGTTATAATTCCTCATAGGTGAGTACATGCGTTGAGTCATGCATGTATTTCCTCAATAGAGATACGTGGAACACATCGTGAACTTTGGAGAGACATGACGACATTTCCAATCGGTAAGCTACAACCCGAATTCGTTCTAGAATATCGAAAGGTCCGATGTACCTGGGACTCATTTTACCTTTCTTACCAAAATGTAAGACTCCCATCCATGGAGATACCTTCAAGAAAACATGATCACCGACTTGAAATTCCAAATCCTTCCTTCGATTATTGGCATAGCTATTCTACCTACTTTGAGCTGCTTTTATGTGATTTTGAATTACCTTCACCTTTTCCATTGTTTCCTCCACCAGTTCTGGACCTACAAGTTTTCTCCCACAAACTTCATCCCAACAGGTTGTTGTGCGACATCTCTTCCCGTATAACACTTCATACGGTGCCATCTGAATACTCGAATAGAAGCTATTGTTATAGGAAAATTCTACCAGAGGTAAATATTGACCCCACATACCCTGAAAGTCATGGGAGCACGATCTCAACATGTCTTATAAGGTTTGAATAGTTCGTTCTGATTGTCCATCTGTTTGAGGGTGGTAGGCAGTGCTCAAATGAAGTTCAGTATCCAGGGATTTTTGAAGACATTTCCAGAATCTTGAAGTAAAATGGGGATCACGATCAGAACAATCGATAGGGGTACTCCATGAAGTCTCACAACTCCATCAATATATATTATTGCTAGACGTTCCGGTGGTAGATCTTCTCTTATAACAAGATAATGTGCTGACTTGGTAAGACGATCAACAATTACCCATATTGCATCATTCCTTCTAGGAGTCTTTGGTATCCCCATGACAAAGTCCATCGTAATATTGTCTCATTTCCACTCTGGTATGGGAAGAGGTTGCCTGACTCCTCGAGGTTGTTTCTTTCCAGCTTTCACTTGTTGACAAACGATACATCTTGACACAAAATTGGAAATATCCCTATTCATGTTGTCCCACCAAAAATGTTCCTTCAAATATCTATACATTTTGGTGCTCCCATGGTGTATAGAGAAACTGAAACTATGAGCATCATCAAGAAATTCCCTTTTTTGATCAGGTATATCGGGAACACAAAGTATCTTCCAGAATTTCAAAATTCCTTATTTATACACAAAGTCTCTCAATCTCTCATCATTCACAGCTTTAATCTTATTTTGAAATTTTTCATCATCGGTCTGAGAACTGTTAATCCTTTCTAGTAAAGATGATTTGGCAACCATTTGAAAAGGCATTGATGTTTCACCTTCTCGGGTTATTCCCATGTCAATCTTCACTAGATCCATGAAAATTTGATCCCTTTCAATTCTCATCACGTTCGAAACTCCATGGTATTTTCTGCTCAAAGCATCTGCCACCTTGTTTACTTTTCCCGGGTGGTAGTGTATCGTACAATCATAATCCTTGAGTAATTCTAGCCATCTCCTTTGCCTCATGTTGAGTTCTTTTTGCGAGAAAATATACTTAAAACTCTTGTGATCAGTATAAATCTTAAATTTTTCACCATAGAGGTAGTGCCTCCATATCTTCAAAGCAAAGATCACAGCTGTTAACTCGAGATCATGAGTAGGATAGTTTTGTTCATGTATTATCAACTGTCGTGATGCATATGCAATAACCCTATCATTCTGCAAAAGGACACAACCAAGTCCTTTCTTCGATGCATCACTATAAATAACGAACCCATCATTCCCTGATGGTAGAGTCAATATAGGAGCAATGAATAATCTTCTCCTTAGTTCTTCAAAACATTCTTCACACTCTTTTGTCCAAACATATTTAACCCCTTTACGTGTGAGCTTCATTAATGGGTTAGCCAATCGGGCAAAATTCTGGATGAAACATTGATAATAACCTGATAAACCAATAAAACTAAGTACCTCAGTTATATTCGTAGGTGCTGGCCATTCTTGGATTGCCGTGGTTTTAGAAGGATCAATAGAGATTCCATCTTTAGAGACAATATGGCCAAGAAAAGAAATCTCCTGAAACCAAAATTCACACTTGCTAAACTTCCCATATAATTCACGTCTTCTCAGAGTCTTCAGGATAATGCGCAAGTGATTTTCATGATCTTCATAGATTTTGGAGTATACCATGATACCATAAATAAATACCACAAAAAATTCATAAAGATATTCCTTGAAAACTCTATTCATCAGATCCATGAATACATAAGGTGCATTAGTCAATCCAAAAGGAATTACTGTAAACTCGTAATGCCCATACCTGGTTCGAAATGCTGCCTTTGGAATGTCTTCCTTCATCACACACAACTAATGGTATCCATATCGAAGGTCAATATTTGAAAAGTATTGAGCTCCATGCAGTTGGTCAAATAAATCATCAATGCAAGGTAGGGGATACTTGTTCTTTATTGTTATAGCATTGATCTCCCTGTAGTCGATACATAACCTCATAGATCCATCTTACTTTTTAACAAAAAGAATAGGTGCTCACCATGGAGAAACACTAGGGCGAATAAATCCTTTATTACTCAATTCCTATAGTTGTTTCTTTAGCTCGACTAATTCTACAGTGGACATTCTATAAGGGGTCTTCGATATAGGCCTTGATCCTAGAATTAAATCAATGGAAAACTCAACTTCTCATTCTAGAGGATGTCCAGGTAAATCTTCCGGAAATACATCTACATATTCTTTCACTATAGGTACATCCTTTATTTGAACATTCCGTTCCTCACCCACAATCATTTCTTTCTCTTCCTCCCCAACAATTGAATTTAGTTTAGCTACTAGGGGTGGATCTAGATAAGAATTAGGTGGTGAGGATTCTGCTCTAAAGATAAGGTGTTCCTTATCATCATCATAAAAAATGGTAACCTCCTTCTTCTTACAATAAATATTCACATCATAGTCTGAAAGATAGTCCATACTGAGGATTATATCAAACTCAATCATAGGTATGATGATGAGATCAGCAGATAAAGAACATTTATGTGCTCTAATGGGGACTGATTCAAAAAACTTTGTTGCAATGATACTTCCCTTAGGAGTTTTAACTGACCACTACCTTGTTAAATCAAATTGGAAATATCTAATTTTCTTAGCAAACTAGGAAGATATGAAACAATGTGATGATCCAGAATCAAATAAAGCATTTTCTAAACTTGAGGAAACCATTAAATTACCTGCCACCATGTCTTTCGGAGCTTCTACCTCAGCAGTAGTGATAGCATAAGCTTGGCCTTGATCCCTTGTCCTTTTCTGAGGTAAGTTCCCTTGATGCTTAATACATTCATTTGCATAATGTCCCATCTCCCTGAAATTGTAGCACTGAACATTGGTAGCTTCCTTCTTCCCTTTGGAATCACGAGCTTAGTGGCCTTTTTCACCACACTTGTAACAGACTCCCGTTCCCTTCAAGTATGTATTGGGGTGTTTCTTCCCATATTTACCACATGATAGATATTCAACCTTTCCCTTATTCCCCTTATTTCCATTCCTAGATTTATTAGCAGATCTCTTATTCTCTTGCTTTTCATTAAAGTCATAAGACTTAGAGAATTCCTTTTTGGTCTTGATCGCACGTGAGACAATATCTTCGTACGACGAGAAGGATTGTGAGACTAATGCTCGACGGAGAAATGGTTTTAACCAATCAAAGAAACGATCAATCTTACTTCTTGGGTAACGTATATAATCTCCAGTATACCTTGCTAACATTGTAATGTTAGCCTCATACTTTTCCACATTCTCATCCTCCTTTTGTCTCAAACTCAGAAAATGCCTTTCCATATCTGCTCAATGGTCACAAGGAAAGTATTTTTCTAAAAACAGATCATTGAACTCCCTCCATTACATATTTTATACTTCATCATCTTCCTTCATGTTTTGAATCAATGACCACCAATGATCATCATCTCTAGTGAGGTGGTAAAATGCCAGGATAACTTTTTCCCTTTCACTACTCCCCAAAGCCTGAAATATTTTATCTAGGGAATTTATCCATTGCTCTGCTACTAAGGTATTTTTACTCCCATTGAACATTGGTGGTTGTTGCATCATGAATCGATCTAACACTGATCTTCCACGCTGCAGATCAGGGTGCTCCATACGGGTAAGGTTATTATTCATAACCTGAGTGAGTTGTCCTAGTATTGTGATTAGTTGATCGGCACCAGTTGCATCACCAGCTCCACTATAATTATCTTGAGTAGGAGGGTAATCCCTACATGGAGTGCGTGCATTGATACAGTTTCCATTTCTTCCACTAGGCGCCATTTCTAAACAATGGAATAAACTAGATCATTTTATGAATCAAAATAGATAATCCTGTACTTATAAAAAACTTAACATAAATTTAACTATTTATGGATATAATCCACAATAATAAGAAAAGTTTTCTTTGAGGATGTATATACTCATTAACCCTTCATAATGATTTATAAAGAAAATGAGAGTTATCCTAAGCATATCCCACGGTAGTGTCGTAACCAAGAGTGCAGCAATGCCCTTTGTCGTGCACTAGTTCTTGTTCGAGTCTAGCTCAAAGCGGTGTTTTCGGGTTTTACCCCTAGGTACATATGTGCCAGAGCCGCCTCTAGCTGCTCATATCCAGACAAAGATGTATTGCTCAAAAAAATCACAAAATCTATACAATACCAAAATTCTAGGAAGTTCTTCTATACTAATCCTCAAAGTCCATCTTTGGTCTATGTTCTCTAATCAGAGTTTATCTAAATCTAGCTTTCAAGGTATGCACTAATCTTCCTCTGATACCAACTGTAACGGCCGGAACCCAGTTACCCAGAGCCGGTGCATTATTACATAACATTGGCATGATCACAAGAAATATCAAATCTCAAAAGACCGATTAGTTTAGTAGCCTTGGAATATCTAGATACATTAATAAAGTTTACATTACATCATAAAATGAAAACTACAACAACATTGTATCCATAGTCTACACTCTTATCCCCTCATACTATCCCTGTATGTCATTCATAATTTACTTCTTCACATCCTAGGAAAAGTAAATCATTGAAAGGGGTGATCTCAAATGCACAGTAAGGATAACAATATAGCGGAAACTTTCATAAATAAGAATAAACATTTAAGGCAATGTATAACTAAAACAAAAGCCTTTTAAACATGAACTTCAACATAGTATGGAAAAAATAAAATGAAATAATGCCATTTACTTATTCACATGGATATTATACAAATCGAATAATCACATGCAATATCAATAACCACTTTTATAATGATTGAATGCATAATTTCAGACTATCATAACCACATAGCCAAGGCCTCGTGCCAAGACTACAAATAAGATTTTTCCAAAGGCCTTGTGCCAAGACAATAGTTTGTATCATGAGACCTACTGATGCATCAAGGAGCTATAGCGGGCTCCACCCGTCACATATTAAGCCCAATGCATTCCCATATGAAAAGGTTTAAACATAACATAAACATTCGTAATAAAACTAGCATAAGAAATGTAAATACTTCATCCATAAACCATGAATGGTATAAAAATAACACATCCACAGTCAAACAAATCACAAAACCTGCAATACAATATAGAAGTTTTGAATCATAATAAATCAACTTCAAATAAGCGTAAAATCTATCACAGGATATTGACATAGATGAAATCAAAACTCTTTTTAGAGAAATATGTCTTTTTTATTTTGAAATTATTTTAGAGTAATATATTTATAAAATAAAATATTTTCTTTGAGAATATTCTAATAAGCTTGTAAGGGGAGCTTCGACGATTTTATAATGGCAGAAAATAGCCACACCCACCGTATAAGTTAAAAAAACATTCTTACCTTAATTCTGTCAAAAAGGTTAAAAGAACCTTGTTTGGAAAACGACGGAAAGATTCCTTTATAAACCTCTTATAAAAGGTCAAACAAGGGTATAAATGAATTTAACTGATATTATAGAAAATAGTAAAAATGTTTTGAAATATATTTTTAAGAAACATGGACGTGGATGATAAATAACTCCCAATAGATTATTACGTATAAACAACCTCAGATAATGAAGAGATTGCGAAATAAACCCTTACCTTGTAATTTTACTTGGATGAGGGTAGGTTGACCTCCTGTATAATAGTGAAATAATCGTTATTAAATTATACAGAAATCATATACATTAATATGATATCATATATGATCTTTTAACATTGATTTGTTAATAATATGTTAGTATTATCATTCTTTCGGGTGTTAACTTACTTGTTTTCTTTAATATATTTTGTTACGTAAGTCGTGTTTGTCAGGGATAGGTTGTATCTTAATCATATCCAGAATGATATCAAGTCATTAGATACTATTATTAATCATCAAATGATAATTAGACTTGAATGGATATGATGGAGAATGAATCTCATCGCGTTGGTGGAGACGGTAGTCCGTACGTACGCACGAGAAACAATATCATTCTTTTGATATTAAAATAATATATAATTGGATGGTATGTCATATATAAAGAATCATTATCATGTTATATTTATTATTTACATAAATTACACATCATTATTATACCCATCCAAATAATAATTTATTGAATAACAATTACACCACGATGTGGAGACGGTAAGCCGTACGTACGCACGTATGGTGACATGTTATTCAAATAATGGATAGAATACTGAAATATGGTTGTAAAATGTTTATAATAACATCAAAGTATATATAATACACTGGATTTATTATTTTAGGATGGTAATAACAATGAAATAAGAATTGGAGAAGAAAGGAACTTGAAAAAGGGTGGTGAAATCATTACATCTTCTTTGGGTTCTTCCTTTTGATTTGATCAAAAGGGCCCCTTAAGCTGGATTTCTGACTAAAGGAAGGCCTCTAGGAAGAATTAAGGAAAGTTTAGAGAGTAATTGGGCAGAGTTTTCACGAACCAAAAGGATTTTAAGGTGTGAGTTAATGAGAAGGGAGAGTGCCCTTTTATAAGAGGGGTGAGGGGCACCTTTGGAAAAGCTATAAATATTATTTTATAATAAATTCATATTTGGTTTCTAATTTCTCAAAAGTGGATTATTTAAAGGTTAATGTGGGTATGGGTCGAAAACCACTCAACCAATGGAATTTATCTAGTTTTGGTTTACAATATTAACCTTATCTTTAAGTATTAACTCTTAGTTAATTAGTTTCACTTTTACAATGTCTCTTTGAATTTTTATATTATATGGTTAATAAACATACTATATACATCCAATAGACCCCAAATTGGTCCATTAATGATACACCTATCATGGTATAAGTCTCTTGGCAGAACCTTAGATTTTTAGGAATTTAATATCAATTAATAATATAATATTTGTTTTAAAAACTCTTTTTTATTAATTTTAATACTATTCAATAATTGATTTTTGTGAAAATAATAACAGAATGGTTACTTCGAAAAACGTTACTTACGTCAATCCTAAAATTTCATATTAACCTATAAAACTAGTGTAATTTATAAACAGTCTCAAATTATATTTATTTGGGTATTTATAATATCAATTATTCTCATTTTTCATTAATTTGGTAATTACTTTATCATCATTGTGTCATAAATAAATTAAATTATTTAATGTCTAAAAATTATAAATAAAATATAATTACGTAGGATATAATTTTATATTTCTAATTAATATTTGCAATCGAATTTTTATTATGTATAACTCTATATTAAATTTTTTTTAGTAAATAAACTTTGATTTTAACTCTTTTAACTCTTATTTGAATTAAATAATAATAAATGTCTTAATCTAATCCGAGTGGACCTAAATGATAATATTTTATTCCTAAGGTTTTTTTTGGTTGAGATACACTTTTCCAATAGAATTACGACATTGTTAGGGTAATATTAATATCATTTCTACCCTTAATTACCCTATTTACTTTTAACCGTGATAAATAAAAGTAAAAAGTTACTATTCACCAAAAATTATTTTATCTCATTGAACTAAATTTTACTACTTGATATTAACCGTGTCTCTTGGATTTTTGAAATTCCATTCACAGAATTGTTAAAATTACATTTTATGAAAAATTCAATTTTTTAACTACTACTTAGTGGTTTCACTATTCATCAAAAATTGAAGTTTTTCAGAACAATGCCAAAATTTCACCCTAAGCAATAATTGATATTCCGAATTCAAAAATGATGTCTATTTTACAAAATTCCAAACCTATAAGTTTCATTAATTAATTTTTAATTAATTCCCGCTGTTACAACAAATAGCGTGTTTTTAAGAAACAATATATATCAAATGATTGAAAATTTTTTATGACCAATTTTAAAGTGAAATGAATTCTAATGAACACCATTGGATAAAATGGTAAAAATATATTCTAATTATAATTTAAAACCACTAGATAAAATAATTTACCACTATAAATTATTTTGATTAAAAAATTTGTTTTTAAGTATTTTTCACTATTCATAAAAATTGGAAGTTCTCAGAAAAATAACAAAAATTCAACTTAAGATAATTTCGATATTCTGAATCCAAAAATGAAGTCCAGTTTGAAATATAAAATATATATAATTTCAAAAATTAGGTATTACTATTCATAACGGCTAGTTTGATTGGTTGTGGTGTGTTAGAACTCGATGTTGCGTACAACACACGCTATCACATTATTCAAAGAGAAGCGTACCATAGAAGCTTGGGGTATTACACCCACACATCATCTATATAGGTGATCCCCTAGTCAAATATCATCCAAAACATTTTAGATAGATTAACCTTAGTTTAATCATTGCCTTGGGTGGATCTAATATCTATTATCTATATAGGGATGTATTTTCTATTAATCTACACATATATTATCTTGAAAAAAAACATAGGATAATTTTTCCAATATGAAATATATTGATATTTACAATGGTTTTGGTTACAATTGAATCAAAATATCATTTTGGAGGGATAAAAAATATAAATATTAATCTCATATATTTCACAAGAAATTTGGTACAAATTATTACATAGAAATGTAAACACAATAGAAAATTAAATAGTGGTGAATAACATGGGTCACAAGGAATGAAAATTTAGATAGAAATATCCACTAATGGATTGCATAGTAATTAAATAAAATAATATTCAAATATAGGGACTTGAATTAATCTTAAAATACCATTATAAATGATATTTCATGATATAAAATATAAAATACGAATTATACATACTCCATTATAATCAATGGTTATTGTTTTTATCAATGGAGAAGGCATTCCACACACATATGGATGATGATTTTATTTTAATGGAATGGGAGAGACAAAAAATATGATATATCATTTTAAAATATTAAATAATTCCTCAATTTCATAGATAGATATTTAAATCCCTACTATAACCATCATTTTATATTGGTTATGTAATGCAAAACATATAGTGTTGTGGAGGTTGTAGTCCTCACAATGTATTATTAATATTTTTTTTTATAATGGGAATGGGGATGCTGGTTTATGCTTATACCATCATTATAGTGTAAAAATTAATCTTATATTATCATTTTAACTTAGATAAAATAATTTTAAGATTAATTAACTCAAGTAATGTAATATTAAATAAGGATGAGAGGTTATAAATCATTACGTTAAAACTATGATGATATTCTTTAATAAGGGAATTAAAATTTTTAGGGATTGTATTTTGAGAACAAAAAACAACATTATGGTGGATATAAGTGTTAATTATTGGTTTGGGTAGAGTTTTGGAAGAAATTTAAGGGGTTTGGTGTGATAGAATGTGAGGATAAGTGTTAACCTTTTATAAGTGAAAAGTTATTTAATTTTATTGAATACAATGAAAAAACATAATGGGTAGTCAGACTCAAGTAAAAAAGGATAACTCACTTTGAGGCCACTAGGGTTTCACTGGTGCAAGCTCACCTCACGATACCTTACCAACCTATGGTGGATGAAGGCTCCATTATTTCTCCATAATCCTTTGATTGTACTTCTAATTGATCTTCTCCTTTTAGTAACTCAAGGGTTCTCTCCACCTTCATTGGTATTGTGTTTTCCCAAAGATCCATGGATTTGAAAATTTCGGATCTTCACTTCTGATATCCCCCACAGAGTTCTCAGACGCCTCTTTATTGGAAAAGTTCACCTTGGTTGTCATCTTCGAGTGCCAAAGGATTTCAGTTGATTTCATTGACAGAACCATCAACACACAGTGGTGTCTATGCCAATTTGTGGTGGTTTTATTTCATTATTCTCATCAAATGATCATTCATTTTTATTCTGATGAAAAACTGGATCTTTCATAGATTAGTGTCCTATGCTCCATTAACTGATTTCATTTTATCCTCCTAATATTTCTATTTTCCTTCCACATGAATCATTATATGTATAATTTAGATATTTTTATTAGTCATCCAATTTTTCCTTTATCTTTCTAAAATCCATATATATTCCTTATGTTTGGAAATATTATTGGTCACTTTTTTTTAGATCCTATAACCCATGAGGTCTTCTATCCCATTGAAGCCCAAATTTTTTTTGAGGATGATATAAGAAAACACCATTTCATTTATTCTATATCAATATTGAGTGATAGTAAATACACATATATCCTATTATCTATAAGACATATAATCACTATTCTATCTTATGATTTCTTTAAGGGAATACATCTTAGAGATTTAATGTTTAGGTCCCTGCTCTACTTTAATTTAATACTATGAAAAATGATATATCCCACCGTAATGTTGTTGTTGCATCCTATGTATTTATAGAATAATAATTTTCATATCAATTAATATTTATGTTAAAGATGACTCTTTCTCTGATAGCATACTTTCCACGAAACAACATATTTTTTTAAAATCTTATGTTGTACACAATGTTGGAATCTACCGAAAAATAATATTATATTATTATTATTATTATTTTAAATTGTTGTTAATGCCCAATAATTGTAATTGAGTGAATGAACATAACTAACTAAAATATTATTATACCTGTTTGTAAAACATTTTTACATTTATCCCATTAATTTTAGATGCTTAAAATGAGAATGAATCCAATTTTAGGCATGAAATACTCAAATATTTTTTAAAATGTCTCTCTAGAGCCTTTTGATGGTATAGGATTTTAAAATATATTTTCTGTAAATTTTATATGTTTGTTTTCAAAAATTAAATATCTTCATTAGAAGAAGAACATAAATATTTAATTTTGATGAAATTTTGGAATTCTTCGGATAAAATTCTCATTTTTATGAATATTGAAAAATACCACATTTTAATTCAAATAATTATGTAATCAAAATTTTTTAAATAGAAATTTTATTACTTAAATTGAGTATAGAGTCTAATTGGGATATATTTTTATCATTTAATCCAATTTTGGTCATTAGAGGTATGTTCACAATGAAATTTAATATAAACTCATTTTAATATTTTGATAATTATTAGACAAAAACCCAGCTTTTCGGTTTTGACTTGGAAAATTAATATTAAATTAATTTCTGTGAATTGTTTTTTTGAATTTAGAAAAATGGATTCCATATTTAGAATGAGGATTTCCAAATTATTAAAAATGATACCTTTTATTTTTAGTCATTAGGAATAGTATCTTTAACAATTATTTTATTTACCATGGAAAAAGGGTAAATATGGTAAATAATAGTAAAAATAATATTATAATAATATTAAACAACCCAAACATATGTCCTAATAATATTAAAAGACATATTTCCTACCATTGTAATCCTTGGGTCTATTTTGGAACCCCATGAATCCACATGGATGTGAAACTGACTATTTATAAGAATTAATATAAAGTAAGGAAAAATGATACATAAACATGTACCTTTTAGTAAAACAATTTTAATATGGTGTAATATAAGTGTTATTTTAGACTATAAATAATCATTAGAAATATAAAACTATATCATACATTATGGTATTCTATTTATATCATTTATACATCAAATAATTTAATTTATTTATGACACAATGATGATGTAGTTATTACCTTATTAATAAATGATTTAAATAAATGAGATTATAAATAATAAAATAAATTTATTATTAAAATTTTCATGTCATACCAAAATTATATAGATTCTTCATACCTATTATATTTTAATTAATGTTGTTTTTGGTAAATAATATAGCAGGTACTTATTGTTAAAAAGTCATGATATGAATAACATAAAAATAGACAGAAATGTGCTTAAAAAAATATTATTTTATTTAATGATATAACAGTTTTAATTATCAGTGATTAATAAAAATGAAATAGATAATGTTTTAAATGTTATTAATTAAGCACTTGATGTTATATTATATTTTTTTAGTAAATATATTAACTTTGTAGTATGAATATACAAGTAGACATGGTTAGAGTAATATTAGATAACAAAGGGTTAAAGCTAACATATATGGATAAATGTGTGACCTAGACTTGTATAAAACCTATTATTTGATATTTTTTCATCCCAAAAACATTTAATATTTGAAATAAATAACATAGGGTCCTTTTTAAACATAAATACATTTTATAACAAAATAATATTTTAATGCCTTCATAAAGTGCCCTCCTTCCTCCTATAAAAGAGCATCACCTCCTCCCATTTAATATCACCACTCAAACACCTTGTCTCATCCAAAATATACCCAAATAAGCTCCTAATATCCGTATATTCATCTTATAAACCTTATCTTATGCATAAGGTAATTCAAGAAATCCTTTGGATCAAATCAAAGATAGTTACACATTTTAAGAGATGGTGTCTTCTCTAAAGTTCCATTCAAATATTTTACTTCTACACTCCTTTTTATATTATTATTATTTTATTAAATAACAACACCAATATCCACAATATTATATTAATTATTAATGATAAGGATTATAATTACACATACACAAATCTACATCTAATGGATACGAACATATTGTTTCTGTGTATGACAAATTATTGTCTCACGAAACGATGATTTCTAAATTTTCCCATACCAACTCTCATGGTGGGAATTATGATTGTAATTTATTTATATACAATATATTTTATATTTATATTGTCCTTACAATATTGTAATTTTTATTTACAGTAATAACTTTAAACTTTTCATGATATGTTAATAAGAGAATTTCATTTGGGGTAGTGCGGACTACAGCCTCTCAAGTGATATGACTCGTTCATTACATACATAGAATGTATAAAATATAGATTCTAGGAAAATATGTAAAATATATATCATGTGATATTATAGTGTAATTATAATATACTAATGTATCATTAAATTTTATATCTTTAATATGAAAAATGAATGAAAGCAATGTTAATGAATATGTACGACTTACTATTTCCATAAACCGTTCATTTCATTTCTTATCTCCAAATGTTATGGACTATTATAAATACATATAAAATGGATATATATGATTTTTAAATTATAAATACCATTTTGGGGATAAATTACTTTTGACCACATGGATAATTTTTAATTATAATAGGATCATTTTCAACTCAAGTAGCCAATATAAAAAAATGATTGATATTTAAATAAATAATAATGTAATATTTATTATTTTGTAATAAGTGATATAAAAGGAATAATAAACATGAAAATGGTTCTTAAGAAAGTAGAAATTTACATAATCTTATTATTCAAGAAGAACAAGGAACAAACATGACAAGTCGGACGCAGAGTAATGGACTTCATCTCAATCTCCATTCATTAAGGAATGTTTTGATAATACACAGATAATTATTCTATATAGGGTGTAATAAAATCCATTGAATTTTATTTTCATTCTAAAGGAATATTTTTTCTATGAATCATTTTAAAAATTTTCAAAAGGAATATTTTTAACGTATTCGGCAACAACGACCACATCATCACTATAATTGTTATTTGATATTTGGCTTCCTATATAAGACTTAATGATTTCAAAAGGAAGAGAAATCCCTTATTTCCTTTTTGGGTGTTTTCTTATTTAAAATGGTTTTTGAAATGGTCCTAGTATCTCAATATCTTGAATTGAATTATTGTTATTGCAAATGAATTTTTTTAGTGAATTATTATTATTTTAAAATATGTGTTATGATTAAATAATGGAACATTGAAATTTGATGGGTAGTTACATGATAAAAAAATTATGGGTGTTTACATGATAAACCCAATGATGGGTGGGTTTATGATAATCCAAGGACTTGTAGTTACATTATATCCTCCAATGCATTGGTTATGGAAGTCATCCATATGGATATTCCATTTTATGTTATGGATGGAAGTTGACTACAGGGTTATTCGATTTATATATGTTTATGTCGCAAGTTACTAGTATAAGTTATATGTTGATTTCTATGGGATTGTGATAATATTTTGATTCTTGAAAGGTTATACAGTGAGCATATATTAATTGAAGTATATTTTACACTTCCTAATGTTGAAAAGTGTTTCTTTATAATAAAATAGTCATGGTTTTCATGTTATCCCAAGGCATACAGTTTCCTTCCTTTATGTATCCCTTAATAAGATTTTTATGCTCATCCTAAGTACAGAATTGTTTTTCACAGCTCATAAAAATTAGTAGAGTCAACGATGGGATCAAGAAAAAGTTATGCTATTAAGAAGTGAAATGATACCATTTTTTATTTTAGAGTGTTTTTTGTTTTATGAAATAAAATGATAGTGTGCAGATGTGTCTACATTAAATTTTCAATATGTTTTGTACATGTCATTACCTAATTCTCTAAATATCTAAACCTGAAAAGATCATCAACTAGAACTAATTTCAAATTATGGACTTATCTCAAGATTAGGTAATGCTTAAGGTAGGGGTTTAATAGTAAGTATCAAATGGAAGTTTAGATAACATTAGGAGTCAGAATATCATTAATATAATACCAATAAAAGATATATAATTTATGGTATAATTGAAATGATATTGAATTTTAAGATCACTACATTTATTCATTTAATACATGTTTGTTCAGAAGGGTTTTCCATATAGGAAACTAGGAAGCTATGCTAAGAGGGCATACAAAGGGAAATTACCTTCCAAATCAACATCCTGAGATGGTCGGAATCAGAACTGAAATGTTTTTTTCCGTAATAGATTACTTGAATCAAGAGATTAATTGTGGTATTGTCCATGAACGAGATCAACCAGGCCAATGATAGTGGAATATGTCGACCATTGAGCATTTCATGAGGAAATTTCCCCCATCAATCCTAGTATCAACTGACGTTATACAAGCTTAATGGTGGATTAAATTATTGGAAAATATTTTTGATGCAAGAGGGTTTTTAGACAGTCAAAAGGTTAGTCCTGTTTTTATCATTCTAAAGGTGAATCACATATGTGGTGTTTAATGATTAAAAATATCAGAGGAAGTGAAGAGATTCCCACCATGTAATGAGAGTAAATTTATAATATCTTCCTTGAAAAATAATTTCCTGAGGCTATTCGACTTAAGACAAAAAAGAAATTCATTGAAATGAGACAAAAAGACGAAGATTCAATGTTTTCATATGATGAAAATTTCACCCGTCTATCGTGGTATTTCAATAAATTTATCTCGGATATTGGATGTAATATAAATCGGTTTTACTCAGGATTTATGCTGAAATATAGAAGGGAATTAACTTTTTGTAGGTTAAAAATATATGAGAAACTTGTCTGTTGTGCTGAGAAGGTGGAAATGTTGTTTTCTAATGAGAATATTTTCCATGAGAGAAAATAAAATAATTGATCAAGTTGGCAGGAAATGGGAAGGAATTCAACAATGAATCCTAGAGGTAAGAAAACCAAATTTACAACATATGAGAAGTGTGGTGAAATAAATCTTGGTGAATGTCTCTCAATGTCTAGAATGTGATTCTATTGAGGTTAAGCTGGTCATATTTCTCATATCTATAAAGAATATGGTCAGTAAGGCAATAAAACCTCAGTAGGAATATGAATTTGTAGTAATGAGTTATAACATTATTCCAATATTTTTTCAAGGTTGATTACCCTAGGTGGAAACCAGCAAGATCGAAAGCAGAACGAAATAGAAAAATAATTTTCAACTACAACGATTGATGTGGGATAGTCTAATAAAATGGTGATTAGTATGTTATATATTTCTTCAAAATATGCCAATAAACTATTTTAGTATGTATCATCACATTATTTCATTTCTGAGAGATTTGGATGAGAATTTAATACAGAAACTTAGGAAATTTATATAAAACTTTTGTTAATAACTATATGTGGAAGTGTTAAAGAATGAAACATTTATAGAAATATTCCAATTATCCTTAGTGGGATAGTTTTCCTGAAAAACCAGGTTTATATTTCCATAGTAGAATTTGATATAATTTTTGGTGTGGATTGGCTTTCAATTTATCATGATAAAATAGATTGTAAATCCAAGAATGTTTTATTCAATGATATCATACTTTTGATATCATATCATGAACCTAAAAGACTATTAAATATGTAAGTGATTTTTATTTCTCTCATGTTTCCAAAAATAAAGAAATAGTTTTGATAGGAATCATTCTAGTAGTGAATGAATTCACAAATTCTTATCCTGATGAATTTTATAGTATTGTTCCAAACCAGGAGGAGGAATTTACTATTGATGTAGTGTCTAATGAATACCATATTTCTAAATCCCTTTATCCAATGGATCATTTAGATCTTGTGGAATTAAAAAATATGTTTCAATAATTACTTGATAAAGGTTTCATTTGACCTATCACTTCACCGTGGGGTGCTTTGATTTTATTTGTGAAAAAGAAACATGGTTTAATGAGACTATGTATTGATTACAAGGCCTTCAATAACATCACTATTAAGAAAAAAAATATTTTTTTTGCCTCATATCGATGATTTTTTAATCATTTCCCAGGAGCATAGTATTTATCGAAGATTTATTTGAGGTCTGTGTACCATCAGATGAAAGTGAAGAAGAATGATATTCCCAAGATAGATTTCCGAATGAGATATGGGCATTATGAGTTTCTAGTTATTCCTTAATGGTTATCTAATTCACCTACTTTAATTATGAATCTCATGAATGGAGTCATTCATCCGTTTCAGTATCATTTTGTGGTTGTTTTTCTAGATGATATCATGACACATTCTAAAATTTGTGAGGAACATGAATTCTACATAAAAATTGTTTTGAAAACCATTAAAGAATAGAAACTATATGTATAGTTTAGTAGGAGTGAAATTTGGTTTAAAAAAATTTCATTCCTTGGTCATATTGTTTCTAAAGATGGCATAATTGTTGACCATTCTAAAACAAATGTTGTTAAAGAGTGGCCAAGTCCTACCAATATCGCATATATTCATAGTTTTCTTGGTATAGTGGGTTACTAAAGGAGGTTTGTTGAAAACAAATATCGACTATCTAGCCCCTAAACTAAGCTTACACATAAGGGAGTGATGTTCATCTAGACAAAAGAATATGATTATTGTTTTTAAGAACTGAAAAGAAGGATGGTAAATGCACCTGATTTGGAATTGCCTTTCAAAAATTTTAAATTTGTTATCTACATTGTTTCTTCATTGAATGGACATTGATATATAATTATGATGAATGGTTATGGAATTTTTTATGCTTCTTGTTAGTTGAAACCTCGTGTGTTAAATTACCATACACATGATTTGCAATTAGCTACTGCTGTTTTTGCATAAAAAATTGGAGGCATAATTTTTAGTGTGTAAAGTGCGAAATATATATCGATCAAAAACATTTTAAGTATATATTCACTCAAAAAAAATTAATCATGAGAACGAGGAGATAGCTAGAATTAATCAAGGATTATGATTTCATAATCCATTACCATCCTGGTGAGGAAAATAATGTGGTTGATGCTTTGAGTCGAAAGTGTAATTTTATATTAACCATGTTATGTATGGAACAAGATCTATTGGTTTCTAATTTAATGAATTTTAGATTGGAAGTTGTTGGTTCAAGGAATTACTTTATTTTTATTCTGGTGGCTGATAAATCATGTCTATCAGACATAATTAAGCAATCATATAATGAAGAAAATGAGATGAAAATAATGGTAGAATTGGTTCAAAAGGGTGTGTAACCGGAATTTAATATTGAAAAATATTTTTTAAGGTTAAGAAGGAAATTATGTGTGCCTTTTGATTCATAGTTTAATAAATATTTGTTATGTGAAGCTCATAGTTCACTATTTTTTGTTCATCTTGGCAGTACTAAGATGTACTGGGATCATCAGGAGTATTTCTGGTTGGGTGGAATTAAAATATATATTTTTGACATTACTGTGAAGTTTTGGATTTTTCATGAGTTAAAAGAAGAGTATATGTTACCAAAAGGGATGCTTCAGCCTTTTCCAATTCCAGATTGGAAATTGAAAAATGTGTCCCTACATTTCATAGAGCGGTTACCCAAAAAACCTCGAGGTAACAACGAAATATGTGTAATTGACTAAATCTGGTCATTTTCTTCCAATTCGAGAAACACTATCTCTATATCAACTTTCTCAATTTTATATTAAACTGAGTGACATGTTACATAGAGTTCCCCTCTCCATTTATCTGATCATGATCGTGGGCTTTCATCTAACTTTTGTAAAGGACATTTGAAGTCATTTAGAACTGAATTAAATTTCAATACATCATTTTATCCTCAATTTGATGGGCAGTCATAACAATCAATTCACACCTTGGAGGATATGCTAGGTTATTATTTATTGGATTATTAGGGCTGTTGGGATCAATATTTTTCTCTGGTTGAGTATTCTTTAAATAATAGTTTTTATTATATTATACAGATTGTACCATTTGAGTAATAATATAGAAATCAGTGTCAAAATCCATCATTTTTGGATGATGTAGGTGAAAGGAAGTTGATGGGACTAGAATTGGTAGAAGTGATTGCAAAAATTGTGATGTTGATTCAGAAGAACATGATGACATCTCAAAGAAGGCATATAAGTTATGTGGATAATTAGAGGAAGGATATTTCTTTCGAAGTAGGTTATCATCTCTTTCTCAATGTTTATCTATGGAAAAGTGTGCTCGATTTTTGTAAAAAGTGAAAGATGAGTTTGATGTTCATTATAACCTGTAATAAATTTGATAAATTTGGATCAGTTGCCTACAGGGTGGATTTACCTAAAAAATCATTCCATTTATCGAATGTTTTTCATTTTTCGATGTTGAGTATGTATATGTCGGATCCATCTAATGTTTTTAGTCTGGTGGTAGTTCTGTTGGAATAGAATCTTTCTTATGAGGAATCGCCAGTACAAATTCTTGACTGTAAAGAAAAAATGTTGCAAAATAAGGTGATTTACCAGGTATTGGTTATGTAGAATAACTATATAGTTGTAGAGGTAACATGGGAATCTGAAAATGATAAGAGCGGTAAATGCCCTCACTTATTTTATAAGTAAATAAAATTGTTGGGACGCAATTTCTAAAAGGGGGAATTATGTAGCATCTGAGATATGTATAGAATAATACATTTCAAATATATTAATATTTATAAAGAAGTTATTAATTTTATATTAGAGAGTATACATTTTCTGATAGCGTACTCGACATGCAATAATGGTATTTCCAAAAATCATACGTTGCATATAATGTTGGGTTTAATCGAAAAAACAAAACAATAATATTATTATTATTTTAAATGGTAGTTAACACCTAGATGTTGTAATGGCAGGAATGAAAAAAAATAACTTCAATATGATTATACATATTTTTTTAAATATTTTCACAATTATCCAATAAAATATAGTCACTTAAAAGCAGTATGAATACAATATTAAGCAAGAAATATTTTAATATTTTTTAAAAATGACGGTTTAACACCTTTTAATGGAGAAGCCAATCTAAATATAGTATTTTTCACTTTTATATGTTCAATTTATCAAAATAAATTTATTATTTGTAATTGGATCATCAAAATTTACTTTATAAGAATCTTTGGTATTTTTCTGATAAAATATTTATTTTTATAAATAGTTAAAAATATTGCATTTTAATTCAAAAATTTATTTTTATATAATTTTTTTATATAGTTAGATATTTATTCTAATTGGTTTTAAAGTTTAATTGGATTATATTGTTATAATTTAATTATATTTTGATCATTGGATGTAATTTCAATTATAAATTGGGCATAAACACATTAAAATATTTTGATATTTAGTATTTCTTAAAATCCCACTTTTCGGTTTGGACAATAGTAATTAATTTTAAATTAATAAATTCTAATTATATGTTTGGAATTTGGGGAAATGG
Organism: Viscum album; assembly: GCA_963277665.1. Taxonomy (NCBI): domain Eukaryota; kingdom Viridiplantae; phylum Streptophyta; class Magnoliopsida; order Santalales; family Viscaceae; genus Viscum; species Viscum album. The sequence continues at coordinate 1,170,567,916 of OY728158.1, read as the reverse complement.
ATTCCATATTTTGAATCATGAGTTCCAAATTGTGTCAATTGGTATCTTTTATTTTAGATATTATGAATAGTACCTCCATTGATTATTTTATTTACCATGGTATAAGGGTAAATCGGGTAAATAACTGTCAAAATAATATAGAATTAATATTAAAATACCATAACACGATTCATAATACTATTAGACGAGATATGTCCAACCATTGGAATCATTGGGTCGATTTGGAGACCAAATATTGCCACTTGGATGTGAAAATGAAAATTTATATGAATTAAATTAAATTAATGAAAAATTGCAAGAAAACGTGTATCTTATAAAATGAAAATTTTTATATGAAGTTATATAAGTTATATTTTCAAATATAAATAATATTTATAATTATATAATGTTTTACTATATCATGTTATTTTATATATAAATTTTATACTTCAAATAAATAAATTTAACTATGACACAATGCTGATTTATTGAATTCATTATTAATGATATATTTAAATAAATAAGATTATAATTTTTAAAATAAATTTATTTTGAAACTTTTTATGACATTAAATAATTTTATGGATTATTATGAGTTGATATATTTTATTTAATTATTATTATTTAAATAATAAAGTTGTTATGGATTTTTAAAATGTCAAAATAGTAATAATATAAAAATTGTCATAAATGAGTTTTTAAAACAAATACTATTTTATTAAATGATATAATATTCCTAAAATTCTAGTATTCAGCCAAATGAGATAGGTACTTTTTAACATGTCATTAATGAACCACTTGAGGTTCAATTGGAATTTATTGTAACTATATTAACCATATAGTATTAATATACAAGAAGACATGGTAATATTCAAATTAGTTAACTATGGTTTAGAGATAAAATATAAGGTTAAATGTGTGACCTATATTTACCTAAAACCTATTGGTTGAGAGGTTTTCGGACCCAAATAATCTTATCATTTAAAAAAATTACATTGGGTCATTTTAAAACCTAAAATCATTATATAAAAAATAATATTTCAATGCCTACATAAAGTGCCCTTCCTCCCTCTTATAAAAGGGTATCACCACTACCAATTTAATCACACACTCAATCCCCTTGTATCATCCTTAATTTTCCAAAATAAGCTCCAAACATCAATATAATCCTCCTAGAATCTTTACCTTTGGCAGAAGGAAATTCAAGAAATCATTTTGGCTCAAATCAAAGGGAAGTACATGTTTTAATAGGTAGCATCTTCTAAAAAGTTCAATTCCATTATTTTACATCTTCACTTCTTATTATATTCTTATTATTTGATTACATCACCAAAATTGTATTTTCAATTTTTGAGGATGTATTTTTGAGACGTATTCAAACTACACTTACAAACACCTCCATCTATTGGATACTAACACACTGTTTCTGTGTACGGTGAACAAGAGCATCACAAAACGAAGATTGTTCGATTTTACTGTACCACCTATAATGGTGGCCATTATGATGGAATAATATTTATATATGATATATATTATATTTATATTTTCCTTATGATACAGTTAGTTTTATTTACCAACATACCTTAATGCTTTTCTTGATTGTAAATACAATAATTTCATTTGAGGAAGTGTAGACTACCACCCTCTCAAGTGATATGACTCGGTCATTCCTTTCATGGAACTTATAAAGGATGGTGTTAATGAAAATATTTACCATTTATATCATATGATATTATAATGTAATTATAATATACCTATGTATGCTTTAGTTTTCAATTTTCTTATATAACAAATAAATGAATTTTGCCTTCATGCGTACTTATGTCTTACCATCTCCATGAACAATAAATTTAATTTCTGATATCCAAATGTTATGGAATAATAAAAATACAAATATACTATATATATATATTATATTTAAATCATTAATACTATTCTGTAGATAATGTACATTTGACCACATGGATAATTTTAATTATAACAATATCATTTTCGACGGTATTACACAATATCAACAAAACAAGCGATATTAACCTATATAAATATGTAATTTTTATAACATGGTAATAATTGATATAAATTTAAATATAAAAACTAAATAAGGTTCTTAATCAAGTATAAATTAACATTAGTTTATTAATTTTGATGAAAAATGAACAAACGTGGCCAGTTGGATGCAAGGATAGGGTCTTCATCTCAATGCCCATTCATTGTGGCATATTTCGATAATATAAACATCCTCCATCTATATGGTGTATAATAAAACTCTATTACATTCACTTTCATTCAAAAGGGAATATTTTTTCAAAGAAACGTTTTACTAAATGAAAAAACAAATATTTTTAATGTATGCGGCGACAATGACCTTTTCACCGTCCTAATCTTTATGTGATATTTGACTTCCTCTATAATATTTATTGTTCTTCAAAAGAAAATAAATCCTTTATTCTATATTTGGGTGTTTTCATAATTAATATGGTGTTTTAAATGGATTGAGGACTTCAATATTTTTAATGTATGCGGCGACAATGACCTTTTCACCGTCATAATCTTATTTTGTATTAAAGTGTTTTTGTTTTATGAAAAAAATGATAGTGAGTAGAAGTGTTGACTTCTAATAATCATGACTTTATATATAGGTTTTGAAGTAATTCTATAATTCTATAAACCTAGAATGATCCAAAAGGTGAATTAAAGTCCAATTATTGACTTATCTAATGATTAAGTAATGTTTAAGGATGAGGTGTTATAGTGGCTTCTAAGGGAAACGATAGTGTGGTTTCAAATAGTCTGAAGCATGAGTGAAATAATTGAATAAAATTCAATTAACCTCTTTATATTGTGTCACAACCCATCCCCAAGGGCTCTTTTTGTGACTTCCCCTGGCCTACCACGCTGAGGCCTAGGGCCAATGTCTAGCACCGAAGGCATTATCCCACGAGTGGGAGTTATTTACCTAAGTACCAGTATACACGAACACACACAAACCACATCCAAAATTACTGGAATGGAAAACATGCTTTCTGCTAAAAATAAATTGAGTAAATACACAAGTAGTAAGTCAAATGGGTATGAATACAAACCCAAAAAAGGACAACCTGAAAAAAGGAAGGTACAAAAGAACTCTGTAAGAAATCCGTAGAAGACCCTACAAGAAATGTAGGCAAGGAGTGGATTTCAGAAGCACTAGAAGTACGTCCTGCATATCCAATCTCATTGGGAACCACCTGTTCCTGGGCTACCAAGGTCACCGTCGAGACTCCTTTTGTCTTCAGGAGACACAACGCATACAGGTAAAGCCCGTGCAGGGGTGAGTAAAACAATACTCAAAAGGGGACCCCGAAACCACATAGATAAATCACAAGAAAAAAACCCCTAAGAAATTTAGAATCAACTCTACTCATGTATATTCCCATTCATATACCCCCAACATCCAGATATGCTCATATCAAACGCTATGAAACAAGAGTTCCCAACCACATAGCCTGAATCAAAATTCTCACTGAAGGCTCATGTCATAAGACACAAACTTGGAGTTCTCCCTCAACGAGCTCATGAGTCTCTAGTGGCACCCAGCATGAAGAAACGATCCATTAGAAACATTAAACTAGGTCCAACACTAGTGCCTAACATTATATGTACAATCATCATAGTTTAGTGCCCAACACATGACTAATGAATCCAATGTAAAAAGGCCCACCCTCACCACTATGCAGAGTTGAGGGAACACTACTCCAAACTACCCTAGGATACCGCAATTTCTCCTATAAGAAATGGGCCACACCTTAGTCTTATTGAAGGACAACTTTCTCCTAATTAGGTATCGGTCTCTTCAAGTGTAGGGCTCCACTTCTTAATTCTATATTCTATAGTTGTGGGCACTCCAACTCTTATGGAGGACCTACTCCCAGTCACTACCTGGAGATGAGGGATTACTACACCATAAGTGAGGACCAATGTCATGGTTCACATTGGGGAGTACTACCCATGAATGACCCGCACCCTATTGTGATATGGGAGTACTTATTCGTATATTGAGGACCCACACCCAACTCTAAATGGGAGTACTACTTAGTGACTAGAGGAACCACACCTTGGTACAAGGGGAGTACAAACTCTTTCAGTTTATTCACTATGGGGGACCCTGACCAAATTACGTTAGTGAAGTACTAACCCCAGGCTAAAGGTCCCACTCGTTGGCACAAAGGGGGAGTACCAACACTTCTGAAACAATTTGTATGGGGTACCCACACCCTAGAATGGAAATGGATTAACAAATCGAAATGTTATGGAACCTACTCCCTAGTCCCATAGGGGAGTATATACTCTCCTCCATGAACATTTTAGAGAACATGCACCCTAGTATTTCTGTGGAGTAAGAACCCCCAAGGAAACTAACCCAAAAAAAATGAACCCATACCCATGATGTGGGGAGTCCTGTATCTACTTAAGAATAGGGATAATGAGTACTTGTTCCTGGAGTCATCAAGGGAGTAATCATCCATTGATCTCTTCAAGAGAACTGCCCTAACTCTGATCAATGTCTTCTGCTATCCAGAGGTCCTTCTATTAATATAAATAATCCATCCTACCACATCCTCAAAAACTCACTTAGAGTATCTCCAAAGGACTATCTCATCGCAATGGTCCCAAATTCGTAGAAGGCTAGTCTAATGGATGCTCCATTTTGAAGTTATATGTGTTTTTGTGAAATAGCGGCTGGTTGAGTACATGTATGGTCCGACCCAGTCGGATAGACCGAGCCCATTGGGCTCAGCCAGCTATTAAGCAGGCATGCTCCTCCCACCCGGGCATGGTAGAGTTGTGTTTGTCTTATACCATGCATCCCCTGCTAGGGCCATATCCTTGTCAGCCGATCGATCCACACCGACTGAGTTTCATTGCATGAAATGTGTCTTATCGTGGGTCCCGGTCAAACCCTATCTAGAACAGTGTACCACAGCTGTAACCACATTGGCTACCACAGCGTGCCACCATGGCCGCCGTGTGCCTCCACCTGCCGTCGCTGCTGCCAAAACATCGGCAGACCACTATACGAGCTCCGGTGGTCAGTTCATCAATTTGGAGGGTGTTTTAGAGCCCTCATACTGCATTCTTAATCTCATAGGATTCAACTATTTGTCATGAACCCTTCCTATAGGAAGAATTCGATTAGTGGTATCTCTAGCACCACCTCAATCCAATTTTCATCAACAACATCACACCTCCATCGGTTCATATCCATTCATGACCCTAGATGTCATATTGTAGCACCATGAACAATTTAAAAAATACTGATCTTTCATCAACCCACAACGAACACTTGGAAAAATAGGAGATTAAATCCACATCAACAAAAGTGAGGAATGAACCTTCACCGTATTACGTCACGATGTCGATCCACTTTAGTTAGAAAGATTAAATAGAGTAAATAAAATATAATTATATCATTAATGGATTACTTACCCAAGAAAAACCCAATTTAAATCCCTCCCCCCAAAACGAATGATCTATGGGACAACTAATTCATGGATTAATCCACATTACTCATTTAAAACAATGAAAAGGGACACCATGAATTTAAATAATAACCAATACCCGGTGATGTTCCATTCATATGAAGGATCTATCACTGAATGTGATCCATCTGCAATGTTTCTCAATCCATTATTGAGGAGGAGATCTCATGAAGAGGAGGAGGACTGCTCAAGGATATTGGTGGTCTTCATTTTCCATTTTCCAACGGCAATCCTTCTGAGATTCTAAGGGTTTCTCCCAACGTGCCAACAATGCACTCCTAGGTCAAAACATTAATGATGGAAACACCTTTTTATTACTTCTGGGTTACATCTTCATTATGAAATTTCATTAAAAAACAGCATTATAAGATTCTATATGATAATACATTGTTTCACCGCTACAATTTTAAAACTCAAAAAAAAACATATAGTTCATTTTATTTTATATTTCCTTAAAAATGTCTAAAAATTAACTTTTTCGATTATCCCTCAACGATTGAGTTTAGGTCTATTCTTATGTAATGTCGATGTTATAGAGACTATAGTACCTTTAAATTTTAAATCTGGGAACCCATTTAGATGTTTTCAAAACTGCACATCCACAATATTTTTTATTCTCTTAAAAAAGTTCCAAAACATTCTTTCACCCTCAACCCGCACTGCTCAAGGTTAATATCTGCCTATGTAAAACACACCCTCACAAGCTCAGTGGTACTCCCCTATTTAAAATCTACGTGACTATTTTGGAGTTAAAAGGATTAAAATATAATATCATTGTTACATAATTTTTCTATTTTCGGAAAAAATAGCTTCCACTATTGTCCCATGCATGCCAATGTTGGGATCTTTTTAGGGGAATCGTAACAATTTGAGTTCTACCATTCCATCATATTTTTTTATATAAGCTCCAGATTAAATGATAGAGAAAACAACTAGAATAGATATTTAAAAAACATTAAAAAATGGTTGAAAATCGATTTTGGCTACTCCGAGCCTTAGAATTACAGGTCGAATCATAGCCTTGTCTTGAATAATCCCATTTATTTATTTTAAAAAATACACATAATTACATTCCATTAAATTATCCGCACCATACGAATTTTTTTTCCTAAAAAGTAAAATCCTACAGTCAAGGAAAGAAATCCGAGTTCACCAAGGGTTCATGTGCTACATGCAAGAACACTCCTCGAGGAAGCACTGAATCGACCATTCTCATGTCCAGCTTTTGCGAGTTCAACATCTTGTATTAACGGGAACATGTTCACTTAGATGGGAATAGTGGGAAATAACCATGCACTATGGTCTATCTAAAGTCAAGGGGTCATTCGGATCACCTATACGCAAACTAGACACACAAACAAACAAAACCCCATAGTTCACATACACCATTGGACAAAATGTTCTAAATCCTTCACAAGCATTATGTTTTCAAGGTTGACATTGAACACGCAGGGTTATTTATGATCGAAATAGGTCTTAACATAAAATAATTCTTGGTCCTACTATGAAATATTTCTACAACATCTAGAATCCATGCTACTTGCTGAAATAGGAACATCATTTTATGGTTGTTATGTAAATTTAATCACGATGCGTTGTGGAGGCGGCAGTTCACACAATGAATGATTCACATTATTTTCTAAATTGATTAAGGTAATGATAGATTAGGCTTGTTCTATCTTTATAATTAAATAATTGTATAATAATGATACTAATTTTATCATTTTAATATAGTGAAAAAAAATTATGATGAAGTGAATTATATAAATACATATAAAAGTAGGAAGAGCGGTTAGAAATATAAACATTAAAACATTGGATATCTCCTTTTAAAAAATGATTAAACATTTGAGGGATGGTCATTATATATTACCAAAACCATCCTATGATGTACAAAAGTGTTTGTGGGGAATTTTGGTTAGAGTTTGGGATGAAATAATGTGTTTTAGGTCAATTCAATAGATTAGTGCACATTTGATAAGAAAAAAGGGATGATATTTTTTAAAATAGAGAAAAAGTTTCAATATTGGGAATTCACTAGGAAGGAATAATGAAAAAATTGATAAATAATGGATTTGGGATGATATGAGGTCTTTACAAACCTCAAACACTCAATTATAGTCATGTATCTATAATTTTTAATGCCCTTTTACACTCGAATAATTACTTTTACAAGTATAGATTTTATTAGGGTAAGTAATTATTATCACTGTAATTTATAATTGATGCCTAAAAATAAAATATTTCTTTTGAATAATTAAGAACTACTAAATAACGTTTTTTAATCCCTTTAATAATATTTTTTATTTTAATGTTATATATGTTACTTTTTAAAAAATAAACTTGTAATTTGTTAATAAAATTTTAGAAGATAATGTTACTTACGATTTAAAATATCAAATATATGTATATAAAGTAACAATAATATATTAATGTATATAATTTTACATATAAAATAAATTATTTTTTCATGATAATGGTTTTTTGATTCTTATTTTTGGCATACATCCAAGAGATTTCATAAAAGTCATGGTTTTAGGAAAATTATATTTTCATTATTCACCTAAAAATCAATCTTTTTTTGAAAAATAATAAATTTCATCTTATTATAGTATGATTATGATGAGTTAAATTTTTAAATTTATATTTTTAAATTGAATTCTAACATTTATAATTTAACCACCTAAATAAGTCCCTAAAAACATTTTTTCAGAGTGCGTATGATGTAGTATTTAAGGAAGTGGTGATAACCTTTTATAGTAGGGTCTTATGTATTACATAATAAATGACCTCGGAACACCGTGATAGGGGAGGGGTGAATCAAGGTGTCAACATTTTCTTTTAAAATGATGGATCTTTTTTTCAGGTTGGTATGAACCTATTAAACATGTCAGAAGAGTATGTGTTGAAAATAAACAATAACATGTTATGCAATGACTGAAAATTTTTACTTGGGTCACCACTAATGGCTATGCCCAAGGATCATATGCCAATAGTGTGTCAGTTTTACCCCAAAACCGTAATCTTCAAAATTGGGGGATTATTAGAGTTTAGCACAGTCACATTGTTCCATAAGTACTGCCTTTTTATGGTTTTAGGGATATCTCATTATGTCCCTCGAATCACTTCAAATGACACCCATTTTCACACTACATTTGAATAATCTTGACACAAATTAATGATTTGAAGGTCTCTTCTATTTTTCAATATTAGATCATGCATCCTCAACTATAAATAGATGCTCTATTGAAGTCATGTAATCACATAGAGATGTATTTTTTTTCTATACACTAATATGTAATGGAAATTAATTTCATTTACATATTTGGTAAATTTCAAGGCTTTATTGTTTGTTCTGTGTACTACTGTTGTTTCCGTGTACCACTTCTGTTTTCGTATACCGCTTCAATTTCTGTGTACCATCCAACTGTTTCTTCAAACCATCTATCTATTTCAGCATATATTTCAAATAATCTATTTGATGTCCTTTTCTTCTTACCTCCCTACTAGGTTTATTTCTCCACTCATTTTCTTATCATCTTGCTCCACATACTACTTTGCCCAGCTAAGTAATGCAAGAGATTCTTATGCAAACCGCACTCTCTTTCACGGTGTATCTTCCTTATGAGGTTGATTCTCCCCAAATGTCGTCTTCTCCTCTATGTACCACTTCAAACATTACCAAATTTATTCATGAAATTTTAATCTCCAGTCACATGTTTTAATAAAAGGGGATTACTGTTCCTTAAACTATCATGTAAATCCTCAAATTTTTCTAATCCAATTTACCCAAATATTCAACGTGGGATAATCTTCACTGTATACTTAACTCCATTTGCATACGTTTATCCTCCACTGTATAGTGAAAATATATAAACTATGACCGTTTATCACGAACCATTAACCTTCTACATATTGTATATCAGTCAATCATCTTACTGCATCTCTTCACCACATACCATCAATGCGAACCATTTTCTGTAGAATTTCTTGTACTGCACGCCTTCACTGCAGGCAGTCGCTACGAACCGTTTTCAGTTATGCACATTGTTTCACGTACAACATGAATTCACCATGTACCTAATGCATTCACCACATATTGAGCTCCTTCACCATGTACTACACGTCTTCTCCACGTACAAAACACCTTCAACGCATACCGGTGTTGTGAACCGTTACCATACTCCTGATTTTTGAAGCCCAAAATTTTCGAAATTTTTTGGAAATTGTTCCACCTTCAAAACTTCTATCATCTTAAAACGTACGACAAAATTATTTGAAAAATCCCAAGTCATTAATATGCATATTGACTATAAACACATACCAGAATGCATTATTTGAAAAGAGCATCCCTGTTTCCAACACATAATGTATTTGGAATATGATTGACATTATGAAGGGATGTGTAGAAATTTTTCATGTGAAGTGGTGAATTATTTTTCTTGTGAATGGTTGATTATATATACATATATAGTGTGTAAAGGGGAGAGATATCATAAGGATCAGACTGTTGGCCAATATCATCATTTGTTAGTTGGATTTTTTCCATTATTAATGATTGGAATTAAATATGTTGATGAAAATGTAACCATTAGAAATAGTTTTTGTAATAATTATAGAAGGATGATTATTCAGGGTGAAATAATAGTCTCTTCTAGTATGATAATTCCCTATGATTTCTATTTCACAAACGTTCTGATAGTGGTTACACCATTAGGGTTCACGCAAAACTAAGACTTGAAGGATCTTAAATATGTGAGCCTCATGTAGAATTGACAATGAAAGTTGTTCAATTTAGTAGAGGTCACAATAACATTAATGCTATCTAAACCACACCATAAATTTCAAACTATCACAATTATTTCATTAGACACCATGAAATTGTAATAAGGTGTTATGCATCTAGGGGATATATATTAATAAAGTGTAATTTCTTTTTGAATTAAAATAATTATTTTAACAACCTATTTTTTCATTTAGTGTATCTCTCATATAACAATGATAAAATTCACTTTATTATATGATAAATATTATAATATTGGATTTCAATACAAAAGATAATAATTATTATTTGAAAAAACATACATTTTTTTATTTTTAATTAAAATAAATTTTTAAAGTAAAATAATTTTTTATTTTTATAAAAACGTGTTACAAGATATTATTTAATCATTAAAAATAATAAAACTATTTTTTTCATTAATTTCTAGATTTTCTATAAATTAGAAATTCAACTATATAATAAATTTTTTATTTTCCCATTAAATCGTTATTTTTGTTTTAAAAAATTTTATTTGACATAAATATAATAATATTTAGTTATATTAAATTTAATTTTTTAAATAATCACATTCAAATTATCTAACTCTCTTTTTTTCATAATTTTTCAGCGCAATTAATTTTTGTGTAAAATGTAAAATATGTTATAAATATATGGTATGTAATTTTAAATAAATATGTTGTAAAAGTGTTATAATAAATACATTATTGGATTTAAAAATAGAAAATGTCTTTTAATTTAAAAGAATATATTAAAAAGTTATAATATTAATTTTCTAAAACCAAAATTATTATTGAAAATCCTTTGGTATAATTTATGATTTTGAAAAAACAATTGATTATGCATATGATCCACTTAATTATAGTGAATAATATTATTTTAATTATTTTGATTAATTTAATATAGAAATACTAGAAAAGAATTATATATGAAAAAAATGGTCTAGAAATCATTAGAAAGCCTATTAATTTTTATTTTTTATAACAGTGTTTAAAACCAATGTTCAGAACTTAATAAACTATTTCAACTTCTTTTTTTATAAATTAACACTCATTCACACATTCCTCTTCACTCTAAATCATTTCATAATGGTGTTCCTCTCACTTTCACTATCAATATACCAAACAAAAAGATTTTATGGTTTTAATGGGTTCATCTCATGCTTTCTAAAATAACAAATCAAGGTATGTAGTCATTGGACTACTTTTTTCATTTATTAATTTAATTTTATAAAAAAAAATTCTATTATTTTTATTTTATTGAATTTATAATCATTCCATTACAATAAATTTGTTTACCAAATGATGACATATTACCTTCTTATGTCATTAAAACCTTACACTATCATTTATTCACATATGTGATACTGCTAAAATTATCCATTGTTTTTTTCATGAAATGTTTTCTTTAAATACCAAACCCTATGTTTCATTATGGGTTATTCACCTAGATATAATTATACTTCATTGATTTGTGTAATATGTATGTCAAAACTAATTCCTTAAAAATAGGATTTAGACGATTAAATAAATTCTAATTTGGTATAACCAATTTAACACATGTAAAGTTATACCTGTGATGGTTTTTTCCTTGATATCAGTCTAATTTTTTGGGTGAAGTATTAATAACTAAATATGAAATGATTATGGAACCTTCACAAAATCCCTTGGTTAATGTTTCATGATATTTGTGGTGAAAACCCTGTTATGAAATCGTTTTCCCTATACCCATATTTAATAATACTTGTTTATTAACATATCATGTTTACAGACTATTATGAATGTTGTTGGATTTCCATAATAGTTCTTATATTTATATTTATATAGATTACATGGTAATTTCCATAGATTACATTTCATATTAACATGATATATTAGTTACTAGTTAAAATATGAACAATGAGATACTATGAAAATAATCGTAAACATATATTTGATTGTATAGATAATCAGAATGACATGACACTTACAATGATTGAATTTTAGGTGATAGGTGATTATAATCATTGATACTTCTTCTCATTTATTTTTTACTTACGGATCACTAATAATTGAGATAACGATGACTAAGCCAACAATAATAACACCATATGTTTCAGGTTATATTCATTGTTCCTCTCTATGTGAAAATGAATTATTTTCTATATATGATATAATTATAAATGAACATCATTAGGTTTACTACTTTTATTAAAGATGAAAACTATTAAAATTAAATTTTGGGGATGTTTTAAACATTGGATGTGTCATTTGATGTTTGGAATTTGTTGAATTATTAAGAGGTGATTTGATTCTTTCTAGATGAAAATATATCTTAGGGATAGTTAACCTGGATGCTAGTACCTTTATTAAATCCTAGGACGAGATAAAAAAAGTAATATGTATCCAGTATGATAAAAAATGTCATAATATGAAATGATTGGGACATGAATTGTTCATCATAAATTATAATATATCACATGATAATGATATTATATTACACAATGTGTGTTTATAAGGATGGTTTTTGTTTATCTGAAGAAACTATGTCTTTATAGTGGCATTGATGACTTCTTAGACACTACTCTGATTTTTTGAGTAACACTCATTCCTATAGAGATAAGGCCATAGAGGGTTATGTACTAAGTGTAATAAAATTATGATATATTCAGGTGAATATGTGTTTATTACTTGTATTAACCACATTTTGTTTTAGTATATAATCAATAATTGATGATCACTAATTGTTAAATAAATTTATATTATTTGTGGTTAGAATTATATGTATTAAATTTATTTATTCAAAATATTCACATGTTATTGAGAAAATTTGAGGACCAATAATTTATAGATGAATAATTTATAGTCAAGTTTATTTAGATGTTTTTGTGATATGAATGTCGGGTTAATGGCTCATATTTTATCATGTAACATATTTTTTTGTTACATGTATATTATAAAATATAAAAATAATTTATGAAATGGTTAATATTTCATATGATTTTATTTAGGTATTATATTGATGTTTAAAATAATTATTGTCCAATGTAAAATTTGTATATGTTTTAATGTTCTATATATGTTGGGAGAATCCCAAATTTGAAGTATTATCCTCCCAAATTTTTTTTGGAGCTCCTCTCTCTTCTCACCTACATCATAGTGTATAATGGATTCCCTCTGAGAACCCCAATCCATGTACTCCATCCTGAATTGAAGATGTAGTGTGATGATGATCATAGAGACATCAAATGATTCCTCACTTATCTACGTTCAAATAGATAATCTAATGATCAATGCACTGGAAAAAAATTGATTTATGAAAGGATTACCTAGAGGGATGAATATAATGGTTCCATCAGGTTGGGATAGCAATCAATTAGATGAATACACCTACATCTTCAATTTTAATGATTTCATGGTTCAATTATTAATATTTGATTAATTTCTCCCACATGAGATAATTAGGATATAAATTATCATTGTGTTATTCTGTAGAAAAAGTCACAATGTCATGAAAATAATAAAAATTTTAAAATATCTATGAACTTTTGAATTGGTTTTATTCATGGTACAAATATGTTGCGTCATAGAGATCATGTAATGAATTATTCCAAGTTCAAATTATAATTTAATTAATTTGAGAAGAGATCATCAATATGGTTCCAATGACATGGATGATGCGTCCAAATGATGTTATAATTCCATGTTATGGCCATCCAAAGATCAGTGAATTGAATTTTATGTAAAAAATAAATTATAAGGAAAATTACAATTGAGTTAGTGGTTATGTGAATATTACCTTGATTATTATTCACATGAGTGGTTCCTGAGGGATTTAAGATTTTTCATTAGTAGTGTATGATGGATCTTCCACCAATAATTAAATAAATAAATATATATATTAATATTAACGAAATTACTATTCAAATTAATAATACATACAAGTTAATATTTACATGGAAAAAACCTATGGATTATTATTCACCCAGAAGTGAAAAATACCAAGATTACATATGAGGGTTTTAAAAACCCAAAAAAACACAAAAAATCAAGAAAAATGATAAGAAAAAATATCTAAAAATATTTAGAATTTGATTAAAAAAAATTATGGGACCATGTAACAAATTTGTTAAGAATTAAATTTTTTTAATGATATATTAATTTATAATTTATTCCATAATGTTGAATTATCATAAAAAATTATATTTATTCAATTAATTTATTACGTGAAAATTGATCTTGAGTGAGATAGACCATATTTTTAATAATATTTCTATTTATTAATTAAATTATCTTATTTTGTGTTTTGATTTTGATAATTAATTAGTTAATAATAGCATTTTTATCATCTCACATCCCCTATTAATTGTAAAAAGTTCAATGTTTCCATGATTTCTTTCCTACAAGTGTGAATTACCTTCCCCTGACTCCCTCACCTATATGTGAGAATTTATATTAACTAATATGATTAAATTAAATGGGAAATTTGAAAAGATGTGGTGAAATACTGTATGAGATATAGATTCATTGGATGAGGTGTGCACTATAACTTTAATTATAGAATTTTCAGTTAATTACCCCTAGGGACCAAGTTTATACATTACCTGCTAAATGGATTCACTAGTTGTAAACGATCATGATCAAAAACATTATATACTTGTGAGTGTATTATTATATTGATAATGTGTTATGTTTTTGGGATCACATAAAATAATAAATGATCAAGCATATATATATAATGAATCAAAAAAAATTGGATGTTTAATAGTAAGCATTGTTTTGTTTTGAACATTATAATTTTGATAAATCATAATATATCAAAAACTATTTCATTCGATGAGAATAATTAAAACAACACAATGATATATTATTTCATAATGACTTATATTTCTTAAGTTTGAACCAAACTATACAATTTAGGTTCCCATTATCCTTGGATGAGGGTTTATCTTACTAACATGGAATTATTAAGAAAATGGAGGGTTAAAATAACTAAATTTGAAAAAAATGTTTCTATAACTAGCTATTTGCATCTCTAGTGGTACAGTATTGATTAAAGAAAGGTTCTGATTTCTAGAAGCTAGAAATCTATTGAACTGATCAAGTTACTAGGAGTCAATTATATTTTATAGTAAGAATCCTTCCTTGAAACTCCCGAGGTTGTGTCACGCCCATAGATTACACTTTGATGAGTGGTGTTAAGGATCCTTAACATAATAATTATCAAGTGGCTAAGTATTCCGAATATAGTAGTTGTGGTATACTTGGTTTTGATATTATATTTCCACACATTTACTATTTATTTACTATAATGTTTATTTATTTGTAATCAATATAAATTTTTTAATCCACTTATGTTATATTTTTAATAAAATGGAATGTTAAACCATAAATTCAATGTGATAACGTTTTGATAAAGAATATGTCCTATCTAGAAACAATTTCAATGAGTAATAAAATGATTTTCACACATCTAGGCCAGAGTCCCTAACTAACTTTTGGAAACCAAAAGATGTAATTTTGAGTGAAAAAGAAGATTATAATATATTTATAGATGTCTCATATGATGTTTATATCATAGAGGTTTAATTAATGCCTTGTGGGTTGCATGAGTAACCTATAAAAATAGATGGAAAACCATGTTATCACATCTTCAATAAGTATACAAAGATAAAGTGAGCATCAAATAAATAAGTGTTGGATTATAATAAAATGTGTAAATTGTTAGGTGGATTTATGTTGAATCACAATCATTCAATAAATCCTATTCGCTTATCCTTTCACCAAGTTATTTTAGTTTTTTTGAGAAGTATAAAATTAATAGTATCGAGAATCCACTTTAATATATATTTTATTTGTATCTATAAGGAAAAGTGAAAATAATAAAGGATAAATTTATAGTTCTTATAGTGAATGAGATAAATGAATTGGTAAAAAATATAATAGAAAGTGTATCTCTAATTAATCATTTGAAATGTACTTATAATAAATGAAAGATAATGTATGAGAGAATAAAATTGGAGGCTATTTACTTCATATATGTTATAATAAGTCAATAGAATATAAATTGGGATGAACTAGTGAAGAAGAATAATAAATCTTTTACGTCAGTAATATTCATTGTCAAACGTAATTTTTATTCCTATTAGGTATTAAATACGCTATTTTTGGAACATATAGGTATCCAAATTATATTATCTTGAATGTTCATAATCATTGCTAGATGTTAATGTTAATTATCAAGGATTCCAATAAAGTTTTTTTCTTATATCATTAGAGAGAATAAAAAACATCTAATTTATATGTTTAATGATTATTATTTTTGAATAATTGGTTATTAATAACTACTAAAAAATTCATCTCAGTGTTCTTTGGAAAAAATGAGAAATTATTACTTATTTAATGAATGTATTTATATTGTAAAAAGATTAACTAAAATTTTAGTAAGACATTAATAATTAGAAATAAATTATGAATATAAAATACAAGACTCATTTATATCCAATTAAGGAAAGGTAATTCTATGTTATATAAAACTAAAATTAGTTTTAATTAATATATCTAGAATGGTGTTTCAATTAATTAAAGCTTAAAGGATATGTATTAAAGACACACGTACAAATAATTATTTTTACAATGATTAATTTATAAATAAAGGTAGTCCATAAATATTATGGGACTAATTAATAAATATACATGTGAGCTATTTCATGGTGATACTAGAAGTAAATTCATCTATATCATGAAGGTACTTTAATAAATTTAATTAACATACAAGTAAGTTAATAAACATGAATGATTTGAAGATATTTTTTTCTTCAAGAAAATGAGTAGAATAATATCTTTGCATAGAATTAATTGATCCTGAAAATGGAGGTGTATTAATTCCAAAACACACATTTACATTCACACCTAAGATAAAAATGATTATAAAACTATGATCCTTATATTTTGAGAAATTATTTGAAAATGAAAGCGTTAACCCATAGACATATGTAAACAATAATGAAAAATGGATTTAATATAAGTTATAGGATGAAATAAATAAATTGTGTTATAAATATATGTATATAGATTCAAAGAGTTTTTTAAATATAAGTCAGTAAATAAACATGCATCAACAAAAATTGTTCTATATAAATTATCTAACAATTCTAAATATATTACATAAATCCATAAGATTTAATATATATTGTTAAGTGATAGACTGGATTTCTATAAGGGTCTATATAATTGTATGAGATAGTGGGAGAATGATTGACTAAGATAATGTTAAATCTCATGATTTAACAATACACGACCAATGAATACATACCATAAAACCTTATAGAGAAGGAATGTTAATGAAACATATGTTTTATAGGAAATATAAATCCAAGAGAAATTGTTTCATATTTTCCATGGTGTGTGATATACTATTAGATAAGTATAATGATTCCAATAAGTGGCATGTGAATAGAAATAATCTAAAATTTAAGTAATTTTTATTACAAAAAAAGGATTCCATGTACGAAATTTTTTCGTTCATTTTTTTATATTCTCTAATGGATGTATATATGTTGTTTGTTATTAATGAATATTACACATTGGTTATATAAGAATGGTACCAATACTATTCTATTGGTTATCCCATGTCAACATATTTAAATAAATTATAATTCTAATATCTATGAAAATTTCAATGATCATTATATTATGAATTAGACGTAAAGACAACCTTTCATTAGAGGAAGATATTTGATGCAACTATAAAGGGTTGGTGAAACCATAAAATGAATATTAGAAGTATAGGGAGAGGTATTATATATCTATCAATGTCCCATCAATCATCTGGATCTATTGACTCATGACACTCTTAATCCATTCCACTTAGGGTATTGTCAGTCAGATCGATGGAGACGACACACCTTTATGCACATAGATTCTTCCATTACCTACACTCACCATATCCTTCCCCCTACCAACTGATTCAGCATACTGGTGTGGACATTAATCGTCACTCACCACCCCACGTTCAGTCTATACATGTGCATTGGTCCCCCATAATGGGTCTATGTGTTGGGGATTTAGATATCTGGCTCAGCGTCAATGGAAAATAATAGTGTACTTCCTCTCAACATCCTTTATTGGCCTATCCATCATGTTCAACTCCACATTATCAGACTTGATTAGGGATTTAGGAATACTTTTTATAATAGTTGGACAGGGGCTAGAATTACACTTGTTTTGGCTTCATCCTCAATGTTTTCATCTCCCATCTTCAGCTTGTTTTCTTCTCTCTTATGTGGGTTTGGTTCTTCCTTCTACGATTATTGCAATTTTCATTTGTTTTTTGGATTCATTGAATTTAGATATATTTGCAGTAGAATATGATCTAGATTGGTATTATTGTTTCATTTTTCTGGGATCATTGTTCTGATGGTGGTATGTGGATTTGTCTCCCCTATTGATGATGATGTGGTTTCCAACATGGTCCCCTACTAAGGACTTTATCTTCTCATCCATGCTTTGAATTCCTGGTATTTTACTTCCTTTCCATTATGTAATGTTTTGGGTCATTAAGGGGATTCTGGGAGGTTTAGTATGATTGGATTAGGTTTTTCGAGATGAAAACGGATCATCGATGAAGGTTTGTAAATCAGTGGTGTTTGGTTATGATGTTTTTATAGAGGAAATGTTAGTGTTCTATGACGGTGATATAAGGAAAACAATGGAGTTGTTCTCCGACGGCATTGGGAAACAGATTCATTGGTTAAACGATGCATTAATGGTGGTGATATGATGGTAAAGGTGATTAATGATGATATAACTAGTGACATGACTATGGATGACCTGGGTAATGGATCGTGATCTCCATGGGGTTTGTGTCTTTTGAATTTTGAACTGTGAATTTGGTTTTCTGTTCCTACTTGTTAGTGTGTAGATTATTTGTCAGCCATTAAAAGAGTCTTTCAAAGGTTTATAAAAAAATTATTTCAAGGGTTATAGTAAGGAGTGTAGGTTTTGAAGATCCATTTATGGATTAATTCAACAAACATGATCATAAAATAATCATTTACACTGAAACAATTCCATGATTCCATAATAATTTGGTAGGAGAACAAATGTTTTCCATGTGAAATATATTGATAATATATTTATGAAAATTATTATTCATACATTACATTTAGACTATGAATATTGTAACTATCCAAAAATTAACTTAAATTAGTAATTAACTTTCTAGGGAGCCATAACTCTTAAGAAATATCTAAGGGTTTCATAGAGAATGTCTCTATATATATATATTCTAATAATGTATTTTATCAATTTGATATTCAAATATTACAAATTTCCAATGGTAAAAACCTCTCATTGAATACAAGAATTTTACATATTAAAAGACTAAACTGTGAGTATAACTCTATAATCAACAGTAATGGATCTATAACATATTCCATGATATGTACTATAAATAACATTTCTTGTACTTCTATTAGGTACAAAAATATCAAATAAATATAGTGTAACTAAAAGGGAAGTATTCAAAGCTATCCAATAGAACTTGATAATGTAAAAAGGGATATATACTTGTAACTTAAATAGGATGAAACACTTGTTTTCAAGGAGAAATATTGTCTTCATATGGATCAATTGATCATGAATAATGGTTTGGATATAGAAATGATCCATATAATATCATTAAATTAGGTGGAATATATATATAAAGTTATCATGTATGTTGGGGATTTTTATAGAACTATAGTAGTAATTAAAATATAAAAAATATTTTACCAAACCATAGAGTCATACCAAGGTTGAATGTGTTCTCATTATGATAAACATATAATAATGGTGCTAGAAAATATTTAATGTTCATGATTGAGGAAAAATTGTATATAATGAAGGATTTCATCTCTTAAAGGATATATTATTCATTGTGGAGAATTAATATATTTTATAGTATCCATTCATAAAGACATGGATAAACCCATGACTAAATCCATTATAAATTAGTAGCATGATTTTGTTATGTGACAGATAATGTGGGTAGTAAAACTGATTAACCAATTGAAATTGGGGTAATTGTGAAAGTGGGTGTCCTCAAGTCCACATATACCAAAATTATTGATTTCCAAATCTTGTATACATATAGATATTCATAACATTGACACACCATAATAGTGTTATCATTTATGCTTCCAATGTTTACATGGTAATGTGGTTAGATTTGTTTCCATATTAATTGCTTACAGTAGTTCCTAGCTATAATGGTAACATTGATATAATATTAATTTAATCATAAACATATATCATTGTGTCATGATATATCATATATATGGGTCACATATGATATTTTATAATCTTGTGAGGGGCGATCATAATAAATGAGGCTTATTTTTTATGATGCTCAATCTTTGTGATCTCGATTAACTTAGATCATGGGGATAAACCCATTATTAAGAAAACAACATGTTTTGGGTGTCAATGGTGGCTCAAATCTAAATGAATGTTTGTTGGTATATAGGAATGGTATCATTATCAGTTTATATCATTTTTTTACATATATTGATACAAGTTGAAAACTATGACATTTAGGTAGTTGTGAGGTAGCTTTTATAGGGTACATAATTAGTTTCATGATGTTGATTTAATGATCAATACCCGATTTATCACTTACAAATGGTGAAGATATCTTGGGGATGGTTAACCGGTGTGGCATTACCATTACTAAATCCATGACCATGGTAAAGAAGTTATATTTATCCAGCAAGATCATAATATAATAAATCAATAATAGATGATGACAAAACATGTGCATATGACATTATGAGGTATCATATGAAAAAGAAGTTATATTATATGATATGTGTTCATAAGAATGTTTGTGGATTCTATTTAATACCTTATATCCATAATGGCCATGATGGGTTTCCAGAAACCACTTATGCTCTATGATTAGTACCCACTTCTATTGAGATAATATCTTAAGGGATTACACCCTGAGCATAAAAAAAATTCTAGAATATTCTGATGACTCGGATTTTAAGACGTGGTGGACCCGATATTGGTGTAAAAAATAAGTCAAAGAATGAAAACCTCCAAGAGATAAATATATTCATGTTATTGAAGTTTATAATAACGAGTATTTTAATTACTTATTCACAGTATTCACAAGTTTTTTAGTGAATTTAAGGAAAAATACATACTGAATGATTATTTTAAATTCATTTTTTATATGATATTTAAAAGATAATCTGGTTGACTTAGTGACTCGGGATTTATAATATAACATATTGTTTATGTTATAATTTAATGATAAAATAAAAATAAAATGAATGATATGGTTAATTGTTCTTAATATGGTTTTAAGCCTTACTCAAATGGATAAATATATTTATCAACCAATGAAAATTTTAGGAAATCATGACCTAGCCATATAAAATTTGGGTATCAAAAATTCATAAGATTATTACTAAACAGTAATTTTCGATTTCAATATCTCTTATATCATATACTTGAGTAAGAAAAAGTCCCTCTAAACACCCTAATATGAGTTTTCTTGTCATTATTGAAGAAGTGGTGTAGTAGAGAATACCAATATGTTGAATAATTCATCAATTACCAGTGAAAACACTAGGAATTGAAAAAATTATGCACTAACTAATCTTGAATCTCATATTGATGATCTATATGAATTTTTTGACAGTTATTTTAAGAAATAATTTTCAGTGACAAAAAGTTCCCACAGGCATCATCAAATTGAATGAGGAAAATGATTGAATAAATTTTTATGCTTCATTTCATCTACACGAGATACTCATGTTTTAACAGGATGTTTTGTATCATTGAATAAATCATTATAAATATCATGACAATGATAAAATGTACAAAATAATACTATTTTTTTGACATTATTTCCATGTAATGTTATAATGCATCGTTGAAAATCTGATTTATGACACCTTAGGGATGAACCATGGTGATATAGGTATAAGGGTCTAATCTTTATTTTCTAGCATCATTTCGATGTTATTCCCCATATACCTAATATCATTCTCTCATATTATACCTCATGTGTTCTAGAACATTCTCTATTATCATGCCTCATGAATTATCCATGGTCATGTACATAATCTTTCCATTTTTAACCGTTAAATTGAATTATTCTCAAAATATTTCTATTAATGAATATACCCCTGAAATCATAGGGTTTGAGGTGACTAAGGATGTATTTTAATGAATTGATTTATGACAATTAAATGAAGCATGTATTTTCATATAGTTTATGGATTATATACCTAGTTTCCAAGATAATAAACATAAAAAGATAATTTGATGATATTATTGTCATATAATGTTATGTAATAATGTGGAGTATAATATATGAATATGGAATATCATTAAATGGTACCAAACTATAATGTACCAAGTGTTATCTATTAACAATGATATATTTTTACCACTGATCTAATATTCTTCAATTAGAACTCTTGGCCTTCGAAAAACAATCCAATAGTGAATTACTACCAAAATACATAATGAATGAAGGATATTAGATCAAATCCATTCCTCTCAGTGTCTCAATTTTTACAATATATTTAGTGGATTACAAGAAATAGATTTTGTTCCCCCCACCAATAAATGTATTTTGGAACCCTCCTGATAAAGTTGTACGTATTTTAATTAATGAAATTGAATATAGATTATAAAATTTCTTACTAATAATTAATATTATTATATTATAGTAATAATAATTTTTTGTTGAATTTATAAGTGTTTACATATCATCCTCCTTCCCACTTTCACATCATTGTGACATTCCAACCTCAACCAAATGTACTACCACCCTTGGTTATTCCATACCCTCCAAAACTGAGAAGTGTCACCACTAAACTTTTGGAAGATTGATTTTCCAAAATCAAAATAATGAGATGAGATCAGACATAACACATTTTAATAATAATCAATCCAAGTGGTAATTTATTTCATAGTAATACTAGATATATAATCCTTCTGTTATTTTAAATGAAACTGTGGTGTAATTTAAGGAAATCGATTAGAGTTTGTGTGGAAATGATGGACATGAAATGTTTTATTGGTAGTATCCACAATCATTGTGGTTATGTTTAGAAATTTATAATGATTTTGGGAATAGGATCTAGTGACATACAATATTTGTAGAGTGACTGAGTAGGTAGCATGGGATTAAATATAATATATATAAAGATAAATGATAGATCACATCATGTCAATGATTATAGTATAGTGGGCTGCAAGAAGTGGGATATGATTGAAGTTTCATCTTGGTCATAGAGGGGTTTGGTGGGAGAAAGTTCATCTGAACTGGTGTAAGTGGGATAATATTGTAGTTCCATCTAGGTATAATAGTGGTTTGGTGGGAGAAAGTGCACGTGAACTAGTCTATAGTTAGTGATATTTACTACTACCTAATAGAGGAAGAACAACATGATGGATGAGAATGTAATGTTGATAGAACATGAGTGAGTATGTTATGTGGGGTATGATATCTAATCACCATGTTCTTAGTTCCCCCCAATGTTTTATCATTCTATTCATTTATCATATTCTATGACTATAATGTGGACATATTTTCAATTCTAAATTTCCTGAAAAGTAGATTTTCATGATAATGATTGTTTCAAAAAACATTATATTAATCCTTTTTATAAAATGTCATTATTATGAGGATTTAGAGTTCATTTAAATATTGTTTAATGCGTGTGTTTTATTTTATGGATTTGGTAAATAGAAATAATGATAAACCATTCCATGAAAACTATAAGATTACCATTTGGATAATTTTTAGAGTAGAATAAAATACTTATCTCCATTACATAAATTAAATCTTTTAAATTAGTCTTTTGAAAATGTATAATTATAGAAAACACATGAAATCCTAACTTATAACAATAATTGTGTAATTTATGATACTAAAGGTGATCCCATTGGGACCCAAGATCTTGGGTATGACCATAGAAATTCATTATAATTTGTTTTTCATAAAAAAATATTTTTTTATTTATATCATTGATAATTATATATCATGATTAATATTCAATGGGTTTAATGTGATACAAGTATTCAATGGATGGTATGATATGAGTAATGATTTGTTAAAACATTAGTTTCGAAAATAATTATTAAATGAATCCATTTCCATGTCTATATATGGGTTGATATTACATTAAAAGTTAATAAAGATATATATATATATCTCATCCATTGATACAAATAGAAAATGCTATATAGGGAATGGTCAATTTTAATTGGGAGTTATCCAGTAGTCCTCTATTCATCATTATGAAAAAATTAATTTAAATATGACATGGGTTGAAATCTCAATATATTTACATTGCAGATCAATGGTATAATACGATGTAATGAGTGTGATCTCCAAAGATGATTCATTTCAAGAAAATATTAATAAATGTTTAGTGGGATAACCAATTCTAGGACATCAATAGATTATTTTTCAATGGGGATGATTTGGTGAAGATTTCAATTAATATTTTAGGTCGTATAATGTTTAAGATTATTTTATAAGTTTATTTATCTTTATTATGTATTTTCAAAATGGGGTAGTATTGTATTTGTAATGGTTTATTTCATTTCAATTATATCACTGCAGTTTACCACCACTAAGAGATTCATCTGAATGAAACCATTACACTCAGATGGGTGTGTTGGTGGAAATGTGTCTGGTATTTTATAAACATATTGATTTAGGTAATCCCATAATCTCACCCATTCCCAATGGGTTGTTAATTCTCCAAATTATGAATAGGGAGAGGTACTCCAAAGATCAACATTATTATCGGTATGTTTTTTGTGTCCCCATAACATGTTATAGGGTGAGATACTCATTTGATGGATTCATATTTCATGATTTTCTGTTGTAATTCCTTCAATACATCTAGGTACTCCCTAAAATAATACTTATACATAGTAAGGTGTTATTACAATGACATTATTTTGTTCTTATATTGATTTATTTTATTATTATTTTGGATTGATTAATATTTAAGGATAATGATTTATTATGACATGTGGGATCAATTTTTTGATATATTTTATTTAGTCATTTTCTTTGGAGAGTTATGTTTATCTTAATCTCGGGATTAATACACTATAATAATACATGATTATTTAAAATTAATTACATACTACAGTAATGCTACATAATTTTCTGTAGTGTTTTATATGAATTTAAGGATGATATATTTCCTCATTGATGTTAGACATAAAATACCCCTTGGTTATATCAATCTTGGATTTCAAGAATATATAATATTATTACATTTGGTAAAATTATTATTCATTCATGGGCATAGCATTGGTGTTTTTTATATTGAAGATATCCTATATGGTAATTAAATATAGTGATATATTGGAACCCATGGAGTGATGTACATATGGATTTGTAGATTCATCTGATCATGATCAAATAAATAAGGGTCTTTTACTTCATTATCCACATGTTTTGGCTGAGACATGGAATCCTATCGAGGGATATTGGTTATAGAGGAACAAGATCAACCCGATGTGATGTGATAGTTGAATAGACCTAATAAAATAAAGAATTTTTAAATATATGCTTTCATGAAATGATCTAATGGATTCCAGCCAAACCACTACCTGAGGGATAAAGCCCAGACTAATGGTTTCGAATATCAATTCAATAGAATAAAACTTGATGGAATTAAGGGGGATGGTCTATGATATAAATATATTTACTTATTCAAATTAAATTTTTTATTATATTCTTTTGGTAAGAACTCTATATCCCCTTATCCCTATTTTTTGGTCTAATCTTAATGAAAAATAAAATTTTTTAATTCAGTTTTCTATTTATGAAAATACATATTAAATTTTAATTTTCTATGTAGGTTGTTATTGTGATGTTTTAAAGACCACTATAAATATTATAATTGGTGTATTTTTTATTTAAATGTTTGTCACCAAAAATAGTCATGGCTCGACCTGATAAAAGTTTGAGAGTATTTGTATATTATATTCATGATTAAAATATTTTTGTGACTTCTATAGGGTAAATTTGGTCTCCTAAGATTAAATATTTTCTGAATGATTATTATTTTTTTGATTCAAGATCGTGAAACTAAATGTTAGTTGGATAAATATAGTACATGAGAATATTCTAGACTAACCTATTATCCTGATATGACTATAATAATTTTTTTGGATTAATGTTTCATCTTTATGTGTGGTTTTGAAGATATAATTGATAGGGATGAATGGAAACCAATCAGTGGCATCTTATAGTTTTTAAATTTTAGTGGGAAATACATGTTTAGTAAGGATAATTGTAGACATTAGTGTGTGAAGTCATGATTTAACCATCCCATTAGCATGTCATGGTGTGGTTTGATACTATGTTTTATGTTATTATACCCATTTATCAACCATATTTTGAATAAAGTGGTATGATTGATGCATAAAAGTAATTATCATTTTTGGATGTTATCAAAAAAAATTTAATACACTAAGATAATATATGTGACATTCAAAATAGATAGTTTAGAATAACATTTTAATATCATACTTGACAGACCGTAGGGGGTGGTCCCTAGAGTGTGATCTATGAAAAAATTTATTGTGATGATGAATTGATCAAAATACATTCAAGAAATATTATATTGGTATATTATTGTATTTTTTGTTCAATATAATAATATGTTGACTAGATGAGATGTTATATTATGCTATATAATGAAGAAGATGATGCTATGAGATTATCTCTCTTGGTCTTGAATTTAAGAATATGTTAGTGGATGAATCTTTATGATTTTATCGGTTACATGTATAGTGATATGGTTGAACATACTCTAGTGATTCTTATGAATATAATCTTAACACTGATATGAGGGTCATGGATTCCATTATATAAAATCTGGTTAGATATATGGGGTATGGTACACACATGGTCGATGCTATAACTTATAAATAAAAAGTTCTATATATTTTTAATGAGTATTTATTGTATCATGGTTTAAACTATAATTGAAATATATGACATCCCCAATAGGAAATATTGTTCTATATTATCCCATGATTTATAATTTCATCATGAAAATTCATGATCAAACATGTATTATATTAACTCAACTTCCATGATATTCTATGGAAAGTACTCAAGTTCATTTTTTATCATCATGAGATTTTACCTAGTTCATAAGAACTAAGGATACACTCTTAATAATTGTGTTTCATAATACATTATAATAAACTCATATAGAAATTCATAAAAAAAATCATCATGGTGCATTCATATGATGAAATTTTCTACAAAAAAGAATAAATAGACTTATATAAGGGATAAAATAAATAATACAAAACAAAAAATAAAATTCGGTCTATATAAACAATTAATTTCCATAAATGAAATTTGATGATACTGAATAAGAAATTTTTTTGATACAAATTTGGTTGACATCACATAACTAAAAAAGATTATATGAAACAAAAAAATTAAAAAAATACCAAACTGATGATCTCATTATGACCCTAAGGTCATCATCTAACATCATCACCAATAATCAAAACATAAATGAACCATGGAAATATTTACATTAATTATATTATAAAATGCTTGTATACATGGTTTTTATAGCTCAAGGAATATTAAATTTTTGATATAGTGAGTTGGATATATTTTGAAGAAATATTTGGAACTATATTTGAGAGTGTCTACCCCAAAATAGTGTCATTTTGGATGATGTTATGAGATAAAAGGTTATTTGTGGGATTCTCTGAGCATTATGGAAGATATGGGGTAGTCAAGTTGTTAATGCTTAGTAGTTTTTGGCCACAGGCTATCCCTTTGGGTTAAAATCAACCCCCCCTACATGCCTATTAGGTTAATGAAGAATCTAGTGATCCCATCACCAACAATATAGTGAGACACAACAACTATATAGTGGGTCCTTCAATGAGGATGAATATAAAAAATATTTCCTTTTGATATCAGAATGGGGATCCCCTCCTTCCTCCATGTTTAGTACATATACCCAACCCCCTATTCCCTCCACCTCCTTCATTCCCCTTGATCTTATGGGTTAGTGGTGTGGATTTTTCATGTTATTCAAGTTATGTATCCCACTTTTTTTATCTTTAATGTTATCATCTCCTTCTTTAACTTTCTCCATTCTATTGGAAATAGATTTGGTACTTATTACACTATCGCATGATAGAACCATCTAATGATGATATGACTTTAATTTCAATTATAAATATTATTTCTTGTATTGTCCTACAAACTCCACCACTTGTTTTTTTCGATAAAGTTACATCAAACCATGTGTTTTTCTATGAATTTTTTTTATATTCAATTAACTACTGATCCAAATAGTTAAATGTAATGGGTATTTTTATTGATTTTGTTTTGGGGTTTTTCTCGAGTTAACTGATACCGTATCCCTCAAAGAATCAATTTTTTATGCCCAATGAGTCTTGGGAGTGCATTTTTATTGAGTAATTAATTTATTAGTTAATTTAAAATCATTTAAATAATTAATTTATATCATTTGGAAAAAATTTGAGCCTTAGGAGGATGGAAATGGATAGTTTTTTCTGAGTGGAGGAATTGACAATCTTGTGTAGAATGATTTCAAGTCAATAATTAAAGGGAGAATTCAATCTTGATTGAAGTTAGTATCTACCTACATTCCCTATGGTAATATTTCGTTTTTTATAGTCCATTTGATCCGTGGACTCTATAACAAGAGTGATGGGCAACTTGTTTCAAATAAAATTAATTATAAGTTTTATAAATTTTTAACTTAAAATTGAGTGCATTGCACCAAGAAATGTTGCATTTGCACAAATGAACCCCTGATCACTAGTATATTTTATTTGGGCACTGATGGTTGTGGTTGTGAATATTATCTTTTCTCCCAATCAAAACAAGATCACTTTAGGTGTATCACTATAGTAAGTGGGATTAAGTGTCCCTTCCCCAAAGAAATGATATCAACTACGTTGATAATCCATGGTTAAACTATTGATGTGTTGGGTGTATGGACCGACCTATCATGGCCCATGACTTTGAGGTGGGCCGTGAGATATGTCCCTATAATGTTATAAATGTGCTGTGTTCCCATGAGGAACATGAAGTATGATTCACTTTATGATACTAAATTGGAGCCTAATCTACTCTAATAGACTAGAAATGACCCACGTCTTGCTCATGAACAAGGAACACAGGTGGATTTCATATACTTTGTTTACATAGACCCTAGTCGGTGCCATAGGGATGGACCTTCATTTAGTGAGTGTGAATGGATATGGATCGTAATGTATTTATATGGAAATGAACTATGCCCTATTCACATATAAATGATTACTTTTGGTATATTCCATCATGAGAGTTTGGATGTATATTTATATTTAAAAATCATTTGGGGTAGTTTTTATATTTTTGAAATGGAAAATACCCTCATTGGTTGTCAGGAATACTCAATATGTGGAGGTTGTGAATACTATTAATTGAGATAGTGTGAATACTCCGTACAAAGATTTTGGGAATAATCCACATGGGGATTTCATTAATAATTACTTTTTGTAAAATGGTGATACTTATGGTGGGAATACATTAAATTTAGAGATGGTATTAATTCTATTCTGGGTAGAGAGTGGTAACCATTACTTTTGCGAGCTATCAATTCATGTGGGGTCATCAAAACAAATTGTCATGTCTCTCAAAATCTTGGATCTCGACTTCCTGTACCATTTCATAATATGATGAAGTAATAACCAGGTTTTGATATGTATATATATATATAGATCTTTCCCCATGACATTATCTTTTATACATGGGTGAATTTATCCCATAAGTTGTTGCCAAAATATACATGGTTAAATTATCCTAGTTCATTATATTGGATATTTTGGCCATTATGGAATTCTCATAGACACTTTTAAAATGGATTTTTTTAGACAATGTTTATCGAGATTGAAGACTAGAGGATCAATGGTGTTTATTGTTTTTATTTATCTTCAATAGTTTTATTTATTTTGATAATTCTTGTCAAATGAACACGTCTCTACATTTCGGGTTTGACCAAAATATCATAGGTGTTTTCCTACTGAGTCATGTACTCATAGTATACTTATTATTTCATAGAACATGGGTACCTGATTATCAATCACATTTTTGGGTAATGGTTTAGAGAAGGTTTGGTATCACATTATAAAGATTGATCAACTTGAGGGGGGTTAGATATTTTGATGTAGTATGGGTTAGACTATTAGTTCTTCCATTTAGATTAATTTTTTTAAATATAAGAATGATCTAGTTTTTGGTTTAGTTTTTATGATTGTGTGTATGTATCCTCATTTAAAATTATATTTTTTGGTTTTTTAATTTATCTTGCATTCTCTGGTTATTTTTATATTGTGCATGATATATGGTTATTTCTTTTATTATTAATCACTCTGATATTGAGGGTGTAGTTTCTCAACAATACCTCTTTAGACTCCAATTTCTTATCGATAACCTCAGCCTTATGAGGAGTCAAGTTTGATGTCATGTGGCATGAGTTGGATTTTTTCTGTTCATAGAGTATAGGTTGAAAATTTTACCCAGAGGTGTCCGAGGATATTATATTTTACTATTTCGGATATGACAAACATTGTGCCTAAGAATGTGTGGGACGCTATCATAGATATTTGGAAATTGTATCGTGAACAATTTTTTTAGTAATAAAAACATGAAACATGGGGCTTGGGATTTCTATTCTTCATATGGGATCATATAGTTATTTTATTTTCACCTTGTAATACACACATAATGTTTGAGATTGATGATTAATTATTGGAGTTTTACTCTTTTCAAGTTGAGGAAAGAGGCATGACATTAATCATTATTATGAAAAAAAGATTCACATGAAATGTATAATAGATAGTGTGTGATTATATCAAATTTTAATGAACCTTACTGGTTTAAAGGGACAAAAAACTCATATGAAATTCCCTCGTATATATGATTTCGGTGGGATTATACTCACTTGGATTGACATGTATATATCTATTTATAATGGTAGGAAATGTAGATCAATGATGATACCCTCATTGCTGATGATGATGTATTCCATTACCATAGGAGTTTCAATGACCCTACTAGGTCACTACGGGAACAAGATGTTGTAGTTAACCCTTGAGGTGGGGTGAATATTAGTTAGGTTCATTAACATAATTTTTTAGTAAATATTAATACGGTGTATTCCCATATTTCTTGTAATGTTATTATTAATTGTAGAAACATATGAATAGGGTTCCTCATATACATGTCATCAGAGGAAGATACCAATTTTATTATAATCTTTCTGGTTTGTGACATGAATCTCTATAAATTATTCAATTGTATAGGTGACTATATTTTCTAGTGTCCTAGGTGTTGGTGGGGGATTTGGAACATTATGTTTTTTATATAGATATATGAAATATGGAGTGGTTTTTGGCATGTGAGTTACCAAGTTATGTTTGAGATAATATCATTGAATAGTTATCATGAGTTATTACCTATAAGATATATGACATATGGGTTAGGTAGAATATTTTATTACTTTATATTCAACTAAAAATGTTATGGAGTCAAATTTTATTGATGATATATGTTATGGAATGTGGTGGCGATTTGATAGAGGGTATATCATCCCTTTTGACTTCCATTTTGGCTGGAGGTATGAGTAGGAACATACTTTTGAGACTAATTCATTTGAGATTATTAGGGAATTATGATTATAAATTTTAAATTCCATGATGAAATTTGATGTAGGTTCAGTTCATAGAATATGTGCCTAAAGTGGGCATTAATTTTCAAAGGTAAAGAAATAAACTTAGTGGAGTTTGAGATAGTTATGGTGATGATGCCTTGGGTTTTCATGGGATAATATACATAGGTTTCTACTTCCATAGTGTAGATGAAGAATTTAAATGATATTAATGATATAGTTCCTATAACTTTTTCTTCAGGATGTTTTTTGAGTATAGTGTGATGATGGGTGGTGATTTTCATAGCATGGCTACATATAGTTTCTATGTGTGTGGTTAAACTCGATATTTGAGGTATGTCTAATTTTAAAAGGGAGTGGTAAGGGGGTGCTGGTTTATCATAATATTCATGTGGTAAGGGAATATCTTATGGTTTGGAAAATGATCCTTAATATATTTCATATTACAATAGTTTCCAAAAAAAAAATTAGTATGCCTTATACATGATGAGTTCGACAGGCGTTGGAGCATAGTATGCTCAATTTTAATAACATGGGACTTATAGATTCAAGATATTGGATTTATTGATCAGGTTATATAGGAGGAAACATTATTATATTTAGATGAAATTGACATAGTATTATATTTTGAGCAATGTTCTTACAACAATTTCAAAATCTAGGATGACAATGAGAAGGCTATGAACTAAATGATCAGGAATCGAGAGGAGTGACATGAATATGTTTATGGGATTCATTGGTCATTATGAATGAGGGTTCATTTAACTAAATATTATTATATGAAGACCTCTATTGTTTTTTGAAGAGTGATACCCTCACAATGGATTTAGTTTCAGTGGTTTTAGAGTGATTTCTAAATGATACTAAAAAGAGTAGTAAAAACGTTTTTATTGTCGAAAAATTGGTATGGTCTGGGTGTCCATTATTAGACATTATTTTTAATGATATAATGATATTTAGAAATAATGATTAATAAATTCATTATATAGGGAGATAATAAAGAAAATCCTATGATAGGGAGTGTCAAATTGACTACAGGTGTGTATCCATCATGTGGAATGGTTTTTGGGTGTGTGAATCCAGATTGTGGATGGTGATTAGGGTATAGGGTTCCAAGGTTCTTATGCTTTTTCATTTAACCGAATTACATTATTAATTCAAAATATGAGTTTAAATGTGTTGTAGGGTGGAAATAGGGATTGGGTACTATGATATAATTTCTTTATGATGATCATAATGTACTGGATTAAAAATGTGATGTCTCTTAGGTGAGACTGGGCCATCAGTTTTGTGTGATTGATGTTTTAGATGACTTGTTTCTATGAGGGTCATGAATGGGATTCAGTGGGAATTATTAGTGAAATATAGAATGCCTCTAGGATTTATGTTATCTTAGTTATGGGGTTTTTTGTGATTCCCTAGTGTCTGTACATTAGAATTTTTAGGAAACAAAACCACATGATGTTTGACTTCCATTATCACATTTAATTTGAATATTTCTGTAAGGAAGCCACATCAAATATGTATGTTTTGACGCGATAGGTCTATTTTTTGGATTGTCTTATTAAATTAATGGAATTAATTTCAAATGTTGAGATTAAATAATTTTTATATTTTGGCCTCAATTATAGCTTGAGGTTAATGAGAATATCAATTTGAGATTTGATGATGGTTAGGAAATCATTAGTAGAATGTTTTCGGGCTATGAATAAAAGAGATAAAATCATATAGAATAAGCTATGTGGTTTGTGTACATAATCTTCAGTAATTATTATTTTGTTTTTGGTGCAAGTGACATGTTTTCTATGAACCAATGTATTTCCCAATTTAATGAAACAATATAATGTTTATCATAATCTATATTTCTTCAGGATGATCAATGTTCTAAGGTCCATGATGGGTCATTAATCACTATATTACTTTTCAATGACACCAATGGTTATGTCCATGATTATTTTTATAGTTCCCTATGGCAACTGAACCACTTTTTCATTGTGATCAAAGTGAGTTTTTCCATGTATCTCTACTCCTTGAAGTAGGACCATCAATGTGGGTAGAAATTGGGTAGAATATTAACGTGATGGGTGTGTGGATTGTCTTGACACATCCTTGATTATTTCGGTGGGTTGTGATCTATATTTTTAAAATATTTATGAAACATCTAGTATTCTGGTGTCCTACAAGGCCAAATTATATTTATAATAATGATTTGCAGTGTGATGTACATGAATAGTGGGTGAAAACCTCTGAATTGACAACATTGATGGCCCCAAGTGAGATGCTTCTGCATTTTTGTCTTATCCCCCTAGTGGGTGTCTTGGTGATTGACTAAAAATGAGAGTGCATGATAGGATCTAGATAGTGATGATGGGTTTAATCATTTTAACTCTAATTTTTCTGTATGACGTATTTTGGAATACATCATCATAACGGTTGATATATATATATACATATATAACCCTCAAGAAAGTGATTATAATATTTAAATGAAAAAAACATTCATGAGTAGTTGTGAATAATCCCAATAGAAATGTTTTGAATACTCCATTTAGGGATATTTTGAATAATCCCAATAATGAAGTTGTGAATAAACTCTATCGGTATGTTGTGAAATTTATTTTAGGGTAGGTCATGAAACACCCATTTGGGAAAGTTAGTTATTATACTAATGAGATTGCAATGGATTTGGTTCCATGATTACATTGGTTTCATGTAGGGGATGAAATTCCTACTACAAGTGAAATGTCAGAGCTTGTGGTGTCTTCAGTGGGTGTGGTCGAGTTTCTCACACTGTTTGGTATTTACTACCGGGACCATTTCATACATAGATGAAGTTTTCCCTAGGTTATGATATGGGAATGGAGCTTTCCTCAAGTCATTATCATGTATATCAGGGTGAGTATATCCTCAAGGTAATTACGATGGTATAATACAATGAAAGACCCATGTTACACTATATTTTTTTTGTGGTAATCACAACATTCTTAGACACCCTACAACACTTACTGTATCATCTATGGTCAATCTAGGGTGGGAATCTTAGAGTCATTAATGGTTATTCATTTAATATTTTTTTTTAAATTTTATTCATTTATTTATATCATGTAACGAAAATATATCACTTCATTTAATTCATGTATTGGTCCATGATGGTGGTTTTCTACTAAGGTATGTACTCATACCCTTCCTGGGATGCAATAAAATTTGGGTACCTCAGACGCTCTCACATATTACATGGAACAAGTTAGTATAAGGCCTGGTTTTTCAGGATGATATACAATATCTTGAGTGGGATTCGTGACTTGGATGTGGTAGGGACCCAAGATACATTACAAAATTTTATATTAATTTCCTTTTTTTATTATGTATGGGGTCGGTACAATGGGTGATCATGTTTATATTAACGAACCGATGTCTATGTATTTCAATTTATTATTATTGGTTGTTTTATTTTTCTGTCACACATTGTTCACTTTTCTATTAATAATTATAATTTTATATTTTTTTAGGAATAAATCTGATATAGTTGGTATAGTAACCCCACTATACCTCCTTTGGCCCCTACAGCTAGTCAGCAGCCTTTGGTGTATATGAAGGTGTTATTGAGTTCCAATAGTGGTATTGAACTAGTTAATATTTTTTGGGATCCTGATAAGGTTTTTTCAAAGATTATCTTCTTGAAAAAATAAAATATAACATTAAGAATACATTAAGTTTATAGAAAAAAGGTGATATAAGTTGGGTGCGATAAATGATTACAAGTAGGATGCCACCAATAAAAGTCTCAATGCGGATTCATTTATTTCCTATTATGGTTTTCATTTACAACCCACATTTTTAATAAAATACAATTTTATAATTATAGTTAAACCAACACTAATGAAAAAAATCCAAACCTTTCATTTCAATTCCCACTAATAGTATCCTAAAAAGATCAACATGTTATAAGAAATTCACATAAAATAACTTTTATAAAAAAACATAATTACATTGAAAAAATGTAATATTTATAAATGAGTTTAACCCATTTTCCCTCAAATTCATTTAGATAATAATTTCATAAAATGATTTTAACTATATAAATGAAATAATGAATTGAATGGAATAAAGTGAACATGATTAAGAAAAAAGCAATGATAATATATTTATACAACACACCACAAGAAAACAGAAACCACATTAAAATGATTGTAGATGGAAATAGTGTCCCCTAAAATGGAGTAGAAGAAAATGATTATTAATAGAAATATCATCCACTCAAATAAATTAATGATACCCTACATCATGGGAGTTTCCTTAGAGAACTATGTTAAAGGTATACTATCATCCTAGAACATTATTATATTATGAACCATTCACATTCAACTACTAAAGAGAGTATGTAATTTCCCATTAGGTATTTTCATGTCCATCTATATACTTGATCATAAATACAGTTATATTGACGTCTTGGGCATGGTAACACCCAAAAATTGCCATAATAACTATATAATTCTAGTCTTTTTAGTGCTTAAATAGTTAATAACATGATGCAATGTCAGGGTAGAATAATAAAATGTCTATTGGTACTTTTTCTAGGCCCCTTCCTCAATACCCAATGTTTCCATGAGTAATTTACCATTGGTGAATATTGTCAAACACAAGAAATGTCAATGAAATATTAAAACCCCATCCTTTCCCCACCATGTACCCCTTGTCTAAAGCAATCAATTTTAAAACATGTAATTGTCCTTAAAAATATCCATCAATCTCAATGAACATTATATATCA
Organism: Viscum album; assembly: GCA_963277665.1. Lineage (NCBI taxonomy): Eukaryota > Viridiplantae > Streptophyta > Magnoliopsida > Santalales > Viscaceae > Viscum > Viscum album. The sequence continues at coordinate 1,170,531,138 of OY728158.1, read as the reverse complement.
TGGTTTTAAATCTAAACCTCATTTTATAAAATTTCTACATGGCCATTGATACATCATTAACAAATAAACTAAGATAAAAAAATGAATAACAATATATATATAAAAATTACAGTATGGGGGTTGATTCTAACCACCAAATCACTTTCTACTACTAAAAATCAACCAAATTTAAAGGAATAAAATGATCATTATTTTAAAGAATTAAAAACGGGACCGGTCAAAAAAGAAATATCCCTAAAAGAATGTGATTTGAGAACTATTTAAAAATTATAGTGGTCACCACATCAAGCATATATCCAAATATATAAACAATTCTTAAAAATAAAAATGATATAATTGTAATAAACTGGACTGGGTCTAATACCCCACCCCATATCATTGTCTTGGGTAGGGGAAAAGTGGTACGACCCTTAGGTTACATCCCCAAGACACCAAATGCTGGAAAAAAAGTTCAATGGGAATTAAAGGACTTTGGGGGATAATTTTCCTAAAGAACACACAAACTATCAAGACGTAATATAAAATGTATAAAAAATTATGAATGAGAAAAAATAACATAACTCAAAAGAATACCATTATAGAAAAGAAAATTGTATATTGAAAAAAGTGAAATAAATGTTCATGAATAAGACTCCAATTTGATAGATATCAAAACCAAAGTGGAACCATCCCCAACCTAGATGAAGACGCTCCCATGGTCTAACTACAATAACCAAACCATGATGCCAATCGCAACCACTAGATAACTATGAACTTTGACCCTTCTGTGTATCTTAGCAGACAACATCTGCAAATTCACAAGAGATACTAAGAAGGTTTTGAGTGTAACACTCAATAGTATTTCCCAAAATACTTTATAGCAGATGCCACTTGGACAAGAACATGTTATCACATTTTAATAATGAAATAGGAAAGAATACCAGAAAAATTGAATGAATAATAAATAGTTTTCATATAATAAAAAATAATCATAAATATTTCTAAAACCATTTAATTTCCATTTTAGAAATCATGTCATTTAAAACCCATGCACGCACATAATGCAAGATACTGGGGACCACCCTATAATTGCGTGTAGTGAGTCTTCCTATCACTAAGCCATATAATGGTGACCAAGTTGACTATAGTAATTTAGACCATGATCCATCTTAAACTGTAATTATATAATGGTCATATTGTTCACCACTACCGATACAAAATTATTATTATTTGATGGTGGTACATCCAACCATTACTCATCCAATATAAACTCGAACACACACAATGCCTTTAGGCCAAATTTTAGAAGAAAACATTGATTTAAATTATACCCATATTTCAAAACCATCCAATTTTTAATCCCAACAACATGGGTTTTTGAATTTATTCCATCAATTATTTTACTACAAAAAATCATTATTACATAAAAAATATCAACCCAACATGTTCAAAATGGAAGAGTTGGAGGGAATCGATCTACCTTGATAAGAGTAGCATTAAGGATCCAATATGATTATACAGATTAAAACATTTTCTCTTATTCCTTTACCAAAATCCACGAAGATCAACCCAACACAAATATTAAACCATAGTACAGAATATAAAAACACCAATCTATTGTTCCAATCAAACGAACACAAGGAGATCCAATGTAAAATAAAAGATCTGTACATTGTCATTTGTTTTCAAAAATAGCCGCTAAAATATTTGATGTCACCAGTGTTTGGATGTAGAAAATAATTAGAATTATTTGTTGAAAACCCTAGAAGTATAAATGGACATGATTATTTTTTTTCAAATAAAATACATGCTATGCATATATAAACTTGTATGTCGTGGGAATTTACACGATGTAAAACTAAAATAGACTTCATGAATTTTCTCAAAACCACATGCGTTGAAAATCATGTCACCTCGATTATTAATTTCCAAAATATTAGTTATGTGAAATGTAATATTTAGGAACCATTTGATAATTATGAGTGGTTTTCCAAAACCCATCCCCATTGTTCACATTTCCCAAAAAATTAAACTATCACCCAAGGAAAAAGAATACACATTAAATGAAGTAATACCTAAAACCGGGGAAGGGGTTCTATATTATACCCACCATTTGGATTTCCATCCATGGGAATCTAGAGTAAATGGGGCCATGTATATGAAATTAAATTATTCATTTCCCATTTTTCCTCAAAAACTTGACCATACTGTCATATCACTAACACCAATGAAATTAATCATCCGAAATTGGACATTTCATTACAGTACAGAACTCATATCAGTTCACGGATACAAGTTGCAGCAGGATAAAGAGAAACATAATCCAATTTAATCACATAATATTGTTCCATGTGATACTTCATTATTTGATAAACCTGGAAGATGTTATTAATAGAAAAGAATGTGTGTTGTAATGAAAACTGATATGGAAATGTTCCAATTCTATAAATAAGATCAAACGGTACCAGATATCATTGTGATAAAATACCTTGTTTTCCCTAGTTTTGATGACCAAGTCTCTAAGAAACCATCAAAAAAACATGTCAACTTACATCAAAAGATAGTGTTCATTGATGATTATATGCATAAAAATTCATTTTTCTTCGTGCCATTTCAATTCATTTCGGAATTATCAAGATTTTATATATACTATCATGTAAAGAATCTGTATAATCATGAAAAATTATCTTGTTTCCACACAACATAAAATAGAAGGAAATTACCATCCATACAAATCCTCAAATAACAACATCTGAAATTTTTATTGATAAATTGTTGTTATATTAAATTTCAACTGAATATATTTGTTCTTTTCCTGAAAAACTGATGTCCATATAAAATTCTATTTGAATATTTTGTGATATTTGAATAGTATGTTTTGAATTTCCATATGTTTATGGATTATATGTTATTTTCAAGGTCAGTTGAATTCCAAGAGTTTGTTGTAATGATTTCAAAAATCATGATGTGAAGTGTGGAACTCGATCAGATACAATTGAACCTTGAACTCCATGTAATATGAAAACATTTTAGATATATAAATTTTTTATGTCCTATATATTTTTGGATTATTTAATAGAGATAATTTATTTCTACATAGTATGTTGATGCACTAATACCCATATCACATGAGGTTTTCATAATTCTCTCAGTAGCCTTGTGACAAAATACATCATAATTTTCTCCCTCTTCTATATAGGTATAGGAATTGACTACAACATACCAACAATACATAGATGCTCTACCCTTATATATTAAATATTTAATAACTACATAACACACTCAATGATCCCAAGTTACATTCTTACCCACTAAAATTTATCTGTATTGTTTTATAGTTTTTCTAAAAAAATTGGTAAATTGACCATTTTGAATGGTGATGTGATGTAAGGAGATATTATATGAATGACTGAGGATCTATGACCCATTTCTAAAAATTTAAAAAGGAGTTCCCATCTATTTTCCAAATATCTAGAGTCTCCCCACCTTTAAGGTTTGATCTAATGGTTATGTCTTCAAAATCAAATGATTATGATTCTTTTACTACATTTACCTTGTTTGGAATAAGACTTAATGGAATGAAAATTACATATTCACCCTATTAATCATGAACTAAATGCATATAAAAAATTATGGTCATCAACTACCATTATATCCAAGCTTGTTGGACCACATCTTTATATGATTTCTAACATAACACATTAGCCAGAATATTTCCATTACCGAGTGTGTATATCAAGCCTATATCAAACATATAAAGGTACTGAATCCGTGTTTGCGGTCTAAAGATCATGTATCACTGAGAAAATAATTTTTTAAAACACTAATGATCTTTGAAAACAATGAGAATCTCACCATAGAGATAATGACACCATTATTTTAAATCATAGAATACCACAACTAATTATAAGTCATGCGTGGGATAATTCATCTCATATACAAGTAACTATCTCAATGAGTAGTCCACAATATGGTCCCACTTTATTAGAACACAACCATGATTTGATCCAAATGGATCAAAATTCACCACGTAGCTGTTACAATGATCTGGTAATATTAGGATGTGTTTGGAGGTCAAATGAGCTTTGAGTTCCCAAAATCATTTCTGATATTCATCACTACATAAAATTAGAAAATATTTTCTTCACAAAATAGTCATGGGAGAATAAATCATATAAAATATATGAAAATTTATCAATGGTAACCTACTTTCCCAAGAAAGACACATTACTCAAAAACATTAATTAGTGTCTTAAAAGTTACTAATTTTTCTATATTTCAATGATTAACAAATATTCTTACGTATGATTAGAAATTCCTGGGGAAAAAATTATTGTATCAAAAAAACCACACATAGAAAACATATCTTAAATATGATGTTCTCGTTACAGAATCAATACAATTCCCTAGATTTCTTCATGATCATTTATGCACCCAAAATAAACTAGAATATCATATAAAACAATATTAGTGGGACATGTGGAAAATATAGTTCATTTTAACCATGAAAAATGATGATATTTTCTTCAGAAAAAATGCATGAAGACATTTTCATAAAGGCCATAGCGACTCTGAAATGATGTTATCATAATATCATCTATTCTAACTCTATGTTGACGATATCCTAAGTGTGTATTAATGTTAGAGAAACATTTTTCTACCTTAAATTGGTCAAATATGTCATCAATAATTGGAATAGGATAATGATTAGTAATCATGTATGGATTCAATTTATGATAATCAACACGTAATTGCAGAGTACCATCAACTTTCTTTATGAAACAAAATAAGTTCAAACTTAGGCAATGTACTTGGTATGATAATGCCTTTACACTATAACTCTTAAACACCGATCCATTAGCTTTCATAACTCTGATAGAGCCATTCCATAAGATGACAATGAAATATGAATTATTCTGTAGAGTATTTTAATAGTAAATTAGATTTCTTTCTATGGTGATAACCCATATTAATCTTTCGGAAGAAAATAAAGCTATCAATACACTATGACAAGAAGTATACCATTACTGGTTTCATCAGTAGATTCTATGGTCATTTCCGATATACTCTAACTAGACGTCCTTCTCTACTAAATTAATATCCCAATATCCCTTAAATACACACAAAGATACATTTATGTATTTTAATGTCAAATGGAATTCATAGCATCCTATATGGGTGTTATACCCTCCTAGTCAGTCCATACCAATGATCAATTCAATTAAGTCAATATATATAACTGTAAAATCCAACATAATAAGAATTATTTCAATCATAATGCAACTTTTTAGGAATTTAAATCCTTTTCACTCCTACCATCCAAGGGATTTCTTGATATTCCAGACATGAGGGATCATTTACATTTTCAATCCTAGAATTTTTAACCACCAAAGAAGTAATAAAATATTAAAATATACTACTATCAAACAAGACATTCAGTAGAGTAGGGTATAGAAGAATGGTACTCCACACTATATTGGGACATGTATGAACACTCATTATATTATACTATTCCCTATTATGTTATCACTCAGATGTACAAAGATATATGTTGTTTCCATTTGTTGTTTCAACGGAATGTCTAATGTGTTCCTGAAAACATCCTAATTCTTCTGAATCTATGGATGCGAAGTTGTCTGATTGGTCTATTTTATGAAACCACACAATGCATGAGGATATTTTGAGACTACTCCAACCTCTTGTCTCAGATGCCTATGATAATACTTCTTGATATTTCTCTTCTTTCCACAGTGGGGTAGTTCCATGGTTTTATAGTATATTCCTTCATTTTATGCGTGAACAACCCACCCAAAAATCACCCTATTTTGAAATCTGATCCTGTATGAAAATTAACTAAATTTTTAATCAGCGTCATGGGTGCACTACCTACATGAAAAAAATAATTCTTTACTTATTTCCATCACTAGAGTTCAGACTTGTCCCAATGTTTAAAAACATACTTACTCCCATATAATTCCAAACATGATCCCTTTCAGCAACAATTTACTACTTAACCATATCTGTAATATCTATAATACATAGAATGGATGTTTCAGATCAAATATATAATCTTAAACTCTATTCAATGATGCATTCCATCATGGACTCAACAAAAGCAACATCTAGATTAAAAAAAGCATGTTTAAAAAAATTGTTGAATACTTAGTCATAAAGTGGTTTTCTTGCTTTAGGATGAAGAAACGTGTGGTTCTTTCTATTTTGAATGTGTGGTGATGGAATTCGAAATTGAAAATTTCCTCGACGTCCTCCCACATAATTATCAAATCGTATTTAGGTTAAATAGATTAATACCTCTATTTGTGTGCAAGATTTTTCAACATATAGGTATGCAAATTTATCCTCTGTTCTATTGGAGTACCAAGAAAATAGGTAATTCAATTTATTCAGTTCAACCACACTTTTTCTTTTTTAGTTTCAGAATCTCCTTGAAACAGTAGTGGATTTTGTTTGTAAAATTGTACTACATGATTTAGTTTCCCCATTCCTTCAATTAGATTTTCTCAATAAACAGTTTGAAACCAATATATAATGTTATGTACAAGATGTTGGTTCACTTGTGGTTTAGGGGCAAACATATTTTTTACATCTTTTTCATGCTAGTTTCTATGACATCATCTAGGTTTTGTTTCATATAAGCATAATAATACACAAATTTTACAATTTCTCTCTAAGAACAAATTGTTTGACAAAATTTAAAAACATCATATCCTATTATAACTATTATAAGAAAAAACTAATGAATCATCAATACAAAGATAAATATTTTTAATTTTTTTAAAAAATAATTTTAATAGTAGATTAACATTGATGTTTTAGTTGGATGGCTTATCATAAAGAATAGTATGAAACACTCCTCTTCTAAACCCACAAAAATGATATAAAATCATTCTTGTACAGCTCTTATAATAATTTTATAACCCAAACCACCCATGTAACTTGATTTTCACTTGAAATATATTATCTCTAAATTTTTATACTATACATTTGAAGTTATGAAAGTTTAATCTCTTTCATACCAGCATGACTAAAGGACTTAACCAATATAGAACCATAATAAACTAATACATCAAAAAATATACCATCATTTGTTACACCTTGTCCCTTCTCATTTCCTTGAGAAGAGGTGAAGTTGTACTAGACTTAGGTGACATCCCTCAGAATCCAAGGGGTGGAAATAAATTAAAAAGGAATTAGTGGACCATGGGTTACTATTTTCCATTAAAAATAAAAAAAATTTCAAGAGGCAATATCCATGGTAGACCGAATGATGCATGATAAAAAATAACCAAACTCAAAACAATACCAACAGAGAAAACGTCAGAGTATAGAGAGAAAAGTTAAATAATAGTTCAAGAATAAGAATCCAATTAGACATATATTGACACAAAAGGAGAACCATTCAATCTATGATACATACACACCTGATCTATATCATTATTAACCAAACCATGATTTCCTGAAACACTACTTGTGATACATGACATGTGATCCTTCCTAGTATCATAGTAGAAGAAAAATGAAAATGAAAAAAAAAAGATCCGAAGGGAGGGGTGAGAATAAAAATCAGTAAGATTTCTCCAAAAATATCCCAACACATTCCACCAAGATAATAACATTTTATCACATTTTAATAATGTAAGAAAATGTGTACTAGAAAAATAGAAAAATTATCCTAATGTTTTATATAATAAAACATCATGATAATGATTTTAAAACCGCTAAATTTATATTTTCATAATCAAATAATTTTTGAACCATAAGAACACACAATTCTTGAATCCAAAGACCTCTATATACTCATGATTTTTGAGTTATACTTGTTCCAATCTATCACTTGGTGAACAGCTCGACGGTGGTACTTCCAGCCATGATTGATAAAAAACTATCATTATTTGATAGTGGTAACACTAACCATTAGCCATCCCAAATTATTATTATTTGATTATGGTAATTATGAATATAAGGAAACTCACATAAACATGAAAACACACTACACATTTATGCAAAATTTTATAATAAAACATTTATGAAACCAAAACACACACATTAAAATCAACTCAATAGGGGTTTTACAATTAACCTCATCAAGGATTTTCCATCAAAACATAAATAATATTTATTAATGATCATGAAATCATATTCTATAATTGTATATTAAGAGAGAAGAAATCTAGAATAATAATATTATCATAAATAATTCATGTTTAATGTAAGGATTAAACAAAAACTCTCACATTACTTTACCAAAATGCAAGAAGATATCATCAACACCAATAAAAAACCATTGATATGGGTATAAAACACCGATATATGGTTCTAATCAATCCAACACGAGGAGATCTAACACAAGACGTAAAACTGAACTCGATCAATTGATTCCATAAAAAACTGCAAAAATATTTTATGTCACAAGAGTTCAGACATAAAAAATCGCTAGAATTTTAAAATGGAAACCCGAGAAGTTGATTTGGGGATGAATAAGATGTTGGAGAAAGAAATATGCACTTGGTATATCTAAAATTTCTAGGTTTATGAAATTTCATGACATGTGACTCATATAAATGTCATATATTTTCTTGAGCCCACAAAGGACAAAATTCACGCCACCCTAATTTTTATTTTCTATAATACCAATTACACAACTTGAAACAATTACATGTTGTGTATTTTATCAAATTGGTTTTCCAGTATCCACCTCATCGTTCACACTTACAATAAAATAAAACCAAGACACATGGAAAAATAAAATGCATTAAATGATGACATAAATCAAACAGGGGGTGATACACTTATTATACATCCTTCATGGAACCCGGTATGATTCTTCAAATGGATAAAAGAGAATTCAAAATCTCCTTGAATTGAAAAGAAGTTATTGGGATTCAATGGAATCCCTTTGGGATCTATTTAACCTAAACCATTGATAAAAAACTGTAGAATAATTTAATAGAAGATCCAAAATATAATAGAATATGTCAAACAAGTCATATCAAATGCAATGATCCAAACCTTTTTCAAATACATAAAAAAATCCATAAATATGAAGATAAAAAAATAGTATACCACCATAGGTGAAAAAAATACTATGAAACAACTCAATCTAATCCAGAATCTTATCCATACAACCTCTTATTTCTCATCACATCCCAACTCACCCCACTTGAGACACAAAAAGAATAGGTCAGAACTCAATAGAGAACAAGGAGCCCAAAAAATATAGACATCAATTAAAATACTATAAAGTAACAACAACCTACTAATACTATGCAATATGTTTCATAAGAAATTAATCAATACTAGTTTGAAAATAAAGCTAGAATGTAATCTTTTTTACATATTCATGTATGAAAAACAATATAATTCTATAATTAATTTCCTAAACCATTCATATTTTTTTATACAAAAGACACATGTGATGAAAGACAATCCACTGACCTAATTTATTTTCAAAAATCCACGCACACCTTTTATCCTTTTCTCAAAAAACTAATGTCATTTATTCAAATTAAAATACATAACTTATAAAATACACTAGATAAATCCAATTTTTAAAATAACCACCAATTAAGGAATCCACATAAAGTAACCCACATAAGATTAATTAAATTCAAACACTATTTTCCCACACTCCCTAGAAAACAAATTTTCTAAAGGAAAAAACCAGAAACCATCACATTTCTTGTATAACACCCACACACTATATATCACTACAAATAAGCCAATATAAACATTAAACAATCCATAATAAATAAACACTGAGAAATGACAAAAGTAATAACTGGAATAAACCCCTCTAAATCATTATCTAAATTTCAAGAAATATAATGAGTCATCGTATCTTCCAAAGGATCTCTAATATGTGGATGTCTAAGAATCTATCAAAATAAGAAATCATGATGAAATTTGTTGCATACTAATGATAAACCATCTGAGTAGCCGGCACTAGCGTCATCAGAATGGGACACTGGTTCTATAATTTTTTTATGATAGAGTGGCCATTTTTAGTGTAAAACTCCCTAGTGTATCAGATATGTATAATCCCACTTATTATCTGAGAAAAATACAAATGAATTGATGTGTAGTGAAGAAAAGATATGTCTAATAAACAATGAAAATCCATAACTACCCTCACCCATAATGATCACGAATTAATATCCACATACATAATCAGAAATATAGAAATATAGAAGAACATTTCCACACTATGGGAGTAATAGAGCATCACATAATGTCACAACCCTTATACGGGTTATACAAACAGGGGGCATGAAAGTTGTTTTTCACACCCATCATCTTAACAAAACCAGGGTCCGAATCAGGCCTTTAATAATAAAACAAAGATTGGGATACAAAGACCAACCATATTACATAAAAACCTTTCTAAATACCTTTATGGAAAATGGTAGAAAACACCCACACATTAAAAACATCTTAAATACATAGATAAAATAAGGTTATTTCTCTTTAAAAATCAATGCAAGGCCAAATGCTAACTATTTCCAGGAAACCATTTTAATCCAATCCATCATGAAATTTTTACAAGGTTAAACCACTTACACATTTCAAGTCACCATTTTAAATAATATAAACAAACCCCATTATAGAAAATTTATAGGTTAACACCTCATTTCAAAACTAGTATCTAATTTATAAATTTTTTAAACCCTTTTGAAACAGAAATAAGGTCCAAACCCCCTTTACAACTTGAAGAATATTTAAAAATACATTAAATATTTTCACAAAACATAAAAACATTAAACATTCCACTTCAAACATGAAAAGATGGAATTTCAAAGATAAATAATTTATGCCATGATTAATAATAAATGAAACGGTTTCCAATTCAAAAAACATTGTCTCATGTATTTATATATTCAGTAAAATTCATTTAGAAAAAAATAGTCACACATTGAAATAAAAAATGAAGCTATTTCATAGTAATATCTACCTAAAACAGAAAAAAACATAAATAAAACATCCTGAAATGTTCCACCTTTATTGGATACCAGACACATGGGAAAAAAAATTGTCTAAAACCACCTAGAGACCCAAAAAACTAAATTAGGTCTACTAAAAACACTAACAATTATATCAATAGATTTAGGGTTCATGGGGATAACTATACCGAAGAGAAAAGAGAGGATAAGGAATAAAGAGAGATTGAAAGGAAAAACTCTCCTAAAATATAATAGAAAAAACAACTAAGGGATAAGAATCAGGATGAATATGGTGGTGGATATCATCCATGGATTAGAAGGTTATACAACTTACATTATAGAATGAAGAGGTGTTTCCCCTTTAAATTGGGTGGGTAAATTTGGGAAATTCCAAAAAAAATTAAATACCTAGACAGATCGCACAATTTGGTTGCACAGTTATCTAAACCATGATCCAACCATGTTTTGGCCACTGCCTAAGTTAGGAAACCCTCACATGGTTTATATTAAGTGACCTCATAGTTAAAGAAACCCTTCACCTCACTATTGACACACCCTATACCCCACATTCCCTCTTAGGTTCCCCCACAAGCTTTGTTAAATCATGAAAGAGATGTAAAAATTGATATGTCACCACCATCATGGTCACCACATTGTTAGTACTAAAAATGTGGAGCAACTGTTAACTTTCCAAAATGAATCCAAAAAATTAAATTCCATCCCCCATCCAATCTAAACTCATTTATACTAATTGTATGATAAAATCACATTAAAAATCACTAAGACATATGGGGTGTGAAAAATTCCCAACCATGGAACTTCATCATGAATATATGGAAAAAATAGAGGATAAAGAAAAAAGAAGGTCTAAAGAGGACCTAACCCACAAGAACTACTCACAGCTACATATCCTCATAGCTGGAAACTAAAATCCTCCATATGATATACCAAGCAACCATAATGCACTGACTGTATCTATACTAAACTGAAATGAAAACCGAAATAAATAACTCCTATGAAGCATGTGTAGCCTAACATAGTATCTAAACCATTTATAATTTATATAAAATTGTTTCCACTCCATTTAGAGTTCATCTATAATGGTGGAAATAAGGAAAGTACAGGTAAATACACCCTCAAACAACTGAGAAACCATGAGAGAAACACTCTATAAAACATGAGCACTTTCAAGTCCATAAAAAAGAATAAATACTAAAATACAACTAAAAATTAGGATATGTGGTCTCAAATCAGGTATTGAGACACATAGGGAACCTTGGTTCGACACTAGATATCCCATACATAGTTAATCCCAAACAACCGCAGTGAATCACTAACTAGTATTACAAACAAAACTATTGAATCACTAAACCTAGTTATCAAATCACACACCCAATGCCTCTCACACACCAAAGAATCCAGCACCAATTGAAAAAAATAAGTGAATAAAAAACACTAAAAGGTGATTTTCTAAATAAATTAACGTTAAAAAATGTCACTCAAGACCAACCATAATGGGTGTGGTAACCCGAAAAACCTCAAAATCCATTGAAAAATGGGGAAACAATCAATAATAAGAACAAGGCATTCCATAAAACTATATTCAAACCATCCATTAATATGTACCATAAAGGGAACTATCCAAAAATCAACATTAAAATAGAAGAATCTCCCAAAAACAAGATTAATATAACAAAATGAAATGAAAGTTCCCAAAAAAACTAAACAATGATATAACTCGATGCTTCTTCATGAAAACATAGGATACAAAGATTTTAAAGATGACCCAAGGGACACAATATAGTAATGCTCTAACATGCTTTAAAAGTGTGATATTATAATATACAATGATCTCTTATGCCTATATAAAATAACTTCTAATCCATTTTCAAGCTCAACCTACCTTTTCTCTATACTCAAAGGATTATCCTTACACCCATTATGATTTTTATACCTACTCGATGAAACTAAGGAATCACCATCTATATAAAACCTAGACTTGTGTGATTCTATTCACATGGACTCATTTAGAACATCCTAAAATATTTCATGAAAAATTCAAGTATATTATAACCAAAATATGGGAAAAGATGACCTCTAAAAAATGAGCCTCTCTAGAGCTGGTCCCCACCGAATTTAGAGAAAAGATAAAAAATCCTAAAAATGTGATTTGTGTACTACTTTAGTGAACAATCAAACTAATAAATTATCTTTATCATACACTCACTCTCAACAATAAAAACTATATATAATAACCAATAATCTAATTCAATCATGAATATATCCCATGAAAAAACATCACACAAAATAGGAGGAACCCAAAAATTCCACGTAACATTGCGAAAACTGACTAGAAATATCTCCTCATCTCATAAAAATGGAGTTTCTTGAGTCTTAAGAGAAATGATAATCACACCATTCTCTTCCAACCACCTCTTGGATTCCATTCTCAATGATGCTTCTTCCTCCACCACTCCACTTAGAGTCTGGATGGGCACTAGAACTAGGGAAACCATTTTGACCAATATAGGGAATGAAAAAACAAAGAGATGAAATACAACAACTCATCCCTCAAAATATCATTAAAATGATTCGACACAAATGTAGTAATCAATCCCAAAATAAAAATCCCATAACAAGGAAAACCCCAAACACATCAAAAGAAACTTTTTCATTTGAAAACCAAATTTTTACTAGAAATTTATTGACAACACCATCCATCAGGGTGTGGAATTCAAAAACATATAAAACAGAATATTTAAATATAAAACACAACATAGGAACAAAAAATAATAATTAATTAGTTAGTCCACAAAATTCCTTTTAAATTCCATTTCATTTCACAAAGTATGTTCCAAAATAACACTCATAAAAAATAATTATCTTTTTTAAAACACAATTAAAAAAGGAATAAATCATTTTAAAGAACATTCCCTTAAAGAAAATTTTTTCAAATAATAATTTTCCAAAATCCATCCATTTTAAAAAACGGTTTAATACCAAGGAGTCACAAGGTGCCCAATAATCATTCAAACAAGGAATACAAGAGCTACATCCCAAAAGGATAATAAAACACACCTAAATCCACCAACATTATGTGAAAAAAACATTTAGATAATAAAAATTATACAAGAGTCCCAAAAAATCATGAGACATACTCCATAAAAGATTCACACTTAACTGCAAGGGCACTGTATGGTCTCTCTGGTCATGCGAGCTAACTACACTACTGTTTTTCTAATCAATTCCAACATGAAACCAATGAGCGATACCCAATATCTTGTTCATAATAAAAGGGGATTGAAAAATCACAAAAAAAATCACTTCAAAATCATAAAAAAAATAACAACTTGATTCCACGATTTGAATCATAACATCCCCTAGTATCTTGAGGCTCTGGAAGATAAATAGCAAGATAGGAACTCTCAACCATTACCTCTCAATATCCAAAAACCATAACCTCTTTTTTACTAGTACATAACCCAATAAAAAGAACCACACAAGAATATTACACCCCTAGGTATATAAAACACTGAACTATGATAACATTTTGTAACAAACCATCTAAATTTTTAAATTTAATCTACACATGAATTCATTCATCACTAGTCCTGAAGGGAATTTGATATCCCCATACTCTTGTAGAAAAGGACTGGGCATCACATGAATCCCTCTATGAATTAATTTTATAAAAATAGAAATAACGTATAGTTGAATAAATTAATACAAGATCCAAATTATAAAAGAACATTCCAAATATATCATAAAATGTTAAATGATCAAACCCATTTTCATATAAAAAACATTTTTAAAAAAGTTGATATAATAGAGTAGAAGCTCACCATAGAAACAACTATAAACAGAAATAAAACTATCATGAACCAACTCAGTCCGAACCCAAAACATCTCAACACAACCTATGGTTTCTTACAACCTCCCAACACACACAAAGATACCACTAAAAGAAAAGGATAGAACTCAACAAGAAATCTATAACTTGACATTTAGAGGTGTGACCTCAAAATCCTAATAGGTCACTATAACCATCGAAAACAATTCACTATGTTTCAAAACAAATTCATTAGTTCAAGTTTGAAAATATTTCCGGAAATTAATCATTTCACATATACTTGTATAGAAAACCAAACAATTCCACAATCAATTTCCAAAAAACATTCCTCTATGTTTTCCAAAACATAAATAACACATTATGAAACATATTCCCCGAACTAATCCATTTTTAAAAATCCACACACACTAACATTCTTTATAATGAACAACACACATAATATATTCAAATAAAAATTGGTACATTAAAACATTCATAGGATGAAGAAACCTTCCAAACTAACCACCAATTTAGAAATCCACTTCATGGAACCCACACAAGATTCACTAAAGTCAAAATATATTTCACCAAAAATCCTTCAGAACTAATTTCCCAAAGGAAACAATAGAACACTCACAAGGGTTAAAAATTACATGCATGCACCATATATCCCCATACCATACACCAACATAAACATAAAAGGTTCTATAACAAAGAAATAATGAGAAATAATACATGTAATCATCAAATAAAAATTCACTCAATCACTATAAAAATGTCTAGAAATAAAATGTGTAATGGGATGAATCATTTATTCCCTAATTTGTGTATGTCCTTGACTAGATCAAACAAACCACTTCACTGACATATTTATCTCTGAAAAAAACCCATTTGAGTAGCTTTCACTAGCTTTATTAGAATGTCACACCACATATTTCACTTTTTCTATCTATATGGGCCACTATTAGTGTGTTTATCCCTAGTGTATCATAGATATGGACTCCCAAATTGTATTAGAGATTCCATGAGAAATACAAAGGAAGTATGGCATAGTGAATACCATCCATGTCAAGCACACTGCATGACCATAACTACCCTCACCCCTAACACAGAAATATTAATAGACCCATACATAAACATGTACCATGAAATAAGAATTTACATTCCCACACAAGGGGAGAAATAAAGTATCACATAGTTATTAGATCCATCACATGTGGTATACAAACAATGAAAAATAAAGTGGTGTCCAACATACACAATTTTAAAAATAAAAGAGCCAACATAGTCTTGCATACCCATTTTAAGTAGAAGAACCCATCTAATTAATTCCCATAATGCTGACAAAATTTATCCAAGAGTATATCCCATTGTGAATGATTCTATTTGACTAGTTGTGGATCCCAAACGGAGTTATAGATTTGATGTTATGGCTGTTAAATGTTAGGCTGTCGAAGATGGTTCGTAGAGCTTGTATATGAAGCCATTGCACAGAGGCATGATTCACGGAGCACCATTAATGAAAACATGAATCATGTTGGTGTCCCTTCACGAGATCGATGGTTCTTCAGAACTGTGATAATCTTGTTGAAGTCTTTTCATGAGTCCAATGATGCTTTGCAAAAGAACGAAGGATTGACAGTGTCTATCGTGAGTCCTACGAAGCCACAACAATTCAATAAGATCTAATGATCCTTAATGAACATATTCAAATATTTTATAAACCCATTGACAAAAAATTCACCCCATAATTCCTTAATTAAAGGAATATATGCATCTGGATTTCCACATCATACTCTAAATTCAAGAAGCTCTGACGATTCATGAGTCACTCTTCTGAGAAGCCCTTAGACATAGTGAAAACTTATCTATTGTGTTATAAAAAGCCTCCACCTCAGTTTTACCTTCCATTCATGAAGTATTACTCCATTCACTAAGGAATAAATCCTTAATGGAACATGAGGATTCACAAAGAATTCATCCTTTATAAAGTACTCCATATAGGAATCAATACATCCATCATGAGGCCCTACGCTCCAAAAAATCCCCATCAGTCACATGACCTTGTGATCCAAAAAGGACCTTCATAATTCTACTAACTCCATTCCCACTAAACCATACCATAGATGCTGTGCACCCATACCGCTGCTTATGATCAGTGCAGGGCTTTGGTCCCAAGCATCTAACCCATTCCCTTCATTACCGTTTTGGACCCTGATAAAAAATATATATCCACACCAAACTCATTTCTGGACAAGTCAAGAATTTGTTTTCTTACACCCTTATATCACTGCAACATCTACCCTAGATATTACCATAATTTGAGATAACCCATTACATCACCAAAAACACCATGAGTCAACATACTCCCCTTGATCTCTTTCTAATTTCATGAGTTTATATTCTCATCTTGAATCACCCAAGAGACTTGAGTCAATGCATTTTTCAATCATCTCATGAATGTCTCGTCATCTAGATCATATGTTGGGTTGGACCAGAAATGAACTCGCTTGAATAATCCCCACACTGTCCATTTAAAGGGGTATTCCCCTTGTTGTCCTCACTACATGACTTTCAACTACATTATACACTATAATTTATGAATAGGATTCCATATTCATTAATCATAAGATGCATCATGCCATGATAATGAGATGACATTCCATTTACCATACAACATGACTTTAAAATACATTATACTCAATTATTCAGCATTATGATGCCTCCTCTAA